>OY754304.1:8652084-9341274 GCA_963573255.1 Chironomus tentans | reverse complement strand
TCAATGATTAATCCGCATCTAAATGTACGGCTACATGCAGTGTCAAGGAGTTTTAGCATACGATCTGACAGATTCGAAACAAAAATGGAACTTGACAAACCTAGAATATCAACATTTCGAGCATCTAATAAATTCTAATTGTTCTAACCGCGTTCATGAGTACGTATGCCATTTGCTGGAGCCTGAATGTCGCCCATCACAAGCTGAAAATCTCAAGCCGTGTAGAAGAATTTGTAAAGGTGCAACCCCGTTTAGTTACTTACTTACTTAGTTTCTACATATTATTTGCTAATAAGAAAATATACATATTTATTATGAAATAGATCAATGTGGGGGTTCGTTGGCTAGTGACGTCTGATATTTTAGTAGAACCCCCCCCCCCCTTCTGGGTATCCATATAAATAACTCTACAATGAGATAGGATATAATTGTGTCTTATGAGCCCTTCATCCTTTCTTAAGAATTTGATGGATGCAGCCCTAAAGAGACTAAGGGGGTCTCTCATGGAAGTCACTTGTGATCAGCCCCAGAACAGATCAGTGATCTCAATGCCATATTTTAATTTGCGTATAATGTTTATTTCACAGGAATATTTGAAAGTTGTAGTCACATTATTGCAAGCTCGGAAGTGCTGACAGAGTTTTTTGATTGTAACAGTTACATAGATTCGAACGATATGAATGTCTGCGAAGATATCACAAGATCACGCAAAAATTGCTTTAACGATGAATTTAAATGTGGAGATTTATCATGCATTCCATTAAAATGGAGGTACGAATGCAATATGCATAAATTGTAGTGCCTATATCTTCTACTCCAACGAGATATATGTGTTATATATGCATGATCATATACATAAAAAGAAATGTTAAAGCGTAAAATTAAAAAAAGATTAAATTGTGTTATATGAATATGCATAATAATACAACCTTCTCTCGACTCTCTTTATGCTGCCTGCTTGCTTGCTTCTTTCCTTTTCATCTCATTCCTCATTTAATTTTTTTTCAATAATTTAGATGCGATAATATTCGAGATTGTGCGAACGGAGATGATGAGGATGAGTGTAAATTTTGCAATTATGATGAATTTAAATGCTCATCGGATCAAATGTGTATATCTGAGAAATGGCTATGTGATGGCTTCGATGACTGTTCAGATGGCAGCGACGAGACAAATTGCGATAATACTGAAAGCGATGAGGAACAAGATACGCGAATTTTTTATGATGATTTCAGAGATTATACTGATCAGGCCTCAATTGATCATAATGATTCCGATGGTGATAAAATAATCTCGACGGGTGATGATGTGATGCCAATATTCATTAATCCAAATTCAACCGACACAAATGAATCCCAAATGAGTTCATCAGGTATGAATTAAAAATTATTTTTTTGTGGATATTTTTATTACACACGTATCTTCTTCATCGCGCCTCATAATCATAATTTGATATATTGGCTTTGGTTTGGCTTTTGATCATTTTTATCCGCATTTTACCAATGTGATGTGATGCTTTTGTCTGTTATTTCTGATGTCAGTCAAAATGTTCCTTCAGTTAATGGAGTTTTGGACTTAAAAGATATCATTTAGTCTCTAGAATTGAAGTTTAGATTCTTTGAATGGAATCAAACATTTAACGGACAAAAATTTCAAATTTCTGGGGTATTCAACAATTTTTTTGGTTTAAAAATTTCAAAACCGTTATTTTTCAAATATTTTTTGACCGTTAAATTTTTCAATTTAATTAATTCTGTTTTATGTGATAAATATGCGCCCTTGTCGATCACAAATGATCACCTCAATACTTTTATTGCGAAAAAGAAGAAGACTATCTCATTTATATGATTATTAATAACAATATTACACAAAATTATTAATTCCTGATTTGCTAACATCCATCCATAAAGCACAAATGTCAAAGAGATTCAGAAGTACAATGCGCAAGCTAACTGAAACGACGACGCCAAAAGATTTCGAGGAAACGTCAACGAAAACAACAATGAGGGTAACCTTCCACTCGACCTCTCATTTATCTCCATGTCCTGAAGATCACTTGCGGTGTATTGATGGATTATGCATCACTTTGGATCAAATATGTGATAAGGTGAATTATTTTTAAATTTATTGATTGACTTCTATGACTTTTTTCAGCAGCATGATGAATGAGATTTATTTTTCGCTTATTCCACAGATTCGAGATTGCTCAGACAACTCTGATGAACTTCATTGTGAATATTGACACATTTAATTAGCTTATAGTTACGATTTTAATACCAAATTCCTACTCTTCCTCCTATAATTATTGTAATTTCATGCGTTACCAATGTTCATTCATGCCACATAAATAAACTTATTTTTACACCTACAAGCTTTGTTTCAACTTATAACGGCTTTCAGGAATTTGAATTTTTAACGACTTTCAGGAATTTGAATATTATGGTGGTTTTCTGAAATTCAAAATTATTTTTAACGGATTTCTGGAATACAATCAGTGCTGGATATTATCAAGAAGAGGCAAGCAATTAAGACAAGCAGGATGTAATTTAAATTAAATTAAAAATGAATCTATTTTTCGTTTTATTGAGGGAAGACTAAAATACAATGTGTGTTTGTGTGATTTCCTTAAAAATGAAATAATCAAGTTACAGACATTATCTTCTCATTTGTAAATTTAAGAATAAGAACAAAATTCTGTTTCGTACCGAGAAAGAATAAAGTACATCTAATTTCTTTCATAATGTTTTTTCAGAGTCAAAGGAAGGAAATAAGATAAAATAAAATATGAACACTTAAATAAAAGTAAGAGCATATAAACATACATAGAGGCTTAATATTCGATTTCTTACTTAAGGCTACAATTGAATATTATTGATGTACATGGTTCATTTTTTTGTGTTTTTTGTTTTCATTATTTATTAAACTATTATGTATTAGCCATCGTCAACTAACTGAGCTCGTTGCCTTCATAAAGATTCTCACAACTCTCGAGTAAGCGCAAAACAGGAGCAATATCATAAGGATATAGAGATTTCGAAACGAGACGTCCAATTTTGAACCTTAGACGTGTCATGACGGTAATTGTATCGTCTAAGACATTATTTCCCATGCCACAGTCTCGACAGCTTTGCACAAACATTGACCAATTTATGCGAATATACTTGAGGAAGCGTAAAAGATATAGAAGGAAGCATGTTTCATTGCTGACAAGTAAGTCAAGAAGAAGATCGGTACTGTTGGAAATCATTTTGAGGAATTCTAAGAAGGTATAGACGGGATTGAGCATAGCAACGAGCTCCGGAAATGCATTATTTCTAAATGATATACCTGAAGTTACGTCTAAAGTACATACCATCGCTTCGATTAAGTAATCATCTTGATCATCAAACAAATGAATGAGAATTTTACTAAAATGACTCTCTGGATGAAACTCCAACGTGTTCTTAATAAATGATTCTAATTTCTTCATAACATCTCTAATTGAACGCTCAATCAACATCATTTCTTGGAAGGCTTCATAGTCAGTGCTGTCAATAGAACTGTCGGATGAATCACTTCGTATCTCTTTCACCGAAACAGCGACTGATTTTAATACAAGCAGTGTCATTTTCTGCAGTAAGCTCTTATCGAATGTCAATGGTGAATTATTGCTGGCTGCTGTCGATGCCGCCGATGATGTTATTGGTATGCGTGAGTCTAATGAATGTGGTGATATTATTACACTTTCAAAATGCTGTCCAATAAGCGTCCTTAAATTATCATCTTCACATTCATCAATGTGCGACGAATGAGCATTATGTCTTGGCATCGATTCTAATATTCGATAATCTTTAACATGACGTACAATTTGGTGCGCGAGTGAGCATGTTTCTTCTGGCAAGAGGTCTTGTAGTGCCAACGTGCTACCATAACATAATGCTTCATTAAAGAGTTGTAACATTGCCTTATAAATCGTACATGGTAAGTTTTGGTTTAAGAGTGATTCAAAATTTACAAGATGTGAAAAGAATGGTAATGTTTCAATTACGGATAAATTAGTTTTTACACTAATGATGCTTTCCCAAAGAGCAATAAAGGTCAATATGCAATTTTCTGCATTATTGAGTCTCATACTTGGATTACTGCTTGATCGATTCAGTTGTTGTCGGAAATGGGCAGCCGCTAATTCCGTTATAAGTGTACTTATATTCTTAACGAGTGCTGGCCACTTGTTCTCAAGTATTTTAATTGTAATACATTTGATATGCGTCGTATCGAAGCTCTCTGAGTCTGTCAATTGCACAAAATGACATCCATTCGACACTGGGGAATTATGACCTGAAGTTGCGGACGATCTGCCGCTGTTTTGATGATGATTAGTAGTAATAGTATTATGTGATGATGATGTGGATGAAGTTAAATACGATGGCAAGGCACTGGATGAGGATGATGATGTTGAAGGACCATCATGATATGTAGCAAAATAATTGGTTTCGAGAGGCGGCGCTGATGTTGACGATGGCATATTATATCCATTAATATCGTCATCTTCCAAGACATGCTCATCATGATCCTTCCATTCAACTATACATTTAATTATATCTAAACTAAAATTAATTCTCCTTACAGCTGCATAGTCTAAATGCTCAAATGTGAATAGATTGTCAACAATCTTCTTCAGCCACTCCTGATCAATTTCGTCCTTAATGATAATTAAGAAGTAGGTAATGATTTTGCTGGATATAAAATTAATGTAATTGCTCGTGTGCGTTGTACTGCTATTACACAATTCAATAAGATTCTCAAATATGCTAATTTCATTCCGTATGAGGCAATCACATATCTCCATGATCTTTCCACAAATATTGCCTTTTGCATTCTGTTTTAAATACATATGAAATAGTAGCTGAAGATTCGACAGAAATTGTAGTAGATAATCTTCAGGCCAGTGTTTTAGCGATTTAATATAATGCACTTGAGTCATATTATCTAAAGTCTTGGTCATTTCGTTTTCACCATTTTCATTTTTTACACTTTTCTTTCCATTATTATTGCTGCTGCTACTGTTGCTTACTTTCTTATTTATCGAATAATATTGGAATGGAATTTTTAGAATTTTTTCACTTAATCCACACAGGCACTGATGTTCAGTTAATTGCGTCTGAAACGTCGTTATACATTCACTGTCACTCAAAAACTGCTCATCATCCCTTTCACTTCCCAATAATCCTGCCAAATCACTCTCCTCATGTCCAACAATGTCTGATTTTAGGATTATTTCACTATGCAAGTTAATTGGTGAAGGAGACGACGTGGACGATGCAGAGGAAGTCGAATTTCCCGAATCGTCGAGAAACGCTGCCAGAGATGGCTTTGTGGATGTCTGCTGTTGCTGTTGTGTATTATTTTTCTGTACATGTTGCTGCTCATTATTTGCATCTATTCGTTGCCTTTTAATACTTGGTTGCTGTAAATCTGGTTGCCTTTCTGAACTATTATTACTTTGGTTTATGAAAATTCCATTACTATTATTATTATTGATATTATTATTATTCGACATGTTGCGCGTTTCCAATAATGCACAATTTTTTTTTAATTCTCAAAATACTGATAAGATGTGTTGATCTGTGCCTAAAAACAATGCCCAAATTATTAATTATCGTATTAATCCAGCATTATGAGTGAATTTCTTACCATTTTACACAGATTTTTGATGCAAACGATCGATTGTTTTCGTGTTAATAATCGTAGATTATTTTTCTTTCTGTAACTTCCTTATATTTATACTTAGAAATCTTCGATAACTTTATCATAGTAAACTATGATTTACTTAACATTATTAACTAAATTTTAATGAGAAATATCCAGTTTCTGAAGAGATTTAAATTAATTACAATTTATTTAGTATGAAGGCTTACTGATCAAAAATGGCGACGTTAAGTAGCGCTGTCCCGCGGAATTCTTGTGCAGCTTGCTCCAATTTTGAATTTTTTTCGACCGTTATACCAACTTTTTTATTAGGACACATTATAATGATTTCTGACTGATTTCCTTGACAAATAAGAGTTTACAGTCCACTGACTGAATAAAATGTAAGGTAAGTTAAAGATTTGCGTATAAAACAGCAAGAGAATAGTGCTGAATAATGCTGAGTGATTTTTTCGTGGTAGTGTGTGTGAGGGGCGCTCAACTCTTCCTTTTTCGCGTCTCCCGTACGCAAGTTAATTTCTTTTAAGAAAATAATCATCAATAAACGGGTTGAAAACTCGCAAAATGGTAAGCATTTAGCATAAATCGATCAATAAAGATGCATTCTATAGCATAACTATGGAGTTTACGTGGAATTATAGTGAGAAAGTGTGAAAAATGATGTGAAATATATTTTCACATTTCGCATGTGGCAAAACATTAGCTGAATTTGATGTTTCTCATAATTCCAGCGTGATTCCATTGTGCAATATAATTAAGTGATCAAAAGTTGTGCCTGATTGACTAATTTTATCCTTTAAATTGTAGAGTTTATCAGCTGCTCGTCCATTGGTCGGTGTTTACACTGACAAAAATGAGGTTATAAAAGATACAACAATTGCATTGCCAGCTATTTTCAAGGCTCCAATTCGACCAGATGTCGTCAATGATGTTCATCAATTAATGCGTCGTAATGCTCGTCAAGCATATGCAGTAAATGCTGAAGCAGGTCATCAAACTTCTGCTGAATCATGGGGAACTGGTCGTGCCGTTGCTCGTATTCCAAGAGTTCGTGGAGGAGGTACTCACCGTTCTGGTCAGGGTGCTTTCGGAAACATGTGTCGTGGAGGTAGAATGTTTGCTCCAACCAAGCCATGGCGTAGATGGCACCGAAGAATCAGCGTCAACCAAAAACGTTACGCTGTCGTTTCCGCTATTGCTGCCTCCGGTGTTCCAGCTTTAGTTCAAGCCAGAGGTAAATTTTTATTTGTGATCCAGTAATCGTGAATTTGTCTTATAAATATTTATTTATTATTATTTGTAGGTCATGTCATCGATGGAATTTCTGAACTCCCATTGGTCGTATCAGACAAGATCCAAGAATACACTAAAACTAAGCAAGCTGTATTGTTCTTACGTCGTAACAAATTGTGGGGAGATGTTTTGAAGGTAAATATCCCTTAATAAAAATTCCTGACCGCATTCACCTGGTGTTTTAAGTGCTTAAATTAATTTAAAACGTAGTTTGCGAATGCGAAAGAAACAGGTTGAACTAATAGGCGTTACAGTAGTTCCACTCAATTGGATCACATTGTTCGTATTTGGTTCAAACATTTTTTCCCTTCCTCAATTTTATATATCCCTTAAGAATAGTTTAATTAACAAATTTATTTCTCACATAGGTCTATCGTTCAAAACGCTTCAGAGCCGGTCGTGGTAAAATGCGTGATCGTCGTCGTATCCAACGTCGTGGACCATTAGTTGTTTACTCAAAGGACGATGGCTTACGTCGTGCATTCCGTAATATTCCAGGCGTTGACACAATGAGCGTACATAAGATGAATTTGTTGAAATTGGCACCAGGTGGACATTTGGGACGCTTGATCGTCTGGACAGAAGGAGCTTTCAAGCATTTGAATGATTTGTTCGGAACATGGAATGAACCATCAAAGGTCAAGAAGGCATACAATCTACCACATCCAATTATGTCAAACACTGATTTGACTCGTTTGCTTAAGTCACAAGATATCAAGTCTGTCTTGAATGCACCGAAGAAGACAGTCTTCCGTCATCAACGCCGTTTGAATCCATTGAAGAATGCTAAACAAATGACTAAGCTCAATCCATTCTCTGAGGTCACTCGCCGTCGTGCATTATTAGCAAAGGAGAAGAAGAAGTTCGAGACAGTAATCGAGAAGGCAAAGAAAAAGAAGGTTGAATTGAAGAGCAATCATCCAGCTATTGTGTATCAAAAGAATGTAGCCAACCGTCTTAAGCTCCTTAAAGCCGCCAGAAAAACTAGATTGGCACGAGTTGCAGAAAAGAAAAAGGCTTCTGCTGCAAAGAAAGCCACAAAGAAGACAGCAGCAGCAAAGAAGAAGTAAATTATAAATTGCGTATTGTGACGATAAAGAAAAGGTTTCTAAAGAACATGTTAATCGAACCTTGTGAATCCTGAAATTTATAATAAATATCAAAAAAAAGTCAAAAAATATTTCCTCATTCTTCTTTTCTTTATTCTTTATTGCTTAACATTTTTTTTTCTTCTTCTGGAGCTAAAATATTAATATAAACAGTTGTGTGCTGTAAGGATATGTTGCTTTATTTATGCTTAAAAATTCGTTTGTTGCATTCTTTGCACAATACTTTTTATGACTTTTACGAGATCATGCTGCAAATAAATGAAATGAAGTGGAAAAAGATTTAATCTTTCTTGTTGTTCATTCAGATTACGTCGCTAAGATAGATACTTACTCGACCATTGAATGTCCATTTTTATCGAAAGACTGTGCTCGCTTCAGCGTATTTGCTGTGGCTTCAATGCTAAATGTTTTTTTTTTTGGATGGAAATGTAAATTATTTGGTAAGCATGGATGTGATAAGTTCATGGAATATACACATTGTGTCTAGGTATTATAGCTTGTTCTCATGCATGACCGTTAAATTTTGAAATTTTTGTACAACGTGAAGTTGGATTTTGAAAATTCAAATTTATAACGGTTTTTTATGGATCTTTTGAATGAGAAGATGTAGATAATTAATACCTCTTATAACAATTACAAATGCCTCTATTAATACATAATATATATGCTGAATGTCTTTAAATTACTTACAAATATGGAAATTTAGACATTTTTGTACAACGTGAAGTTGGATTTTGAAAATTCAAATTTATAACGGTTTTTTATGGATCTTTTGAATGAGAAGTTGCAGATATCTCATACATACCTATCAGTGATTCTCATCTTGTCCATTTCCTTCTGTAACGAGTCAGTAATCTTATTGTTAGCTGAAGAAATCCGTCCATCTAAATTCTCAGTGCTTCCGTTCATTGGATTCTTCCAAATATTTGATTGATTCATAACTAATTCATTATCACTGCCATTTGAGAAGTTAAAAATATCACCAGAGATTGTTGGTCGCGCCGGAATTAAAGGTGAACGACAGCAGACGGAATTAACATCTTCTAATTTCTTTAATAGCCTCTCATTTTCTCTACAAACTACCTCTTGATCTCTTAATAGTATATCGCGTGCTGAGAATAACTCATTATTTTCCTGTCTCAATGTACGATTTTCTGTCATATACAATTTCACGAGCTCCGATAATTCATTATTTTCTAGTTCAGCTAAGCGCTCAACCTCAACTTGTGGTATCACAACAGCATTTGCTCGGTCATTGTTTTCATTATTATTATTACTATTGGACATAATTTGAGCGTTTGAACCAGTATGCGAATATGCGTCAAGTGGTTGATGCATGTGAAAAACTGTCAACGATTTCAAATGCTCATTCTCCACTTTAAGGCTATTAACTTCTCTCTTCAGCGATAAGATTAATGCCTCTCGTGGATCGATAATTATTAACGGCTTTGTTTTTATTCTCTTCGCACGCGCTGCATAACGGAGGGTATTTATTGTTTCATTCTCGTTTGATTTAGCGGGGGAGACGCATGCAATCTAAACAACAGCAAAACGTGGAACATGAAAAAATGACATTTGTTTGTGCTGCATTTGACAAAATGATTAATTAAAACAACAATTTGATTACCATCAATGTAACACCGTTTCCAGCTAAACTGTCAGCTAATAATTTCGTCAATTGACTGTCTCTGTATGGAATGTGACCGTTTCTCTTACGATGGTCACTTAACGATGCTATACAATATCCTAAAACCATCAAACTGAAGGATGAAGAAGATACAGAAAAAAATGTAAAGCTCATGAATTAATTATCAAGGGAAATTACAGCTGAAATCAAAGTTCTTGACCGCTTAATTGTGACAAGTGCCATAAATAATCACCTTTTATTGATGTTGTTTGCTTCTTCTAGCGTTTTGCCTTCACTGTGCGTCTTCTTCGTCATTTCCGAGCCGGCAAGATCTGCATATTAAATTATAATTATTTCAGGAATGTTGAAAGGGGTCGTTCTTAAATGACGTCCATAGAAATTCACTCTTAAGGATTCCAGATGTCTGGGTAATGACCAGACACCCTTAATCTGACCCCCTACCTTCCCTAGACCCCACACGACCCCCTAACTGTTGGACGTCACTTGTGAACGACTCGACAGAAGAAAATGGAACATGAGTACGGTTGATTTCATTAACAATGGCAGAGCTACATACCAACAAAATTGATTTTGCCTTGCTTGCTTATAAAAACGCTTTTCTCATTCTCGGCCTGCTGCTCAGACGTTATGTGGACTTTAAAAAAATAAAATTGAAATAAAGTAAAGTAATGTAAAACAATAAGCATGTAGACTGACTTATAATAAATACTTCTGCTGAACGTAATTAGAAAGCAAAAAATTTATAACGAAAAAAAAACTAAAATTGGCTATAGTATTATTATTATTTATACCTGTAAGTATAGTATGTGACCTTGAGGAGTGATCATTCATTAAATGCGATCCGACTGATCGATTTCGCATTCCTTCCTCAAGCACAGCAAGCAGGTCATCCAATTCTTCACAATCGACCAGAAACAAATTTTCCACATAAAATCCTATACATAATATGCAAATATCGAACGTGAGAAGCACAAAAGAGGCAATGAAAATTTTAATATATTACATATCAGTCGAAGGTATCGTGTTGTGTTTATGACAAACAACACATTAGCTTGATATATATACAATTATAACAAATAACTTTGAAACAGAACATACCTCGCAGTTTTTTCGACCATCGTACAGCTAATGGCTTTCTACGAGCCGCGCCAGGATTAAGAAGATCAATAACCTAGGATAACAAAATAATAGTAACATTGAAACCTACTGACACATCATGTACTGTGTGATTTTAATGAATTTTATGCATGCATGCATAAGTCTCTGTTTTGTACATAGACATAACGAAATGCAATTTCATTAAGTATGTAGCATATTCATGCGAAATGGAATATTTAATTCGATATTCTTTTTTTACGTCCCTCAGGGGTCCTCGGTTTCAATTATTTCGGTTTTAATGAATTTTATTTGAAAAGTTCAATTTTTCAAAAATTGAAATTTTAAATACAAAATCCAAATTTAACACCGTTTCAACAAACCGAGGACCCCCCAACGCGTTCATGTACTTTGACTTACTTTTTCGTTGTAGATTTCCAAAAACGATGCCTTCAATATGAACTGTGTGTTCTCTTGTCGCTGTTGAAGGAGTTTGAATAAGTAGAAAAATGACCGAAATACAAGGCCATGACCTTTGTGATTTAAATCAGGCTTTTTGCCAATAAACTAAGTAAGAGAGCATTTCATGGAAGGAAAAATTATTGATAGGATTATAATGATGAATGTATTATATTCTTACAAGCTCTGGCGGACCAGTTAATGTGTGCGTCTTTCCACTGCCTGTCTGTCCTATTACCATTCAAACAAAATCGAGAATAAAGATAAGTAATTATAGATCATTATAAAAATTATATTATTTTGCTTTATTTACCATAACAGAAGACTGTGGCGTTAAATCCTTCAATCGCTGTGAATGGAAAGAAGAAGAAATGAAAATATCATTGTTGGCGCTAATGACTAAAACGCATGAAAAGACATCATTTTCCACGAAATTAATCTTTTGTACAATTTGATTGAAATCTATGAAAATCATTCAATTTGAATTATTAACGGCTTTTAGAAATTTGAATTATTAACGGTTTTTTGAGATTTGAATCTCGCCATGTGATTTTTTGAATTTTTTCCGTTACATTTTTCATAATTTTTCTTTGTAAGAAAGTCTTAATCGGAGAAATTTTCAAGGAACAATCCATTAGAAGGATATTCCTTAATATTTAATAAGCTACATGCATTAATATATTGACAATCAAAAATAAGGTCGAAATAAATGGAGTTATAATTACAATATAAGAAGGTTTTCTCTACATTTGAATACAAAGCCGTCTATAATGAAATTGACAGAGCTCCTTGACAGGTATGGGGAGCACAACAAAACGTGATTGGTTCTTATGAATGTGTCTTTTTATGAATTCTTACTAAGATAATGTGTCATTAATCATCATATAAGTAATTTGAAATAAAACTAACCCATTTCGATTAAGCGTTTGATTCCGCTGTAGTTTAGAATGTCCTACAATATTTATTAATATTATTAGAATTTGATTGTAGAGCTTGCCACAGACAAAGCAGTAATTTCTCATTAAATTATATTTACATTACGTAATTTATAATATTAAATAAATAATAAATGTACCTCTTGATTTGCTCCTGGCTCGAAAACGACGTTGTAGGAAAACAATTTTGCCTTCGTGTCATGCTGCCCTTCACACTGAATCGATTAATGTAACAACAATGCTATTACAAATGATAATACATGTATTATTGATGTGAACTTACTAAAATTTGTCCATTTCCTGGAAATTGGGTGATTGACACATCCCTTGCCTTATGTTCCTTATCATTAAGAGGACGAACTCTCACGACGACATTGATATTGTCCTCTAGAGGTGTCGAACTTCCTGAAGACTTTGCAATATAATCCGTTGAATCCATGCTAATTATGTCATTAGTAAATTAATCAAGAAGAAATAAATATTTTTTCGTAATTCGATATAATTGCCAGAGTTTAATATGATTAACGTTGACCACGACCTTCAAATGTGTCTCTAATTAATCTCGCATGAAATGCCCTATCAAAATCTAATTCATCATAACTTTTTGTGCCTTTAAAAGTTGAAGAATTTTTCTCAGAATTTCCTAGCCATCCACACCGCAGGTCATTGGCAGCTGATGATTACATTACAGAATTACGACTCTTTAATTACCAAGCAATGCAATGCAAATAAGGTTATGGCGTCTAAGGAATGGTATTAATAGAAGTCGGACATTCACTAATTTACATAAATGGTCGTGACTTTCATTTTCGTGCGATTTTTTTTTATTTTATTTTTCATTATTTTGAAAGCAATTTTCCATCAATCTACCACTTATGTATAACCTTCAGACCACATTGGGGAAATTTGATTTATCCGTTCTTTATTTACATTCCAATTCTCCTAATATTCCGTGTAATTTACGGTTTAATATGGATGATAAGATCGTTAGATTTATGTATAATGTGATGTTGGAACAGAGTTGTTCAAAGGCAGATTGCAGCTGGTTTTTGCTATGGATTCTCAATTCCTCAGTCTTGACAGATTCTTGGGAAATCTCGGACACCATTTTGATAGTCAGAACCCATAGATCATGTCTATTCTTTGACACAGGGATTATATCCAGAAATTTTCAATAATAAATTGATATTTACTGGAAGCTAGGTGTCTCTAGAGCTTGGTAAACCAGCCAGGTCAAGCTATTGCCTTCCTACAGAAGATATTCTTCACTTGAACCATGACCCTGACCATGCCTAAGTGTAAAATAAGGTTTTTAGACTTATAATGTAGGAGTTTTCTATCACAAAAAGTCCTAGAAATCGAACACCATCAGTATACCCTAAATTATACTCCTAGACATGTCTTGGTCAATATATGTCTCAGAGATATATGTCATTCTGAGGAAATCTGAGTGTAGAAGGTTTCAACTGCATAGAGAAGGTATACAGGATCTGTTTCCATCATAAATTGAATTTTTCAAAGGAATTTTAGCCATCATCATGAAATCTCTATAGGAAAGCAAGGAACAGAAGGATCCACAACTCTGAATTTGTCCGAAAAATGTAAATCAATAAAAGCTAGTAAATATGTGAGAAAGTGAAAGAGTTGTCATGATGTCATGCATAAGTAAATGAGCAACAACGATCTATAAGTTGATGGAATAATTTATGAAATTATTGTCGTTTCGTATTTGTGATATCATAAGACTGTAATGTATTCAGCGTATGTGACACGAAATGTTTTCCTTTTTTCAATGTTGATAAATTACAGCTTACCTGCTATTTGATTTAAATTTTTTTAATCCATTCCGGCTTCCTTTATCACCTGACTTGGTGATGCTTTGGAGTGACGATGAATTTCTCAGCTTATTCTGTCCCGTTCCTGGATAATCATTTCCGCTTTTCGATCGAACGAAATATCCTGCATGAGTTCCACCTGAATTTTTATTGAAGTTCTTACTCATTGATTTCGATGAGTTTGACGATCGAGTTGATGAACTGTCAGGTCGATTAACCATATTTGTATTATGTTGAAGGAATTAAAAGGTATATTTTTGATAAGTAGATTCTCCCTTCACAGCACTTCTAACACGCATTTTTCATTCTAATTTCTTTATACTTAATAATGTTAAGTATGAATGGATATATTTACAATAGATACAAATTAAAATCGATTGCTACTTTATTTATTCACTTCTTTTTCGATTTACTGTCTATTTTCCTTTTGTTCCTTTCTTTCTATACACAAATTTGATATTTTCAACGCGTGGGTGACACGCTATAATTTTTCCTTTATTTTCTAAATTAAATTACTTTCACTCTCGCTTTTTTCCTGTCAAATTATTTTACTTAATAAAATTAATTTTCCTTAATTTCTGCATTCACACTTGAAAGCTCTAATAATTAGATTGATCCTTAATATGCATTACTTAATAACTGAATTGTTGTGCACCTTTGAGCAAAAACGGAAATAATTTTTCCCTTTCAGATTTTCCCGTGTTTTTCCTTCGATGGTCACTAAACGACTGAAGGGTAAAGAAAATTTTTCCACAACGCATTTCGTGCTTGATTAGTCGATAGCATGTGGGAAAAATGGTGACCACTTCATCGAACGTTTGATTCACATTACCAGTTTGGTGCTTTGGGAAATTTTGTTGCGAGACTGGCTACCATAATTACGATAGTGCTGGCGATAACATTCAGACACATAAATTCAGCAGAGAATGATTTTGTGGGTTGATGTAAGTAATTGACGCTGTCTGATTTGCGTTGAGTTATTCAAGAGGAATTTAAAGTTTGAATTATTTGCTTGAGAATGCTGAAAAGTATTTTTTGGATCAAATTCTTTAATACATGTTTGCTATGGTTATTAAAACTTTTTTCATGTTCGATGAGTTTAGTAATAAAAAAATAAAATTCATTAAAATGTCAACGGCTTTTGAAAATTTGAATTTTAGAACCATACAAATGTTGAAAATTTATCAAAACATTTGTACGGTTTTCAAACATTTTTGTCATCAAAAGGGAATTTCAAGCAAATTGTGGATTTTTGATAGCTTCTTACTGCTTTTTACTATACTAAACGATGTATTCTTAAAGCTTTCTTCATGACATTCTGCTTATTATCATGTTTTCAAACATCCAGAAGCTTTTCTACACTAATTATCCATAAATCCTTGAATAGCAATCACAATAAATGCATAACACAACCCATCCAACATGAAAAGAAGGTAAAAAACACAACAAACAAACAAAATAGTCATGAATGGAATGGTCAAAGGAAGGAAAAAAATGACCAGCAATAAAAAATCAATAATCAAATCGCGCGCAGATTGTTGAATGTTTTTCCGCTTTTCTTTCTACATGTATATCCATAAAAAACGTGAGCTATGCGTGTTTATGTTGATTGATGTGTTTAATACATAGATTGAAGTTTATTTATGCTCAGTCGCGCTCAACGAATTTCTTCTCTTACATTTGTTTTATGTAATGCGAGATTTCAGAATGTGTGAAGATCACGAAGATGATTTTGTGTATAGGAATGAAGCAATCGATGGAGAATAATGAAGTGAAGATGTAATGTGCAATTTTGGAATGAACAACAGAGAGAGAGGATCATCGGAAAAACGGAGAAGATGATGAGAGTAAGATATGTGTGTACATACACAGCATGCTGATCATGAATGAGTGAGAAAAAGAAGAGGAAAAGAAAAGAAAATTTTTTTTGACACTCATGTAAAGGAGAAAGTAACGAAAAATTGAGATGAAAAATCTTTTTTTTTCCTCACTCGCATTTTCATTTTAAGAACGTGAGGAAGTCACAAAGAAAAAAAATTTTTTCTACAAAAATATTTATAATTTCATAAAGTTTTGATAATAAATAAAATAATAGGAAATGCCTACAGTTAGTCATCTGCCGACAGCACATACGAGACGAGAGACCAGGAATGGAATTAAAATTGGATGCTGTCGAGTGTGCACTTGTGAGTAAAAATAAATTTTTTTGTGACATTTTTTTCGTCGTCATCATCTGAACATTATCATCCATTTACGACTGACTATATTTATTTTTTATTTAGGTCTTCATTTAGAGTTTCTTACAACAAAATGTGGGCTTTTAAAAATATTCGAGTTATTGCTAGGTATAGTCAAGAATTATGATTGAAGTATGCCTTTATGACAGTGCAAAATTAATTTTATTTCTAGGAAGTTGCTCTGAGACACTACTAATACGGTTTGGAATGCCTGCAGCCTCAGAAATGGGTTCGTATGATTATTTCACAATATCATTTAGGAATTGCATTTAATTCACATTTGTTCCATACAAAAAAAATATTATATTATATTTTCTAGGAGAAGCATTTTACACTTTTCATTCAACAGTTTCTGCATGCCTTACCACGACATTCATTCTCCTCGTCTCATATATCTTTAGTGCTAGAACTTATGGACTGATTAGACAATCGATTTTTGTATGTGACCTATTTTATTAATTACTATTTCGTGTTTATCCTTTATGTTCTGTTTTTTTTGTCAGGAAGTTCTATTTAATGCAGTTGCATGTTGTTTGTATATCAGTGCCAGGTAGGTTTGTGACAATTTCATATAACACATCAGTTTTTACCGATTTTGATTTTAGCTTAATTACATTATTTTATTCTAGCTCATATGTTGCTTTTGCGACCAACGTATTTCTATATCCACGATTTGTAAACTCTACGGCCGATACTGCATTTCCTGCGATGATTTGTGTATATGTAAGTCATAATTTAGATAACATAAAAATAATCGTGGGGTGAACACATATTTTTAATTTCGTGTGAATGATTCGAGGGGCAAACAAGTTGGAATTAACGTGTAAATAATGCATCTTTTTACCCTTCATAATCATTTTAACGCAAAGTTGTAAATTTTCTTCTTAAAATACAGTTTAAAGGCTTAAGAATCGAGAAAAAATAGTGGAAAGTAGTCATTGAAGCTTGCTAAATAGAGTAGACATCGTTTAAGGTCAAATAATTGCAGAAATTAATTAAATTTTGAGAATTTGAAAATTTTAACAAAAAAAATCAAATAATTTTGGAATTTCCGTCAATTATTCCGAAGCAGGCTTATAATAGAACAGCTAAGATAGTTCTAATCATTAGAATTTCACCAATCAATTGAATACAGACACAAATTTATATTACAATTTCAATTTTGTCAACAAAAAAAACTCCAATCAAAGCAAGCTTTATTTCCACATTATTCCCAACTAGTTAGCCCTCTCAGAATGATTAATGAAATGAAGAGGTGAAGAATTTGTAGGGTGTAAATAATGACGGCGCATTTCTATGCTATAATTTACTCGGAAGGCGTGAAGTGCTTTAGAATTAATAACAGATACTTTTGAAAGGTTCTGTTGGAAACAATCTCTAGATTTGTAGATTAATATTGTGCCTTTATAGCAGCAAAAAGTTAAGCTCTTGTGCTTCCTTGTGCTTATTGAGGAAACAGGAAACATTTAATGACAATTTTTTTTTGCGAAATTCGATCATTAAGCAATTAATTCCGCATACTTTATGTGCATGCACTAGAAATTCCAGAATATTGAGGACACTGAGCAACAAGCAGATCATATTTCTCAATAATATGACCTCATTGCATCCGTTCTAAGAAGCTCAGTGAATAATATCTTCAAAGCGAGGCATTAGAATGCACAATATATTATTCGATAGAAAAATGTGTCAAAGAAATAAGGAAAGGCATTCTGTCGAGAATTTAGTGTCTACCCCACATGTTTATAAGACTTTTAATTTGTATATAGGATATTAAAGCAGACAATCTTTATTTACTTAATGCATGGTATTCTATTTTTAGTACTTAGGGTTCATTATCTCCATAGTATACGGTCTCGACGCCTTTACAAGTTACAAATCTTACAAGGGATATGCATGATGATGATGATAACTTCAGAACGAGATGAAATAAAAGATAACGGAAGACTTAAGTGCTTGTGAACTTTTCTGTGAGAAATAAATATTAATGCAATTAAAAAGTCTAGTCTGAAAATTTTTATTGACAATAAAGATTTCGATTTAATTGGTGCCAATGTAAAAAAAATTATAATTTTTTTATTTAACTTATAAAAAAAATATGAAAGAGAACGAAGGCGTTCTTAGCAAGTTTTAAATGTTAAAAAAATAATATCAAAATCTATATTATAAGCATTAATAAATAGCCATTAGAGGTGTTAAGAGTAACAAATCGTTAAAGAAATTAATTTGATATTTAGTGAAATACATACATCTAATTCCCATTAACGACTGATCGCAGAATAAATATCTATAAGAAAAAATATAAGAAAAAAATCACAACGATCCATAGCAAAATATAATTTTTTTTATATAACATGCTTTCAGCAACAGCAGCTGATTAAAGAATCAAACAAAAATGTTTCAATTACGAATGTAATTGTAATAATAAAAATACAGAGAAAAACAACCGATTGAGTAGATCCATAACTTCAATTTTCATTTATATTGAGAAACGCATGTTCAATACAGCATATGTATAGTTATTGTCTACAGATTTACACATTGGAACATTAAGCCACCGCAGAAGTGGCTAGAAACTGCATGGATATATTCACACGTAAGGCACAAATCGATCACAAATGCTAAACTAGAGTGAACGCATGAATAACAAATTTAACGGTCGAAAAAAATTTGAATTTCATAAAATTGGACTAGAATTTCAAGAAATCTACTACAAAATTCAAATCAAAATTTAACGGAAATTTTACTCGAGAAATAAAATTGCAATGCGAATATGATAAAAATACGCTTTTTATTGAATATTTGCCATACATTTTTATTCAGCAAACTTTTTTTTTCTCTCTCAGAGCTGCTTTTCGTTGAGTGTATATTTTTCTACAAGCATAAAAAACGTTAAGACAGAGAAACAGAAGAAACATAGGCTTGTAACGATTTAATTTTTCACTTGCATTCTACTGGTGATCGTGTTAGGTATCGGAGCTTTTCAGTGAGTCCTTCCTGCGAGAAACACATTTTTATTTAGTTCAAGTGAACACTTTCGAAATAGAAGTTGAATTTTCTTTGCGAGTGTAAGAATTAAGTTATAATTTTTCACAAGTCTAAAACGTGATCCAACGACATCGACAGCAACCGACGGAGAGACGGGACGGCAAGAAAGAAAATGTTTGATCATATATTTATGATATTGCAAATTTTTTGAGTAGTCAACGAGTGAGTCTTTAGAAAGGTAGAAGCAAGCGCAACACAGAGTACAGAGTGAAAAGAACAGCCAAGCAAGAAAGGGAAAGAATTATGCAATATCAGTCAAAAGAAGAAAGAAAGCATATTTCGTTACATTCATAATGCTGTTGAAGGAAAAAAATCCATATGATTTTTATATTAATTCGACGATTTTTTTCAAGGCTACGATAGTTACTTAGGAGATTTCATTTAATATTATTAAATTGAAATAAAAGCAAGCGAGAGAAATATTAATTTGTAATAGCTCTATATATATCGGTTTGTGAACCGTGGCAATAGCTAGAGTAATTAATTATGAAATTGAAATGCTTCTGAGAAATTAAATAATTTATTGTTACAAACAAAACAAAAAAAATTTAGACTTCAATAATAAGCGAGAAAAATAATTCATATTGTGATCATAGTAAGCAAGCAAGAAGAAGCAAAATATAATAAATTTGAATACGAACAATTTGCACGATGCACAAGCCAGTTAAAGCAGTGAAAATATTGTGTTATGAAGAGATTTTTAAAATCTATAAAAAGATCTAAATACAAATTAATAATATCAAATAATAATTGAGCAATAAAGAAGAAGCAGGCAGGCAAGCAAGCAGCAAACAGGAGAGGAGCATTGAAATTAATTCCGGATACATATTTACACATCAGAGAAATAGTAATAATAAAGAAAATGTTGAGCTTACAACTAATTAGTTGCATCATCTTTGTAAGTAGTTTTGTGTGTAAAGCTGCACAGCTCTCATGTGCAAGCAGACATGGCAACAATAAAAAGTCTTTTTTTTTTATCAATCAATGACTGTAATTAAAACCAGATAAACGACAGTGAAAAAAAAGTACAAAATTTAAATAATATTCACAAGACTCTGATCCGTAGGCAATAACGGCGGCGACATGATTGTATTTTTATGTACATAATGATATTCTATATTTAAATTAACTTTTTTTTTTGAGACTTTACTATTGAGCCATAAAATAATCACAAATGGTACCAACGTCGTACTCACCAAACAAGTTGGAAACCTCAAGAGAATGTCTACGAACTTGTTGATTCTGACGTTGCTGCCGAAAAAAATTAAAAAATAAATTTTTTAAATTGTTAATTTCATATCTCCTTTGATACATTTTCTGTGAGCCAGCCGTACATATAATTACCATATCTGATTTTTAAAATTGTGTTCCTTAATTGAAGTATGTGCGGTTGGAAGTAAACAAAATAGCTTCCATCAATAATCATGCACGTTCTCGGTGATTCTCGATGGAATTGAGGTAGGCTTCGATTTTTCTTCTTCGTGATCATTTTTTTATTATTATTACTTCATTATTTTATGGATTAATGAGTGATCAATAAGAATCTGTTACTTTTTATTGCCAGAGAAATTTAGTCATTAAAATGACGAACCTTAGAACACATGCTGATGACTTTTTTTTAACTGTTGTGTCATAAAATTAAAAAATTAACGATCAACGGATAAAAATAATTTGAATTTTAAAAAGGGAGTGTTACTATGGTTAATTTGAAAATAAAATTTCCGTTAGGAATTTCACAATTCTCTTCTATTTTTTTGAGAGGAAAGTTCTTACTGTGTTTGCAAATTTTAAGACAAAGGGAGAATTTTCCTGACTAGCAATAGAATAAAATTGACTGTGCCTTGATATTACAATACTTAAGAAGGTTTTGTGCTAGAACAGGTCTAGTCGTGAGAAAATAAGCTAACTTGAATGACACAAGTTTTTTGATGTCAAGGCTGCATCTAATATTCCACAAAAGACATTACATGGACATAGTACGACTCCCTTATAGCCACCATGAAGAAAATGTCTTGATCGGGTAAATAACTGTGTGGCTCGATAGAATTTTGGAATAATAAAGGTGCCTGAAAATTCCAACTTTGTCATTGGACGTCCAATACAAACGACCACATAGCTTAAAGCTCGTAAACATTCCCATTAGCGCGACCATAATTTTTTCCTTGAGAATATTAATGGAAAGAACTTTTTTTTCAACACTCGTTTTAATTGCAGTTTCTAAACTGCATTCGCACCCTTTTTATTGCTTGCCATAAGAAATGCGTTGCATTAAATTAAATTAAATAACTTTATATACTTTGTTTGATTATTGCAGATATCATGTATTTACCAAGCTAGTCTTTTGCCATTGAAACAAAATACAATTATTAAAAATAATAATAATTATGAGGAGCAACAACTCAAATCCTATTATTATCCATCATCGTCGCAACGTGCAAATGAGGTACACGATTTGCCACTTACGGACGACGATGCCGATGATTCAGTCAGAACTATAAAGCTATCAGAAATGATGGAATCATCGGAGAGTAATTATTATACATCTAATCATAAACGTGACGATGAAGACGATTACTCGACGGGATCAATAGCAGCTGATGCGTTATTACATGAGAATTTCGAGTCGGAGAAAATCAACAAACCTAGTGATAATAGTAAAGTAATTACACAAAAGAACTTAACGGAAGTGATGACAATAATTGATGATGTGAATTATAAGCCAAACATAACTCAGCTACATGTGCCGAATTTAGATAGTAATAGTAATGATAATAGTAACAAATTTTCAAAGCTCCTATTTTCATCGCCTTCTGCAACTGTCAGTACATCAAATGGACCATCGGTATGTATTATACATGTCCATATAATATTGAAATTAATATGCTTAAATGTGGAGCATGTAATGAATATTATTTCAATTTATATTTCAGGGTCCCTTCAAAGCCATCATCTGCCATGACTGCGAAAATTCTGGAGGAGTCAATGTCGGACATTCAGTGTCGTTTAGTGCTATTAAAAGTTGGAATGTTGGCAGCTCAAATGTTGCTTCAAAATCAAGTTTCAATGATTCGTTAGTGCAACAAAATCATCAGGCTTATAACAGCAACAATATATCAAGTGTAGCTGTGGAACATACGTCGGAAAAAGCGTACTTTGCAGATGTTGCAATAATTGATGGTAATAAAGATACAGGCACACAGATAAATCAAAATGTTCCAATCATTGAGAATCAAGGAAATGTCTTTAAATCAGACGTAACTGTAAACGATGATAATGTACAGCAACAAGCACAGAATCAGCCATTAAGTAAGGATTGGAATTACTCACTTCTAACTGTGAGGAATGAGAATATAAAAGTTAATGCCCCATTGGCAGCTCCATCAATTATACCAACAGCCACCGAGACATCGAATAGCAGTAGTCTGAAAAAGCCGATATTTAATGATCTTCTGAAAGTTCCATATGACATTCTTAATGCACCGCTGACGGAAAAACCTCCAGACACCATTAAGCAGACACAAATTCACATTAATCATCAGCAAAAGTTTAATGATACAATAACAAATTATCAGCACTTCCAACAATTCATTCAGAAAAGTCCAACACCGAATCACACGGGTCATTATCAATCAACGCCAATGCCTGAACAGAATTATGAAGTCGACGAGTCCGTTTCAGTCATGACAAATGGAAGAGCGCATGGAATTCAAACGACGACGCCGAAAGTCAGCTCTAATGGAGTGAATGTCGATGAGAAGAATGAAAGTCATCATAAAGTCGACACACCATTGCACGTTACGCACGATGATGCCAAATTTGGAGTTGTATTTGAAGGAAGAGATTTTCGCAAATACAAAGTTGAAGAGAAAACAGATGATGGATTTATTGTCGGGTATTTATGCTTGTTTCCATACATGCGAACATTCTCATACCTACTTTTTATTTATTTTTTATTTTTGCATCTTTACAGTGAATATGGCTATCTTAGTAACACAGATGGAAGTCCGATTTTTGGTGTTAGATACACAGCTGATTCAAACATTAATCCACAACTTATTTATGATGCATTGCTCAAATTCTTAAAACTATAAGTCTTTTTATTATTGTGATATTGAAACATTATTACTATTACTATTATTATTATTATTATTGCTGCATATTTTGTATATTTTTATCATCAACTTATTAATTTAATGCAATCTTTCAACTGAATTTATTATGATTATTACAAAAAAAATCTATAAGTAGTATTTTAATGATAGAATTGATGTAAAAAATTCAAGAAAGATAAAAAATATATCTAAAGCATATTGCATTTAGCTTTATAATTAGGATTATATACTTTAATGATATTATTGCTTTTATGTATTCAATGAGAACTTGATGTTGAAAATTATTAGGTATTTAAAAAAAGTTGAAGTTGTCTGTACAGTTATGCAAAATTGTATAAATTTTTACAAGGTCTTCATTTAAAGTTTTGAAATAGTTTATAATTTAACGGATATTTCAAATTTGAATTTTTAGAACCATTCAAATGTTCTTATTTTGAATTGAAACCGTTAAAACCATACAAATGTTTAACAATTTCAAATTTTGACAGTTAAAGCCACGCAAATGTTTAAAATTTCAAAACAAAATCCGTTAAAACCATACAAATGTTTAAAACTTCAAAATAAATCCATTAAAAACCGTTAAAATAAAATCATACAAATGTTGAAATTCGCACATAATTTAAAAGAATTAAAACTTTTCACCACTCATACAATAAAATTGTTAAAAAAAGTATTATGAATGATGAAAGAATCTTGACAATTATGTAGATTTAACGAAATTAACGTGGTTTAATATGTTAATTTATAAATTGACCGCTTTCAATCAACCTTAATGTTTTATTGAATACATGAAATTTCTAAAATTAGCAACATCATTTTTCAAAATATATCATAAAAAAGCTTTTTCTTTAAATTTTTTTTTTGTATGTAAGCAGTAAGGCTTTTATGACTTTACGCGATGGGCTGTTGAGAAATAAAAAAAATGTTTCTAAACTCACAAACATCCAATAACGTTTTAATATTAAACCCAATTATAAATGACATCATGAGACCTGAGTTATTTCAGGTAGTTTCAGGAATCTCTTATAAGGTGCTCTAATAAATTCGCATTTTTAATTTGTAGCAAGACGAGAAAAAATATTAAAATAATATGAGGTAAGGGGAGGAAAACGAGTTTTTCAGCCTTACATAAGTGAGGTATCATGGAATGAGGCACACAGAGAAATATTTTTTTTTGCAAAAGGAAATTAGAATTTTCTTGAAGTGAATAGAATTATAATGAATTCCAATAAGTGTGTGGAGTGAGGAAAGAAGTAATTAGTTATACATGTTTGCTTTATTTATTGCTCTCAAGGACTTCTGGTTTGTCTGTAAAGAAACTTTCAAGATCAATTTAAAATTATTGAAGTAAAGTTGTGAGTTGTGTAAGTCTGAATACTTTGCATTCCTTCTCTCAATTCGTTATATTATATTAACACTGGTGGATAAAAAGATCAATTCCTGACAAACAAAGACAATTACAAGCACTAATAAACATTTAATCCGTCTGCATGAACTCATTCTCTCTTTTCACATTGTTACTTTATTTTAATGAACTTGATTTTTAAACGATCAGCAATTATGACGACTGATTGTAAGTATGTAGAGCATAACATCACTATGGATCGATTGCTCTTGAAATACCTCATTTTTTTCTTTCTTTCCTTCTTCTTGTCGCATGTGTGTCGTCGTCTAGTCAGCCTTCAAATAAGATGATTTTCTACTGCATTTTCCACAGCACAATGAGCTTAAAGGTGCACTTTGGTTGGCTGCTCTTCAATGTTTTCACAACGGAAGCTACAGAATTCAGGAAGTATTGCTTTTCTGTCGAATTATAAATGCTTGAGAACCTTACAAATGTTTTGAAATCCGTTAGATAATTTGTATGGTTTTGAATTCAAATTTCAGAAAACCGTTATTTTTTGCTTCTAATTTTAAAAAATGCGCTTCTGTCAACCACCACTCAAAATTAACAGCAATGTCTATGCCACATTTGATTTCTTCTTTAAGTCATCGCCATTGACAAGAAATCACAATCGAGAGCAACATCCATTAATTGCACATTTTAATGTCATTTGTGTGCAACTTTACCCGGTGGATGTATGAATGAATGAATGAATGACCATGTTTAGAGACGATCAATATTTCAAGCAACAAGTGACATTTCTTCTGTACGCAATATCCATCCAGCCTGACAGCTGATGTTTCAAAAGAAATATAAAAACTGGATCTTACTTATGAGACGATATTTGATAATTTCTTAACTTATTAATTACGGCCATGCAAGCGTGTAACCATTAATGAAAAATGATATCAACTACCACGAGCCATGGCTTTCTTTCAAAGAAAATTACGTCGCTGATATGTGTTTTTCCATCCAACAAAATAATAGACGAAAAAAAATGTTGAGAAATATGAACCCGCTTTTTATTAAATTGAGCCTAAACACTTGGAAAAAAATATGTGTCTATATAGACAAGAGTTTCTATTGAGCGAAAATATATGTATAAAGTCACAACAACGTGCAAGCAACCTATAGACTTTAAATGAAAGAGAAAAAAAAAATATTAACCGATTGCAAAACTTTATAAAACTCGCGAGTTTTAGTTGAAAAAGCTTAATATTGCTTTTGGTTTTATGCTAGTCAGTTGCTTTGTAGAAAACTTCCAGTGCAGTAAGAAGAAATATTTCGAATTGTGTTGATTTTTTGTGGATTGTTAAAGTGCGAAAATTAAGTTAAATTGAATTAAATAAGAGACAATAAAAATGTTGAAATTATCGGTAAGATTGTGTGACCAAATCAGTCAATTCCAAAAAAAAACTAAAAATTAAAAGTCAGTGAATTGGAAAGAATTAATGTGTGATTCAATTTGTCGCTCTAGATTGCCGTGTTTCTTTGCTTGGCATGCACTTGTTTTGCCCAGAAACAAAATACAACGCCAGTGCCAATTTTAAAGCAAATTAACCGTCATAATGAGGATGGATCTTATAGTTATGGTTATGAAGCTGCTGATGGTAATTAATTTAAATGCATTAAGTGTCTTTTATGCCTGAAAATAATTATTTCCTGAACTCCGATGAAAAAAGTCAAAAAAATTTATCAACTGCCAAAAAAAATTCAAAAAATATTTTAGAACTAATTTAGAACATAAAAAACAACAAAAGTTAATTCATTGAAATTTGAAGCAAATCGATGCTTAACTATGACTTTTCATGCTTTAACAGATAGAGCAAATTTCCATTAATATTGCAAGTAACATCCAGTGAATGTTTTTAATGAATTAAGCATGAATTTTTATGATTCTTCAAATTTCAAACATTTTTATTTAATTCACCAATTTTAATGGAATTATTCATGGAAAATTACTCTATTAAGAGTATTATAATACCTATATTCATGCGGAAAAAACTTTATATGCTAATTCATCACTGTTATTTCTATCCTTAACAGGTAGTTTCAAAATTGAAACAAAATCAGCAACCGGTGAAGTAAAGGGTAAATACGGATATGTCGATGCTGACGGAAATGTTCGTGAAATTTCATATGGAGCTGACAGAAATGGATTCGCACCAGTTGGTTCAGGAATTGATGTTCCACCAGCAACTATCCATAATGATCGCGATTCTCTTTATCCTGCATTAAAAGACGGCGAAATTGATGATGGACAATACCGTGAAGACCCAAATATCTACTTAGATTCACGTTACAATTCTAAACCAAGCAAGGCAGCAACACAATTTAAGCAATTCAAACCAGCTCCAGCACCTGCACAAAATTATAATTATAACAATTATCAAACAACACCAGCCCCAGTTTATGAAGCACCACAAACACAGAGACCAGTCTTCCAGAGTAAATTCTCATCACCAACCCATAACTATTATCAATCACAGCCCCAACAACAACAACAACAAAATTACTATCAAGCTCCCCAACAAAGCTATCAAGCACCACAATCAAATTATTATCAAGCACCTCAACAGAACTACTATCAACCAAAAACTAACTACAATTCAGCCCCACATGACATTTTCCAAGGACATCCAGCATCAAATATTGATATTAACACTGGATCTTATTCAGTCAGCTACGTCGGTTAAGGATCTGTGACGAGAAATGTTAATTATTAAGAGATAACAATCTCATGTTGAAATTTACTGCCAAATAATATTAATTTTTATTAGAATTCCTGTTCATTCATTCCCAGTCTATAATATCCTCTCATGATCGAATACCGTATCAATGTCAAGCCTATACTGCCATACTGAACTGATTTTTTAATTTTATATTTTTATTTTTTCATAAATGGTATTCCAGTAATAAAGAAAGAAATAATGCAATTGAGTTGGTTAAGCACTTGTTTAATTTATTTTCCGCCTTTAACGACACATATACGTAAATATTGTTGCAGGTTTAAAGCGAACGAGCGAGCTATGTCTATGAGCGAATTCCTCATGATTTGTTTCGCTTATAAGCATGTGGTAATGATCTATTTCCATACGCTGTTTTGTTTTCGTTTATTTGTTTCTTTTTTCGTCTTGCATGGTCATTTGGAGATATTGAATTTGCTGTTAATTGTAGCCAAGAAACAAAAATGAATAAGGGAATTGACCGACCAATAAATAATAAAAATTGAAACCTGATTGCTGCATATTAGCGTAATAATGTTTTTGTTTTTCTCTCTTTTTCTTTCATGCTTCCGAGCACTCGAACTTGAACTAATAATTTTCACTCTCATTGTCTGTTGCTATACGATACTACTGCCTTACTTACTTTTGGACTTGGCAGGAATGCTGTGTATCAGAATTGTGCAATTTTAATTGCATATTTAGCTGGTTTCGCCTATATCTTTTATAACAATATACTTATTCAGGGGAAGGACAATGTGACGTGAAATCAGATTATATTTTGGAATTTACTGCAATTCCATTGTTCAAGTTTGTACAAAATTATTAAAAATGCTTGAACACTTACAATGAGAACCTTTCAAATGTTTGAAGATTTCTATGAGAATTGTTGTAAGATTTTGAAATTCTTTACTAAAATTTGTAAGGTTCTAAGCCTTTTAATGGAATTTGTATGGTTTTAAGACATTTAGACGTAATTTGAAAGGTTTTAAAATTCTGCAATAAAATTTGTAAGGTTTTGAAATTCTAAAAAGGAATTTGTATGGTTTTTAAATTCTAAAAATGGAATTTGTAAGGTTTTGAAATTCTAAAAAGGAATTTGTAAAGTTCTGAATTCAAATTTTCAAAAACCGTTATTTTCGAATTGTTTCAATTTTAAGCATTAAAGCTCCAATTCTGCTAATTGTCCTACCCCTGAAAATATCTCAAAAAAAAAAAAATGTATGTGCTATAAATTTGCATACCTGAAATAAAATTTATCTGATTTGCCAGTTTCCAGTTCCAGGCTGCACACAATAAGAATCTGTAATTGTCATATATAAGCATTTAAATATGTAACACATAGCTGAGCTGAAAGCATGCAAAATTCACAATTTTGAAGGGATTATGCAAAGAGTTTCATTTATTTCTGTATGTTAGCGATTCTTTCAGATACAATGCAAAAAGGATGCTACTATAAATTATGCTAAGAAACATCCAGAACAATATTTAATTTAATTTATTCTTTTCATGTCAACAGTAAACGATAGGTAGGCAGGCATGTAAGAAACAGAACCCACAAAAAAATGAAAATTATTCATAGTCTGTAACATAATTGCATTACCTAATATAATCTACTAAAGTGTATGTTTACGAATTGAATTATATATTTTATCGAATATTAATTTTCGCCATATATGTACGAATGCTTTTTCTTTCTTCCATTATTACATAATTGTGTTATTTCTTTTTTTTTTAATAAAGAGCCAAGAAGGCAGCTCAATAGTGGCATGTGATTATTTATTATAAAATTGATTGTTGGCTAATTTCATTAATTGCATTGTTTTTCGGAAGAGGCTTTCTTGGCTGCATTGCTCAAGTGCTGCCTTCCCACCCACACACACACAATCAATGTCACTTTCATTTTTATATTTGAATAATAATAATAAGTAGAAAAAAAATGTTGACCTATTATTAACTATTTTTACTTTAAAATCATCATGTAAATCAATTTGGAGCTTAAAACAGAAGAAGACCACGACGAAATGTTATGCCTGTATAGAAACAAGGTGTAAATTTATAAAATACAGATAATTAAAAGTTCCAAAAGTATTTTACCTTAATAAAAAATCAAAAAGTTCAAAATTGCGAATTTAGTTTCCACTTCTCCAAGACGATCCTGTATCTTCTTTCGGCTTATTATCTGATCTGCGATCATTTTTCTTGAATCCACCACGATCACCGCCCCGTCTGTCGTCTCTATCGCCTCCAATACGTCTATCGTCGCCTCGTCTGTCATCATTACTACGTCTATTATCATCTCTATCGCCTCCACGACGAAAATCTGAACGTCCTTGATCCCTTTCGCCTCTATCCCTACGTTCTCCTTCATTTCTCTCGCCGCCCCTTTCAGTCCGTTCCTTGCCATCACGTTCGCCACGTTCTCTTGTCTCGCCAACTGTACGCCAAGTGCCACCACTTCCGCCTGAATTATCCTTATTATCTCGTGAATCACGTCCAGTTGAACGCCAGCTAGAATCTCCAGATGATCGCCAATTTCCACCATCGCTCTTTCTATCGTCACGTCTGTCATCTGATCTTCTTTCGCTTCTATCATCTGATCTCCTATCGTCACGTCTATCATCAGAACGCCTTTCGTCACGTCTATCATCTGATCTTCTTTCATCACGTCTGTCATCACTTCTTCTATCATCTGATCTGGGCTTTTGTTCATCACGACGCCACTTGCTTGGTTCCTGGACTTTAGATTCGCCTTCATTGACTGTTCTTGAACGCCAAATGTTATCTTTTGGTGCTTGATCTTTTGGAGCTTCACGCGTATCTCTTGCTGGCTCTCTTGTTTCACGAGTTTCACCGCTTCCACGCCATGGACTTGGTTTTGGAGCTTCTGGTCTTTCACGTGTATCACGAGTATCTCGATCTTGTTCCTTGCGAGCTCTAGCTTTCTCTTCCATTTCAATATCACGCTGCCGTTGAATCTCACTTTGTTTTTTTAATTTCTCATCAAGTTCAGCACGTTCCTTGTCACGTTTCTCACGTTCAATTTTCATTCGTTCCTCCTCTTCACGACGAATCTCATCTAATTTGCGCTGACGTTCAGCTTCCTTTTCAGCAAGCCATTTATCACGTCGTTCCTTACGACGATCAACAACACGCTGTGCTAAACGTTTCTTCTTTTCAACCTCCAACATTTCATTGAATTTAGCGAGTTTTTCAACATGCAATGTCTTACGTTCTGCCTTTAATTGATCCATGTATGCATCACGATCAACATGCATTCTCTTCAAACGTTCTTGTTGCTGCAATGCATTCTTTCTCTCGGCAATAGCATTCTCAATACGAGTTTTCTCTTGATTATCCCAGAATATTTCCTCCTTAAATGACATTTCCTTCAAATATTCTTTAATTAATGGAACTTCCTCGACACGTTTAGCACGCTCAAAGTAATCAATCTTCTTTTCTTGTGACTTGAGACGTGATTGTAGTTCCTTTCGTTCACGAATCAGCGCATTTTGTTCCTCCTTGGCAATTTCTTCTGGATCAACTGCATTTCCTTTTTCTTCGATAATCTTCATGAGCTTTTGTCCGTGAGTAGTTTGAGAGATTTGTTGCATTTTCTCCATCATTGTGCGACTCTTGATTTGTTTTAATTCATTCTCTTGACGTTTACGTTCTCTTTCTTCTGCCTCTTGTTCCATTCGTTTCTGTTCAGCCAATTTATGCTGTCTCTGAATCTCTTCTTGACGACGATACTCTTCTTCTTCCTTCTCCGTATTCATTCGTTCAATAAACTCTTTACGATCTTCAATGATTTGCTGACGAATGAGAATATTTTGATGTTCACGTTCCTTATTTTCATGATAGAAGGAAACGAGTTGAGCTTTTTGTGCTTCACGTTCAGCTTTATTAAAGCTTGGATTGATAGCAGCCATAGCACGATGAAGAACAACAGACATGCTAACTAATTGTTGACGAACTTGTTCGGACGGCATCGATTGAAGTGTTGGACCATCAGCATGATCTTCACGTTGGCTCTCGCTCAAGTCAGTTCCAAAAAGAACCATACTTTGTTTATGGTCAATGGTTATTTGCATATCATTATGCCTGACACAATCAACCAAGATTCGCTCAAGCCTAAACTTGTCAGCAAATTTAGCCAATTCGAGGAAACGAATAAATTCAATTGTTTGATATACTTGCGAAACTTGACGGACTAAACGTACTAATGTGACGTCTTGAAGAGCATCCGTGTATTGTAAGAAGAATCCACTTTTCTCTTCCTTAATGAAGCTAATGACATTTTGGACATTAGCACAAAGTTTCAATGGATTATATTCAACTTCTAACCATCTGTAAAGATTTTGGAATTCTGGCAATGCCAATTGGAATACATTTGTTCTTAGGATGTCTCTTAAGAGAGATGCACGCGATGGAGGCTGTGTTAATCCCAACAAGACGGCTAAACGTTGTGCCTTTTCTAAAGGACTCTTGTCAGTTTCAATGAATCGATCATATTCAGGATGTGCTGATGGAAGTGGTATAGCTAATGTAGCAACCAGAACATGTGAAGCCATTCGTTGTAATTCTTCTGACGTAATAGTCTTTTTCAATTCACGAGATAATTGTAATAAACGAAGTAATGCAGCAGCATGAAACAGTCGATTTTCAGCCTTCCAAAATACCATCGCCAATTTTTGATAATAATTTGCCATAGTCTTGGGTTGCGGTGTCTTCTTTGACATTGTCATTAAGCCGTGAATATCTTCAATTGCTTTGTAGGCTTCCTGCCACAATTCCATTTGAATTGCACTATCGAGCTGATATAGACGAGTGTCTAAATTCAATTGTTGAGTCTCTGGCTTTTGAATGCTGACTTGTGTACTCGGTGCTGTTGGTTTACCGATATCATCAAGATGCTTACGGAGCTTCTCACTCAACTTTCTGAATTCCATTTTACGATTATAATTCAAACAGAATTGGAAAGCTTTTCGTGCAATATCGTGATAAAGGATTTCACAATGAGTGTTGACACGAAGAAGTTCCAAACATTGGCAATAACTTTCCCACAAGAACTTGACCCAAGGCAAGAGAATTGTACGATCTGAACGATCTTGAGCATCTTCTCCACAAACTGCTGACAATAAAATACTTTCTGGAGTTGCCAAATTATCCAAATCATCAATGTCTAAAACAGCTTGACTTGACTTCTTCCTTGCCGTTTCACAACGTTCCTCGGCCAATGTTAAGTAATATCGAATTACTTTTTCCAATGAACCGACATTTACCTGGAAGAAAAATTTTTTTTTTGTGTCAATAAAGCTTGTCTGGATGTTTATGCATCAAATTTGACTTACCAATTGAAACATATTTCGGTACTGAAATAAGCCTTCCTTAGCGATGTGACTTTTCTTGAGCTCAACACAAAGTTCCAAATATTTCATCATAATTGGTTCCATGACAGATTCTGACCAAGTATAACTAAATTTTTTGTTACGGAAAACTTCCTGCAAAGTATCGAGTGCTCGAGCTTCCTTTCCAACTTCGATGAATTCTGTAATCATTATTATCATTAATATACTTCATATTTCACTACTTTTGTGTCATGAATAGACGATAAATTTGTTTAATAATAAATTAATGAAAATTTCTAAAGGGTTATAAGAAGATGACAACATGACATGTGGCAATGAGAAAGTTTAACTCACCATAAGCCCTTTTGAGGGCATTTTCTGGACGTTGTATATATCTCGCCATGATTACTGAACTTTTGTGAACTGATTTAACTTGTTTATAGACCTTCAAATATCGTATTTCACGTTAATTTATTAAATTTTATTTTCGCTAAAAATTTTCAATCGCAAAAAAGCGACGCGAAAATAAAAGATGCGGAAATGTCCAGCCGAAAATGACCACGATTTATTTTTACTATTGATACCTTGATTTCTGACTGGCTTAATTAATTTCATTAACATTATTAGTTACTTTAAGTGTATTTACTTTGTCAACAATGTTAATTAAGGCACAAAATAATCCGGTAACATGTGGTATAAGTGACGCGGATTAAAGAAGTTAGGTAGTCGAGAATTTAAGCACGTGTGACTAAAGCGCATTTTCTCTAAGTAACAATTAATGCAAATAACATGAATGGAAGGTAAATTTCAATTGAATTCACAACTTTTCAGCTCTAAAGCAGTCATTAGCCAGTAAATAAAAGCAACAATTCAGTTCAATAAGGACCAGACAGACAGACAAGAGGGTAAACAAAACATGTGAGAGAGTGGTGTGTGAAAATTGCGCTAATTATATTTAAATGTGCGACTTGAAAGTGTGGATATTTCGTTAAAAAATCATTACCAGAAGTTAATTAATAGTTATTTGTGGGAATTGAAGCTGTATTTTAAGGAATAAAGTGAATTCAGTGCATGTTATATAGTTATTATAAGGAGAATTATAAAAGTTTATATTTTTTTGGAAAATCTGACACGATTTTGTGTAAGGGAATTTTAAATAGAAAATGTGTTGTCGACAAAAAAGAAGAGTATCATAAATTAGAAGTATATTAGGTACATTAAAAGTGCTACATGTGATAAACTAGTTGAATTCAATTGTTTAGATCGTCGTGCGAATAGGACACGACAAAATAGCATAATATTTATTAAGGAAAAGTGTAAATCGGAAGGATTTATCAACAAGGTGAGTAAAAAATATTTTCATTTGAAGAATAAGAAGACTATTAAGGCATAATCCTAACCAAACATATGTTCTTTGTTTAACTAACTATTCAATCATCAATGTGCTAGCATTAAACCATGCTTTCATTTCCATTTTTAATGTCGAGTCTCTCTCATGTTTATGTTTAAGGTTATAAAGGAAATAAACGTGTATTAACAGAACTAATCATGCAAGAAGATTATTCAGACTACTCGGATTTTGAGATTATCGCACTAGATCCCAGCGTGAACTATGAGACATCCGACGATGATGATGATGAGTCGGAAATGGAGTATGAAGACACTGTTGTTTGGAATGATAATAACAACAAAATGTACATGGAAGATAAGACGAGTGATCTTGAAACGGAATTGAGTGATCAGAGAGTGACCGAAGAAGAAACGATGTGTATTGAAAGTAATCAGGAACAAGAAGAAGAAAAAGAGTCATTAGGTGTGAAAGTTGATGTTGTTACCAATGAGGATGAACCAATGCAATTAGTTGAAAATGTTTGTGCAAATGAAAAGCCTCGAAAGAAACTCAATTTAGCTGAATATAAAATTCGTCGTGCCAATAAGCCACAATCGCCCGTTGAGAAGTTTGATAAGAATGTCGTTCTTGAATTATGTGAAATTCCTGATAGTTTACCCATATTAGAATTGCCAACAGATCCAAGAAGTATAAAGAATTTGTTAGAGGGTAATCAGGCACAAAAGGAGGATCAGCCAGAAGAAGATCAAAATTTAGATGAAAATAATAGTGAAATTAAAATAGAAAATAATATTCAGGCACAATCGACGACGACAGATCCTTTAACAATTCATCCAGATTACGAAGAAATCGTATTAATGTCTATGGAATGTCAAACAGAAATATCAATCTCACCACACGAATTGGACGAAGATTGTGAGAAGAAATCATCGGCAGGATTTTTAACTAATATTGTCAATAGCTTCCAACATAGTAACGATGCTAAAACAATCTTAAACTCAACAACTACACTGCTTTCAAGTATTAATGCAGTTCTCAGTGAAAAACGAAATAATTCATCAAATGAGATGAAGACAAAGAGTGATAGTAAGGAGCATGGCGAGAATAAAGTAATTATGCACTTGAGAAAGGATAGAATTCGACCATATAGAAATTGTGCTGCTATTCAGACAGACATTTCTCCACTCTTCCCACCACTCATATTGTCACCATCTCTCATATTTAATCGCATCAAAAATTCACGTAACTTCCGCCGAAAATCAACAAGTAGAAGTCGTAGTCGTTCAAGAAGTCGTAGCTTAAGTCCAGAACATGAATATTACAACAATAGTGGTAATCGTCGTAGTAATTACAAATATTCTCGCTCTGTAAATTCATCATCCATGAATAGCAGTGAAATGGATTCATCCAGTGAAAGTGATACTTCCGCATACAGCTCTTGTCGTTCATCCGATCATGATTCATTAAAACGTTTTGACAATAGATTTAAGCACGGCGGTTACCAAAGACCAAACAATTACAATTTTCAGGGTAAAGTCCAACTTAAAATAATACAATTTATGTTCAATGTATATTAGATCTTTAAACTTTTCTACATAGAAGAGCGTAAAATTATTTACGTGGGAGGACTTTTCGAGGAGACCACAAAAGACGAATTGCGTAGAAAGTTTCTGAAATACGGCACAATCAAGAAGATTTCGTTGCACACCAAGGAGGATGGGTATGATAATATTATCAACATCTTGATTCGATAATTTATTAATCTTCTGTCAACAATTTTTAGTTCCTTACGATATGGCTTTGTTACTTTTGCGGAATCGTCTGCAGCCTTTGATGTTCTAGATAGGTTTTCAAATGATCCAGCTATAAGCAGCTTTGACTTACGCTTTGGAGGGCGACGGAAGTTTTGTCGGCAGACTTATGCTGATTTGGACTCACAGAATCGTGAGAATCAAGTCGAAATATTTAGCAACAATAATAACAACAACATTAATAGCAGCAAATCAAAAACTAGTGAATTAAGTTTTGAAGATCTATTAAACATGACCAAACGGAAGTTGTGCAAGAACAATTAGCAGGCAATGGAGAAGAGTTTTTATTAATTAATTATTTTGAGAATTCTGTGAATATTTTTCTCGTTTTTTTTTCTGGAAAATAAATAACGATCGTTTTTATTTTGAATAACTCGCATCTTTTTTATTAGCATCAAATTACTTTTTGTTTGTCATGATTTTGTCTGTCTGTCAAAAATCAGCACGTTGAAATATTTTTATTTTAATAAAAAGTGAAATAATTAAAAAAGTATGCGAAATCTCAAGCTAATTTACAAGAAAAGTCATCAGTATGATGACATAAAGGCTCGACTAATGGTTCAGCATGTTTTCGAGAATATATCATACGTATATGACGAGAATAATGCAATTCTTAAAATTGATCACGATTCCGGTGTAATTGAAGAATTGTGCAAATATGAAGACGTTATAGCACTAGAATACATCCAAATCAATGACTGCTTATGCTTTGCAACCAAATCAGGCTTCATCGTTCAATATAACTTTAATACAAATCAACACGAAATTGTAAGACAGGCTTGCTTGAATTTTTGTAAACAAAGGAGTTAATTAAAGGTTTTATTATAGGAAGGAAGGATAGATGATGGAATCGAGTCAATGTGTTGGAGTCCAGATCAAGAATTGGTTGTTTTTGTCACAAAGTAAGTTAATTAATTATAGCTTAATATCGTTAAATTATCAAAAATTTATTATATTAGAGCACAGAACATGATTCTGATGTTTTCAACGTTTGACGTGCTAATCGAGTGTTCACTGGATGAGAAAGCTGAAAAAGAGTTCATGACTGTCGGTTGGGGCAAAAAAGAGACACAATTTCACGGATCAGTTGGAAAGGACAACAGAAAGAAGGCAGAAATTGAAATTAAGAATATTGAGGAACTGAATAAAACAATTACGTGCTGTTGGAGAGGTGATGGCGAGTATTTTGCAGTTAATTTCGTTGGATCTAATGGCAGAATGTTTAAAGTGTTCAATAAGGAAGGAAGTATGCAGTATGTATCAGAAATATGCGAAAATTTACAAGTTCCAATAGCTTGGAAAAGTTCTGGATTGTGGATAGCAAAGCCTGAAATCTTGAAAAATAAATATGTAATTACACTTTTTGAGAGAAATGGTTTAAAGCATTTTGAGTTAGTGTTGCCATTCTCACCGGATATTGAGGAAGTGACGAATCTTTCATGGAATCAAGATTCAGACATCTTATTGATTGAAACTAATCGGAAGGGAATCTACACATTATACTTTTATACAATCTGTAATTATCATTGGTACATGAAATATCACATAGAATATTCATTTCCAATCGTCTATAATTGGAGTCAAAATTATGCTGAGCCTAAAAAGTTGCACATTATGGATGTCAATGGGAAATATTCCATTTTAAAATTCGATTATGTCGTTAATCACAGTAATGGAAATAGTAACAACGATGAAACGATTGTGGCTGTACTTGATGGACATAAATTATTATTAACCAATTTTAAAAGTCAAATGCTTCCACCGCCAATGGCTAGTTTAGAAGTCACGTTAGAAAATCCAGCAAATGTAGTTAATTTCATCCAATCAAGTACTGAATTTGATTCCAACAGTTTTATGACAATCGACCATGCCAATGTTGCTACATTTTATCGATGCATCTTTAATGATGCAATTAATGGACGGAAATTTAATTCTGTTCAAAAAGTCAAAGCAGTACAATTAAAGAACATTGAAAATGTTGTCCATTCCTTGTGGATTGATTCCTTTAAATTATTAGTCACCAGTGAACATACAATATTCTTGTACAGCACAGATTCCGAAAGCATGTTGGCAGAGATAATGCTTGAAGATGTTGTTGCAGGTATTGTGAAAATAAATGAAAGCCTTTATGCTGCACAATTAATTGATGGAACCTTAATTGGAATTGAAGTTAATGAGAATGGATTAAGCATCAGCGATAAGGAATTTCCTAAACTACCAGAACTATGTGAAAAAGTAGTTCCAGTTGTCAAAAGTGACGTCATGTTTTATGGCCACAAAAATCTGAAGAAAAAGCTTTATTTAAATAGCAAGGAAATTGCGAATGAAGTCACTTCCTTTACGGTAACTAATGACCAAGAATTTTTAATCTACACAACAATCGGTGAATTAAAGTTTGTCAAGATTGATAAAAATCCAGAGGAAGTGATTGACACAAGACGGATAGAAAGAGGATCAAAAATTATCACGCTTGTAAAGGACAAGTCACAAATCATCTTCCAACTTCCCAGAGGCAATTTAGAAACGATTTCGCCAAGAATTTTGTCCTTTAAAATAATCCGTAAGCATTTGGAAGTTCCAAATTATAAAACAGCATTCGATTTGTTGAGAAAGGAACGAATCAACTTAAATCTCTTGATTGATATGCAGCCACAGAAATTCCTGAATGAAATTGAAGACTTTGTATTGCAAATCGACAATATCAATTGGCTGAATTTGTTCTTAACGGAACTAAAGAATGAGGACGTGACAACGACTATGTACAAATTTTGTGATAAAATAGAAGAAGGCACAGACGAGAGCTTTACATTCGAGAATAAAATCCAATTTATATGCGAGGAAATGTTGGATATATTTGAACGTTTTGACCAGAAGAAGTATCTATTGCCATCAATAACGAGTCATGTTAAGAATGAAAATCTAGAAAAGGCTCTACAACTCATTTGGGACTTGAAAAAGGCTGGCGGAAATGATAAGGAAGCAGATGATGCTATAAAATATCTTTTATATTTAATCGATATTAATGTGCTGTATAATATTGCTCTTGGCATGTACGATTATCAGCTTGTCATGTTCGTTGCACAAAAGAGTCAGAAAGATCCAAAAGAATATGTTCCATTCCTACAAGAACTTAAAAGCTTTGATCCATTTTATGCCAAGTACAAGATTGATTGCTACTTAAAAAGATACACAAAGGCTGTCAGTAATATTTCGTCATTATGTGCTGTAAGCTCTGAAAAGTTTGATGAATGTATTGAATTGGTTAAGAAGCACAGTCTTTATGAAGCAGCATTATTTGCTTTTGATGGATATAAGAATTGTTATCAGAAAATTTGTATCCTTTATGGCGATCATCTTAGAGTCAAAGGAAAGTTCTTGGAAGCTATCTTAATGTATGAACGTGGCGGTGACTATAAACAAGCTTTATCTAGTGCTAGAAATATCCTCGATTGGAAGAAGTGCTTAGTACTAGCTAGAAAGTGCAACTATAATGAGTCAGAAGTTAATGATCTTGCATCTAAATTAACACATTCACTGATAGATTTAGGAAGGTTTAAGGAAGCATGTGAAATAATTAGAAAGTTTAATGAAGATCCACGTCTATTAATTGAAACTTTAGTTCATGGACGGTATTATGACGAGGCTTTATTGGAAATATCCTTCATCGATCCAGACAATCAATTTATTAATGAAATAATTAGACCTAACATCGTTAATCATTTCAATGAGACAATAAAGGCAATCGGTGATGATAAAGCAACTTTCCTATTACAAAAGAGTCGACTGTTAAGCATCAGACAAGAAAAGATTCGAAAAATTCAAAATCCACAAGAAGACGATGATGATGACACGTTTTCAGACACAACTAGCATAAATTCCCAAAGTTCACGTAATACAGCCAAAACATTCAGAAGCAGCAAGCAGAAGAGAAAGCACGAAAGAAAGCTTTTAAATCTCAAGGAAGGAAATAAGTTTGAGGACGTTGCATTGCTGGATTCAATTTGGAAGCTTGTACATAAAATCGTAAATAGTGAAAGTCAATGTGCCATTAAGGAACTGATTGTTGCAGGAATAGAGTTAAATATGGATGATTATTCTGGGAATTTACAGGTAATTTCAAAAACATTTAAAACCATACAAATGTTTTTCATATTAAAACATTTGAATGGTTTTGAAATCATAAATTGTAAGGTTTCCAAATTTAAATTTTTCAAAACCGTTATTTTCTCAACTAGAAATCCTACAAAGATCTTTTGCTGACACTGAAGCATTCACTGGATGAAATTTGGGTTGTCGATATGCTAGCTGCTGGAAAATATCCAGAAACAGAAGAAGACATGGAAATTTATAACTCAAACATGTCAGTGACTAGCAAAATGTCATACGACTTGATCAAGCCTGAACAGCGATATAAGCCTAAAATGAATATTATCGATTTTGAGATGGACATGTTCCGTGAAAGTTCTAGGAAAACTACCTAATGTGAATTATAATTTAAGTATCACAGATGCGAGAGAAGAATAAAATTTTATGAATTGTCTATATTCTCAATTTATTGCTGTTCTCATTCATCTCAGCAACAATTTACTTACAGAATATTATTATTATATCTCGTACAGTTCAAAAGGTGTACAGACAATTTGATCATTTTGTATCACATGGCTGATTGTTCATAAATTTTGGTAAAATGAGTCTGTTCGTGATTTGAAGAAGCTATAGATTGAAAAGACGATGAATGAAAGAACAACTCCAGCTAAGGCACCACCAAAGAACCAAAATACACTTCGATTTGATTCTACGTCTGGCTGTTTGGTGATATTTTCATCAGGAGTTAATGGTTGTCTCGTAGAAGCTCTCTCTGTTGTTCTTGTGTCTAAATAAGATTTTGAATCCTCAGAAGTTTCCTGCTTTAAAGTTGTAGTCGGATCATTAAAATTTTTTTCATTGACCGTTTCAGTTCTGTTCAATTTAATCCTGACGAAATTTCTTACAGGCTTTGGCAACACAGCATTTATAGTGGTAGTTTCTGTGTCTAAAAATCCATGACCTATTGAGATTTTTTTTAAAAAAATAAGTCAGTGCAATAAGAATCTTATAATCCTACTTACATGCCGTGATCAATAGAGCATGAATGAAGATAATGAAAATTATAAGGAACCTCATTTTCTATGCGATTTATTCAAGGAACACAAGTCGACTGAGAGATTTGATTGAAAGTAAATATTATAAAATTCATAGCATTACATGCAGCATCAATGAAAAATCTTATCAGCTACAAAGTACAAGGATTTATTACTTCTGGGACAAAAAAATATTTTTTTACTTTTTTGAACTTAATTATGTCAAGAAGAAGATGAAAAGGTCCAAAAAAGTCTTTTTGATACATGGAACGATTTATCGGTATGAAAGTTTATAACTTTTTACTTTATGGGATTCGAACACTAACATCTTGTGCTAAAATTTGATAATTTATTAAATATTGTAAAACCTCTAATTAATGTTTTGACAGAACATCTTCTTAAAGTCTTAATTGGAAGACAATAACATCCAGCTAGTCAATAAAAATAATTAATAAGGATAAGCAAGCTACAGAGCGTCTAAGCATGAAGTATCAAAAATACATTAAAAATACTAACGGTTTTCCAAAATTTAAAAATGCGAGTTGAGGCTTGTGGGAAGCTCTTTAGGTCTTGAAGAAAGTGATTTAGCTGGGCAAGTTAAAATCGATATTTTTCATCAAAAAATTAAAGGAAAAATTGGAATTGCAGCTTCTATCTCGATTTTTGGACAACAGTTCACGGTTACGGATTGGGAAATGTAAGTTAAATAGGAAGATGATGTAGAAAAAGCACAAATAATTGGTTAAAAGTAAAAGTGACAACTCATGAATTTCCTAAAATACCGAAAAAACAATAAGCAACCATTATTCCATGAAATTTAGCACGAAAACGAAACATTTCCGGTTCCAGAATATATTAAGGCAGTAATTTAGATCCGATAGTGCGCGATTAATGTGGAAATTCCAACATTTTGATTCAGATTACATAAAAAATTGAGTTTTAAAAAAGTCTTTTTTTGTGCAACATCGAAAATGGGAGGATTTCTTTTGGAATGAATGAATGAAAAAAATCGCTTCGGAACGATGTAAAAAAAGAGGAAAAAAAGTTTTTGATAATATTTTAATGCTACGGACGTACAGTGAAATTTTTTGTGCTGATAAAAACATCAACTTTAGCGATTTCCAGTGAATAAATAAAAAATAAAGAATGAATAAGCACAATCTGCGAATAATCATCATCGTTGGGGAATATTGTATTACAGAGAAAATAAAAAGAATCGATATTTGTGTGTTTTAAGTGCATCTTGTCTTGTCCATTGTCGATGGCAATAAATAGAGGAAGGAAAGAAGAGTTATGATTGTCACAAAGTCGAATAGAAAGTGCACATAACAAATATAATATTTACTTAATTACAGCAACAGTGAATTTAACTTATCTATCTCTTTCTCTGTTCTTTTCATTTTTTTCTTGTGTCAATTCTGTTGATATAAAAATAGCGTGTAATCGGGAGTGAGCGAATTCTGTGCTTGTTGTGACTATTTACTCATTCATTTTTAAGTTAAGGGATAAGGTGGTGATTGAAGAACATTCTCAAAACAAGTGAAACAAGCAAGTTCTATCAACGTAAAGTCAACACATCAACTAATAATAGCAAGTAACAATAATGGCACCTGTACGAGGTGATGGAATGCGTGGTCTCGCAGTCTTTATATCGGATATAAGAAACTGTAAGTACCTTGTTCATCTCCAGATGTGTGTACATACTTAGTATGACCAAATTGATCTTAATTAAATTAAGTCATATCCGTTCATCTCTTACAAATCACAATACAAAAAAAGCCTTGATCACTTCTCTCATTTCCTAATCTTTAATTTCTTTTATTGTTGTTGTGACGACGACGACGACTTTTATGCTTGCTGATGATGATAATGATGCAGGCAAGAGCAAAGAATCTGAAGTGAAGCGTATGAATAAAGAGTTAGCAAATATTCGTAGTAAATTTAAAGGTGATAAGACGCTCGACGGTTATCAGAAAAAGAAATATGTGTGTAAGCTCTTATTCATCTTCCTTCTCGGACATGATATCGATTTTGGGCATATGGAAGCGGTTAATTTACTGTCATCGAACAAATATTCTGAAAAACAAATCGTAAGTACATTCACTCCTTCCTCCATATGCATCAGTTGGTTGCAACTGATAGCTTATCTGCCATTGACTTTTTCCATTATGGACTGACTAGCTGCAATGCAAAAAGCTCTCAAATTTACATAGTCAGCAATATCCTCAAATTAATGTATCTTTTTTGTAGGGTTATCTCTTCATTTCCGTACTCGTAAACACTAATAGCGATCTGATAAAGCTCATCATACAGAGTATCAAGAATGACTTACAATCACGCAATCCGATTCATGTTAATTTGGCTCTTCAATGCATTGCCAATATCGGAAGTCAAGACATGGCTGAAGCCTTTGCAAATGAAATTCCAAAATTGCTGGTTTCTGGCGATACAATGGATGTTGTGAAGCAATCAGCCGCTCTCTGCTTATTGCGTCTCTTTAGAACATGTCCAGACATAATTCCAGGCGGTGAATGGACAAGCAGAATAATTCATTTGCTCAATGACCATCACATGGGTGTTGTGACTGCCGCGACGAGTCTTATTGATGCATTAGTAAAGAAGAATCCTGATGAGTATAAAGGATGTGTTAGTTTGGCAGTGTCAAGATTATCGCGTATCTTTACAAGCAGCTATACTGATCTGCAAGACTATACTTATTATTTTGTTCCAGCTCCGTGGCTGTCTGTAAAGCTATTGAGATTATTACAGAATTATAATCCGCCAACGGAAGATCCAGGCGTTCGTGGACGTCTTAACGAGTGTCTGGAGACAATTCTTAATAAAGCTCAAGAGCCACCGAAGAGTAAAAAAGTTCAGCATTCGAATGCAAAAAATGCAGTGCTGTTCGAAGCGATAAATCTCATTATACACAACGATAGTGAACCAAATTTATTAGTTCGAGCATGTAATCAATTAGGTCAGTTCTTATCAAATCGTGAGACCAATTTGCGTTACTTGGCATTGGAGTCCATGTGTCATCTTGCACAGTCGGAGTTCTCACATGAAGCTGTTAAGAAACATCAAGAAGTTGTTATTTTATCCATGAAAATGGAGAAGGATGTATCAGTGAGGCAGCAAGCTGTCGACTTACTTTATGCAATGTGCGATCGAAGTAATGCTGAGGAGATTGTACAAGAAATGCTCAACTATTTGGAAACCGCTGACTATTCAATAAGAGAAGAAATGGTCCTCAAAGTTGCCATACTCGCTGAAAAGTATGCAACAGACTTTACTTGGTACGTTGACGTAATTTTAAATTTAATTCGTATTGCTGGTGATTACGTTTCGGAGGAAGTGTGGTATCGTGTTATTCAAATTGTTATCAATCGAGAGGAAGTTCAAGGATATGCAGCAAAAACAGTATTTGAAGCTCTTCAGGCACCAGCATGTCACGAAAATATGGTTAAAGTCGGTGGTTATATTCTTGGAGAATTTGGTAATCTCATTGCTGGTGATTCACGTTCTGCGCCAATGGTGCAATTTAAAATACTTCATTCAAAATATCATTTATGTTCGTCCATGACTAGAGCATTGCTCCTTAGCACCTACATCAAATTCATCAATCTTTTCCCCGAAATTCGCGGTACCATTCAAGACGTTTTCAGACAAGACAGCAATATTCGATCTGCTGACGCAGAACTTCAACAGCGAGCCAGTGAATATCTACAATTGTCGATTGTAGCCTCAAAAGACGTATTGGCAACCGTACTCGAAGAAATGCCATCATTCCCTGAACGCGAAAGTTCAATATTAGCGGTACTAAAGAAGAAGAAACCTGGCCGTGTTCCTGAGAATGAAGTCAGAGAATCTAAAAGTCCTGTGCCCAATAATAATCATAATAATAATAATGCACAGAATCAAAATCATGCAACAACAAACAAGTATGCAATTTATTCTATTTTAGATCTATGTCTTATTTCTCACTAATTACATGATTCTTCTTATTATTATTGTGTAGGCTTTCATTCAGCAACCACACAAGTGATTTGCTCGGACTAAGCACACCGCCATCGCAACAACAAAATTCACAAAATACACTCATCGATGTTCTAGGAGATATTTACAATAATCAATCTTCATCGTCATCGACCGCTGTTAATAATGCCAAGAAGTGAGTTATCTATTACTATTTTGTCAATTCGTGTAATGTCTATTTACGACAATAGTTCTGACGATTCTAGATTCCTGTTCAAAAACAACGGCGTTCTATTTGAGAACGAAATGATTCAAATTGGTGTTAAGAGCGAGTTTCGACAAAATCTTGGACGTTTGGGACTATTTTATGGCAATAAGACACAAGTTCCACTAACAAATTTCCAGCCAGTTCTACAATGGCCTGTGGAAGAAGGAAAGAAGCTTAATGTACAAATTAAAGCTGTAGACTCAACTCTCGACGCTGGTGCACAAATCCAACAAATGCTCACAGCTGAGTGCATAGACAGCTATGCTGGTAAGCTTTTACTTTTTTAACGGATTTTTCAAATTTGAAATTAATCTGACTTTAAATCCAGAGATTTATTTTTAATCCCGTGATTTAAAATTAGACACTAAACTTTTCACACAACATAGCAAACAGACAGCTTGACAGACAGGCGACAAAACTTTATCACTTAATAATTCATGAGTACAAGATTGTTGCCCAAGATTATGCTCAATTACTTGTGAAAAAAAGAACATTACATTAATTAATTTCAATTATCTAATTTTCTTGTAGACTCTCCATCACTACAGCTCTCGTTCCGCTACAATGGTACTCCACAAAATTTCACAATCAAGCTACCGTTGACCGTGAATAAGTTCTTCGAACCAACCGAAATGAATGCTGAGTCATTTTTCGCGAGATGGAAGAATTTGGGAGGGTATGAAAATTAGCATGATTCTATTGACCTCTTTCTATTTACTAATTTTATTGACAAATATTTATATGTTTACAGCGAGAAGCAGCGTGCTCAGAAAGTATTTAAGGCACAGATTCCGCTCGACTTGCAAGGAGCAAAGAATAAGCTTTCAGGCTTTGGAATGCAAATTTTGGAGAGCATCGATCCAAATCCAGACAATCTTGTGTGCGCTGGAATCATTCACACACAATCGCATCAAGTCGGCTGCTTACTTCGATTAGAACCTAACAAACAAGCGCAGGTAGTAGTAATTTTCAAAACATTTCATGTTTTACCCTCCTTAATGGACTGATAATAATACTATGACTCTAATTCATTTTTTAGATGTTCCGATTGACAGTAAGGGCGAGTAAAGAGCAAGTAACTACTGAAATGTGCAATCTGCTTGTTGACCAATTTTAAGAAGGAATATTGTGCTTGTATCCGCAATGTAAAATGATGTTAAAAATATGTCTCTTTTTTTTCGAGTAAACTTGAGTAGATTGTAAGTGAACCAGAAAGAAAAATACGAAAAAAAAACAATATATGAACTTATAACTGTTTAAAAACAACAAAATTCAACAACAAATTATCCATTTTACGTGAAAAAAATGAAATTAAGAAATTGCTAGCAACCATGGACAAAGCTTTTGCACATCGAAAGCTTTCCTAAAAGCTCAAAAATTTCATAACTTTGCAAAATTTCTATTACTCATCAAGTTTAGCCTTAAAACTAATTTAGTTCCTGTCATAAAATCGATCTGCTTATAGTTAATGACATGAAAGTTTGATGTCTTACTACTTTTAATTTGCTAAACTCGATGAAAAGTACATAAATCCTAATTTTTAACAATATTTCATGTAAGGATGTGCAACGGTTTTGTCCACAGTTGTTAGCCATAGAACTATTAAAAAGCAAAAAAAAACGTACGACAAGAATTGAAGACATTGGTGAGATCAATGATTGTTAATAAGAATATTACACAAAACAAAAAAAAATAATAATAATTAAATTGAACTAAAACGATTCCAATGAGCGCTGTAAGTTGAGTTATTTGGTTATTCATAGTAAAGAAAAATGAAGAAAAAAAATTGTTTCCAATATATTTACGAAAGAAATGAATATAATCTTCTAGAGTTTATAAAAAAAAATATATAACATAACTTTAACTTTAATGTTCATTGTATAAAACTCTTTATTTTTCCTTTTTTATATAATTATTAACGCTACTTTTTCCTTCTTGGGCTTCAATGATAGACACACGTATATATTATGTACATTTTTATATTTCCTGTGCTGGGTTTCTAGGGCTACTCGTGGTGCACCATGCCATCCTAGTATGGTAGAGTACCCCGGTTAGCCCTAGAAACCAGCCCCAGTTAATTTTTTTACGTATATCCATTAATATTTTTTTGGTGAAGATCAGTATTGACCACGAAGAAACTTATTTTGTTATGAAAAAGAAAATTTCCTTTATTTTGTTAGACAAATAATATATTGGCTGTATCTTCAGAACATTTCTCAGTTTCGAGCATTTAAAAAGAAAATTAATTAATCGAAAGACACTTGAAAGTTGAGATGTTTTTTGTCCCAGAAGAAAAATCCCCAAGATCCAAGAAAATTCGCTTTCAAAAAAACAAACTTAAACACACAATAAATGAAAATAATCATTAATATTAAATAAAGTAAACCAAGGCTTTATATGAATTCATCGTCATTATCTAAAAGAAAAGAAGTAAAAAATCTTTAAAGGCTAAAAAAATATTCAAAGTTGATCTGATTTTAATCTAATATAATTTTTTATTTCACAAATTAAAGGCGAAACGCACTGTTCTTTATGAATTCATGCTATTTAGCGATCATCCTTTTACTCTCATTGCATAAGATGATAAATTTAACTAATTATTATTTTTTTCCGAATATTGATAGAAGAAAACGGAAGGAACAGTGCTGATTAAAATGTTATGAATGATTAATAAAAATTTATTATTGATATACTACATATATCAAATAGTGGCAAGAGATCATACTATCTATTAAAAAATTTCATGTAAGAAATAAAAATCAAGAGTAATAAAAAGAATGAAAATAAATTAATTAAACTTTTATTCCAAAATTATAAAATTTCAGTAACGGTCGGAAAATATTTGAAATCCAGCAGAAAATAACGGTCAGAAAATATTTGAAAAAAAACAGCCGGTCAAGCATTATTGAGAAGTTGTGAAAATTTAATTAAATTCACTGAAAACATGGATAAATCGCTTCTAAACACATCAACAACGGCTATGAACAGGAGTTTTTCACTACAGGCAACGCCTAAATCAAAGAATCGTAGATCAATCTTTCCAACAGCGCGAAAAAAGTAAATTAAACGTTTTACAATTCAATTTTTGTTTATTTTCTAATATAAACTTTTTTATTCCTTAGTGTGAGCATTTCTGGACGATCCAATGCCTCAACAGTACAGATTATTGCTAGATCAGAATATAATATTGTTGAAATATACGGGAATGCACTTCCGATCAAAATTACAGAACTTTTAACCTTTAGTGAGAGAAGTTCTACTGTATCTATAGCATATTCGAATAATGGATGGGCTTGGGCTGTTTGTGGACGAAAGTTACTAATTTGGCAGTATCGTGGATCACAAAGATCAGAAATTGATTCCTCAAAAGTTGCAAAAAACTCAAGAAATGTAGCAAGTCAATGTCGTGAATTAACTTTACCTCATTGTGATATTGGACATAAAGCACGATTAATTAACGTATTTGTACAAGAAGGAAGTCAAACTGCATCATGTTTAGCTGTATCAACAACGGGAGATGTAAGGTATTGGGCATCAATTGCTCATGATGGATCATCAATAGACGAAAATGGGATTTTGGAAGGTCAAGAATTTGCTCAATTAACAGGACTTTCACCTCAAGGATATCTTTTAGTCACGACAACATGCAATCTTGTCCTTTTACAAATTCAAGTCCAAAGTGGACGTCAGAGAATTGTTCATCGTACTATTAGACCACCATCAAGCTTCTTTGGAGGAATTGGAAAGAAATTTGCCAGCATAATAATTGGAATGAGTCAACAGGACAGTGAGAATAAGCTGATTAAAATTACTTATGAATCTATGAATTCACTTGAATATCACGTTAATGTCCTTTCTGAACATTCTCTCCAAAGATGGCAATTTTCTCCAAACAGCAATGAAATGTTCATCTTTGAGGAACAAGAAATTTTCAAAAAGATTCGAGATCATTTCCGATCAAAGATGTGGCCTAATCGGAACAACCTTAATGAACCAATTGATATGTGGCTATTAGATATGCAAACAATTGATCGTGGAGTCATGATTTTAGCAGCTGGAGCAAGTCTTTCATTATCTCCTCAAGTTTTCCTTGTCCTAAGTAAGCATTCCTTTATTTTTATTATTTAATACGTGTCTAATTAATTATTTCCATTTACAGTCACAGTGATCGCTGAGTCAGACGGCTTCCAAATTAAGGACCTTCAGCTTGTTCGTCATAAAATCTTTTACAATCATCAGCAACAGAATCATTTTATGAAGTTCAAGTTCATCATTTGTCGTGGAATGGCTTATATCTACAGTGATCGAGTCATACTTCCAATCATTATCCAGAATAACTCACCATTACAGCCACCAACTGACGATATTGAAAAGATTGAATTTCATATTCAGGAAGACAGATTATTGCATGCAGAAAATATTGGAAACTTACCTCTGTTCTTCTCGAGAATTCATGGAATTGTCTGTGTTACGCCATCAGATTTTGAGCCTGAATTTTTCAATAATAGCATGAACGTGTCAGCTGTAAATTTATCAACTTTAGGGACACAAAATGATGTCATGTTTAGTCCACCAATGCATGTTCAAGAACCTGGAAATGTTTTATCACCAAATACAACAAATGCTGGGAATCTGTCAATGTATGCATTAGATCCAGAAGAGATTCGTGAAAATAATCGAGATATTGTGAGTCAATTAAAAGCAGCATTCATCTATCATTTAAAAAGAAACAGTTCCATGTGTCATCAAATTATCAACGAATTATTCGGTAAGAGTGATGGAAAGCATGTCGACAGTGAACTGGACAAAACTGTCCTTAATATTGCGAGAGACTTGGCTGAAGACTTGCCAGCATCAGATCCACGATGGGAACGAGAAATTATGAATCGTAGTTCATCAATTGCTCTTGGAAGCTCAACATCAATGCAAATAATCCAGCAATTAAGAGAAAAGAACTTTTGCATGATCAAATTTACAGAATTTTTGCATGGTGTTGGATTATGGACTAAATTGATGGCAATTTCTGATAAAGGAAATGTTAAAAGTACTGCATGCTTATTATCTGACATAAATGAGAAAATTGTCACATCAATTGCTGTCAAATGTCTTCATGCTGCACATTCAAGAATTATCGATGAATCTATTGAGATGATAATTAGTGAGAATAATTTGATGATTGCTGGAAGTCTTACTAATCAGGATGTCTTCTACACAAAAATCTCAACAATCCAGGAAATTTTCAGAAAGTTTGCCATTATTGTGGATAATCTCATTCAGCAAGAAGCTCCAAATCATCAAGTCCAAAACACAATCATTGAAGTCAACACGATAATCCTGCAAGTTCTGATGGAAATATCAAAGTTCCGTGAACAAAATAGTGGACTGTATAAGGCATACATGACAGAAACAATAAGTTTCGAGTACTTACCGTGGACAGCAGCAAGTGATGAAAGTGGATTAAGGGATACGCTTCTTCAAATGATTCAATTAACATTGCAGCATGGAATAAGATTGAATGGCGAAGGAGAATATAAATTTAAGCATTATCAGCAAATGACTGAACTTATTGATTTTGTGCTTGATGGCAGGAGAAATTATTTGACAAGCATCAGGAATAATCAGGAGAAATTGAACGTTCTACATCATCAGTATGAATCACAAAGGTTTGACTTGATTTATCCATTAGTCGAGGATGAACAATTTGAACTTGCTGCAAAATTAGCCGAAAAGTATCTCGACTTTCAAATACTCGTCATTATTTGTGACCGAACGGAGAATCAAACTCGACTAGATGAATACATTGAGCGCTTTAAGGATCAGAATTTCTCTCAATTTGCTATTAGCTGGCACATGAAGCAGAACAAGCAAGGAGATTTATTCGAAAGATTCCGTAATAATCAAGCTGATTTAGCCAAGTTCCTTCACAATCATCCATCACTCGCCTGGATACAATTAATGTTTAACGGAGAGTTGGGAAAGGCATCGTCTGTTCTCATGGATCTTGCTAAAAATGAAATAGAGCTTGTTGCTCGTAAGAAGGTAAGCTTCCTTTCTGTGGATTAACCATTTAACGTTTTTATAAAATTTGAATTTAACAGAAACATAAAATTTGAATTTTTGAAAGCCGTTATAATTTTAAATTTACAAAAACCGTTAAAAAATGATAAAATACATTTTAATATAATTACAGATAATGCTGTCATTGGCGAAATTGTCAGCGTATGGAGCAGAGATGGACATGACACAGCAGATTGAGACCATTAACAGAGAATTGCATTTAATTGAACATCAGAGTCAAATAGAGCCTGAAATTTTGGCAGGACTTGGTTTTGATATGAACAATGTCAGAGTACTGCAGCCTGAAGAAATGATTGAATTGTACATTTCTCCAGAATACAGAACATCCACAGAAGTTGAGTTCCGTAAAGCACTTGAATTGCTTAGTTATGTGGAAGACAACATTGATTATAGGAACAAAATCTGGTACGGGGCTATTAAAAAAGATAACTGGATTTTAATTGATATGGATTCTCCAATTGAGAAGATAAGTGAAACAATCTTTTATAAGTTAATTGAATTATGTTACATCCTCGATAGTGATTTGGAAACGTTTGTTCCACCTATCGATGTATTTCTCACTGCTGATGAACTTTCAGAGGAATTGTCTAACGAGAAATTTGTTTATTTGATTAAGTTGGCTTATGAATACATCCTTGAAACATTTAAATAGATTTAATTTATGAAATATTGAGTTATTACTTACGAACTTATAAATAAAAGAAATTCAAATCATTTTCTAAAATGTAAAAGAAGCATATTTTATTAACGGTCATATTGAATTTGAAAAAGTTGAAAGACAGTCAGACATGAAACATCAAAACAAATCCATGGCAACAAGCTAATTTGAAATCAACAAAAAATACATTTACGCATTACAATTCATTTCTCGTAAATTAATTAACAAGATGATTTTGACAAATTCTTAATATATTTAAAATTAATTAAACTATCGTAGCAATCATTTAAACGTGAGTAATTTGTTACACGATACTCAAAAACGTCAAGTTAACGAAAAGCTATATTTTGTAGATCAAGATGGAAAATCTGCCAATAGAATTATTAATTTACATTTTCAACTATGTGCCCAATCATATTATATCAATCTCTCAAGTCTGTCGATATTTCAACAGTATAGCAACCGAACAAATCAGAAAGATGTCGATAAATTTCAATCGGGAAAGTGAAAAGCACATAGAAAATGTATCAAAACATTTGGAAACGTTCAAGGGATTAAAGGCACTAGACGTGAAATTGGAATTTGACGTAAACATAGCGGAGAAAGCTGATTTTTGTGCAATACACAGCAATAAGATAACTCATTTGATTCTCAGCGATTTTTCATTTCTCAATCCATTCTTTGACAGATTGAATGTTAATTATAGCAATCTAAAAACATTAATAATTGAAAATTCGGACCTAACATCCTCGTCAGACGATCTACCAGATTTTATTCTCAAATCATGCAGCAATCTTAAAAATCTCAAAATTTCTGGATGTTCAGGATTAGAGATCGATTCCCTCAATAAAATTGGACAAAACTTATGTAATACGGAAATTGAGAAGCTTGAACTACATCCAACATACTCGTACTTTGATATGTCCACACAGAATAATCGTGATGAGAGCTGGACTATTGAAAACCTAAACACACTGTCTGTTAGGTCAAAACTAGTCGTCATGAAGAAGAATTTCGTTCGAAACATGCTGGGAAATAAGAGGAAGTTTCCAAAAATGAGAAAATTGGAACTGATCGCAGAACTTAACTTTGGCAATAACTTTATATCCGTATTAACACAACAATTTCCAAATTTGGATTGTCTCTCTATTGGAAAAGGAGTCATGGACATACATAATCAAGACTTTTTGACTATATGCAATCATTATAAGTCACTAGGTGCTCTCGAATTTCATTTTATTCATCAGGATGAACCGTTAGATTTAAGATATCTTCAAATTAACCAGTGCATTACAAAATTAACGATTGGATTAACCAAAGAGATATCACATGCTGATCTCCAGAAAATATCCAAGTGTCTACCGAACTTAACACATCTAAGTGTTATCCTTTACTACTTAATTTCGTCTAACAAGGATTATTTGGAACAACTAATCAAGACATTTTCTAATGCTAAGCAGATATGCTTCTCACACATTGGAATGCTTGACAAAATCAAAATTATACTGTAATTAACTTTATTTCTTTTTTTTGGAGGAAGTACCTTAAACACATATATAATATATTTAATGACTAATAAACGGAACCTTTTTTTCAATGACATCCACGTTTATTTATTCTCGTGTGGAAAACAGTCTCTCTTATCAGCAAGTCCTTAATATTTTGACCCTAAACTGTATACAGTAAGCAACAAGGCATGTGAATTTTACTTCAGCACATTGAACACAATAAATTAAGTTTTGCATACAAAGGAACACTATCATGACATGGACATTTAAAGATATAACGTGAGAGATAAGAATCTGCTTTTCTCACGACGTTGTGTACGAGAAAAAATAAGTCAATCAGTACGAATTGAGAGCTGTGCTGTAAACTGTCGAATTGTGAAAATTGTGTTGTGCTGAATTTCGAATCTTTGTTTTGATTTTTTTTTTATGTTCTTTAAAGGAAAGTGTGTATATAAAAACAGAATGTTGTGTCATAGGAAGTACTGTCTGAGTGAAAAATTATAGAAATAAGGCTTGTAACTAATGCTGTGCATTGAAAACAGTTGAAATTAAGTGAAATTAACAAACATTTTATCGAATTTTACATTTTATTTAATTTGACCTTTAATCTCCGTTTCAAATAAAACCTTCAAAGTGTCTTAAAATATGTTCAATTTTAATGAGGAAAGCATATAGTGAAAATCATCCGTAATCATGGGACTTGACCATGAAAAACGTATGTGAAAATGTATTTTCTTTGTTCTGTGGATCTTTTAGTAAGCATATAAATTATTTTCTTTCGTCTCATACATCATAATCATCATGTATAGGTAGCGAATTGCATAAGAATTCATCAGTAGTGATTAGTTTAGTGTCAGGGGGATGCGCTGGCGGCCTTGCGAAAACTTTTATAGCTCCATTAGATAGAACCAAGATCAATTTTCAAATAAAGTAAGTACACAAACCGGTTCTCGAATGACGCAAATTTATTGTCGTGCTTAAATTAACACTTTTGTAATATTTACAGTAAACACATCAAATATTCATTTCGCAATGCATTGGGTTTTATAACGAGAACGTATCGACGTGAGGGATTTTTTGCTCTGTATCGTGGAAATTCAGCTACATTGGCGAGAATCCTACCGTATGCTTCATGCCAGTTTGCGGCATTTGAACAATTTAAGAAAATTTTATATGTAGATAGCTCAAAAGACCCGCATTTTAGAAGATTTCTCGCTGGTTCCTTAGCTGGAATTGTATCATCTAGTGTTACCTATCCACTCGACTTGGCTCGTGCTCGAATGGCCATCACAGACAAATGTGGATACAAGTATGTCCAGCAGTATGCTATTTTAACTGTGATTTATTAATTGCACTGCCATTTCCAGAAATATTTGGGATGTGTTCATGTCAATTTACACCAAAGAGAATGGAACGAAAGGTCTGTTCAGAGGATATTTAGCTACCGTCGTCGGAGTCGTTCCTTATGCTGGAACCTCATTCTTCATTAATGAAACGCTTAAACAGAAATATCGTGGTAAATATACAGCACAAAGGCTTCTTATTAAATATTGCTCGCGAATGACGTCCATCAGAAAATTGGATACACATTCTTTGTCACAGAATCTCGTAGGAATGATCAAACTTAAGCTAGTGACTCAAGATTCCGGAAAAATAACAAATCATTGGAACCGGTCACTTCCTGAATGCTGATTTTTCTATAAGAGTAAAAAGAATAATTGATTCAGTGACTCTCGACTTGAGTTTGTTGGACGTCATGTGCGAATGATTTCTCCTTTATTTATCTTGTTTATTTATTTACTTATTGATCTGTATCTAACTGTATGTTAAACAGAGTTGACTGGAAACGAAAAGATACCAAATCCATTTTTATTACTAATTTTTGGAGCATGTGCAGGAATTTGTGGCCAAACTAGTAGCTATCCATTAGGTAAACAAAAGTTAATTAGAGAGAGAGAAAAAAATTCCATGCTACACATGGAAACGTCTACAATCTCTTAATTATAATGCTGTTGCTAATTGTGAGCTATATTTTTAAAATATTAATTTAATTCATATTAGATATTGTGAGGCGGAAAATGCAAACATCGGGGGTCACTAATTGTGAGCAGTACACGACGATAAGGCAGACATTGAGGAAGGTTTATGTCGAGGAAGGAATTGTTGGTGGATTCTTTAAAGGCCTTTCAATGAATTGGGTTAAAGGACCGATGGCCACTGGCATATCATTTGCTTCATATGACATCATCAAGAACTTCCTTACAAATGTACATCTACCAAAATCACTGTCTTAAAGACATTTTTTGCATCTCGATTAAATAATTATTTACTATTGTGGTGCCACTACTTAATTAAAGCATGATTCGAATGCCTTCATTAAATTAACTAAACAAACATGAGAATGATATAATTTTTTAAAAAAATATTTATCGCACACACATGAATGCCCTAGAAGCTGGTGCTACTTCTTAGAAAACATGCACCTGCATGTTATTAACGAAATTCGTGATTTGAAAACTTTTATGAAAATTAATTTCAAATCAATTATTTTGTTCCTTAATTGTACAAAAAAAATGAATTAATTGCGATTCAGTGTAATCAATAAAAAGGATTATCGTTGTTTTTTTTAAAAATATTTTGATATTGATATGCATTTGGTATTACAGACATGACGTGATTTGTAATCAGTGTACAAGGTGAAATTTGTCTTATCAATGTGGAACATCTTTAATGCTCAAAAATGTCAAGAATTTCACAAATGACGTCAAACATTCAGGCAGGGTAACATCAAGTAACAATACCTCCAATATCAAGCATGTCTAGCATATTCGTTTGGGGTCATTCACTTATGACGTCTATGATTTAGGGGGGAGGGGGGTCTGAGATTTTGTGACACTTTATATTAAAGAAATGTTTTTGAGTTTAAAATTTGTGACAAGGGTTCTAAAAACCCCATTTTTTGATGGACGTCATAAGTGAATGACCCCTTTTCAAATTAAAGATGACAATAAACATGTAATTTTATATCAGTGATTTAATGACAGGACTCAAGTCAAGTGTCATCGTATCTATCGAGAAGACGTGATCTCATGATTATAGTCATCAAAAAGACATTTTTAGAAATTTGATGCTATTTTCACTTTAAAGAACATCAATCGAAATATTTTGTTATTTATACTTTTCAAAATAATGTTTATTCGTCATGGACAAAGTCAAAGGAATTGCGGTTGTATAGAATTTTATCATGATATCTAACAAATTCCCTGATAAGCTTAAGTCCATTCTGATACACCCATTTTATGACAAATGTTTGCAATGGAAAGTTTTTGACCTTTGATTAGTGATGAAATATCAGAATTAAAAAGGCTTTTGGGAAGCACCAGATTGACGAAATTACTGAATCTTTTTTTTTATATCCAATGCATGCAGGGGTTTGTAATTCTCGATGTTGATGATGAATGGAAAAAAATTAAATTTGATTTTGAAAAAGGATTTGTAAGGTTTTCTGAATTTGTAAGGTTCTAAAACTTTCCGTTATTGAATTTGTAAGGTTTTCGGAGGAAACATTTGTATTGTTCTGAAAAAGAATTTATAGGGTTTTCAAAAGAAAAAATTGTAAGATTCTAGAATTTTCTGTTACTGAATTTGTAAGGTTTTCGAAAAATTTGTATTGTTTTGAAAAAGAATTTGTAAGGTTTTCATTTCAAACCCAAAGGAATTGAACTGTTTCATAAAAAAATCCAGAGAATTTCAAACAATACTCCCAGCTGCTTTTCTATAAAAAGTTTTATTTCTAATTTAAGCAATAATCATGCAGCATTCTTTTCATCATTTACAAAACCCTTCCCAATATTCAAATCTCTGTAGATTAATTGTAATATTATCATGACATGATGAAGTTATTTTTATATTTTCATTATTTTTTTTGTGACTGACTTGCATTGCTAAGGCTTCGACTGACTGTAGAGTGTGTATCGGACGTCAGTAAAATTTTTCCACCGTGTACGGAAGGTCATGCAAGTTATTTTAATTTTGAGACAGCTTTGCAGCTTAGGTTGCAGCTTCTAGAACTATCGATAGATACTTTTTCAGGTGAAATGGACAGGAATGAGTATTAATTAGGAAGTTAATCGACCCCTGACTGCTCCTTAAAATTTCAGTGACTCAAAATACAAAATCAACAATTTTATTTACATATAGCATTAAGCATTTACTGTATGCAATGATACTTTTTTCAATTTATTTTTATTTTATGCAGTTTGTAAGCAGAAGAAAGGTTATTTATGCGCAAATGTACCTGTTGCTTCTTTCATCGAATTTTTTCTTATATTGTTTCAAATATTTCATACAGTGCTGCGCTTATTTATTAAATTTCTCAGATTTTTTTCTAAAAAACTTTATTACTTTCAGACTGTGGACAGCATCGCCATAAGATATTGAAAACATGGAAAAATAGTTGATGCATTTTGGGAAATTTTGGTTGTATTTTTAACGGAAATTTTTGAAATGTTTGGAAACCTTACAAATTTTTTGATGAAAATTGTATGGTTTTCAAATTCAAAATTGAAAAGTTCGTTAAAAATTCAAAATTGAAAAGTTCGTTAAAAATTCAAAATTGAAAAGTTCGTTAAAAATTCAAAATTTAAAAGTTCGTTAAAAATTCAAAATTTAAAAGTTCGTTAAAAATTCAAAATTTAAAAGTTCGTTAAATATTAAAAATTTAAAAGTTCGTTAAAAACCCAAATTTATTTAACTTGTTGAAATAAATTAAAGCCATGAATAATTTATTGAAATTCTTTTGAATGTAAAATCGAATTAAGAATTTATAAGCAAGCCGTAGCCATGAAGAATCTGATGGACTCTGAACCCCCTGAAAAATTATTTAATGACTACGCCCCTGTTTATAAGTCAACGAGAACAATAAAATATCTGCAAGGATTTAAAAAAATTCCCAGACTCTAAAGCTCACTCAACTTACTGTCCATTAAAAACTTCAATTAGTTATTGGATACGACATTCTCTCATTTTATATCTTTTACAATTTTAATGACATCTTTATCTCCTCTAATTTTCACCTTTCCCTGTAAAAGTTTTAAAAATGTCATTTAAGTAGTTTGTAAATGCCATCGGCAAAGCACGATGGATGGAAAGCGTGCTAAAAAAATTCCCATCCATATAATTTAAAACAACAAGTTGCTTCTTCATTTCTCCCTCGTGCTCTCGAAACTATATAGTAAACATTTTCTCTCTCATGCTCAATATTGTAGTGTAGTGCTGCTCTTATCAAAGCAGTCGACTAGCAGACAGAAAAGTTTTTTTTCTTCTATGGAGAAAATCATCATCATCGTCATAGTGTATATGAATGTAACGAATGAAGAAGGAAGAAAGAAGTAGTGAGAAAAACATCTGAGTTTCTGTTGTCAAAATTCAGTAGCAAAAGGAGCGCTGAACGTGTCGGAATCATAAAATTAAAAAATTTAAAAATTGATTTGAGTTCATATGTGAATTAGCATTGTATGTGAATGTCTTTTTAAAATTTGATTTTTGTGGTGGCGATGGAAATTTTCCATCCAAAAGTGCTAACAAATAACGCGGTCGAGTGAACACGAAATTAAAGAAATAAAAAGAATTATTTTTTTGTAAACTTTATTTGCTGATTATTATGATAGTATAGCGTGGAGAGTGATTAAAAATTCATGAAAATTTAATATTGAGGTGCTCGAGAGTGGTCGTCGGTGTTTAAAGACGCATTTTAGTCAATTTAGTTTTAAGATTTTTAACGGATTTTAAAGATTCAAAAATTTAACGGTTATTTCAAATTTGAATTTTTAATCTTCCTTTTCAAAAAAAAATTTTTTTAACGGTTTTTTGTTCTAAAAAGTGAAGAATTCAATAATTACCGCCTTTAATTAACCAATTGAGGTTGCATCAAGCCTTAATGGACGACTTTCCCATTTGTTAACAAATTTTGTGAATATTCAACTGTCATTTTTGAAAGTTGCAGTGATAAAATTCAATCATTAAGTCACTGAAAGTAGCCACACAGCAAGCTCAAAATTCACATTCTATTTGTTTGTCAGAATTCATTGCCAATTCATAAGATAAATTAAGTTCTCCGTTGATTGAAACATTAAAAATTGATGAGCTCCAAAAATAATTTTTGCAGTCAATAAAAAAGTCATGAAGTGCTAAAATTTTTGGACATTGACTTTCATAATTTGCTGGCACTTACACATAAACATGACTATTAATAGATTTTGAGTATCCAGAATCGACTGTATACATGAGAGCGTCAAGTGCTAAGTGACTGATAGCCTCTTTTGCTAACTGTCACGTTTAAAATCGTTAAAAATTCATCTGAACATTTCAACAGACTTTAGCATTTTCCTGAATTTAAAAATGATGAATTTTTATGTCCTTTGAGAGTTTGTTAAGGACTTTCTTCTCGTTTACAAGCAAATACCATCATTTATTTCCAGCTTAAATGACTGATTCTCCTGCAGTAAATTCTACATTCATAAATAATTTTTAAAGTTCAGAAAATAATTATCACGAGAAGTGCCAATAAATATTTACCGATATAATTTACACAGAATGAATTCACAATTATTAATAGAAATGGATTTTAGGAGGATATTAGTAGCTTTTAATACCCAAACAAAATTAAATTAATGCATTTTGATTTAAAAGTTTCTGAATTGTACATAAACAAGATGTGTTGTTCATTTACAGCGCTATCAGGGGTTTTTAGGGGGTCAAACCCTCTCCTGGGTTTTTTTTTTAATTTGTTAGCTTTTTTTAAGAAAATATCACAAATCGCCCCATTCCTAAATTTTCTGGTCCATACAAAACAAATTCAAATCCCCCCCTCGACAAACTTCTGGTTACAGCCCTGTTAAGACCATAGTCGACTGAGGTAGTATTGAAAAAATGGGAATCACCAATTTTTGGCGCATTAAGAACCTGTATCATGCATAAGAAAGTTGTGTGACCTACCAACATCGAACAAGATCTCTATCGTTTCAAGCAGTTTTAAGACACTAGACAACATTCAATTAAGTCAATTTTATATCCAAACAATATCCAAAAGCTAAAAAACAAAATTCATCGCATATTCATAGAGAATTTAAAATAATTAAAACAAATACCCGCATGCCAACAGTTCATGATTAATTCAGTCATTTGTCTGACCTACAAAAAAATGTTTTAATTTTTGACAGTATAGAATTTTTTTTTGTTGTTCTTAAAGCTCAAAAATTCTTACATAGGGACCATTCATAAATGACGTCTAGCTTTCAAGGCGTCAATGGGTCTAGACGCTAGAGATAGATAATAATTGATGTAAATCCAATACAGGACAATGGTATTTTATTTTCGAACGCGGGAAAATTTGTATTCGAAAATCATTTGTTTACATTTCCAAAATGAAATTTTGTTTCTTAAATTTTGGCTTAATTTCATACTCAAAAATTGGATAATAGAATAAAAAGGACTTAATGAGTATAATTAAAGCTATTAAAATCATTTAGCAACAACCAATCGCATTAAATAGCTAAAAAAATTGCAAAGTTTTAAAATTGACAATTTTCGAATACAAAAATTAATTGTAAACAAACAAAATCAAAAGTGCGGGAAATTTCAAATTTCTGAAAAAATAACGGAAATTTCTGTCGTTGTCTTGTATTGGATGTAAATGAAATGTTGTGACTTGAGAGATGAGGGGGTGTCTAAAAGCCGAATTGCTTGATGAACATCAGGGGGACAAACCCCACACCCTCTAAAAAGATTTCCTCCCCCCAATCAAAAATTTTCCGTTCTTACAAAAATTTGATGGGTGAGGAGTCATTTTGAATTGCCAGTTTTGGCGTCTCATGCAATATCCAAACTTAATTATAGCACTTAAAAGGTAAATGGTTCCATTTTACTAGACCGTAACCACAGTGCATTAAGAGTTCATTTTGGTTCATTTGATTAATCCCCGATGACAGCTTTTTATGGAAAAATCATTCAACAATTGTAAAGCAGCATATGGAGGTAGAGTTGTATATATTTATTTAATTGTTATCACGCAACAGGTGTGCATGTGTTTGGGACTTTATAAAATAATTTTCACACATGATCTTTTTAGTTATTGGAAGTTTTAATGAGCGAGTATTTTTAATTTTGTGAATGTTTACAAGCACTTTAAAAGGGTGGGTCCTATTTTTTTTTACTTTAAGGCTTAATATTTCTTTTAGCAGAATTTGATGTCAATTGAATCTATAGTCTGAGGAATTTATGGATGGAATCATGATACATGATACTAAAAAGGGGTCGTTCGCAAATTACGTCACGCTTTAGGGGGGGGGGGGAGGGGGTTGTAGTAGAATTTGTGACAGTCCAAATATAAAATTTTTCTTTATTTGGAAAATTTGTGACAAGGGGGGAGGGGGGTTCGAAAAAGTCGTTTTTTTGCGTGACGTAATTTGCGAACGACCCCAAATACTATTATGGATTTTCGCAGGAATGGATTGCAACAAGCTGCCCTGCTTTCTGGTTCATAGACGTAAGAAGGTTTCAAGGCGTCACCTACTTTCCCAACTTTTGTCAGCCAGAATTTTTTGAAGGGGTTCTGAACTTTCAAGGGGGTACGGAATTGATTTCTCCTATATTTCAAATTTTTGGGAGGGGTCAAAGGGAAGGAAACGTGCAGACTTGCTTGTTATGTCTCTGATCTGTATGAAAATTTTAAAAACTACAAAAAGTTTACAGTTTTCCTCTCAGAAGCTCTGATTTCAAAAGCTTTTTGTATCTTTTATTAAGGCTTACATTTTAACAATTTCGGTTTCTTGGTAACTCAATATTGCATTATTTTCAGTCGATGCTGATGCAACTAACTTTACATGGGCTTTAGTTGAAAAAATATTTTTAAACTAATAATAAAATGAAAATGTACATCATAGACATAATGGGACATAATAAATAAAATGAATTACTTCCTAATTAAATAAATGTTGATGTAAATGTCATTTGATATGCACAAGCAACATTTTCAGCTTTTTGTCCTTGATGATACAAAAATAGCTCATCAAAAAGGCTAATTTTCCAAAAATTACAGGCGAAAATCCTGAATAATTTTATGCACGTGGGTTTTGCAATGAATACATTCATTAAATTCACTCATGTGGCTGTTCATTTATTTAGACTCCCTCCCCCTAGTTTCAAAAAGAATAATTTATTTTGCTGGAGTTGTTACAAAATCTCTGACCAACCCATCCACCCGCCCCAAAAAAAAAACGCTAACGTAATAAGTGAACGACCCCCTTGTGAATGTTTCTGGTCTCAATTATATTAACTAGATTGTCCACAGAATTCTACTGTTCTTCTTCAATCACAAACAAAAATATTTGTCAACTTGAAGCTATATTGACAGACCAACACAAAAAATTCTGTAAAGCTTTTAACTTTTTTCAATTACTTATAAGTAATTTAATTTTATAAAACTCTTCTTGCACTTGTTGAAGCATTGTTTGAGTCCATGAAAAGAATGACAAACACAAAATTGAAGTTTTCTTTGATTAAAGCTACATTAAATGTTTGGACAACAGAACTATTTTAGAATAAAGATTTTTCTTTCAATCTTCATGCCTGACGGCAGTTTTTTTAACCTGAGGTACATCAGGGGCCTGTTGCTGGGTATACACCAGAGTATACACTACCACAGGTACCCTCAGTGGTATACCCTATGGTTATACTAGGCCATACCATAGTGGTACCATTAGCCATACCCCTAGGGTATACAAAGCAATACACTATCCAAATGCTCCACATTCCCCACCCTTGTTACGCTTCTGTATTAGCCAGAAGCTCTGCTCAATGATCAAAATAACTCTTTTAAAGCTTTTATTGACATATAAATTCAGTTTCTTGGTGCTGAAGATTGAAAGAAAGTCAGCAAGTGGAACATTTTAATACAAGAGATGTTTATTTGTATTTGAAAGTGCAGTCTGCTTGCTATTGTTGCTGTAGTAACCATCCAGACTGCAATGTAAATGCACAAACCATGGATATGGAAAGCTTTGTGCAGAGGTGTATTCCTGGAAAAGTGAAGAAAAATCTTTTTTGCGAAGAGATTGGAGGAATCCCCATTAATGTGCCCCTGGCTATGTATTCATAATATTTATATGAAAACATAATGTCCAAATTGATCAACACATTTCATTAAATTCAAATGTAAATTTTTTTCTATTCATTAAGTCCAATAGAATTTATAATGCTTAATGTTTTGTAAATATTTCTGCAGCATTCGACTAATAGCTGGAAATGTTATGGCTATATCTGCATCAATGACCTTCAACCTTGACAAAATATCTCGTGCATTATAGAATATTTCCATTGAATTTTGGGGAATTGTTGTCTGTGTGGTAAAATCTATTGCATGAAAATAGTTCAGGCAGACATTGGAGTCTGCTGTGACGAAATTGATTTATTTCAATCCAATTAGCATGATAAGCACTAATTAAACTTGAAAATATTCGGCAGCAGAATACTCGATATTTATAGTCACATCACCAGCCCATTATTGACGATTGATATAGTTATGCACAAAAAAAGTTTTTTAACAACTTCACGCGCACATAAAGTTATAGTTATTCCGTCAATTCATTGATGAAGTTATAAAATCTTTCGTTTTCTGTCGATGAAACCCAATCAGTTTAATTAAAAAAGTTTCATGTGCTGTGTGCTCGACAAATCTATTCCAGAGACACTTGATATATATTCTAACTGATGAGTTTGATTAGTTTATTCTAAAAATTTATTTAATTTCGTCTTTCACACTCGAGTTGACGATTATGTCAGGAAGAGAGATGAGGAGCTTAGGGGTCGTTCAAAGGGGCGTATTAAGGGAGGGGGGAGGGTTTGGGCTTAAAAAATTTGCTCCCCCCTCGGAAAAATTAATCTCTGACGACCAAAAAAAAAGGAATTTTGCAATTTTGGGATTTTAAAACCCCCTCCATCCTCAAAAAAATTCCTGAATACGCCCCTGGTCGTTCAGATATGACGTCCAACATTGAGGGGGGAGGGGGTCTGGAGCTATGTGACACCTCCATACAAAATAAATTTTTTTGTATGAAAATTTTGTGACCAGGTGAGGGGGGGTCTAAAAATCCCAATTTTTGGAAAGAATTGCAAAATTCTTTATTTTCTGCGTTACAGGCATTGGTGAAAGTTACAGGCATCTTCAATTTGCTAGGGTTTTTGAGAAAAATCCGGAAATTCCCCCCCTCCGAAATTCATACATACAACCCCTTGAAAAATTTCTTTTTACGCTCTTGCTGCGTTAGGGGTCGTTCGCCAATTACGTCACGCTTTAGGGGACAGGGGATGTTGAATACAAAAAATAGTCCAGATACAAATTTTTTTTGTTGTTTGGAGAATTTGAGACAAGGGGGGTAGGAGGGGTTGCGAACGCCCCTGCTGCATTACATAATACGTGACAATCCCTAAATTCAAGCTTGCTGTCTTAATTATCGAGATCACGTTACAAAAGTCAATTGACCAAATTGAAAAGCATTCTCTTGATGAGAATGTATCAAAAATTATTCTCAATAGACAGGCTGAATGATAATAACAATATACAAATAAGTGCTTTGAATGTATCTCACACACATGGGACAGAGAGGGAAGAGAATAAATAAAATTTCGCAACAATTCCTTTCTATAAAAACAGCCAGACTCAGCAGTAGCCGTAATGTAAAACGACACTCTCAGCAGAGCACATCGAATTGATACATGTGTTAATTAATTTGAATCTCAAATCAATATTATGTTTGTTTTGGAAATTAGACGTTTTATTTATATCGCTCTCGACAATCGACAGTACAGGCAGTAAGACTGCTGTGCGCTGTGATAATGACTGCTCTTTTTCTTGACTAGAAACGAATCTTATGATTTTTTTAATATTGAGAGCACACGGGCAGCATAAAAAAGAGAATCTTTCTAGTAATAAATTCATTTCGTGTCTTCTTTTGATGTTTTATTTATTAGTGATTTTCATTAGACGTGATGGTGATGAGCATACAAAGATGAGTGATTTCACATGAAAGATGAGATATTTTTTGTGTCGTTAACTTGTGAGGGAAATGGACGAGCAAAGTGTGACTTGAGAATAAAATTACAATAAAAACACAAAACAAAAAAGTGAAAAATGACGAAAAATTCAAAAAATTAAAGGAAAAACTTTTAAGATGAAAATTGTTGGAAACAGTGTGGAGAGTAATTGGAAAGTTTTATTTAAATGTTTATTTCGTGTAAGCCTCAAAGTGTATTTAATTTTAAATATTTTACAACCTGCTGAATGCCATTCAATTAATCTACTGGATGCTCCAAAATTTATGAATGAAAATGCGACGATTTTTCATCCATTAATAAGTCCAACAAAGAATTCATTCACAAATTTATCATTGCTTTCGGAGGTTGAGCTCAAAGATTTGCCGTGGTGGTGTTCATGCTCTGCTGAATTGGAAGAAGTGGAGGTTTGTGTCAATTGAATACTTTTTAGTACCTTACTGTGAATTTTTTTTTTCGAATGCTATTGCAGAATATTTAATTGTTTACAAATATCTTTATTGCTCTGTTTTTGTTCAGATTATTCAGTTCCTATTTTTATTTTGTTCTTCTTCCTCTTTATTTTAAAAATATATGTATACAAATCAAATTTGAGCGATTGTTTATTGAGGCCACATCTTTTTGGAGTTCATAGATTGTTAAATTTTAACGATTTAATGCATGCTAATGCACTGATTTAATAAAATACTTAATGGTCTTAGCAATCATATTTTCAGTTTTTTGCATTCGATTTCATTAAATTACTTCAAAACGGTAGATAGATTCTGGATCGATTGTAAGCCGTAGTGCCTTCAACTGGATGCAACGCACCGTTGATACCCTTACTCATTATTATTAAAAGATTTATGGATTTTTGTTTTGAAATTCATCTTATTTTCTATATTTTGTGTTTATAACTTTTTTGTATGAATTACAATTTGTGTCTGCTTCCAATTATTTTACGATAATGAAATATCCTCTTTAGATTATTATGTTTACAAAATTTCATTACTTTTTAAAAATTTCAAGAGAATTCTGGTGAATTCGACAATTTTTGTGTTTTCTCCATACCCCTATTATTTGATTGGCTTTGTTAAAGACTTTCCAGTAGTTTGTGACTTGCTTGCATGCAGAAATACTCAATAATTTCAAAAAATAAATAAGTTTTCTTTAATGTTTACATTTTAATAATTATGAAAAATTTAAAACCATACAAAATATTAAACTGTTGTAAGGTTTTCACAATATATTAGACTGTTGTAAGGTTTTAACAAGATATTAGACTGTTGTAAGGTTTTAACAAGATATTAGACTGTTGTAAGGTTTTCACAAGATATTAGACTGTTGTAAGGTTTTAACAAAGTTAAAATCTCTTTAATTTAAAACAGGATGAATCGGAATGTCACTGTGAAGGACCAAAATTATTGCATGTTCCACAAGATTTTATAAATATAACAAGACTGTCGATAGCAAACTCAAAGTTCAAAATACTGAGAGAAAGTGGTTTGAGGAAATATGCACCATCATTAAAAGACATGTGAGTAACAAAGGATCAAAGGCTTATGTTTAACTCTTTGTAATATATTTCTATCCATTATTTTGTGCAGCATTCTAATGAGATTGAATGAATTCTATCAAATTGAACCGGACGCTTTCAAAAATATTCGACATCTAAGGACAATGTAATATTTTCAATGCACAAATGCCATAATGTCAATAATAAATGAATAAATTTTCAATATTTGATTCCAGATACATTTCACATGCCCCGAGACTTCAATTTATTGCTGGAGAAACCTTTCGGCATGTTTCACATTCGCTTAAAACACTGTAAGTACATCTAGAATTCTATGGAATTATTCAGCCAGGCATTCTGCTGTTATTTAAAAATAGACTGATAAGTCATCGCGTATTAAAAATTATTTCCTATCTTCAATTCAGTCGAATCACTAATTCTGGCTTACGGGAAGTTCCTGACATGAAATACCTTGTTAATGGTGGAATTCTTTCACAAATGTGAGTAAATAGCTTTTAATGATGAAATTCATGTTAATTGAATGTCTAAACGAGGATGATTAGCACTTTTTAAAATACGCCATCCGTAAAAAGAATAACGTCGTCTATTTATAGCCTATATCTATTTGTAAAGTCTGATTTCATCCTTGTTTATTGCAGAGATTTCGAGGGTAATCAAATTAGTGAAATCTTTGAGAACTCAATTCGTATCAGAACCGAGCAGCTGTAAGTAATATCCTGTTCCTTAATATGAAATTTACATTTCAATAAACTATTTTCTTTGAAGGATTCTAGACAACAATGTGCTGACATCGATTCACAGAGCCAGTTTTAATGGCTCGGAAATTGGAAAATTGTAAGTCATGATTTCTTTTGGGGTTGTTCACAAATGACGTCCAACAAGTAGGTTCTTGAGCTGTGTCACGTTAAACAAAAGAATATTTGAGACAGGGAGGTCAAAGTCCTTAAATTTGATGGACGTCATAAGGGGTCATTCACTTATGACGTCCATCAAAAAATGGGATTTTTAGACCCCCCTTGTCACAAATTTTAAATTCAAAAAATTTCTTTAATATAAAGTGTCACAAAATCTCAGACCCCCCCTTCCCCCTAAATCATGGACGTCATAAGTGAATGACCCCTAAGTGAATAGACTTATGTAAAGGATAAATGCATGAGACATGCAAATTACATACTTCCATAAACATTTTCTCCTTAAAAATAGAAGTCTGAAAGGAAATACCAAATTGTACAAATTACATGAGCTTGCATTTGAAGGGATTGAGTCCATTCAGGAGTTGTAAGTTTGTCCTACTTCTGGCTATTTTTTAATATTGCACAAATTATAACTTTGGATTATTTAGGGATTTATCAAGTACATCCATTCATTTATTACCATCAATTGGACTTGATAAGCTGGAAGTTCTTCGTATACAAAATACTCAATCATTAAAGCAAATTCCATCAGTTTATATGTTCAAAGTAAGTTCTTGTTGACCGCAACAACATTTTAATTGGTAAGGATTAAAAATTTCCATTTCCACCCATCAATTACAGAGTTTAGAGAAGGCATGGTTAACTCACTCATTCCATTGCTGTGCATTCAAGTTTCCACAACGACATGATCCTGAAAGCTTCAAAAGACATAATGACCTTATCAATAATTTTAAAAGTGAATGCAAAGCTAAAGGATATTCACAATTAAATGATGGTGATCCACCGAGCTTTAGCAATTATGGTCTTAGTGCACATTTTAACCGTAGAAGAAGAAGACGAACGGTTGAGACGTATATCGTGGCTGAAGATGATGAAAGTAATATAACATTTCCGTATAGTTCAGATTCTAATAGTCAGGATGGAGATGACATAGACGGATTATTTCATGAACCTTTAAAGTTCTCAAACAGTTCTCTCGAAGCTATGTGTGGGAATTTAAGTATTAAGTAAGTTCCATCGAAGGTTAACACTAAAGTGTTAATGCTCAATGCTTTATTTCTACTTCCAGTGTGAAAAATGTTCAATGTTATCCGGTCCCTGATGTTCTAAATCCTTGTGAAGACGTCATGGGGAGTAGCTGGCTTAGAGCTTGTGTGTGGATTGGTATAATGAATTAAAATATTATCAATGTAATTCCTTCCTGTACATTTCTCTATCCAATACAGTCGTATCGTTGGCAATCATTGGGAATGTGGCAGTATTGGTTGTATTATTGACGAACCGTTCGGAATTTACCGTACCCAAATTCCTCATGTGTAATTTAGCATTAGCAGATCTCTGCATGGGTATTTACATGATGCTGATTGCATCCATCGACCTACACTCTATGGGAGAATATTTCAATTTTGCATATGACTGGCAGTACGGTCAGTACATGCACATTATGTCATGCATAATAATATAATTTTCATATTTTATTTTACTTAATTTTCCGAATAAAGGAATTGGATGCAAGACAGCTGGATGGTTAACAGTATTTGCTGGAAATCTGTCGATATTTACCCTTACAATCATAACTGTTGAACGTTGGTTTGCCATCACACATGCCATCTATTTAAATAAAAGATTAAAGCATCGTAAAGCTTATTGGATCATGATTTGTGGATGGCTTTATTCCATCACAATAGCAATATTACCGCTGTTTGGAATCAGTAATTATTCATCCACAAGGTATGTTGCATAATAAATACTAAGTTAACAATGTTGTCATAATTAATAAAATCACAGGAAGCTATTGAAAGTTCTGTGAGATTTTCTCCTTTTTAATTAAGAGCATTGCTACCTTGATATTGTCGCTCTATTAGTTTTATCATAATTAAATGAACCATTTACATGCCACCCACGTATATTGTTTTTCCAATTAGCAAAACTGAGAAATGTAGTCCCTTGAAGATTGAGCTTAGTTTTAAATTAATTAAGTATTATTTTCAACCCTTTTAATGTTGAAACTTTAATATGTAGCAGGGACATACTAAGGGGGTGTCTGGAACACAACACCTTCCCTTGTATAATAACAAGCATTGAAAATTTATCTTTTTGTATTTCCGTTATTTTTTTTGAAATCTTAATTTTTAAAAATTCAAATTGACCGTTATTTTTTTAAGGAATGAAAAATTTGAATTTAAAATGTCCGTTAAATTCTTCTTTGTTCATCGACTTTTAATTTATAATATCTTTTAAATACAATCATTTACTTCCAGCATATGTTTACCAATGGAAATTCATGATTTTGCTGACATTACATATTTGGTGACAGTGTTAGCACTCAACGGATTAGGATTTATCATTGTTGTGCTGTGTTATACGCAAATATATTTTTCATTGGGTCAGGAGACGAGACATAGGAATGCGTCAAGAGGTGAAATGACGGTAGCGAAGAAAATGGCACTATTGGTAAGCACCGCAAGTGATGTAATAAATAGTAATAAATAAATGTCACGTTTTAAATACAGGTGTTTACGAATTTCGCATGCTATGCTCCAATAGCTTTCTTCGGACTCACAGCATTGGCAGGATATCCATTAATTAATGTCACGAAAGCAAAGATTCTTCTCGTATTCTTCTATCCGTTAAATTCTTGTGCAAATCCTTATTTGTATGCTATTTTAACAGCACAATACCGTCGAGACTTGTTCTTGCTACTCTCAAAATTCGGAATTTGTTCTCAACGTGCTCAACAGTATAAAATGAACTATAGTAATCCAACTCATACAATTCCATTAAATATGCTGTCAAGTATTAGGAATTCAAGTTCAATGAAATATCAGTATCGCAATAATGCAATAAAGTCAAATAATAATGAACAGCTACTGGCTGATAATACTGTTCAGAATGAATGTCATTTGAATGGAAAAATTGATAATAATTTATGTGATGAAACTTAAAAGTAAATAGCAAGTTATAGACACAATGTTAATGAACTTAATAAATCGATGTGTGCTTTTGGTAAAGGGCCTTAAGATTTACCATCCACAAATGGAAATTTCTAACTAATGGTATTCAAGCGTCAAGTATCTCTAATGTTGTATTTTAGAAACTTTATTATTAATTTCTACACAAATATTTTGGAAAAGAAAGAGCATCCTACAAGTATTTTAATAGACATATATTGAAACGTTATCATTGATGCACAATTAGATAAACGATTTATAGCTGTGAAATGTCTTTAATGTGTCAAGTTTATGGAGAACAAATAAAATTTTATGGAAGTTGGATGTTCCTTAATATTGAACTTATTTTTTGCAGCCTTTAAGAGATGTATTTTTCAGGAACTAAACTGGATGTACATAAAATTGTGAAATATATTAGTAAGGATTATAGACAATACAAATATTTTAGGAGCTTACTTTGAACGAATCTCTCCAGGAATCCTTCTTTTCACAATCCCTGCTAATATGTCCAAGTTGATTGCAATTGAAGCACTTGTAATTACTGTATTGTGACTGGATGCTATCTTTGCTATATTTCGGCATGTCCTCAACTTTAGCTATTACTTGTTCATCTTGCTCAGTTCCAAGTTTTTCATAATCACTCAATGTTTCCATAAATATGGCTGTTTTAAATTCATTTTCCATCGAGTAGCCAAGCTTCTTTAATTCATCAATCCATTCAAAAATCTGATAAACATGAGATTCCATGTCTTCCTTATTCTGCAGTTTTGTCTGGAACAGCTTTTTGAATATCCCAACTTTTTTGCCTAATGTTAGCTTTTCATGGTGACTTTTGAGCGATTCCCAAGCTTTTTTCGATGATTCACAGCCTTTAATATGAATAAGTTGACTGTCTTCAACATGCCAAACGATTCTGAATAATGCGTGTGAATTTTTCTTATTCCATTCCTTTTTCTTGTCCTTTTCTTTAGGCTGGTCTGATTCTATTACATCCCAACAATTTTCTTCCATTAACAATGCCTTCATTTTTATACACCAGTTATGATAATTATCCTCATTTAATTTTTCCATCGCGGGTATTTCATGTTCAATCATTTTTAAGCATTTATTTCACTTTTTTCAATATATCCTTCAATATCTACTTATAATCTGATATTTATTCAACTAAACTGGATGAATTGCTGGCTTTAATTAAGCTTAGAAACTATAATTAACAATGATTTTATTAAATTTTAAAATTTAAGCCAAAGTGTGTTCAATTTTTTTAATTTATTTCTAGCCGTTAAATTTCAAATCAAGAATTTCCGTTAAAATTTCAAAATCAATTTAAATTAATAAAATATTCTCAGAATCACGCCAAGAATTCAAAGAGTTAGAGAATGATGAAATGAAAATGTGGAGTTGATTTGATTTGCAAATAAATGGCGTCTCTAATGGATGTGATAATTGGATTTAATGTGAGATAAATATCATAATAATTTTATTTGTGAGCTCGCTAAACTAGTTTAAAACAGCTTGCTTGAATTCCGAGAGATTTGATAGCTGGTATGAATAATTCAGTCTTTTCAAAATGTAATATTGCATTATTAAAATCCTCGATTGCACATTAAACGGTTTTTTACTTTTAAAAATTAAAACGGTCAATAAAAATTTGAATTTTAAACGAAGAAAAGCGCGCCAAAATTTTTCGTCCTTAAAATTATTGAAATTATTAATTTAATTAGTTTGTGCTGGAAATAAGCAATAATGGATTATATTAACTTGTGTCCGGATCATGTATTAGCTCAAGTTTTTGGAAACTTAAGTCCAAGATTGATAAAAAGCTGTTGTTTAGTTTGCAAAAGGTAAATTTCATTATTTCTGCAAAAAAAGCACATTTTTAACTAAGGACATAAATTAAATTATTAATGAACAGATGGAACGAGATTATTGGAACGTCTCATAAGCTGATGAAACAATTTCAATTGAAATTGAAAAATTCATTGGATGCAATCGGAACGCGAAGAAAGTATCAATCAGCCATAATTGCGTGTTTAGAATCATCGCTGGATGTCATAGTTCGTCACAGCTTGCAATCTCTAGAATTGACATGGTCAAAAGAAACAAAATTATCAACATTAATCGATGCATTAAACGAGTTAACAGCATTAAAAGTCTTCAATGCTAAATATACTGAATTTAATAATGATTTGTCAGAATCCAGTGATAGTTTGAAGACAGTCAGCACCAACATTGAACACCTTGAGTGTGCGGTTGAAATCGTTCACATTTTTGCTTGCTGCTCAGTTAAAAAATTGGGATTAAATTATCGTGATACAATTAATGAGAACAGTAAAAAGGTGGTCATCGATTTTTTGAATAAACAAACTAATCTTGAGGATTTAAACCTGTGTGGAGGTGCTTTTGGTGAATTTTTCGCTCTGCCTGATTTCATCGATCTCAAGTGTTCCTTGAAAAAGTTCAAGCATCTTAATGGAACTAGAAATTTTCCATATTATGAAGCATTCATCAGGTTTTTAACTCATCATGTGAGATCATTGACAAGCCTAGAAGTGGATTTTCTCACAGAACCACCATTCGGATTGCAAATGATTCATAAATATGCTTTGGAAAATATAGTTAATCTTAAGCACTTAAAAATGTATTACTCTGACGATGAAGATGAAATTCCATTTAATGAATTGCCTACTGCTTCACAAATCACCAAAAATTTGGAAAGTCTTCGATTAAGCATACTATCAATGGATATGAATATAAATAAGAGCTTTTTTGATTTGCTGCCGAACCTTAAACATTTACATTTTGATGGCACAGAAGACTATGAAACAGATTGTGAGCTCCTTAATTGCATAAGTGAGAGATGTCCTAAATTAGAAAGTTTGGAGATTTTTAATTTATATGATGAAATTCCTGGAATTTATTTTCCTAAGCTTAAGGAGATTAATATTGAGTTTTGTAATGATGAAGAAAGCTTTTGTGACTTCATCAATCGGCATTCACAGACCTTGGAAAGGATAACAATAATGGAATTTGAAATTGATTTTACCCGTTCTATCGCTAAAGCAATTCTTAACTGTCCAAACTTAAATTATCTTGAATTCAGTTTCGGCCCACTAACATTTGGATTAATAATAATGATCAATAAAATTTCATCAAGAAAGAAGCCATTCACATTGATACTTCCAGTACAGAACTGTAAATTCATTTTTCCTGATGATAAAGCTATTTTCTATGATCAAGAGATTAAATGTGATTAAGGTGCTCATAATGCAATAGTTCTTTAATTTGATCAAATTTATATCAATGTCATTTAAGTAATTCTAAGGCTATTTTTTGTTTAATAAATAAGTAAATCTTTATATTTTACTAAAATTCTTGTTTCTATGTTGCTTACTATTTCCATGCTTGATACAACTGAATTTTCAATAACGACTCGATGAAGCACATTACCATAATTCACTAAAGAATTTTTTGAATACTTTTTATGTGATTTTTAAGGATATAATTAATGACGGATGAATCACAATTGTTGAGAAACTCATGTGCTGTCGCGTTACTGCTGTTTGTTCTCAAAGATAAATACGCTCGTATTTGAAGTTAATTAAAATAATTTGAAAAGTATGAAGGAATGAGCATGGAAATATGCAATTTTCAGTTATTTTGGAAGTGAAAGACATGTCTAAGTTTGGAAAAGAGCGTGCAATAATTACAAAAATTCATGCAAATGTGAGAAAATATGCAAAATTGTGAGAGCCATTTGATATGTTGTAGGTAAGTCTATACTTTTTGTATTGGGCAATCAAGCTTTTTGAAAATAAATATCGATTGTTGTGTCATCCATTAGAGTATTTAATTACTGCATCGCTGTTGGACAGGTGAATCAATAAAGGAATCAATTGTTAATTAAAATGATTATCGAATTTTCTGGAGAGCTGATTACACTTTTAATTAGCATGTCAAGTTGTGGGATTTCCAAACAGAAAATTGAAGTTAATGAGTGGCACGCTGTAAAGTAAAATCTACAAAACCTTTTTGTCTAGAAATACACAGTTTAGCAGACACTGACTGCAAAAAAAATAAATCACTTGTCATAAACAAACAGCTTCACTTTTGACAGTTTTTATTAATTTTTCGTCATTTTTCTCCTCTTTTAGTTCCTCTTTTTTTATTTTATAATATACAATCTATCGATATCATCTCTTTCAGAATACAAAAATATTCAATTTTGTGTTTCGGTTTTCATTAAAATCTAAAGGTAATAATTTTTTTTATATCTTATGATGCTTAAATCTTAAACGTGTGTTTGAATCCATTTTATTAAAAAAATTTAATCAGGCGTCTCGATTGAAAAATGTGGAATAATCGGTACATTCTTCTTGTGATTCTTCTCCTCGATCTGCTGGCTGTCTGTTTGATTTGCATTATCTTGCTGATTACGGCTGTATGTTATGCTAATATTCCCGTACTCTCCGAGCATGTTTAAAAACATATTGTTCCTCATTCCAAACCAGAACTTATTGTACGACGATCCTTTACTACAAAATGATAGTAAAACGAGTGCAAAGAGCGTAACAAAGAGTGGTATAGAAATTAACGTATAAGGCAATCCGTTATCATTATCGAGCTTATCAGCGAGTAAAATTTGAAAAACTAGGATCGGAAGAACGAGAATATTAGAAATAGCTGAATTGATGGCATTTTGTCTCTGTGTTAAGTTCATTTCCGGTGTTCGTATTAAAATACTACAAAATATTAAGCTGTACAGCATCATCACAAGAGATAGACACAGCAAGATCCATATAGGAACAAAAACAATCTCCCAGCTCCACGCGATAAATCCATCAAGTTTTAATGGTATAAAAACAAATTGTAAAGCATTAACTGATAAAAATAATTCCAATTCAAAGCTTCTATCATTTTGTTGCTTTATAGCCCAAATACAGAAGAATACACTGATAATTGATGACACAATCAACGGTATAAATACTAATATCCAAAGATTTTGCTTGCCATTATTTGATAAGCGATCACATAGAAGAAATTCAAACATGAGCAGAATAAGATGTAATGATAAACTAATTAACATGGATTTAAACTGTATGTATGAGTCGTTTTCATGCCTATATTGTGGATTCTTGAGAAATACAATTGTTCCGATGAAACTTCCCAATATCACTAGTGTCTTCCAGATCCACAAGGGCATAAAGACGTAAACATATTTAATGGTGATGAATTCATCCAAACGTAAGGAAAATAGAATCAAGAAACTCAGTAACGATGTATAAACGACGAATTTGCTGAAATGAGATGAAAATTGGACACGTTAAGCACTGCTCATTAAACTAATGTATAAGCAAGTATTGGGAAATGCACAAATATTGCAAATGAGAGGCTTATGTAAAAAGTATGTAAATATGAGTGAAAAATTGGAAAAATGAATTTTTCCTGCAAATGTCACGTTTTCCTGCTCACCTTATGTTGAAGTCTTGAAATAGTGATTGAAGATTCATATCTTTAGCTAGTCACTATTCACAATTAGCATTTTTAGGGTCTTAAATCACATAATTTAACATTAATAAAAAATTATTAAATTTTCACTGTTTACTTTTTTTCGTGATCTCCAGGGTTGCTAACGGAGATTGTACCACACACATACATGAAATATTCACCAATAACTGGTATTTTTACAAAACTACTTAACATCAATGTATCTGATCATAAATTGGTGTATTTAAATTAATTAATTAAGGATTATTGTTTCATGAAAATCAGATTACCAACTCTGTCATGGGTGATGTTCCCCTGTGTAAAAAAGGCGGGAAAATTTGTGTTTGTTTTGAAAATTTAATTTTTAGTCGTTAAATTCATTGAAATTGTTTTTAATTAAATTTAAGCATGTCAAAAGTAAGTAACAGCACAGTTGCTTTATATTAATTGATGGAGAAACATCTGATGAATCATATTGATATATTATTCTCTTAATACATAGAGCAGAACACGGAGTAAATTAGTAAAAACTAAAGATGAAAAAGTTCCGGAAAAGAACAGTGAATATATCAACTGGCTGAAATTTCTAGAGCCAAAGACTGTTGAAGACCTTATTGTACATCCAAAGAAGATAGAAGATATCAAGAAATGGTTCATGTTAGGTCAACAGCTTGGCAAAAGTAACAGGATCTTGCTATTAATTGGAAGTTCTGGATGTTCAAAGTTATCGGCTATAAAAGTAATCAGTAAAGAGTTTAATTTTGACGTTTGTGAATGGACAGCAAAATCTGATATTGATCGAGAGCTTTTAATCGATGAAGGAGAACGAGGATATAATTATAAGAATCAGAGTGAATTATTTCAGGAATTTCTCCTCAAAGTGTCTCGTTACAACTCAATATTCTCACAAAAGGAACGGATATTAATCGTTAAGGATTTCCCAAACATTTTCATGAGAAAAGGTAATGAGGAAGTATTTTGGACGATTCTTAAAAAATATAAAAGAAACGGATCAAATCCTTTAGTTTTCATTTTAACGGACACAAAGTCATTAAATATTGAGTATAATCTATTTCCTGACAAGATCCGAGGACAATTAGGAATCGACACCATAAAGTAAGTCATAAAATCTATCTACATATTGATTACATTAATTAACAAATTTCTTAATGCCCAGCATGAACCAAATATCCACAACATTGATGAAAAAAGCACTCAAGCAAATTTGTGCAAAAATGAAGGAATACGAGCATCCAGACAATAAATTTATGGAACCATCACAAAGCGTCATAGACGATATTGTTGCACAAAGTCAAGGGGATATTAGAAATGCTATAATGAATCTTCAGTTAGTTTCTCAGCAAGGCAGCATAGACTTGAGCATGCAAACAAAGTCAAGTAAGAAAACAGGAAAAGCTAAGAAAGCACCGACAGATAAGATTAATAAAGGCGTTGGACGTGATGAAGTTCTTGGAATTTTTCATGGTGTTGGACGAGCATTACATCCAAAAATGGAGGAAGATCCACAAACTAAGAAAATGAAGCTCACACATAATCCAGACTCGATTTCTGACTGTTTTTCATCACAGCCTGGAAATTATATTGAACTACTTCATTCTAATTATTTGAAGACCTTCAGTTCCATTGATGATGTTAAGGACTTTACACGAATTTTGTCATCATCAGACATTTATCAAACAGAATATAGGAATGCTGATAAATTGCATATCCTTAATTTAAATCTTGTGATTAGAGGTGCAATGGTATGTAATACTGAGCCATCAAAAGGTTTTCGTCCAATAACGGGCTATGCTAACAAGAAGTTCAGGAGTAACGAAGAGAAATGTCTTCAAGAATATTTGAGTCAGTCTACAGAGTTTAATGATGGCCATCGAATGTCACTAAAAGATTATTTTCTAGATTATACTGGTTATTTAAAGATATTTAAAACATATCAAGACAACTCTCCGTCTAGCATGTAGAACTTGTGCTGTAAATAAAATTATTAACTAAATTAAAGTGTTCAACGGTCTTTAAAAATTTAAAATTCAATTTTAACGGTCGATTTTTAAAAAACTCAAAATAAACTTTGGGGTCATTCATAAATTACGTCACGCTTTAGGGAAGGGGAGGGGGGTTGTGATTCGAAGACATTTGATGTCATTTTTAAAACAAGAATTTTTTTTCATCGAATATTTATGACAAGGAGGGGTCTGAAAAGTCGTTTTAAAGTGTGACGTAATTTGCGAATGAACCCTTAGTAAACACAAAAAAAAATCTGTTAGCTTAATTAATAAAAACCATGTCAGAGCTTAAAGCAAGGAAAAAATTGGAAGATATTGCTGCTAGGTGGAATGGAAAAGTGTCAGCTGACCAGATTCTACACGTATTTAAGAATTCTAGTAATAAATATTCAAATGATAAGTTGTTGAATATCGCAAAGCAGTATTTAAGGAATCAAATTGTTGACGGTGATAAGTTAATTACACAGCTCGAAGTTAATGTGAAGAAAAACCAAAAGACACCGTACGAAGCTTTAATTATCATGCTGAATAATTCTACAATTAGTCAATCGCCAATTTTACAGCAAACACAGCAAATCCAAAAGCCCACAATTCCATTAAAGCCTTCCAACTTACAGGTTGAGACAATAATAAGTAATAAAAAGAGTGATTTTGAGAGCCCTGCTCTTTCTTCAACAAGGATTGAAAACAATACACCTGATATTGTCGTATCTGAAGTAAGTTTATTTTTTTACTGGATCTTTTCTGGATCTTTATTAATAATTTGAACATATTTGCTTTAGATAAAGGAGAAACTGGCACAAGCTACACAACAGAGCGCTCGAGGATCGAGTACATATCTTCGTCAGTCACTAAATACATCTGCAGGAAGCACTTTGCCAGCAGCTAAAAAATCTCCACAAAATCCCATCCTTAATCCAATATCCACTTGGACGTTCTCTTTTGGCGGTGATGATGTTATTCTTCCGTTTCAAATGAAAATGCCAAAACCTATTATTGGATTACCAGCATCAGAACAAGAAAGGGAAATTATACGAGAATTGCTTTATACGCTAATTGGAGTTAATGGATCTTTAATTGTGCCAAAGTTAAAGACTGTTCCTTTTGATCTGAAAGAAAATTATAGTTTGGTCAATACATGGATTGAAAATCGTAGCGTAGCCGTTGAATTTGATTTAAATGAGCAAATTACTGACTCCATTCGAGACATTTTAAAAGACATCCTTCCATTAGCCAACTACTATTTTCAGGCACAATATTTCATTGAAAATACTCGTGGGCCGTCAAGTGGACAAGTCTTACAGGCACTTTCGGAAGCTTTAAGTAAATTAATTGATGATTATTATGCAACAATCGCACAATTGGAATCGATGCATATAAGACATGAATTGAATCTCCATAAACTACTCTTCTATCTACGTCCAATAATTCAAACGATGGAAACAGTCACGAGAATCTGTGGAAAATTGCAGGAAAATCGTTATCGTGGTGGAAATGTCTTAACAAGTCTACATGACTCAATCTCATTATTCAGTGGCGATAAAAATTCTCAAAAGATTCTCATTCATCTTACACAGAAAGCAGCAGAGCCGTACATGGAAATATTAAGCTTGTGGGTCTTTAAAGGAATCATACAGGATTCAAAGAATGAATTTTTCGTTGAGGATAATCAAAATGATTTCCAGCATCTCGACAAAAACGAAGCCTATAGTGAGTTTTGGGATAAACGATATGTCTTAAAAGCTGATAAGATTCCACGGTTCCTTGAAAAGCAGGCAAACATTATTTTGAGAACTGGAAAGTATCTGAATGTCGTTCGTGATTGTGGAAAGCGTCTATCCTTTAATCATCATTCGGATACAGTTTTAAAGTTTTCTCACACAGATGATCAACATTACATCAATCACATTAATGATGCTTACGTCTACTCATCAAAAGCTTTAATGGAATTAATTATGGATGATCATGACTTGATGGGTCACTTATTGAGTGTCAAGCGGTACTTTTTGTTACAACAAGGAGATTTCATAGTTCAATTTATGGATGCTTGTGAGCATGAGTTAATGCAGAGTGTCGATAAAGTCATTCCAATTCGTCTCGAGAACTTATTGGAACTGACATTACGTCTCTCGTCAGCTAAGCACGATAAATATCAGGATAATTTGTTCACAACTCTCATGCCATTTGATATTTTTACACAAATGACTAAGATCATGAAGAGTAGCGATGAGTCGGATGATGATGAATGTGACGTGGTTGATTATGACATGAAGACGGGAATTGAATGCTTCTCATTTGATTATAAAACGGGATGGCCAATATCAATCATATTAAATCAAATGACAATATCCAAATATCAAATCATCTTTCGTCAATTATTCTATTTGAAGCATGTCGAGAACTTTTTGTGTCGTGTATGGATTGCCAATAATAATGCCAAAAAATTCGATCAACGGACGAGTGAGCAGTACAGATCAGCATTTACATTGCGTCAACGAATGATGAGTGCTATTCAAAATTTGGAGTATTATATGATGGTTGAAGTCATTGAGCCTGTTTGGCACATTTTCATGCAGCAGATCTCTAAGGCTAAGAACTTTGATGATGTTTTGGCTCATCATGATGACTTCCTCGATAAATGCTTGAAAAATTGCATGCTGACAGAACCAGACATCCTTAAATGCGTCGTTAAAATGTGCACACTGTGCATTGGCTTCTGTGAATTTATTGAGGTGAGTTGATGTCCAATAATTGCTGTATATTTTTTTTTGTTGCTATTTTTGGACTTGTATCCTTCTTATTTTGGATTATTATATATTGTGGTGAATTAATTGTAAAAAAATTTTCTCACACCTTGTTGTATCTGCTATCCTTTGGACACGATTATTTTCTAGGAAGCGCAACGTCATTTCATTGATGCCGAACTATCATCCATGTTATCAAATAACTATTACAACAGTGATGATAGTTCGTTGCCATACAATGAACAGAGTAATCAGGTTAGCTAAAGTGCTTTTAACACGCTGATATATATATGTAGACACATTATTAACATATTTTTTATTAATCAGCACCTTCAGTTCAATCTTATTAGTTGATTTTTCTTATTATTTGACACGCACACGCGCTTACACAGTTTTCATATCATAATCTCATAAATTTAACGGTTTTCTTTAAAAAAATTTGAATTTTTTTCTAAAACCATACAAATTCCTTTTTGAAACCGTACAAATCCTTGGAATTTGTATGGTTTTTGAAACATTTGTACGGTTTTCGAAAATTAAAAATTCTAGAACCTTACAATAAAAATTTGTATTGTTTTCAAACATTTTTAAGAAAAATTGTAAGGTTTTCGATCAAACATTTGAGTTGTTCACACATGACGTCAAGTCACAAAATCAAGCATCTCAAAGTCATGTGTGTACAACACCTTATAATATTTTCTCAAATCTTTAATAATTTTCATCCATCAATTCACAGAAGGAGGCACAAAGTGCATCAACAGAAACATTTTCCGAGAAAGTCACCAAATACGATTCCTTATTCGTCCAGCAAACTGTTGCATTGCTAATGAAAATCCATGAGCTTGCTGAGAAGAATCATTCTGAAAAGTACGTCTCTCTAATTCACCGCATCAACTTTAATAATTTCTACACTAATAAATTAAATTCATGTCAGTAATCAGATATTAATGTTTTTCTTCTTTATTATTTAAAAATGTAATGAGGAATTAAGTATATCCTAAATCTAATAAAAGGAAAAATGCAAACTCAAACAAGATAATAAAGGAAATAGAAATTTTTAAACAAAAATTTTGCATGTCTCATAACTCAACATTTCTTTCCGTACATCCAATCAGTTTCTAATCAAAAAAATATATCGTTTTGTAAAAAATAACAAAGGAAAACTTAATTAAATTCAAAAAAGGTTCTTTTTTTTCTTATTTTCTAACACGCGTTGAGCGTTTTGCAGGAACAGGCTCCTCTTCAACAATTACTGGCTGTGCTTGACGTTTTGTAGCGCGCTTGACTACCACTGGTTCTTCACTTTTTGCCGTCTCTTTGGAATGATGAGCTTGCATGGTCGATGGTGTAATGATGGTGACGTGTTTGGCAGCAACATTTTTCTTTGCTGGTGTCTTTGCACGTTTTGGTGTCTCAGTTGGTTGGATTTCAGGTTCTTCTGTTGTACTGACGACTTCCTGTTTTGCTTGTCGACCACGTCCTTTTTTGACGACTGGCTCGTCAGTTGTGTCAGGTTCAACTACCTTATGTTTCAGTGTGCGGCCTCGTTTTGGTGCTTCTAATTCCGCTGTCTCATCAGTCTTTGTCTCAATTACTTTTTCCACAACTTTCGCCTGCCGTCCACGACCTTTCTTAACTGGAACTACTTCCTCTTGCACATTACTACTTTCTGGTTCATCGACTTGTGGCGTTTCTTCCACCTTTTTGCGTCCACGACCTTTTTTTGGTGCTTCTTGTGCTACTGGCTCTTCCTGGCTTTCAGCAACAACTTCTGCTTTGCCTCTTCTACCTCCTTTTTTGGCGACGACTTCCTCTGCTTGTTGTGGCTGTTCTTGAATGATTGGAGTTGCATCAACTTTTGCTTTTCTGCCTCGTTTCGGTGTCTCATGTACTTGATTGTCGTGAATTTCAGCTGCAAGTGTCTCAAGTTTTCCTATAAGAACAAAAACCGTTAAAATATTTTTCAAATTTAAACTTTTTTTGAAGTCAAAATTTTGAATTTTTAAAATCCGTTAAATTTTGAATTTTATTGATTTACCTTTTCGTCCAGCTCGTTTAGGAACAGATTCTTCTGCTGGCTGTTCATGGACTGGCTGTTCTGCAACGTCATTTTTGCCTTTTCTCCCAGTTCGCTTTGGAGCAGATTCCTCGACCTTTTCGTGCTCAATTTCTGCTTCTTTTGGAGCATCCTCGACCTTTTTACGTCCACGACCTTTTTTAGGCGCCTCTTGTACAGCAGGTTCCTCGTGAGTCTCGATAACATCATCAGTTTTGACTTTGCGACCAGTTCTTTTCGGTGCTACTTCCTCTTTTTGTTGTTCCTGAACTTCAGGCACAGTCTCGAGTTTTCCTTTCCTTCCACGTTTTGGTGCTGCCTTTTCAGGTTGTGCATGTTCCTCAACATGTTCAACGTCCTCTGTAGCCTTAGCTACTCGGTTTCGTTTTTTAATTGGCTGTGGAGATTTGACAGTAACTTCAGCAGTCTCATCTGTTTTAATATCTTCTGTTTCTTTGGGTATCTCTGTTTCCGCAGGCTTATCATGTTGACGTTTGCGTGATTTCTTAGCGACGGGTGTCTCCGTGACTTTTTCTGCCTCCTCTTCGTGACTTTCTACCACAGCTTTACGTCCACGACCACGTTTTGGACTCGTTTCAACCTTTTCTGGCATTTTTTCCTCAACAATTGGAGTCTCATCAACTTTAGCCTTTCGTCCGCGACCTTTTTTGACTGGTTGTGGATCTTCTGTTTTCTCATCGTGCTGGTCTTCATCGACAACTTTAGCTTGCTTACCACGACCTTTTTTAGCTACAGGTTTTGCTGCTTCTTGAATGCTTTCCGTTGATGATAGCGCTATGACTTCATCTCCTTGTACTTCCGATTCATGAGATTTTTCTGGCTCCGGTTCAACAGCTTTTGGCTGTCGCTTACGAGATTTCTTTTCAGGTTCTAAATTTAAGGAAATAAGACATTATTAATGAGAATATTTTGACTTGTTGTGCCTAACTTACCATTTACAGGTGCCTGCACAGGCGTGGCTCCTCGTCGTGAACGTTTTGATGGCGTAGGAACGTCTTCATTATTATCAGGTTTTAATTGGTCAATTTTGCGTGCTCGACCAGGTTTTTTCTTAACTTCTTTTGGCATGGCTTCTTCTTCCTTCAACTCTTCTGTGACTTCCTTACTGATTAATCCATCATGCGTTGATGTGACAACTTCCTCATCCTTGGGAATAATTTCTTCAGAAATTGTTGGTGGCAGATCTGGTTTTGAGGATTTATCTTGCTTCTCTTCCGTAGATGCTGCTCTGCCTCGTCGAGGCGTTCTTGCTGGCGATCCTGAAGCTAATTCAAGGTAATTAAGTTTCTTTGCACGTTTTCTTGATGGCGTTTGAGGTTCAATCACTACTTCCTCTGATTTTGGAGCTGCTTTTTGTAATTAAAAAAATTATTTTAAAAAAATTATTTTTAATTGTAATTAAAAAAATTATTTTTAATTAGATTTTTCAGCAATAAAGTCAAATTAGTTATGTACTTACCAATTTCTTCTTGTGATACACTTTCAGATGGCACTTCCTCTTCGGAAATTTGAACAATTTCGTCGATTTCTGAGGATATTTCGACTTCAGGCTTAGCATCCACATTTTGTACAGTTTCTTCCTGAATACTTTCAACAGATTCCTTTTCTATAATCTCGTCAGTGACTACTTCTTCAACAGACTCTGAATCTTCTTTTTCTGTTGACTCAATAATTTCGTCCACAATTTCATCTACAACCTCCTCAATTGGTTCTGATTCATCGACTTGTTCTTCTGTTGGAAGTTCTGAATCAATATTTTCAGTTTCAGGTATAAGTTCCTCACAGACTGGTTCCGAAATATCATTTTCTTTTTGTGGAGTGTCAGCATTATTTGTTATATCCTTAATATCACTGTCTTTAGGATGTTCACGACTTGGTGTCTTCACTTCCACAACTTGTAAACGATTTGGCTTCGTGACTTCCATAACTTGTAGTTTATCGGGGGTTGGAACCTCCATTAGTTGTAAATTTTCTGGTTTAGGAACTTCCATTAGTTGTAAGTTTTCTGGATGTTCTACAGAAAGTTCAGGTTCATTTGATTTCTCTTCAACATCGTCGGTTATATTTTCAGCAACAACTTCATTGTTTTGGCCATTAGCAATTTCTTCGTCAGCATCTTGCTCAGAAAGATATTCTTCGACTGGTACTTCCTCAATATTCTCATCGATTGCCATATTTTCAGGGTCCTTTTCAACCATTTCTGTTGCTTCTTGCATCGGTATTTCTTCACTATTAGGAGCTGGAGTCTCCTCGCTCGATGCTGCCACTTGATCATTATTTTTTGTGGCTGTCACTGTGATTTGTACTGACAATTCGTCTTCAACAATTGGTTCCATTTTGATGACTTTTTCCTTGTGTTTAACAGCTGATTTTGGTTCCTTTTCTTTCTCGCCATTCGATTCTGTTGACGCAGAACGGCCTCTCCTGGATCGTGCAGGAGATCCAGTCGCTAATTCTGAATAATTTACACGAGCAACTCGTCGTCTTGACGGAGTTTCTGGAGCTGTGATTTGCTTTTCACTTTCAGTTGTCACATAAGCCTGCTTTTGAATGCATGGCTCTTCCACAACTGGTTCCTTCTCTTCGTTATTATCTGAGTTCAACTCATCACTATCTTGTGCTTCCTTTTCATCATCATTGAACAATTTCGGTTTTTCTAGATTAAATAAATTAAATTATTAAAAATTTTGATCGAATTAGGAAATTAAAATTTATGTCTTACCTTCAATAAATTCTACGGATTCCTTTTGTTTAAGCACTTCAGCCTTTTCCTCCTCTAAGCATACTATGAATGATGGTCGTCGATTGTCTACAGATGGTATCATGGTCATTCTGGATGTGACTCTATCGCTATGTTCACCATCCTCGAATTGTTGCATCATGCTTGCTGGTCTCTTTTTCTCAATATTAGTCATTGGTTCATCATTCATTCGTGCCAATTCCATTTCAATCTCATTCATTTTCTCTTCGTTAACTGAGGATGTAATTTCAATTTTGTCATTTTTAGTTACAATTTCGTCCTGCACAGCTTCTGTTTCAAACAGTTCTGATTCCTTCAATTCCTTTCGTTTGTCTTCTAGCAAAGTAGCAAAAGAATCATCCATCTTTTCTGGAATCATTGTTTGACGAGATCCAGATGGTCTCTCGTGTTCTGATGTTGGCAAAATTGAATATCCTTTTCGGATTATCTTCTTCTCGAAATCAACGTTATCCAATTCTTTTTCAATTAGTTCCTTTTGCTTCTTACTGTTATCTTCTTCTATAATGTCACTTTGTGCTTGATTTGTCTCGTTATCTGTCAATTCCTTATTGTTTTTAATTTCCGGAAAATCTATAAAAAAATAATATTGTCGTTTTTTAATGGATTCACATTATTGACTTGGGATTCGTCAATTTTAAATTTCAAAAAACCGTTAAAAATTTAAATTTATTTTAACGGTTATTTTTTTAGGCAGTAAGTAAATAATTAATTAAAGGAAATGGAAATAAATACTTACCATCAGAATCGGATTCTTTCATGAATGCAGAGGCGTTAATTTCAACATTACTAAATTCTGTGTCACTGAACAAAGCACTTTCACGATTTTGATTTGGAGTTTCAACAGTAAATGAATCATCGACGACACGCTTCTCCTCACTTTCATTTGACTGATCAATTTTGCTGCTTGTTGTTCCAATAGCCGAATCTGCTTCCGCAGTTTTCTCTTCGACAGTTTCATCATTGTCAAATTCATCATCATCGAGCATCTCTTGTGTTGCTGGAATTTCCATATGATCAGAGCCAATTTCTGATGTCGAGTATTGCTGAACGATGGCGATGCTAGTCAGAATGTCTGTTGGAGCTGCAATTAATTCATTAATTGTCTCGCTGACATTCGAGTCCAAAGAAGTTATTGTCTCTTTAGAATTTTGTGCTGTGCAGGTTGCTTCAGCAACAGATTTATTTACAATTTCATTCTCATCTGTATTATCTTCTGGCTGAGTATTTGATTCCTCTTTGGCTACAATTGATTCCTGCGAGCAAATCTCACTCGAGTCGCTAATTTCCTGAATAGAAATTGACTCTGCAGTATCGGACTTGTTGACTGGATCTTGTGAGCTTATTATTGTAGAATCATCTACAGAAATGACGGAACCAATTGACGAGAATTTTCCTTCACTTACTTCCACTTTCAGGCTTACATTTTCATCAATCGACTCATCCAGCCGTTCCTCAACAATCGAATCATCAAATTCAAATGCTTGTGTTGCTGGAATCTCAACGTCTTCAGCGAAACTCTCTTCCAACTGATTATCAACTGTATTTTCAAGCTGGTCACTTTCAATTGTCTCATCGATCTGCTTATCCTCAACTGTTTCGTCTAGCTGCTCAGTTTCATTTGTCTCATCCAGCTGCTTATCTTCAACTGTCTCGTTTATAGCATCTTCATTATTGATAGGCAATTCCTCTTGTTCATTATCTTGCTGGATGTTTTCAAGTGATTGAGGTTCATTTGATGCATTGCTCTCTTTTGTAGACTCGAGAGCTTCTACGATAGCATCTAATGTGCTGTTGCTATCCAATGCCTCTTCCATGCCAAAATCAATCTGTTGTGTCTCTGGAATATCATCCAAATATTCGGATTTATCTAATGGAACTTCCTCTTCAGTTATTTCTTCTTCCAGTTCCATTTGTTGAGTTTCTGGAATCACATCAAAATCACTGATGCCATTACTGTCACCTGCTTCTTCTGGAATTATTTCAGAGTCACCAACACCATTGTTTTCGGTTATTTCCTCTGATTTTACACTTTCTGGGACGTCCTTCATTTCTGCATCAGCCTCATCGAGCATTTCTGCAAGTTCGTCCTCATCTTTTGACTGTTCCAAAATGTCTATGCCATCTTCACCGAGACTTTCCAAGTCAGCCTGACTTATTCGACATTTCTTGGTGCTTAAATTATTGGAATCGACTTGATTATTTTCATCCAAAATCTCATCATCTAGTGGTTCATCCAGAATATCTTCATTTGGACTGTCTTCCTCGTCGCTCTCGCTATCTGACTCATTGTCAGACTCAATCATGTCATTGCCATCATCGGACAATTCAAAGATTTTCTTTGATTCGCGATTATTCTCATCAAATTCTGAATATTCGACGAATTTCATGGACATATTTAAGGATCCAGAATACTCATTTTCCTTATTCGATGTATTCATGTCTGGTTGATTATCCAATGAGAGAATGTTGGTCTCTTCAGGCTGTGACTGATTTAAATCAACTTGGTCATGATTAGTATTGACTGAAGCATTAAGACTATCATTGAGTGTCGTGTCGGCAGATTGTGAGGAATTTAAAATTCCAATGGATGACATGGCTGTCCTCATGCGCTTTCGTGTGCTCCTTAATGACTCTGAATTGTTGCTGTTAAGCTGATAATTCTCGACAATTTCGGTTGAATCTTTTGTCAAGCTTAATCGACTTACTGGACCCATTGTGAGCTCACTTTTACGACCAGACATGACTGTTTCCAATAGGCTGATTTTTGGAGTTGTAGCATCATATTTCTGTGAAGTATTGGCGTTGTCAGTTAGCGAATCATTTGTAATGTCTGAATAACGTGCAGATAATACTTGAGTCGTCTTATTGGGTGTTGATAGCGATTCTCGTGCTTTTTCAATCATCTTCATGACAATTTCGCCCTTCTTCTCTGGATCATCAGTGCTACTTGTGCCTTCATCGGTCAATAATTTATCGAAATTATTTATGTCTTCAATTGGAACGTTATTCAAAGCTTTATCGAAGAGACTTTCGTTTGCGGAACCAATTGATAACTTTTGGTTGTCAACGATCTTGTTGAAATCATCATCAATTTCCTGCGAGCTGCTGATTACTTCTACAGGTTCTGACACTGCTTCGCTTCCTCTATTTTCACCTAAAACTGAATCAATGCTTTCAAGAATATCCTTAACTTCATCAGATGTTGTCTTTCCATTCTTTTCCTCAACCTTTTGTACTTCACAGTTTGAATTGTCATTAATTGATGACTTACTCGAGTCTATCTCACTGATAGTTGACATTGAAATTTCAATTAATGACGATGTATTACTCTCAGCTGGGGAATCAAATAGTTGTTTGCCTTTTGCTGCAATGCCTGAGATGTTTTGCATTACTTGCTTCTGGATTGATGAATTCTTAATAGCTGACTTAAGCAGTGTTGCATTACGAAGAGGAGTTTTTCCAATAGTCCTCGGAGTCTTCCTTATTGAGGATGTTTTCGGCGTGGATGTGGATTCAGTACGCTTTACGAATGGGGTTGTTAAATCAATTAAATGCATTTGTGAGTTGTTGAGCCTTTGAGGACTGCTGTCAACTTTTGAGACGTTAAGAGAATCATTTAAAATACTTTTTGCAGCAGATTTAACGAGAGGTGATCTTAATGGTGAGTTCCATAAAGGTTTTGACACGCTTCTAGTCAATTTTCCAACTGGTGGTGTGTACGATGTCAACAAAGTACCAGACATATTCAGCTTGTTGACTTTGACTGGAGTCTTTTCATTTTCTATATCTTTTAGAACTGATTGTTGTGGCTCCTTCACTGGTGAATTGAATTCTTCTGCTGATTCCGGAGTGCTTTCCAAAGTTTCTGGTGTGCTGAATTTTTCAGCTGAGCTGCTACCTGCTGCTGCTTCTCCTTCTTCTGGACTCGATCCAAGCATGCTTTGTACACTAACACTGAAATAATTAAATTAAAGTGAGCATTTCTTACTTGATGAAAATTATGTAAAGGAATTTGTGATTTATGTGATGGAATTTTTTTCCTACCTGTGTATTGTTATTCGCTTGTTAGTTTTAATATATTTGCGCTTCATGGCTCGTCTTTCATCTTTCGATAAAAATGAAATGCGTCCTGGAATTGAAAATATTTCCTTAATATGCGAAATTTAACGTATAATAAGCATCACTTACTTTTAGCATCATCTTTTGTTTCCCAACGCATACTATTTTCAAGGATTGTGATGACATCGCCATTTTTGAGCTCCTTAGAACTGTCAACAACTTGATTATTTACCAGAGTCGGATGGGATGTTGAGTAATTTTTGATTAGAATCTAAATTGAGTTGAAAAATGAATTAAAATCATAATTTGTAAAGCTATGCCGGTTATAGGAACCAGCCATTATTGAAAAAAAATTGAGAACCGAGAGAAAAAGCAAAAGTTATGCTCATGAAAATTTATCCATACCCTATTAATTTTTTCATTAAAGAAGATCCTGCAATGGAGTTCCTCAATATCCTTTGACTTGATCATAATATCGTTCGAAATATGATTTCCGATATTAACTTCAGGTAAATTCTCAATAACTCGAACAATCGACTTATCATCACCATTTTTATCCACAAAAGTTAGTGTTCCATTTATTCGAGCCATTATTGACTTAATTATCACTATTTTAACTCTTCCTTCACTGTATTCTCATACACTAATCTCTTTTCTACCTTTTTCAACTAAATTAAACAATGTTTGATGCGTTATTCTAATAGAAATTTAATTAAATGTTATTTTGACAAATTTTTGTTTTTTGAAAATGACCGTTATTTTTTTTGAATGTTGCCTTAGAAAAAGCTAAAAGTTTCTTATTTGTCTGACTGTCACGCGAATTTTCAAATCTATTCCCTAACGGCTTCTATGCCAGTTTATTCTACCAATTCTAAAAGATTAGACTTAATTAAGGCTTTCTAATAGCATAACTAAATACTATTTAAAGGAAAAGTGAGGAAAACAAAATAAAATTGTGAAATTAAGAACATCCAGTTACTCCGAAAGAGTTGTATGCTACGTGTGACTGTCGACGTTAATGCTGGACATCCACAAAAGACGTACGTACAAAAGTGAATACGAGAAAAATGAAAGGAATTTTTTAGAAAAAAATTTAAAAAAAGTTAATTAAACATCTTATTTGTATGAAAAAAGTGCTAAATTCATGTAAAGTATAAAGAAAAAGCAATTAAAAATATGGAAAACGAAAGTTTTATACAATCATAAATATGGAAATCATCAAACAAGGATTTTTAAATTTAAATGGAAAAAAAGTTTTTACTATCTTTTGTATGCGAAATGAGCCATTATTTGAGAGTAAGAATTGAATGAATGTAAAACGAGTGACATGTAAAGGAAGCTAACAATTATGTAATTTTCTTTTCAGTTTATGCAAAAAAGATACATGCATCGACACATTCAACACATTTGCATGTTTTAGAGCTGAAAAGGACAAAATATGTTGGTCTGAGAATTCCACGAAATATATCGGAATCATCACATGAGTTTATTATAGTATTAGACAACGACGTATTCTCATTTAGCTGTAAACGTTGGGATTTAATGAACGATTGGGTGAATTGCTTAAAGACAAAGTTACGTGAATTAAAAGTTTTATCGCCAAAAGAGAACATTTATACGAAAACGCCAGCAATGAGACCAATTTTACAAATGACTAGAAATCCGCGTGATCCATTGCCAGAATGTCCACCCGTTGAGTCGGACGAAAGAATTCCAGGCTTAGAGGTGCTACAATCAACACGAATAGAATCGTCGACGACACAAAGTAGGACAACATCCATAATATCAACAGAACCAGTTAGTGAAAATACACAAATCGAGTCAATTACATTTGAGTCATATACAGTTAGTAGTAGTATAAACAATAATATTATTGAGGATGACTCAGAGCAAGCGAATCCAATAATAAGAATTCCAATATTTAATTTCGCAACATCCAATACATCCTCATCCAATCTGATCAACCTTTTAAATAATCCGTTATGTCGCTATACATCCTCCAATAATGCTGACATGCACTTTGCAAATAGTTTTGACTATGATGAGGATTTCGATGAAGATGACGAGTATGATGAGAGCGAAAAAGAGCCATTAATTAATGTCCTTCCAACATCATTGAATGTGGAGTATAATCATCATCATCAATTGGCAGCAGCAGCAGCAGCAAAAGAAGAAGGAGAAAATAATATTAGTGATAATAATATTACCATAATTCCAATCGAGTCAAATGCTAATAATGAGATTAATAATGATATCATATCAAAAGTAGATGAATCAAAAGTCACGAAAATCAAAATTGCCGTGGAATATGATCACTTGTGTAAGGCATTATCATCACATACAATTAATAATCAAAATGGATCTGAAGAAATTGTAGCAATAACGAAATCAATTAATAATAATAATAGTAGTGCGAATATCATATCAAATCAATCGATTCCATCGACATCATCGTTCATTAAGAAGCTTAATAACAATATAAACAACATGATTGAAAAGGAAAGTGCAAAATCAGTGCCCAACACACCGAAAAAAATGCCTATTGCAACGGCGGCATCGACATCAAACACGCCAAAGCATGAGAAAAGGAAATTATCGTTGCGTGAACAGCAAGTTTTACAGTTAAGACATGAGATTAATACGGAGATTCGTTTCAAACTACGCAAGAAGGATTGCGTTGATGCCATAGCTTTTGCATCATACAATGGACAGCTTTGGATATCAGGTTTCAAGCCTAATCCACAGCTATATGTTTTTCATATTGGGGACCAATTATTAGCTATCAATAATATTGCCAATATTAAGTCACCTGCTGATGCTCAAAAATTTATCAAAATGTGTGCTGGACTATTTGTGGAAGTGACTATTAAGCGATTGCCATTAGCTGGAATATTCGTAGTTAAACGAGATTTTGAGAATCAGTGCTTAGGATTATTACGAGACGGCTCATCATTACTTGACATTGTCCCAAACTCTATTGCTTCACGTTCAGGCATTCCATCGAGACCATACACATCCCATGACGACGACTCAATCTTTTGGATCATTACTGAAATCAACTTTCGTCCTTTGAGTCTTGTATCTCACAAAAAATATGACGAGACTGAATTATTGCTGAACTCGGTGGGCTTAGAGACAAGCCTCTTACTTCAGCCATCAGACTTTATAGCGAAAATTAAAAAGGAACTAAAGGCAATGAAAAATTATCGTGATTATACTTTACAATGAGAACTGCATTTCATAGAAAATTTTTTTATACATATATAAATATTTTTTTTACTTGTAAAATTAGCTTTTAAGGTACTATTCATGACCAACTGATTAACAAATTTTTCGAACAATTTTTTTGGGGTAGAATTTGATTGGAAAGTGCTTGGAAACCATACAATTGTTTTTAATGTGAAAGTGAAAACCATACAAATGTTTTCAATAATTCAGAACCATACAATTGTTTTAATGTGAAATTGAGAACCGTACAATTGTTTTAAACTGAAAGTGAAAACCATACAAATGTTCAAAAATCAAAGCAAAAACTTTACAATTGTTTTCAATAATCCAGAACCATAAAAATGCTTTTAAAAATCAACAACTGTCAGAAAACTCATGATTTTGCATTTTCCGATCAAGTTCAACTCCACAGCTGATATTTTCTACTGTGCATTTTTCTCACTGCTGTATTGATAGACATAAATAAACATTCGTACTCTGATCTGAAATGTATTCTATATTAAGTAAGTGTTTATGACTAATAAAGAATTGACTTTTTTATACATGCAAAAATAAAATGAAGATACATGTTTTTTTTAATATCTTAAACATTTATTGATGAGCTTAATGCTCATGTAATCAGCAAAATATATGTAATTATTATCATTTGAAAAGGTTGTTATTATATTTTTCCTCTTTGTATCAAGTCAATTAATTAGATAAAAAGTTTTGTAGCTGGGATAAAAAATTGTCAAATGATGAAAAATTGTAGGAGAAACTTCCTAATTGAAGTTCATCTCGTTCCTAAAAGTCAGCATTATATTTGAAAATTGGACGACTGTTCGGCAACTCGCCGAAAATGGAATCGGCATGGATGCTTTTAGCTAATAGCTTAATGCTTGAAGCAATGTCATGATCATTATTGATATTTTTATCTTCAAGATGAGGATTTGCATGGTGCAAAAATTGAGGCATAGAAATGGGTGCGCTTCGTGCAATCGCCAATGATCCAGAACGTCCTCGTGCATATGGCCGCTTCTCACTGATCATCTCTTCAACATCGGATCCTTCTGTATCAGAATATTTATGATAACGATCATTCTCATCAATCGTATCACTATTCTGCATTCCATCCAACTCAAAGATATCGTCCTCAAAGTCAATCGTTCGTGTGACTTTCTGTTGCATTAAGATTGCATTGTTATGCTTGGAGATACCTTCTCGATGATTATGATCAACATGTTTTGTGATTGGATGAGATGGTAATTGATCAATGTTCATTAATTGAGCACTTTCTGGTGTGACCGGTGGAGTTAAAGATTGAATATGATCATTTGTACTTTCTAGGGTGCTGAAATTGTGACTGTTACTCGATTCAATCGAATTAACAAGTGTCATGACAAGCTGAAATTCCTTCTCAGCTTTTTGTCTCCTCAAACTCATCCTATTCTGAAGCTTACGGATCTCATCTTCCGTTTCGATTGCATCGTGTGAAATGAAGTCCTGTAACTTTATGATTAGATTCTTGACATGAACATCATCGTTAATTGTTGATTTGATTGTATTTGGAAGTAAATCAATTTGTTTGAGAATTATTTTAAATGGCATCGAATAATTTTCATTCTTCATCATCTCAGACATGGCGCTCTTGTCACGTTGGAGATTTCCATTCACCAATATTTCATTGCTGCCGTCCTCAGACACTGCATAGACGCTACAATCACAATTTAGGCATTTACTCACTATCCACTTGTCCGTCTTAATCTTGTTCACGAAAATCGGATGTTGAACATTGATTTTCGCCTCATCACACGTAAATCCTAAGGCCTGGAAGTAAAGGACATTATCAATAAATTGCAAAATTATTCATAAAATTCTCTTATATGGTGAGATAAGTCGTTTTTGCTACGAAAAACATTATCTCATGAGAACAGCAGGTAGAGAACTTTTCGCTCTTTATGCTGTGTAGACAACAAAGAGATAAACTCGTATAAATTCTACGGCTATGTTGGATAATGCAAAATTTTTTAATGATTTTGAGATTTAAACTGCTAATTGAGATTCCAAATTTAACGGATTTAAAATATTTGAATTGTAGTTAAGCTGTCATAAACAAGAATCGTGTAAATTACACGACTTTTGCAGCAAAAAAATTATGACAACATAAAGTAAGATCAGAACAGAACAAAAATGGTAAAACGGCAACCATTTTAGTAAACTAAACAAAAGTAATCAACATAGTTGCGATGAAAACGTCAAAATCATTCACATCGTACGACTATGTATAGCAAATATTGAAACATTGTATTACTCAAATTCCGACTCTAATATTTTTTTCTCGTACGAAAATAGCGAGACAAGTCTTATCTGTCTTATACATCAACAAGAAGAAAGAATATAAAAAAATTTCCAAGTCAACGACAACGAAAACAAAAAAATCTCTAATTATTTTAATTTTCTACGAATTTATCGGCTGTTTAGCAGAAATTAGAACTTGTTATTAAAATGAATAAGCTATTCAAGCAACAGATGTATATGTTATGCCGTCACAAATCTCTTCTTTCCTCTGTCAATTTGTAAATATGGCTATTTTTTGCGATTGTTGTTTTGAGCGAAAACTACTTTACTGGATCTCGATAAAAAAAAGTTATGTCTGTACTTACCAATTTAAAAAAGTCAAGCAGCTCATAATATAATGAATTTGTCGTACAGAATTGTACATGATTAAATTTTGATTTGGATTTTTCATCCTTTTTTTGGCCATTTATTAATTCACCAACTATATTCAAACAATTACAGAAGAACATATTTCCTTTTAACTTCTTTTATTAAACAGTATCGGAGAGAAACTTAATGTTTGTCAGATGATGATGATTGTTAGGTATTTGATTTGATAGGAAATTACATAAATGATGTAGTAAAAAAATTAAAATAAAAATTATAATTATTTAAAAGATGTTTTTCACTTCGGAAAAAAGAGTGTATTTTATTAAGTATAAAAAATGCGATGTAGCTAAGTTTTTTTTTCTTTCTCCTTCTCTCCCTTGTTCTAAAATCTATACTGCCGTATGTATACGAATATTATTCGACGGTTTACGTTCGTGCTGCTCGTTTCTTCTTTCTTTCTTCTCCCTTCTAAACATTGAAGGAACTAATGTCCATACATTTTTGTGCAATTTCTGCTGTATTACTCTCAAATTTAACCTCATCATTATGAGATCCACTGGAACTGCTCTCATGCTGCACAATTCTCTTTAATGTGAGATTTGCTCTTTAAGTAACGACTCAAAATTCAGGTTTCAGCCTGTTGTTGACTTAAGGCGGGAAACTTGACGATTAACATTGACTCAACTTACCCACATGAAACATTTTTGGGCATTCGACCTATTTAGCATAAATCTGATCATGTTTTTGAGTGACATTATTAATATTTGTATTTTTAAGGTATGGATTTAGAGCATGCTTATTACCAGTTGTCCTTTATAGCTGACTCTATCATTTATTAACGTCTGTCAATATATAACTTCAAGGATATTACTGTTTCTTTGAATTCTAATTGAATCTAATTGAGTGAATGGAACTCCATTAAATTCAATCTCAAATTTAGGTTCATGAAGTACCAAAGTTAAGTTTTAACAGACTAGAATGTTTGTAGATTATTAGTTTTGTCTTAATTTCTAGGAATTTAAATAAGCACCTCTAATAATAATTTGTTAAAGATCAATATCTTAATTATGAGCTCCTTATTTCAGTTCTTGACTGTGATCCAGAGTTGTAGCCAGGATTTTTGAAGGAGGGTACCCACATTTTTATTTTTGAAAAAATCACTGTAATATAATCTTTGTATTAAATTTTTATACTTCTTTAGACATTAAGATTGATTCTGCGAGTAGTCTTCAACATTTTTTTGTAAAAAATTAACGTTTTGATTAAAAAGTTTAAAAATTTGTATTGAACTTTGACTTTGAGGGCGGGGGGAGGGTTGACCGGGTACCTAAGGACCACCCCCTGGCTAAGTCCGTGGTTAAGTCGTTTGTATTTATATTCATTTACCAAAGGTAAGTTGATCCTCAGTATTCATCCCCAAAAATATAGGCTGCTGGCAATGTCAAATGTTGGGTATACAGTCATCAATTCCAGAAAGCTTAGATGTCTGCTAGCTAATAAAATAATCTAAGAATCCTCCCTGAAATATGCTACTTAGCACCTCAAAACCTCTTTATTTATAATGTTCTTGTTTTGAATCTTTATTTATTTTTCTTACTATTTAATTGTAGTCATAAAATGGTCATCATTACTAAAATCTTAATGCTCACACCAATATTTGTTTTATGACAAAGCGGATTATATTATTTTGGACTTGTAAAAATTTCATGGGAATCATCAAATCCAACGGACATCCATCAAAATATTTTCTTTCTTTCTTTTGCAAAATTCTTGGAAGAATTACTTTCGAGGTAATCAAAAAAGACTCCCAAAAAATGAAAATTTGTTTCTAAATCATAAATTGTACACAATTGGAAAAGTATTGGAAGTAAGAATAAAAGGCTGCAAGAGTGTGAGAGGAAACTGGATGGCTTAAAAATTGGTAGAGAGAAAAATCTGAGCGAGTGAAAAAAACAGGGGATGAAACAATAAGTCAGGCGAATAAAATACATAATTTAGGTGATTAGAAGTAGTCAATCTCGACAACGCGACCATCAAAACGAGATCCATCAAGAAGTTCTGTGGAATGAAAAGAATTTAATTTAATTAATTTTAAGAATTTTTGGAATTAAAGTTTCAAAACTTACTAATGGCAACATCAGCTTCCCGTTCCTTGGAGAATCTTACAACTCCAGTATCAAGACCACGAATCTCAGCAAACTTCACCTCACCAACATCACGGAACTTGTCACGAAGATTTTGCCAGGTCCATGATGAAGGAAGCTACACAAAAGTAAATTATCTAATTAATGTTTTGTCTACATGCAAAAAGTGATAATAAATGATAAGCATGTCACTTTTATGAATGCGTTGTTCTTTGTGGGTTTGCAAGATTTTTGCGTTTAAACTGTCACGTCCGCATTTAGTCGTCTGTGTATTGAATTTTACGTAAGGCAATAAACTTTTACGTAAAGCGTAACATAAGCGACTTAATATGCAATATGCAAACAGTCAATAAGCCCACGACCCACCCAACACCCTTACTTAATACAATAAATTAAGTCAACTTACGTTACGGACGAGAATGGTGTCAGATTGTTGTTTACGGGAAGAGCTGGTGCCTCCAAAATTACGAGAATTATTATAATCGTCGTTGGATGTGTTGTAGTTACGAATTTGATTACCACCGAAAGATGGCAAGTCGTCATTGCGATTTCCAGAATTGAAACCACTAGTGTTGTAAGCATTGAATGATGACTGATTCATGGATTGCTGTTGACCTTGATTAACGTCATTTTGGTTAGAGGTAAGATTAAGGCCAAGAGAATTCAAACTGGCCGCAGCAGATGAAAGCAAAGGATTAGCTGATAATGCAGAGACACCGCCCAAACTAGTAAGTCCACCAACAACATTTTGTAAAGCGGCGAGACCTGATAAATTATTATTTGTTGGAACACCAAGTAGACTTGAATTTTGAGGAGCAGCAACAGGAGCAGGAGCTGTTAATTGATTCAAACTGTTGCTGAGAGTACTCAATGGGTTAATATTAGTATTCAAGTTCGACATGGAATTCTGAGATGGATTATTCTGAAGATTTGGCAAATTACGAGCAACATCTCGAAGTGGTTCCCCATTGGGCCCTAAGCCAATTCCAACGCTTTTCAATCCATCAGGAAGCTTAACTCCCTCATTTTTATCAGGAATACGATCAAGACGTACAGTCATGCGACGATCAAATAATGTTTGTCGATCAAACATCGAAATCGATTGGACAGCTTCAACTGGATGATCATACTCAACGACGGCGAATCCACGACTATTTCCATCCTTATCAAGCGATAAATCAACACTGAGAACTTTACCTGCAAGCTTAAAAACTTGCTTCAACTTTTTTGCGTCGACTTTATAGTCTAACTGTGAACGATAAGAATGGATTTTTTTTTGTTTTTGATTGTAATTTAAGAAGAAGTAAGCAAGTTGTGTGTCCAGCAAAAAAATTTATGAGAAGAGAGAGAAAGAGAAAATACAACATAATCAAGAAAAAATACAGAAAAAAGCCATCAAAGCAATACTCACATTAGCGACGAACACTTTATTATGCAAAGGTCCTTGAGTGATGCCCAATCCTTCTAAGAACTTAACCGATAAACCATAAGTATTGAAATTCTCAAGATTTGAGCCATTATTTCCGTGATTATTACCACCACCACCACCGCCGTGCGAACGAGATGAATCATTGTAGCTACAAAGATGATTTGTAAAAAGAAAAATATGGCAACGAAATGTCAGAAAAATTTCTAATCACTCTCAAAGTCGTTCATTGAAGGAAATTAAAATTAAAGGCAAAAAAAAGACTTTGTGCTCCCTCATCTTATAGAAAAGCGCAGCAAAATCAACATCTTGAATGAACAACTTTCGATAACTGATAAATTATTAAAAAGAAATGCAAGTACAAACACGTACGATCTATCATCATCACGATCTCTACGATAAGAACCTTGTGGCTTAATGACAAAGCCATATTTATCCCTTTCGTTGCCAGAATCTTCCTTAATGACCAAATTTCGACCGCTTAAATCAAAACGATTCATTTTGTCGAGAGCAACACGAACACTATCTGCCGTAACGAATTCAATTATGCCACAACCTCTAGGCTTGCCATTCTCGTCGTTGAATAACTCAACAAATGCAACTTCGCCAACCTCTTTACGAAACAAATCCTTCAAATCTTGCCAACGAACTTCATATGCGATACTATATAGGTATTAGAATCGAACAAAAAATCATTAGGTTTAGAAAAATATCCAGCTTTTCGTAGGATGTAGCTACTATGTGGGAAATCATCTTACTTTGAAACGTAAATACGACGCGTCTCTGAATCTTTCGACCTATCGCGTGAACTATCAAATCTTGAGCTTCTTTCGCCGCCACGCTCACTACGTCTTGCACGATCCCGTTCTCTTTCTCTGTCGCTGGAACTAGAGCGTGTATTTGAATCCATCGCTTCCTCACACACGGATCTTTAATTTACTTAAAGTGGGAATAAATAAAAACGCAGAAAAAACGTTAGATGAACACCGCAAATCAGTTAAAACTAGTTTTTCAGCACAAATAAAGCATCCAGCACAACAATGTCCTTCAGCTTATCAGTAAAATCTCAATTTGCAAAAAAATTAGAAGCCATAGAAAATGCCGAAATTGAAAATTACGAAAATCTATTCAACATTCACTAGTTCCAATCTTATTATTGATACCTTTACGAAGAAAACTGACTTATGCAGCTAATTCACTGATGTAAAACAACTTTTGAGCAGAATTTAATAAATTAATTAATGATTTAAAAAATTGAAGCTCCTTTTTTCAGCACAGAGAAATTTAGTACTTACTGTAGCAGTCACAATGAAGAACTATTGAATTTAGATTAATGTTTGGAGATCAAAATAAGTATGTCACTGTGGGATGTTTACACTTGACAGCTGTATATAAACTATTTTTAGGTAGGCGGAACTCACTAAGTCTATAGTTTCCTAATTAAGTACCTAAAACTGTTTTTGCCGTTTTTTTCTGGATCTTTTATTTGCCAATTTTTTTTATTTAGGACGAAGATGCGCATATATCTAAAGTTTGTCTGTCTGTCTGTCATGCAAATTCTGTGGCCGGTTTCTTGGTATACCCTAGGGTATAGTATACCTAGGAGTAGGGTATATCCTAGGTGATTTGATATTATGAAATATTATGGAATTTATGGAATTTGAATTAATACATATCAGCTTTAATGTGAGGTTATCACTCAATGCGTTTTCATTCCTCACATCAATTATAATTTTTACTAGTTTCATTCATCATTTACTTCGGATTGAGTGCTAAAAACTATTTTGCAACAACAAAATATTTGAATTTTAAATGACAGTTGATCACTTTTAGAACTTAAAAGCTTTTCTGAAGCTTTCTGAAGATCATTTGTGATTATTTTTTGCGAGATTCTGCACATGATTATTCATTAGGCATCATTTATCAAATGTTGAATTTTCAGTTTTGTTTTATGACAATAAAAGTATCAAGATTTGAGAATGAAAATTTAAATTAGGTATGTGTATTCGGGTATATCTAAAAAAACTGTCTGCGGATCATCAAAACCGGTTTTTGCAGACAAACTCTTTTTGTGGTCACGCTTGTTGATAAGACAAAAACAAAACAAACGATCAATACTGTTACTCATTGCTCACCGAATCAGATGTTTAAATCACGTCATAATACTGAGAGAGATACTCATTTCGATTTGCCGGTTGAGTATTTAAGTTGATGATCGAAACAAGATCTCTTTCAGTCTTTCATCGATCTTGAAAAACGACGCAAGCAATTATATTTTCCTCAAAAACGATGTATAAAGAAATAACTTTAATATTGTGCAGTTACTTCATTTTATGTTGTGAAAGTCGTACGTCAGAGAAATTACAGGTTCAATTGCCTGATGGAAGTAGACTTCTCGGTCGGTATTTGACGTCAGACAGTGGTCGTGGTATCCGAGCTTTTATGGGGGTTCCTTATGCTGAAAAACCACTTGGAGAACTGAGATGGAAAGTAAGTAAAATTGTGTATTATAAAAAGTTTAACATCTTTGGAAGTGACGAGCATTTGACAAGCTTTCATGTAACAAGTGTCGGTCCAAAAGGTTGCAACGTATGTCATTATAAAATATTGTGGTTCTAAATTTACAAGTCATCTATGTAATTATATCTTTTTATTAAATTTAAAAGTCAGTGCTTAAAGGGGTCGTTTATAAATGATATCGAACATATTTGATGGGTACAGGTTGGGGTTCTAATTATGTGTGACACTCTGGAATGAATGTAAAAGTCCAATGGACGTCATTTGTAAATTACTACTTAGACGAAATCAAATATTGAACATCCCAATCGTCATAGGTAATGAGTTAAGTTTATATGAGGAAATGAAAAAAGAGCTCCAGTGCTCTTAGTAATCACTTTTTACGAAGTCATGAATAATACGAGTATTTCTCATTCATGAAATTCGGAACAGATGGGGAAATATAAGTCAAAATTCATTGAACTTTTTTTTGACATTCATTATCAGCATGTTTGGGTTAAAGATTTTCTTAACTGCAAAATTTGAATGCAGTTCTTTGGCATGAGCAAAGATGAGATATTTTGGAGAATTTCAAGTGCATTTCAAGGTCTTTTTGGTTCTCTTTGATTTGTTTTATTCTTTGTGCTATTTTGTTTGAGAAGTGATTTGTAAAGCAGATTGATTGAGACGCGTTGATGAATAGATTGTTCAATGCGAATTGATTTCTAAGAATTTAGCTAACTATAATAAAGTTGAAATTATTTAAACAAAGGGAAAATCCGTTAAATTTCAATTTAAATGTCAAAACCTCACGAATTCCCATAAACATTTGTAGGGTTTTTAAATTCAAAATCTTAAAGTCCGTTAAATTTTTATCAATATTGTGTAATCTACAAGAATTCTACATTAAATCAATGCAGTAATTATCATTAATTAGCTCTCAATAATTGACGCTTTAAATCCGCTTTAAATTAAGTTGTTTAATCACAAAAACATCATCTTAATTATTAATTATGATGCAATAACTTTTGTTGACATTTGTCTTATAAAATGATTATCTCAAAATAATATTTAATAAAGCTATGATTAAGATAAGTCGGTAGGAAATGGAAATCTACAGTTAACAATTTGAGAAATGAATCCAAGGTAATTATCTATGCACTTAATTCGTACACAGCTATGCAAATCGGAAATCAGGTTGAATGAAAAAAATAATACATTGCGTTCTATCTGAATGTTTATAAAATTATAAATTTTAATTACTAGATATTATTTATTTCACATTTTGTTATTTACAGGCACCTCAGAAAAAGAAGCCGTGGGATGACGTATTAAAAGCTTATTACGATCCACCGTTATGCATTCAACGTGATCCATTCAGACGAGATTATGAGCTATCTGGAAGTGAAGACTGCTTATACCTCAATGTTTATGCACCAGAAGTTATCAGAGATCCAGTTCCGGTCATGATTTTTTTTCATGGTGGTGGATTGATGTGTGGTTCCGGAATTAAGCCATTCTATGGACCTGACTTCTTGCTTGATCATGATGTAATCTATATTGGAATCAATTATCGACTTGGACCACTTGGATTCCTGTCAACTGGTGATGAAAATTGTACTGGAAATTTCGGATTAAAAGATCAAGTTGAAGCTTTGAGATGGATTCAAGAAAATATTGGTAGGTTGACTTTGTTGATTGATTGGAATCTAGTTTAAATCACACTTCCTTACCTTTTCCAGCATCCTTTGGTGGAAATCCAAATTTAGTAACGATTTTCGGTGAAAGTGCTGGAGGAGGGGCTGTAACTTATCACATGCAATCAAAACTGTCTAAAGGACTTTTCCATCGCGGAATTGCACAGTCTGGAACTAATTTGGCACCTTGGGGGACTGTGGCTCATAAAGGAGTTGCAGAGAAAAGAGCACAAGAGCTGGGAAAAATGATGGGATGCTCACTTGACGGACATGACTATGGAAAAATGGTTGAATGCTTAAGAAATGTATCTGCAGAAGATATAACAAGGGCTTTCTATGATTTTTTCAAATGGGATACTGATCCAATGGTGAGTTGGCTGGTTCCTTAATTGTTATGCCTTATTAATTCATATTTTTTAGGTTCCATTTCCACCAGTTGTTGAGCATGAACATGAAGGGGCTTTTATAACTGAGAATCCTCGTTTTGTGATGCGTGCACATGGCCTAAATATCCCATTGATGACTGGAGTAACATCTGAGGAAGGTTCTTTGAAGACCGGTGCCTTGATTTATAATGATGACTTAAGAGAAGACTTATTGAAGAACTGGGAAAAGGCTTTGTCTACATCACTTTATTATGATCATCACGACAAGGAGAAGCAGGAAGAAATTACGAAGAAAATTGATGAATTTTATTTCAATAACCAAAGATTAACATCAAATACTCATCAAAACTTAACGAATTTGTGGACAGATGCTTGGTTCTTCCATGCAATGATTGACTACTTAAAGCTTAGATTCTCAAATGAGAATAGAAACAAAACTTACGTCTATCTGTTCTCACATAAAGGAGCTTCTAGTTTCACTGAAATTTTCAAGGCTGGATCTGAAAATTATTATGGAACAGCTCATGCCGAAGAGTTGCAATATCTCTTTCCAATCAGAAAGGATCTACATTATTTCTTTTCATCAATTCCAACGGAACAAGATAAAAGGATGAGCAAAATACTGACAAAATTGTGGGTCAATTTTGCTTACTATGGGTAAGTTGATGTTGTTGTCAAAAAGTAGCTGGAAAAACTCTTTGAAAAAATCCAATAAAATTCATTTAAAATTTGTTAATTTTAGAAATCCAACACCAACAGAAGTCGAAGGTCAAATTTGGAAGGAGGCATCCTCTTTTCCACTTGACTATTTGCGGTTAGGAAACGAAATGGATGAAAATAATGACAAACTAGTCTCATTGGAGAAGGATTTGTATCCCGAAAGAGCTAATTTCTGGAATGAGCTAAGTGCGCACTATCCAGCTGATGATGAGAATCTCATAAGAAACCAAATGTTAAGGGAGAATTGTGAAGAAAATGTTGTTAATGTTAAGAATTGAATATAATATTAAGGAAGAAAGTCTGGGAAAATAAAGTTAATTTTGCTCATTTTATACGTTAAACCTAGCTGAGCAGCAGTACTATGAACAGAACTTTTGACAGTTGAAGAAGCTTTTGAGAAAGCTCAAAATTCAAATTTTCGAATCTTTGTTTACAAATTATGAGCTTTTCAAATTTTGTTTTTCGTAAAATTTGCTCTATTGACAAGGATTTCTTTATCATATTATGAATAATTCTACAGTTTATGACCTAAAGTTTGTTATTCTAATAGCCAAAAGAAGTAAAAATAGACAGAAAGTAGCTAAAATTTGATTTTTGTAATTTCTGGTAGCAGCCATTTTGTACGAAAATAAGGACTACTAAAAGTCGCTATTTTGAATTTTGTTCTAAAATAAGGCGTAACGTATTTGTTCATAGTAGCTGGGACAAAAACAAAACAAACGAACAATATTGTTACTCATTGCTCACCGAATCAGATGTTTAAATCACGTCATAATACTGAGAGAGATACTCATTTCGATTTGCCGGTTGAGTATTTAAGTTGATGATCGAAACAAAATTTTTTCCAGTCTCTCATCGGATTTGAAAAACGACACAAGTAATTATATTTTCCCCAAAAAAATGTTTAAAGAAATAACTTTAATATTGTGCAGTTACTTCATTTTATGTTGTGATAGTCGCACGTCAGAGAAATTACAGGTTCAATTGTCTGATGGAAGTAGACTTCTCGGTCGGTATTTGACGTCAGACAGTGGACGCGGTATCCGAGCTTTCATGGGGATACCTTATGCTGAAAAACCACTTGGAGAGTTGAGATGGAAAGTAAGTAAAATTGTGTATTATAAAAAGTTTAACATCTTTGGAAGTGACGAGCATTTGACAAGCTTTTATATAACCAGTGTCTTCCGAAAGGTTGCAACGCATGACATTATAAAATATTGTGGTTTTAAGTCCACAAGTCCACATGTAATTATATCTTTTTGTAAACTCTATTAGTCAGTTCTTAAAGGGGTCGTTTATAAATGATATCGAACATATTTGATGGGTACAGGTTGGGGTTCTAATTATGTGTGACACTCTGGAATGAATGTAAAAGTCCAATGGACGTCATTTGTAAATTATTACTTAGACGAAATCAAATATTGAACATCCCAATCGTCATAGGTAATGAGTTAAGTTTATATGAGGAATTGAAAAAAAAAACTCTAGTGCTCTTAGTAATCACTTTTTACGGGGTCATGAATAATAGGAGTATTTCTCATTCATGAAATTTGGAACAGATTGGAAATATAAGTCAAAATTCATTGAACTTTTTGTGATATTTATTATCAGTACGTTTGGGTTAAAGATTTTGCAAACTGCAAAATTTGAATGCAGTTCTTTGGCATGAGCTCTTTGCTATGCTGAGATATTTTGGAGAATTTCAAGTGCGTTTCAAGGTCTTTTTTGTTTTCTTTGTTTTATTTTATTCTTTGTGCTATTTTGCTTGTCAAACTTCATAAATTAACGAGAATTTTTATTAGAAAAAGTGATTTGTATAGCAGATTGATTGAGAAGCGTTGATGAATAGATTGTTCAATGCAAATTGATTTCTAAGAATTTAGCTAACTATAATAAAGTTGAAATTGCCTAAACAAATGGAAAACACCGTTAAATTTCAATTTAAATGTCAAAACCTTACGAATTCCTCATAAACATTGTAGGGTTTTTAATTCAAAATCTCAAAGTCCGTTAAATTTTTTAAAATTTGGTGTAATCTACAAGAATTTTAACTAAGAATTCAACTTTAAATCAATGCAGTAATTATCATCAATTAGCTCTCAATAATCGACGCTTTAAATCCATAAATTAAATTGCTCAATCACAAAAACATCATCTTAATTATTAATTATGATGCAATAACTTTTATTGACATTTGTCTTATAAAATGATTATCTCAAAATAATATTTAATAAAGCTATAATTAAGATAAGTCGGTAGGAAATGGAAATCTACAGTTAACAATTTGAGAAATGAATCCAAGGTAATTATCTATGCACTTAATTCGTACACAGCTATGCAAATCGGAAATCAGGTTGAATGAAAAAAATAATACATTGCGTTCTATCTGAATGTTTATAAAATTATAAATTTTAATTACTAGATATTATTTATTTCACATTTTGTTATTTACAGGCACCTCAGAAAAAGAAGCCGTGGGATGATGTATTAAAAGCTTATTACGATCCACCGTTATGCATTCAACGTGATCCATTCAGACGAGATTATGAGATAACCGGAATTGAAGACTGTCTGTACCTCAATGTTTATACACCAGAAGTTATCAGAGATCCAGTTCCGGTCATGATTTTCTTTCATGGTGGTGGATTGATGTGTGGTTCAGGAATTAAACAATTCTATGGACCTGACTTCTTGCTTGATCATGATGTAATCTATATTGGAATCAACTATCGACTTGGACCACTTGGATTCTTATCTACTGGTGATGATAATTGTCCTGGAAATTTCGGATTAAAAGATCAAGTTGAAGCTTTGAGATGGATTCAAGAAAATATTGGTGAGTTGACTTTGTTGATTGATAGGAATCTAGTTTAATTCACACTTCCTTACTTTTTCCAGCATCCTTTGGAGGAAATCCAAATTTAGTAACAATTTTTGGTGAAAGTGCTGGAGGAGGGGCTGTAACTTACCACATGCAATCAAAACTGTCTAAAGGACTATTCCATCGCGGAATCGCACAGTCTGGAACTAATTTGGCACCTTGGGGGACTGTAGCTCATAAAGGAGTTGCAGAGGAAAGAGCACAAGAGCTGGGAAAAATGATGGGATGTTCATTTGACGGACATGACTATGGAAAAATGGTTGAATGCTTAAGAAATGTATCTGCAGAGGATATAACAAAGGCTTTCTATGATTTCTTCAAATGGGATACTGATCCAATGGTGAGTGAGCTAGTTTCTTAATTTTTATGTACTATTAATATATCAATTCTTATTTTTAGGTTCCATTTCCGCCAGTTGTTGAGCATGAACACGAAGGGGCTTTTATAACTGAAAATCCTCGATTTGTGATGCGTTCACACGGCTTAAACATCCCATTGATGACTGGAGTAACATCTGAGGAAGGTGCTTTGAAGACCGGTGCTCTAATTTATAATGATGACTTAAGAGAAGACTTACTGAATAATTGGGAAAAAGCTCTGTCTACATCACTTTTTTACGATCATCATGACAAGGACAAGCAGGAAGAAATCACGAAGAAAATTGACGAATTTTATTTCAATAACCAAAGATTAACATCAAATACTCATCAAAACTTAACGAATTTGTGGACAGATGCTTGGTTCTTCCATGCAATGATTGACTACTTAAAGCTTAGATTCTCAAATGAGAATAGAAACAAAACCTACGTCTATCTATTCTCACATAAAGGAGCTTCTAGTTTCACTGAAATTTTCAAGGCTGGATCTGAAAAGTATTATGGAACAGCTCATGCTGAAGAGTTGCAATATCTATTTCCAATCAGAAAGGATCTACATTATTTCTTTTCATCGATTCCAACGGAACAAGATAAAAGGATGAGCAAAATATTGACGAAATTGTGGGTCAATTTTGCTTACTATGGGTAAGTTGATGCTGTTGTCATTATCCTTGGTGAAAATCCAACAAAAATTAAAAATTTGTTAATTTCAGAGATCCAACACCAACAGAAGTCGAAGGTCAAATTTGGAAGGAGGCATCCTCTTTTCCACTTGACTATTTGCGGTTAGGAAACGAAATGGACGAAAATAATGACAAGCTAGTCTCATTGGAGAAGGATTTGTATCCTGAAAGAGCTCATTTCTGGAATGAGCTAAGTGCACACTATCCAGCTGATGATGAGAATCTCATTGAGCCTAATCAGAAAGCAAATGTTAAAGGGGAATTGTAAAGAAAATGTAGTTAATGTTAAGAATTGAATATAATATTAAGGATGATTGGGAAAATAAAGCTTGTTTGTAAACATGATGACTAACTTTGAATTAAATTAGATGTATCAAAAAAAACTATCTGCGGATCATCAAAACTGGTTTTTACAAACAAACTTCTTGTGGTCACCCTCCCTTAAAGGCATAAACCAAAAGCCGGTTGAGTATTTAAGTTGATGATCGAAACAAGATTTTTTCCAGTCTCTCATCGGATTTGAAAAACGACGCAAGTAATTATATTTTCCCCAAAAAGGATGTTTAAAGAAATAACTTTAATATTGTGCAGTTACTTCATTTTATGTTGTGATAGTCGTACGTCAGAGAAATTACAGGTTCAATTGCCTGATGGAAGTAGACTTCTCGGTCGGTATTTGACCTCAGACAGTGGACGTGGTATTCGAGCTTTTATGGGGGTTCCTTATGCTGAAAAACCACTTGGAGAATTGAGATGGAAAGTAAGTTAAACTATGTATCATAAAAAGTTTAACATCTTTGGAAGTGACGAGCATTTGACAAGCTTTTATATAACCAGTGTCTTCCGAAAGGTTGCAACGCATGACATTATAGACTAATGTGGTTTAAAAAATGCACAAGTCATCTTTGTATTTATGCAAATCTTCAATCCTTAAAATGGTCATACATAAATGATGTCGAATATCTCTTCGGGGGTATTGGTGTACATGTTGGGGTTCTAATTATGTGTGACATTCTGGGTTCAGAGGTCTGGAATGTAAAAGTCTTGATAAGATTTAGTAAGACATCATTTATGAACGTACCAATCGAAAAACGAGTTAATTCTAAATGAAACTGCAAAAAAACGAATCTTCTTGATCGTCACTTTTCAGACGAGTTTTTTTTTTCATTCATGAAATTAGAAATAGATTGAGTTTATCAGTCAAAATTCAGTGAACTCTGTTATTTTTTGACATTCAATATTTTGGTTGTAAAATTTTACTCACTAAAATTAAGTCAATTGTAAAGATAAAATTTAACTCTTAATAATCAGTAATTAGACATTTTGAAACTATTCTTTTCAATTTCAAGGTCATTTTCACATTAGTTTTGTTGATACAAATAAACTGCATGATTGTAATGTAATTAAAAGTGACTTAATGTTTATTTAATAAGAGACGATGTTCAATGAAAACTGAATCTTACATAGAGAGGGGAAAGCAACTTAAAAAGGGGAAGTCAACTAATTGTAGTTGCTTATACAATTCAAATATAAAATGACCGTTGATATATTCTCAACAATTTTGCTTGTCAAATTCGACTAATGAATAGACTGTTAAATTGATTTTTGAAATTTACCCAAGTACCTAAACAAACGGAAAATCCGTTAAATTTCAATTCAAATGTCAAAAGCGTACAATTTCTTATGAAAATTTGTAGGATTTTTAAATTCTCAAAGTTCGTTAATTTTTTTTACCAATTTTGTGTAATTTACAAGAATTTTAATTAAGAATTCTACATTTCGTTGCGTTCTATCTGAATTGTTTAATTCACATTTTGTTATTTTCAGTCACCTCAGAAAAAGAAGCCGTGGGATGATGTATTAAAAGCTTATTACGATCCACCGTTATGCCAGACCACGGAAATCTCAGTGTCGAATTACTTCGACACTGAGTGTCGAAGTATTTTAAAACTGTCGAAGTAATGTCGAAATTTTGAATTTATTTTGACCGCTACAAAAATTTAAGCAAAAAATACAAAAATTCATTTAATTACACCATTTAACAATGTAAAAGCAATTCAATTCATTAATACACTATTGAAATTACGTTTTAATCGAATTGTAAACATATAAGGAAGTAAATTTAAGTCAAAAAGTTTGATTTTGTAATTTGTCGAATTTTTTGTTTTGATTGTTGTTATTGGTTTCGAATTAAATTGGAAAATGATAAATAACCATTTTAGAGTACACGGAATGCAAATTCAGTTTTCGTTCATGATTTCAGGACGAAAAACAATCTAATGATAACAATATTTATAGTTAAATCAAGATTTTATAAATTTTTATAACGGTCATGAAAAATTCAAATTTAAAATTTAACGGTCAGTTTTGACATTTCCGTGGTCTGCGTTATGCATTCAACGTGATCCGTTCAGACGAGAATATGAGATAACTGGAAGTGAAGACTGCTTATACCTCAATGTCTATGCACCAGAAGTTATCAGAGATCCAGTTCCGGTCATGATTTTCTTTCATGGAGGTGGATTTATTAGTGGTTCAGGAATTAAACAATTCTATGGACCTGACTTCTTGCTTGATCATGATGTAATCTATATTGGAATCAACTATCGACTTGGACCACTTGGATTCCTGTCAACTGGTGACGAAAATTGTCCTGGAAATTTCGGATTAAAAGATCAAGTTGAAGCTTTGAGATGGATTCAAGAAAATATTGGTAGGTTGACTTTGTTGATTGATAGGAATCTAGTTTAATTCACACTTCCTTGCCTTTTCCAGCATCCTTTGGAGGAAATCCAAATTTAGTAACGATTTTCGGTGAAAGTGCTGGAGGAGGGGCTGTAACTTACCACATGCAATCAAAACTGTCTAAAGGACTATTCCATCGCGGAATCGCACAGTCTGGAACTAATTTGGCACCTTGGGGGACTGTAGCTCATAAAGGAGTTGCAGATGAAAGAGCAAAAGAGCTAGGAAAGATGTTGGGATGCTCATTTGACGGACATGACTATGGAAAAATGGTTGAATGCTTAAGAAATGTCTCTGCAGAGGACATAACAAAGGCTTTCTATGATTTCTTCAAATGGGATACTGATCCAATGGTTAGTAAGCTAGTTCCTCAATTGTTATAATTTATTAATTCATCAATTAATATTTTTAGGTTCCATTTCCGCCAGTTGTTGAGCATGAACATGAAGGGGCTTTTATAACTGAGAATCCTCGATTTGTGATGCGTCCACATGGCTTAAACATCCCATTGATGACTGGAGTAACATCTGAGGAAGGTGCTTTGAAGACCGGTGCTCTAATTTATAATGATGACTTAAGAGAAGATTTACTGAAGAACTGGGAAAAAGCTCTGTCTACATCACTTTATTACGATCATCATGACAAGGACAAGCAGGAAGAAATTACGAAGAAAATTGACGAATTTTATTTCAATAACCAAAGATTAACATCAAATAATCATCAAAACTTAACGAATTTGTGGACAGATGCTTGGTTCTTCCATGCAATGATTGATTACTTAAAGATTAGATTCTCAAATGAGAATAGAAACAAAACTTACGTCTACCTGTTCTTACATAAAGGAGCTGCTAGTTTCACTGAAATTTTCAAGGCTGGATCTGAAAATTATTATGGAACAGCTCATGCTGAAGAGTTGCAATATCTATTTCCAATCAGAAAGGATCTACATTATTTCTTTTCATCAATTCCAACGGAACAAGATAAAAGGATGAGCAAAATATTGACGAAATTATGGGTCAATTTTGCTTACTATGGGTAAGTTGATCAAAAAATCAGACCTACATCCTTGGAAAAAATCCAACAAAAATTTAAAATTTGTTAATTTCAGAAATCCAACACCAACAGAAGTCGAAGGTCAAATTTGGAAGGAAGCATCCTCTTTTCCACTTGACTATTTGCGGTTAGGAAACAAAATGGACGATAATAATGACAAGCTACTCTCATTGGAGAAGGATTTGTATCCTGAAAGAGCTAATTTCTGGAATGAGCTAAGTGCACACTATCCAGCTGATGATGAGAATCTCATTGAGCCTAATCAGAAAGCAAATGTTAAAGGGGAATTCTAAAGAAAATGTAGTAAATGTTAAGAATTGAATATAATATTAAGAATGATTGGGAAAATAAAGCTTGTTTATAAACTTGATGACTAACTTTGAATTAAATTAGATGTATCAAAAAAAACTATCTGCGGATCATCAAAACTGGTTTTTACAAACAAACTTCTTGTGGTCACTTTTGTTGATAAGGCATAAACCAAAAGCCGGTTGAGTATTTAAGTTGATGATCGAAAAAAGATCTCTTTCAGTCTCTCATCGGTCTTGAAAAACGACACAAGTAGTTATATTTTCCTCAAAAAGGATGTATAAAGAAATAACTTTAATATTGTGCAGTTACTTCATTTTATGTTGTGATAGTCGCACGTCAGAGAAATTACAGATTCAATTGCCTGATGGAAGTAGACTTCTCGGTCGGTATTTGACGTCAGACAGTGGTCGCGGTATTCGAGCTTTTATGGGGGTGCCTTATGCTGAAAAACCACTTGGAGAGTTGAGATGGAAAGTAAGTAAAATTGTGAATTATAAAAAGGTTAATTTCTTTGGAAGTGACGAGTATTTGACGAGGTATTATGTAACCAGTGTCGTCCGAAAGGTTGAAATGTATGGCATTATAAAATAATGTGGTTTTAAAAATCCAGCAAGTCGTCTTTGTATTTATGCAAATCTTCAATCCTTAAAAGAGTCATACATAAATGATGTCGAACACCTTGTCGGAGTATTTGGGTACAGGTTGGGGTTCTAATAATGTGTGACACTCTGCGATGTGAAAATCTTGATAAGATTTAGTAAGACATCATTTATGAACGTACCAATCGAAAAACGAGTTAATTTTAAATGAAACTACAAAAAACGAATCTTCTTGATCGTCACCTTTTAGACAAGTTTTTTTTATTCATTCATGAAATTTGAAACAGATTTATTTTATCAGTTAAAATTCAGTGAACTCTATTATATTTTGACATTCATTGTTTTGGTTGTAAGATTTTATTCTATCAAATTAGACGCTTTGAAACTATTATATTATTCAATGACAAGGTCATTTTCGTATTATTTTGCTTGTCAAACTCCATAAATTATCAAATTTTTTTTAGTAATGATTTATAAACTGATAAAAATTACCTAAACAAATGGAAAACCTTGTTAAATTTCAATTATAATGTCAAAACCTTACAATTTCTCGTGAACATTTGTAGAGTTTTAAATTCAAATTCTCAAAGTTCGTTAATTTTTTTTATCAATTTTGTATAATCTACATGAATTTAACTAAGGATTTTACAATTCATTGCGTTCTATTTGAAAAATTTAAATCACCTTATGTTTTATTTAGGCACCTCAAAAAAAGGAGCCGTGGGATGACGTATTAAAAGCTTATTACGATCCACCTTTATGTATTCAACGTGATCCATTCAGACGAGATTATGAGATAACCGGAATTGAAGACTGTCTGTACCTCAATGTTTATACACCAGAAGTTATCAGAGATCCAGTTCCGGTCATGATTTTCTTTCATGGTGGTGGATTGATGTGTGGTTCAGGAATTAAACAATTCTATGGACCTGACTTCTTGCTTGATCATGATGTAATCTATATTGGAATCAACTATCGACTTGGACCACTTGGATTCCTGTCAACTGGTGATGATAACTGCCCTGGAAATTTTGGATTAAAAGACCAAGTTGAAGCTTTGAGATGGATTCAAGAAAATATTGGTGAGATGACTTTGTTGATTGATTGGAATCTAGTTTAATTCACACTTCCTTACTTTTTCCAGCATCCTTTGGAGGAAATCCAAATTTAGTAACAATTTTCGGTGAAAGTGCTGGAGGAGGGGCTGTAACTTACCACATGCAATCAAAATTGTCTAAAGGACTTTTCCATCGCGGAATCGCACAGTCAGGAACTAATTTGACACCTTCGGAAGGTGTAGCTCATAAAGGAGTTGCAGAGGAAAGAGCACAAGAGCTGGGAAAAATGATGGGATGCTCACTTGACGGACATGACTATGGAAAAATGGTTGAATGCTTAAGAAATGTATCTGCAGTGGACATAACAAAGGCTTTCTATGATTTCTTCAAATGGGATACTGATCCAATGGTTAGTAAGCTAGTTCCTCAATTGTTATAATTTATTAATTCATCAATTAATATTTTTAGGTTCCATTTCCGCCAGTTGTTGAGCATGAACATGAAGGGGCTTTTATAACTGAGAATCCTCGATTTGTGATGCGTCCACATGGCTTAAACATCCCATTGATGACTGGAGTAACATCTGAGGAAGGTGCTTTGAAGACCGGTGCTCTAATTTATAATGATGACTTAAGAGAAGATTTACTGAAGAACTGGGAAAAAGCTCTGTCTACATCACTTTATTACGATCATCATGACAAGGACAAGCAGGAAGAAATTACGAAGAAAATTGACGAATTTTATTTCAATAACCAAAGATTAACATCAAATAATCATCAAAACTTAACGAATTTGTGGACAGATGCTTGGTTCTTCCATGCAATGATTGATTACTTAAAGATTAGATTCTCAAATGAGAATAGAAACAAAACTTACGTCTACCTGTTCTTACATAAAGGAGCTGCTAGTTTCACTGAAATTTTCAAGGCTGGATCTGAAAATTATTATGGAACTTCTCATGCCGAAGAGTTGCAATATCTGTTTCCAATCAGAAAAGATTTACATTATTTCTTTTCGTCAATTCCAACAGCACAAGACAAGAGGATGAGCAAAATATTGACGAAATTGTGGGTCAATTTTGCTTATTATGGGTAAGTTGATGCTGTTGTCATTATCCTTGGAAAAAATCCAACAAAAATTTAAAATTGGCTAATTTCAGAGATCCAACACCAACAGAAGTCGAAGGTCAAATTTGGAAGGAAGCATCTTCTTTTCCACTTGACTATTTGCGGTTAGGAAACGAAATGGACGAAAATAATGACAAGCTACTCTCATTGGAGAAGGATTTGTATCCTGAAAGAGCTAATTTCTGGAATGAGTTAAGTCCACACTATCCAGCTGATGATGCATCTCAGAAAGCCTAAGCTTAATCAGAAAGGAAATGTGAAAGGGAAATGGATGCTAATGTTAAAAATTGAATGTTTATTAAGGAAATCTGGAAAAATAAAACTAATTTGCAAACTTGATGAATAACTTTGTAGTAGGTTTTAGTGAGACCCAGGGTTAAGCCCTTCTGCTACGCAGTCCAGACCCCTATTCCACTAAATATTAGACATAATTTGTAAATGACTCCTTTAAAGTATATTAGTTATGCAATTTTTTTCATCTTCAGCTTTCCTTTGGATTTTATGAAAATCGGAAATGGCAAGATTCTGGAATAAATTGCAGCCACACATGCCATCAAAGGATTATGACATGTGAGATGTCTGAAAAAGATTAATTTAATAAAAAGAACAACAAAAATTGAAATTCGAAATTTTTTATTGGTTTTATTTCCAATCTTAATTCCTATAAATTTTCTACATTTCTATTTTAAATAGAAAAAAGTTTTTTTTAAATTTCCAGATGTCCTCAAACATTTCAACACCGTATACATTTGAGAATCTCTGTTAAACATAAGTTAGGTTGGATTAAAAATCTATTCTATTTATTTTTCATTTTAATCTAATCTCTCAAAATTGAGTTTATTTTTTAAATTTGAGTACTTTTTATTGATTTTTTCACAAAAAAATTGACTATATTCGAACATCATTTTAATTATTATTACTGGATCTAACAACCCAATTGCCCTTTATTATGAACTTCTTTTTTGTTTATAAATTATTTACAGTAAATTAAAAGATAAATGGTCACTTATGGACTAAGAAAAAAGTTATTTTATGGCTACTGAATTGCAATTAATTTTATTATGTTCACTTACTTCTTTGTACAAAAAAATAATCAAATGGTTTTTGGGGTTGGTCATAAATGACGTCTAGAATTTAGAAGGAGGAATGGGGGTGCTAAATAGACAGGAGGAAGGGGGTATCTTCGATAGACAAGAGGAAGGGGTCCTCCATACTAACAGGGATCAAAAAGTCAAATTTCCATACAGACGTCACTTATGAACGACCCCAAATTTATGGCCGTTCTGTGTCAAATGGCACACAATTTACGAGGAGTTTTCATCACTTCCATTATCGTTTAATATCAATATGTTATTATCGTTAGACATGTCATTTGTAGAATAGTCATCAAGTGACATGCCAGGACGAATTCTATGATTATGAAATGATAACTGATTACGACTTAAGACAGCCATTGAGCATTCAAGACAATGGTAATGAGTTTGTTTTAATGTGTACATGCATTCGCCATCGGGACTACATGGATCAGGAATATTGCAGTGCTCATTATTGGAATATTTTCTAAAACCCGCTTTGTTTATGTACTCTTGCTTGCTGTGTTGTCGCCGATGGGCGACGACTTTGTTTGTGTCTGAACAAATGTAATTGCACTTGAGACAATGAAAGTGTGAGGACTTGTTATGTGGACCTAAATTCTTATTGTACGCACAATTTGAATATCCGCAATGCATATTTGCACGGAACTGCTTAAAGTCATCGCCCATCAGTTTATCCAGACGTTCGTGACGTGCTGTATGCTGCACAAAACGTGTCTTATCGCAGAATGAATAGAAGCAATCTTTACGACAGCAATGGAAATGCGATTGATGATTGCGGTAGCCGCAATTTGGGAAATTACAATCTTGATTAAATCTAAATTTCAAATATCCAGTTGGGACTGAATCGTCCTTGTAAGATTTCTTTTGATATTCTTTTGGACGTTCGGAAATTTTTGATTTTTTCTGAAGATTTTGCATCTCATCAAATTGCTCCAATTTTCTCTTTTGTGCAAGTAAGGATGACTTCATGTTGGGCAATGAAAGACCAAAATCGAATCCTCCAGCACCGGCAAGAGCGGGGAATGGAAATTGCATTAATGGCATTTGTTGTTCCATTCCTAAACCAGGAATAGATTGATTGCCAATAAATGGATATAAACTTTGATAGTAAAGAGAATTTTGTTGATAAAGTTGTGCTAGGTTTGCAAGCTGAAGATTCTGTAATGATAAATTGTCCATTACACCAGCTGCAGAAGCAGCATTTGAATGTGGAAGTGGAAACATTAAGTTTTGTAGAACGCTTTGGTTTGGAAGTGCGTTTTTACTCAAGTCATGTGGTTCTGACTCTTCCTTTTTGATATGAGAACTTGACGATGATTGCTGATCATTTTTATCACTTTCTGAATCCTCAAACATTCCACCGAGTTTTGTTTGCTGATGCTTGAGGTAATGAAGCTTCAATTTCATGGCATCAGTGAATCCTTGATTGCATAAATCACAGTGTTCATGTTTCTTGCGCTTCAACTTACAGAATGGTCGATCACATGTTGAATCATCATCATTATATGACTGACTGTGCTTATTGTCAGTCGGTGATGACATCGAGGAGGACTTTGAGGGAGATTCGTAGTCTGAGTTTGTGTTTTGTGGAATCCATGTACCAGCTGCACGGACGACTGTTGGATGGAATGAACAAAATTGATTAGAATTTTATAGTTTGACGATTTGAGGATCTAAACTCAAAATTCAAAGAACATGTGACCTACCTGATATCTTATCATCATTGCTGCTCAATGTCTCAGATGCTTTAGACACCTTAGTCGTCTTAATCAAGTCAACATCGCTGTTAAGTGCAACTTTATTTTCATGGTTGAAGAAGCTCTCATTGATCTTTTGAATCATGGACCTTTCATCAATTTTTTCAAGACGTGGCGAGATGTTTTGCTCCAAAAATCTTTGAGCAGTCAAAGGTTGAATTGGCTGTGGTCGTGCCTTAATTAAATCTGACTCACTGATGTCAAAACTTTCATAACTTTCTTCAATGTTCTCTTCACAGATGTGTTCTGTCATTTCCATTGGCATTGAAAATGAAAATTTACAGAGAATGCAGTGGTAATGACATGAGATCTGAAAAAAACGTAACAAAAGGAATTGAAGGAGAATGAAGAAATGAAAGAAATATGATAATTTACCTTATTGTAACAACAACCAGCGAGTTTACAGTCATAATTCCTATCAAAATATTCATAATTCTCCAAAATTTCCATCTTTGCATGAAAATCATTCAAATGATGATCCATCTGCGACAGATGATTTGTCGAAAAATGACAATACTTTGAGAAATTACAATGATAATGTAATAGTTTCTGGAATACGCATGATGCATCCAAACATTTTTCATTTGATTGAATTATCTCAATTTTTGACACATAATCTCCCTCCGATGAAGATTCTCGTTTTTCTGGTTTTATTTTTTGATTTACATTTTGAGCATTTTGATTTGTGGTTTGTGATTGATTCGTTGATGTTGATGAATGTCCTTTGCTGTTTTGATCATTTCGTTCGAGTTTGAAGCTTGTGAAGATTGCTTGAGGTGGATGGTGAGTCTGGATGGAGAGAAAGATAAATAAAAATGAGTTATTATGATCCAAAATTGAATAATTTTGCTGTTGCATGCTGTGTTAAGTAGTCAGGTAGGTCCAAAAGTCTTATAAGTTGCAATTTTGGATGTTTTATATTGGAATTTTGAATATGGCAGCAAAATTCGAATACTCCAAAAATACAACATCCAAGTTTGGTCCAAAAATACAACATAGTAGGTGACCATTCTAATGACATACCCCAAAACCCCAAAAGGAACATCCAATAACCAAAATATAAATTAACTTACATTATTGTAGACTTCAACCACACGATTTTTCGGTGGACGACCGCGTTTTCGATTGAAGAATCCCTCAATTGATGTAATTTGAAGTAAATTTGAGTTTTGCATAATACTATCAGCACCACGATTCAATTCATGCATTCTCAGATGCTCGGAAATGTCTTTAAGATTGCGCGGAACGACAGCCTCACAACCAGTTATTAGGCAATGTAAATGTGACTCATTATTGGACATGAAACATTCCAATAGTGATTTATTGGATGATGTTTTAACATTCAAGTCAAGTGGCTCATTTGAAAGTTGTTGTTGCCGCGTACATTGATCTGTGAAATATTGATTAATTATTTGTTCAACTTCCTCAATTGTTGGTGTCTTAATTTCTTCATTTTGTGTGACATTCTGTATGACAGACTTTGGAATTCCATCTTCAATTCCATCGCTCATTCCATTCTCCATACCAGCTTGCTGCATGCCATTCTGATCACATTGATCAAGATTTGTCGGTGACTCATGTCCATTTGACTGTTGTCTATAACTTTTCTTCATTTGTTGCTTTTCTTGAATTTGTCGTAATAATTCTGGTGTGACATTCGCTTGTTGATTTACAGCTGTATGACTTAATAAAACATTCAAATTTTCCATGGTTGCATTGTTGAGCAATTTATTAAATTTTTCAGTTGTTGCCTGATCAGCAACTGGAAATTGATTGAGTGCTGGTGGGGGTGGAGGTTTTGGAGCAAGATCCAATCCGTGAAATGATTGAAGGGCAGCTAATTCCGATTCTGTAAGATCTTTTGCGGTATGTCCCATCTTGAAGCGACGATATGCCATTTCGGCATCCATCCTTTCATGTTTACGCTTGTGACTCAAAAGTTGTCCACTCGAATGAAGTACGTATGTGCAACTTGGACGAACACAGTGAATATGATTGCAGATCATTGTAAATCTACATCCATCGACACGACATGGCTCGGTTTTTAAGAATTTCTTGAAGCCGTCTTTGTATAGTTGTTCATCTTTCATGTGATATGTCTTGTGCTTTTCCATATCAGCTTTATTTTTGAACGTATATTTGCAACGACGACAATGGAAATGTGTGGTACATTGGCCGTAGAAGATACAATGTTGCACCATACACTTTTCTGTTGCTCGATATCTATGGAATCCTTCCTGATAGATTTGAGAATCTTTTCGGTGATAATTTGAATGCATTTGGACATCACTTGTGCTTATGTATGTCTTATCACATCGGGTCTGTATACAGTGATAATGTGTCTGCTTACGATTATGCTGACAATATCCAAACTGTGTTGTGCAATCGTCAGACGATGTAAAACGCAAGAAACCATGACTTAGTGATTCAGATCTCTTCTTGTGCCATTTCAAATGTCTTATAATCTCCTCCTTTTTATTCAGCATTTTATTTAAACATTGAATGTCATAGCAGTGGTAATGCTCACGTTGATTCTCATTTTGACATTGCTCGTTGTGACAATCAACGTATGATTGATATTTTGTTAGGTATTTTGAATATTCAGCTGTTATTGGAAATTTAAATAATAAAAAAAATAAATACACAGATTAGTTTAAATGCATTTTACAGAGATTTTTTGTTTCGTTTGTTTGATTGCCATTGAGAAATTTGGTATGGCATTGTTAAGGATTTGAATCTTAAATAGAGGATTTTTTCGTGAATAATTTTTAAAAAATTCATTGAATTATTTTTTTGAGTCAATATTTTAAAATTTTAGTGTTTATTGCTGTTGTAAAGTAAATCTATTAGCTTCCGTAATTATAAATCATTTATTGAAGCACGATCTATGTCTTATGAAGTAATTAATTGCTTTAAACTGTTTAAAACTATGATAAATTGCAAAAAATTAAATAAATTCACTTGTAAACAAATTATTTTCTTATCCGACAGATTCAAATATTTTTTGACCGTTAAAATTCAAATATTTTTTGATCGTTAAATACGAATACAAATCTACGTATGAATTATCTCCGTCAATATCTCAAAAGATTTCCCAATTTGTCATCACTTATGAAACAATTTTCGTTTTCAATTGAGATCAAGAAGAAAACAGAAATTAAATTAATCATCCAGATTTTAACCAAGCCATGCCACGCCATAAAAACAAATTGTGGGGAAAAATATGAAACTATAGCTTTGGATTTTTTTAATAAATTTCAATTGAGTAAAATTGACGAAATCTTTTTTATTCGAAAAAATCTTAACTCAATTTTTATTTTATTTTTCTCTCACTGTTCTGGATGAGTTTTTTTCGGGAAGGGAGATCATAAAATTTTTATCGCGACTCCATTCCATGGCAATCTGCTGTTTCGATGTATATATTGAAGAAAAATTCTTGAAGTTTAATTTAATTTTTGTTTTCGAGAGAAAAAAATATAAAAATTCTCCGTCATCACAGAATCCATCAAAAATTCTTTATTTGAAGTAATTTAACCCAATTTAACCTAAAACACATTTTTTTTTTCTCTGAACGATCGCGTTGTGTGCTCTGTCTATTAATGCTTATGATGATTTCTCATATTTTTTGTGGACAAAATTCTTTTTTTCATGAATTGAAATTGTCATCAAAAAATTGGATGACAAACAAATTTTCATATAATATTTAACAGCCTCACTTCACTCTCCACACACTCTCGTTAAATGAAAAACAATTCGAAAAATTTTTTATGGAAATTATTCACTTGTGTTATTGCGAAATGTTCTCACATTGTTTGGAAATTATTCATATTATAGATGTAAATTTATTTCTAAATGGCTAATAATTGCCGAGAAATCAAAAATTACTCACCAATCAACTGCTTTTCCGATTGTTCGTTGTTCATGTTTGAGAGTTGCATTATTGGATTGTAGAAGTTCTGTGGATTTGAGGAAAATTTTTAAATTAGTTTGTGGATTTGAATTTTAACGGTTTTCACAAATTTGAATTTTAACGATTTCTTAAAATTTGAATTTTTCAGAGAAAATTTAGAAAAATTCAAATTTTTGACAACCGTTTACAAAGTAAAACTCACCACTGGAGACGATTTGTCTAGTAAACTTTCGACATTCTTCAGTGACAACTTCGAGCTATCGAACGACGAATAATCACTCTCTTCCTCACGATCTGAATCAGCACCATTCATGTGCATCGATAAACTAACTGCACTCTGTCGACCTCCAATGCGCTGATCCTCATCCGAGAAATTATTGGAATCATCATTGTAATGTGATCGCTTATTGAAATCTTCATAATCACTTTCATTTTCACACTTTAATGTTTTGGCACTAGATTTAACTGGTGTATTACGTGACGATGATTGATGCTCGTAATTTTCCTTTGCATCATCATTATTGTTGTTATAATTTTTCTCTAGATTACTATTTCTCTGTTGTGTCTGAATGGGCGTCCGCGGTGGTGTTGGAGGCTCCAAGGTCGATTGTGTTGATGCCGATGGTGATGCTTGACCTGGAATGATAGAAAAATTTTCATCAAGTTTAATTGTATTTGATAAGTTGAGGAAAAATAATCGTGAAAATAATTCCAGATTGAAGTTTTGCATCTTGTATAATTTTTTTTTTATTTTTTTTTCTGATTGACGATGTGACTAGTTCAACAGCATCTCAAAGAATGACTAAGAAATATTTCTTTCTGGTAGACCCTGCAGTGACCTGAGAATTATTTCTTTTTTATAAATTTTCAACCCTATTTTATGAGAGATTTTTTAATGATTTTATTTTTTAACGTAAGTATACACACACAGCTCAAGGCTTAATAGTTGCCCCGAAATGTCAATATTCGATTTCACCCTAAATTCTTTACTCATTTCATGACATACACACACGATTGAAATTTTTTTTATATATTTATCCCCGATTGCTATTTTTTATTAGCTCCGTAAGATTCTTTCCTTTAAACCACCTTTGAATGCTTTCTCAATTTTCAATAATACTGTTTATATTTCACACACATTCTCTCTTCTTTTATTATTCCTACTTTTTTTACCAATTGATCACCCTTATCTAATTTCTTTCCTTTGGTTTTTATTCACAAAAAAAAGTTATTGCATTTTTTAAGGAAGTAAAAAAGAAGACACAGGGAGGAATAATTTATTATTAAGGTTGCGAAAATATTTACAGGTATTTCATATTCTAATTGACGCATCTTTATCATTTATGTTCTATCCAATCTATTGTAATAATTTTCATATTAAATTGATAAATAGAAGTTAGCATTCCTGTGGAGTCTTTGTTGATTGTAGTTTTGGAATGATTTTTTTAAGAGAGCAAAAATACGTTGAAGCTGATCATTAAGATCTGCAAACTGAGATTTTTTATTAGGGATCGAAAGTGTTGAAAATTGTGGGATAATTTTTTTAAGAAAGTCATTAGCAAATTACAGTTAGAATTTAATTTTTATTTCTGTCCTGTCATGTTTTTTGTTCTGGAAATTTGCTGTTAATGGTGCTGGATTCTGTGAGCTTCATGGATATTAGAATCAAAAAAACTATTTTTCTTCATTAAAGCCTTTTAAATTGAAACTTTCTCACAAAATTATGAGATTTTTTAGTTTTTAAACCCCCCAAAAAAATTCATATGTTCATCATACAATGTATCATCATGCTCATCATTTTCAATTTGGAGCTGTCAGACGCAATATTCTTGCGCCATTTAAAAACATGATGAATTATCAAAAAATTCAAATTTTCTTTCAAATCAACTTATTTTGTAGAAATTTATGTGTGACCTTTTGAAAAAAAAATTGTCGCAAATCTTGATGAATTTTTGAGAGTTTAATGGCCTTACTGGAAAGTTTTGAAATTAAATTGAATTTTTTTGGGTCTTTCATAAATGATGTCGATCAAAATATTGGATTTTTGGATCCTATACTCTTTAGCGTTACGTACCCAGGCGACAGAAGGTTCAGCGGAGGCAAACATCGAAGCGTTGTGTCAGATTGGTGATAGTTTCACGCCGAATACCGGCCTGGATTGTTATCATTTGTGCTTTCTGGGGTAATATATGACGGAACCCCAGCGGAAATGAAATAAAGCCTCTAAATGGCATTATGGAGGAGTCGACAAGGAGCTTGACTTAAATTGAGTGTGGTAGCTCGTAAGTCGTGGGTTCGAATCCTGCCATTTTCACTACACACTTAATACACTAGATCAAGATGAAATTGGAACTTTGGGTAGCTTTGGATTAAGAAAACTAGATTTTTAGCAGCAGAAACAAGATCTGAAGCTACAAAACTCCTTAATTGCTTGACATTCTATGTGAATGTTCCTTTAGCTCTACGTACATCACATGATAGGATTATACCTAACTTGGGTAACTTTATCGATTCCGCAATCGAGAAACGGTATCAAATGTCAATTGGAACAAATTTAATCTCATGTTACCTTTCCAATCTATAAGACTTTATCGATAGTTGACCCTTAAAATTTCGTGGGAACTTTTTATTTAGTTCCTCAATCAGTTAATCAGAATTTCCCTAAAAAACAATGACGATAAAAAATATTCTGTGACTTAATAAAAAGTTGGTCATGTTTCACACCAAATTAAATTTTCTACGTGATTATTATTAAGGCACGAAATTGATCTGCTTGAAATTCGACACTTTTTGATGTCCTAGAAAATCTCTGGAAGGTCAATTGGCAATTCCAACAATTTTTTTTTTCGGCAAAACATAAAAAAATCATAAAAATTGAGATTTAAAGCAATCAAAATTTTCATTTCTTTAGACCTCATTCAGCCACTGACGAAGGTAATTTTACAGCACAGTAGGAGGCTCGTCTTAAGTAAATGAATGTTGTGTCTCGTTATAAGAACATTTTCCACTGTTTGCCGTAAAATTTACAAAGATTTTTTTTCAAATCTTGATTGATTCCATGTAACTTGGGATTTGACATAAGGGGGGTCATCCATCGATGATGTCCATTATTTGGGGGGGACTTAAGGTTAAGGGGGTTTTGGCACTTCGATTGTGATTGATTCCATGTAACTTGGGATTTGATATAAGAGGGGTCATTCATCGATGACGTCATGTATTTAGGGGGTTAAAGGGGTCTAGACACTTCGAAAAAGAAGAGCTCCAGAGTCGGAAAAAAAACATTTTATTGACGTCATTTATAAACGACCCCCCAACTTAGTAAGAATTCTCAAGAAAGATCATTAAAAATCATCAATTAATAATCATCAATCGATCATCCTCAATAACTTTTTATGGCTGCAAAATTTTTCCTTCTCTGCCTTGTCAGCAAATCTATTTCAATTTGAAAATTATCATCAATTTACATCAAAAAAACCTCTCCACATTTTATTTTCTCTTTAACTATTTCCATCACCCGATTCCATTCAATTTAAAATTGTTATTTCAACTAAATTATACTGCGCTGTACATTAATAAATATGGAAAAAAGTACGAGAGAGAGATTGTGAGAAAAGATGAGGATTCAGCAGTAATTTTTTTCTATTATAATTTTATAGTCATATTACAATCTGATTTAAGAGCTAATGAAAAGATCAAGAACTGTAATTTACTTTGAATGGATGGAGAATAATGTGATGAACGACGAAAACATTAAATTAAAAAACGTTAAGAATAATTTACAAGAAAAATATTTTCTTGATTGAATGGAGCATAGACACACGAAAAAAAAAATCCAATTTGTGGATAGATGAAAAAAAAATTTGTCAGGAGTTTCAAGATCATTTGACTCACAAAAGAACAAAATATCTGACGTCTATTCACAATTGTGATTAATTCTTTTATTTTAAATGATTTTCGTTCTCTTCAAATGGATTTTTAGCTCATTTTATTGTGATAATGAGTGTTTACGGACAGTTAGCTTTGGTTGATTAGCTGGATGAATGTTTTTCGAGTGGAATGCTCTGTTTGGACAATTTAAAGAGCTCAGATCTGTTTAGACATGTTGTTGCCATGTTTTATGTTGAGTTTGACTAGTTTTCTCGCTTTAAAGCTGCTTAATTAGAGTTTAAATTGAAAAATAAAGTTAAATATGGAAAAAGTTCTCTAAATTTGTTTTTAGATTTTTTAAATTTTAAAAAACCGTTGAATTTTCTTCAGAAATAAAAGTTTTGAAATTCAAATTCTAGAAATCCGTTAAATATTTAAATGAAATATTTCGCTGTAAGAATGGGTCCATGTCTCTAAAACCCAACAATAATTCATTTCCATCACAAAATGAATAACATGTTTAACTAATTCTTCAAATTCATTACATAATTTATTCTCTTCTGTACTTCATTCCTAAGAATTTCTCATTTTTACGGCAATAATAAAAATTTTATGGCTTATTTATGTGAAAGTAGAGCAGAACGATTGTTTACTTTAAATTGACTCTACTTAATACATGACTCTATGCATATTGATGGACATTGTAAATAAATTGCCTACAAATTACTATTTTTCTACAGCTTGAATTTCTATAGAAAAATATTTTGACATAAATATGAGATAAAAAAAATCTCCTTACATAAACTTTAAAATTTTATCTCTGTTCTGAATTCCATAATAATTTTATGTACTTGGAATTATCGGTTGAGAGTTAATGCTTATTTTGCTTAATAAACGAAAATATTAAATACTTTGGTATCCTGTTTATTATTTTAAGTGGCGACGTCGACGAATTCTCACATCAGCATTTGGATTTTGAAGATTTTCGGATGTTTATTTAATAATTATGCGTGATCGGAATGTTTTGGGAGAATGATGACGAATTATAAGTTTTATTCGTAGAATTTGGGGAATTTATGGATTAAACTGTCATTTTTACATGGTTTATTGGGTTATTATTGCAGTCTAATAGAGTGTAGATTAATAAACTAAAGTCGTCTTTCAGTTGCTAGACGGATGCCACTCTACCACACCATATAGACCCCAATTTAGCAAATTACCATCTGATATATGCAAAAGAAAAACAAATGCAAAAAATATCCCAAATTGACACTAAATATTCATTCCATAAACTGCGACACACGAACGAGCACATAAAAAAATATTAAGTGGCATTAAAAAGTTCCCAAAAAATCCCCTTCCAAAAATTTAAATAAAATATTTTCCTTTTGTTGACTAAATATCGTTTTTGTTGCAAAATAAAATAAACAATAACGAGAATGGTCTTTAAGAAATTCATCCTCATGAATTGACTTCTCAATCTTCATTGAAAAATTAAACAGGATGTTCAAGATATCCTCACATTATTTAATGCCATTATTATTCACACAAAATTTATTTTTGCCCTAAAAAATTTTTATTCACAAAAATTGACCAGCAAGAAGAAATGAGGAAGGGAAGACGATAAATAAATTATAAGTCTTATTGAAATATATGATTCGAAACCTAATTGTCACAACATTATAAGATAGAGATCTTCATTTAATTCCATTTGGGCAATTCTTCAGATGAGTTGAGTTTTTGAAAAAGCACTTTTACAATCCAAAGTCATTTACACTTTACTTGCAAAAATGTTTTTGTCAAAATCTTGTCAATTTCTATGTTTTGATTGCTTAAAGCAACTTTAAACTATCTTTTACGATTGATTCTTACTAAATTAACAACAATTTAATACTGTAGTGTGAAATTTAGAGCAAAAATGAATTTTTTTGAAATTTTTATTTTGTATTTTTCTCATGGATTAGGCTTAAAAAAATTACTGTCAGCATAAAAATCAACCAAAGAATCGAAAATTCTCTTTAACTAATAATTATTAGAGTGTGATATGATTATGGTTAGATAGACTAGCTCAAATACTACATTTCTGCATAGTCATAATGAAAATCTAATGTTTACTTTTCTTTAATTTTCGATTCTTCGGATGATTATTCCATTTTTTGCTGACAGTAATTTTGACAAAAAATTAAAATAACTTAATTAATGGTTACTTTGAAAGACTAAAATAGGTAAAATATAATAGTTTTTGGCATTTCACATCGATTTAAAAGTAAAAATGATGCTTGGTAATGGAAAATTTTCGAGAAAAATCGATTCTCCGGATAATTTTTTGAAAAACTCATCTAAAGAATTGCCCATTTAGCAATATATTCAAGTCAACACAAAAATAATATTCAGATGGAATAAATTTACATTTCGTTAAGTATGTTTGGATGGAATTAAATAAAATAAAAAAATGTGCAACTGCATTCATGATTTATTAATGAATTTGATCTATGAGGAAATAACATACACAAAAAAAATTATTTAAGAATGCAACTGGTGTGCAGAAATAAATAAAAAAGTATTTTTTGAGCTCCTTAAAAGCTGTGCATGAGAAAAATGGGGTTGAAAAAAATGCAAAGAATTTTTTTTAAAGATCCTACATAAAAAAATATTATTAATGATTTTGGTACCAGCCGGAATGAAAATAAAATTGAAATAAATGGATATCAAGTAACAAAATGCAGTCAAAAGGGAACAAAAGGGTTTTCGAGAAATATTACTCAATTTTTTAATGATTTACTTCTTTCAGGAAATACACACACAAAAAAAATTTGTTTTGTCTCGAATGACACAAAATATTCCTTACCGGTTTCCTTTCCATCTTTCCCATTCAACTCTTTCTCATTCCTTTCCTTTTCACCTTTTTTTCAAAAAAAAAATTATGTTTTGATTCGCGCCAGTTTGCAGTTGCGCAGGATAACATCTGATGAATGAAAATATTTTCATTTCAGTCAGAGTGAAAGGAAGTAGAAAGATAGAAAGAATTTAAATGCGTGTCATGACATAGAAAAGTAAAAAGGATTGAAGAATCGTTGATGATTTTTATCTGATTTTGACAGCTCGTTTTTGGGTGTCATATTCAATGTGTGATGCGTAAGAATTGAAAGACTATTAAAATTGTCACACGAAATTAAAGCGAACTGATTTTTTAGGATTGTTAGAATATTTGAGTGATTTTTGAATAAATTTGAATAGTGGATTGACTGGATGAGATTGACAGTTTCGATTTGTTGGAATAATTGAGTGGCTGGATTGGTTCCTGTGGATATTTGACTGTTCTTATGGAAATTATTCAAAAATGTTGAATGTCTTTGGGGTCGTTTATAAATGACGTCCATGAAAAAATTGATTTTCAGACCCCCTTCCTAAGAACCCTCAAAAAGGGTTCTTAACAATTTTTAATATAATTTTGCTTGATACCTAAATGCTGGACGTAATTTATCGATGATCCCATAGAACATTCTGGATGTTTCAGTCTTGTATCTTCAGCCTCAACAATATCTAAATTGTAACTAAGATAACCAAACTTATTAGCATCAATTCCGTAGAAATACAGCATCAAAATGTAACCATATCAATTACAACCTAACAGATCATATCTAAAACTTCACATCTATCCAACAAAAATAATACTCACTGTTTACAATTAAAGGCATTTCCTCAATTTCAAAAAATGTTAAAGATCCAACAAAAAAATCAACGCTACCATGAATTTAATTACCACGATACATAAGGGTCATTTACTTGCTTACTGTAGATTAATTCTAGAACTACTTGAATTTTGCTGGCAGCAAAACCATTATGAGCGAAAGATCAACCAACTTGAGAAATTTTAATTGAAAAACAGCAGAATCGAAATTCATTAAAGATTCATTAATTTTCATCAGCTCTTTTTTTTCGGTGTTTATTTCCATCATCGAATGGTACTTCTGATTTTTTTACAGGTCACCCTCAGGTTTTTGGAATTTTTTTGTTGACGTCTTGCTACTGATAGGAGGATGTGGGGCTTTCTCTAGAGGTTTTTTTTGGTAGTTTGGTTTTGTTTTATGTAAATAATTATTAATTATTTCTTAAAAACAGCAGCTCATGGCTACTAGGTTGAGTATTATGCTTGGGTATCTCCTTCTAGGTACCCTGAAACCCTTAGGTGGGGGGGGGGGGGAGTGGTTAAGCCTTATTTTCTGTAAGTTTTATTAAAAAAGGAAAAGTTACTCAACTGAGTTTCGAACCCAAGATCGCTGAGAGGCAGTGGTTTATTTTTAAATTCCCAAAACACTTGACCATTACCCCACCGACCCACTTCAGCTAACAGTTAATATTCAGTCAATAATTCAAGACTATTTTCAAATTCTTATCAAAATAAATACCAAATAAAAATTATGACCACTCCAAAGAAACCAAAATCAACAAAAATTCGTTAAATTAAATCCCATAAAAATATTTCTCACAACTCATAACCAAAAAAAGTCTCAATTGAGATGGAAATTTTATACGATCAATAATTTTCAAGTGAGTTTTTCCAATCTTCATTTATCAAATTACTTACAGTGAAAAACCATTAGTACAGAACTTTCTTTTTCAACCACTCAATAAAATATATATTTTTGTAGTGATTAGAACCGAAGAAAAAAAATCGTCGTCTGCTTTATGATCCCAAAAAAGATTTTTTTGAGACATAAGATGAATGAAAGAAAAACATAAAGAATAAAATATCGAAAGTCTGCATCCGTGGGAAATAAAATGAAATTTTTTTTGAAGAAGTTTAATGTACTTAAATGTCTATTACTTTCCGTTTCGACGAAAAATAAATAATAAAAAAAAAATGTTTTGTAATTGTAAGGGGTTATAATGGAAATACACATTGAGCATCGCACAGCAGATTGTCTTGAAGAATTTCGAGGAGAGAAATTTAAGCCAAAAAAAAGAAAGCATAGGGTTACAAATCTGTCGTGGAAAGGAAGAACAAAAAAAAATATTTTCAATGCCAGAATAAAAAATCCATTTATTACAGCAAGTTCCCGAGACTATCGAGAAAGAAATTAATTTTTTTAAAAAAAAATATATTCTTCATGAATTTGATTGATGAATTTATCAGGAATGAACTTCTGAAATAAATTGATTGATTATTCGAGAGTGAAAGGCACAGAAATTGGAACTTGTTGATTAATAATTGGTCTGTTCTATCGATCGATAGCGAAACAGTCAAGCGAAATAAAAAGTCGTTAAAAAATATTACATCATTAACCCCTTCAACCGATTTCTGACAGAAAATTTCTCATAGATTTTTTTATGGTTCAATGGAAATTTGCTCAGACTATAAAAAACAGAGGAACAAAAATAAAAATTGAAAACAAATATTGCGTTAATCTGCCGACCTTCTAAATAAATACAGATTGCTTTAAGACGACACATAAAATAAATAACTTGAACCTTGACAATCTTCAATGCAGGTAAATCATAGATCGTCGTCGACTGATTGTCTGCAGAGAGACTCTTTTTTAAGGGTAGAAATTTTTTTCAATATTTTTTGGTAAATTATACGATGATGAGATGCTAAAAGGTGCATCGTTTTCATTTAACCTTAATCATCTCTAACCTCATCAGATGCAACTTTTTTCTTCTTCTTTCCTTCCCTTTTCTTACTCAATGCACTTTCAAGAATATTTCTTTATGGTCTTCATCGCCCCATTCATATTTCATGTGCATGATCTACCCTCTTGCGACCTCGATATTCCTAAATACTTATTTAAGGGAATATCACATAAATTGTGTGAAAAGGAATTTTATTTTGCTCGTATTTTGTATTATTAGGTATCAGTAACTCATCATCGTCGCAAAAATACTCTTTTTTTGGGAATTTAAAAGGAAGAATTTGACCCTGAAATTCTCAATCGATATTCTGCGAGACGACAGAAAACACAAAAAATATAATACATAAATTGGGAATTAAAATATCAAATTTCAGGCCTCCTTTTCATGCTCGTGTGTATCGTCGTCCATAAAGAGTAATAAAATAGAGCAACTTGATGCTTATTTCATAATTTGGGGTCATTCTGTTATGATGTGTGATAATTAGGGGGGATGAGGGGGTTGCAGAGTCTAAACAGAGAGGAATTTGGGGTATATAGTCTTATGAAGGCGGATCTGTAACTGTTATAGTTATGTCTTTAAACTACTCCGTTATAAGGACTCAGGTTCGATTCCCACTAAAAATGACCTCTTAATGACTTTACAACGGAAGGGGGTCTTTTGGGTACTGGGTTAATTTGTATCCCTTATAATTAATTTTTAAGTGAGTTTCATGATCCTTATAACATGCCGTGGGCAGTATCGTAGCAAAGAAAGGGCCACTAAGGCCATAGCGTTAGGCTTCTAGTGAAAATATGCTTAAAATCTCATATAATTTGGTCCAAGTTTTGGGTTTGGTTTCTTAACCAGAGTCATCTTGCCACCCCACTGAGATAGACGTCACTTACGAACGACCGCAAGTTTCAAAAGAATTGTTTTTTATGGACATTGATTTGTTCATTCTTATGCAATGGAATCAGAGTCACTTAACGTTTATGTCGCATGAAAGAAATAACAGAACAGCATCATAAATATTCTAAATAAAAGATAATGTGTCAGACACTTACCCGCATGCTGTTGTTTCAAGACATCGACAATGTCGTTTGTTGAAAGCGATAATCCATAAATATTGAGTAATTCTTGCATTGTTTTAAAAGCAAATTCTCTAAACTTTGCTTCTGTTTCACTAAGATTCATGGCCTGACTAAATTGTGGCGCAATTGCCGAAAGTGCTGCTTGTTGTAACAACTGCTGTTGTTGCTGTAAATTGCCAAACTTTTGGAGGAGAGAAAATTTTGATGGCGATAAAAATGGGTTATTGAATAATGTTGAATTGAGTGCTGACGATGGTGGCGGCGAATCATTGTTATTATTATTCTGACTTGTCTTGTTGCTGGCATTTGCTAACTCATTAATGATCTCATGATTTTTCGCAATCTTTCCAACATTATTCTCATCCGAACTCTGATTACTTTCAATTGAATTTTTAATTTCATTTTGATATAAATCATCATCATCATCATCTTTCTCCATGCTACCATCACCTTCATCATCACTACTACTGTTTGTAAGCATGAATTTTGGATTGAATTTTTTCCGTTTATTCTTTGCCACTTGTTGCTGCTGGTGATCGAATGATGTTGTATTGGCGACTTGCGTTATTTCCATCGTTACTGCTTCTTATTTCTTATTACTCCTTACACTCGTGTTCTTTTTTATTATACTTTTTTTTCTCTTTATTCAACAGAAATTTAGGTATATAAAAAATGTTTCAGCTTCACTCTGAAATTTTTTTTATTTTTTTTTGTGTACAAAAGAAAGAAAAATAAAAATAAAAAAATTATTTCAATGGAAAAAGACGAAATTAAAACGAAAGAAAAATGATTAATTTGAACTCTTTAATAACTATGGATGAATTGCTCTCCATCACATCACATCTCTTTCTCTCGTGTTCCATTCTCAAAATGCCTTTTGTATGTGTACACAAATGTACGAACAAAAAAAAAGAACTGACCAGAAAATAATTTTTATTTTTGGTGGAATTTCTTTGTTACTTTACTCTTTTTTTGACTTGATTTTTTTTTCTTTCATTTTTTGGTGCCTTAATATTGTGTGTATTTGTAATACAGAGGTGGTAAGTAGGGAGAGAATTTTTGGAAATAAGAAGGCGCATATACAGTTTCTAGTGACTAGAATCTAGTCTAATAGCATAGTTTGGGAAGAGTAACCGAGTCATAAGTGCGATTATATGAATTAGCAATGCCAAAATCAGTCTGGCCAAAATTAATCTAATTCTCCGAATGGTGGGCGATCTAAAAACCCAAGAGAATGGATGTAGACAATCTAAGCAGTCAAGATAGGATGCCCCTACTGAAATCTAGTTGATTTGCCAGAATCGCCTACATTTAGGTTATCATCACAGGATATTAGCTCATAGAATAATTCTTGAATCTACCTGAACCTTTTTAAGGTATTCTCATCTAACAAAGTCCAATGTACTACCATTTTTCAAAATCGAGATAAAAGGAATTTATAAGCAGGAGGTCTCCTCCTTTGGCTACTCAAATTGTTCCTAATCCCCAATAAATTTTTAAATCCCTAAATCCTAATAAATTCCCGGTCGTGATCGCGATATGTGCAACCAATACTGGCAACGCGTCTACTAAATAAGAACAGCAACAACAACAACAGCCAACTAGACAAAATATAAATAGCAACACACTCGTCCAACAAATCACTTCCAAAATAGACAAGAAAAAGTATAATCATAATTTTTTGACATATCATTGAGGCGAAGGCTCAAAATTTTTCTCCTTCATTACTTCATTCGCTTTTTTTTTCTTCTAAAATATATATTAAAAAATATTACATGAAATAGATTTTTTTAAAAGAGCCATTCATCTTTTAAGTAGAGACGAGAAAAATGTAAATAAGAAGATGAATATGTCGAGAGATTTGTAGGCACATTGACGAATAGGAGATGAAAAATAATAATAAAAAAAATATTTTAATTCTTGATCTGATTGATTTCATTTATCTTTTCATGTCGTTCCTTTCCTCATATTTTATTTTAGCTAGTGAAAAATGTACAGGAAATTCCGATGAATTTCTATCCGCAATCTGATGAAATATTTCTGTCATATCTGATTGTGAAACATTTGTAATTACTGTAAACTGAAAGTCGCTTTTGGACTTGATGTCAGTGACTCTAAGATTAATCAAAAAAAATTTTTTGTGATCGTTTTAAAATGATTAACTGATATGTTGTTTGCGAAATGACTGAATATTTGAATTTTTAATTATTTATGGTGACTGATCACTTATGTACTTTCCAAAATAAGAAGTCAATTTGGTTAGAGGGGGTTAAAGGATGTGGGGAAGTTTGAGGAATCTGAGGGGTGGGTTGGGGGTGTCTGGTGATCAAATGACTAGGTAAAGTCTATAAAAATTGAAACTAAGGATTAAAATTCCAATGTAGAAGTGTAGCTAAATCTGGGACCGGCTTCTCGAGTAAACATCAGCAATTGTCTTCAGTATGGCAAGGGTATACCCGAAAAATCAGTCTCTGGGGTGTAGAGTCATGCCTAGACGAGTCTACAGCATAAAAATCATGTAAGAAACAGTTAATGTAATAATTGAGAGGACGATCTATGATGGGATTCGAACTCACGTCCCCACAGAAGAGAGGGTTGCAAATTTTTGGACTGTGGCCTAACCATTCGTCTATAGAGGCCATAATCATGCAATGGCAAATTTCTTTACATATGACTCGTTAACTTCAGATTCCACTTTACTACGAAAATTTCCAGAAAATCTCCTTAAACTCTAAACTGACAAATTACCCCCAAAAATAAATTTTCTATCCATCAAAAAATCCTCAAATTTCAATTCACAAAACGCTAACAATTTAAGTTTAAATTACTTATTGGCTATTAAGGCATCCATCCGACTATTTATTGCAACTATCGCCCAATAATCTCTCCTATAATTATCTTAAATATTGCCGAGTAAACAAAATATTATAAATTAATAACCATTTTTACTCTCAATTCTCTTCATGAAGTGATTTCAATCATAATTACCTTCAATAACCCCACTAACATCAAATTAAAAACTCAATTTTTGAAAGAGTAAAAAAAATCACATGAATGAGTTTTGAGTGGGTTGAAAAAAATGCTAGTAATTACGAAAATAAGAGAAATATTACCACAAAAAATGAATATTTGGAATAAGGAAAAAAAATATACACAAAATATTCATATTCGGGCACACACTTTTTTATTCAAATCTCTTCCCAAAAAATAAGTATTTCTTTGAAAACTTTATATATGTACATATATCCATGTATAATAATGATGATGTGATCTCGTGTGTTTTTTTTGAATGCTACATTCAAATGTTTGTTCATTTGCCTCAGCCAGCCTTCTCTAAAAAAACTGTTTTCAATATCATCATTTTTAATTTTGGTTTCTTTTCTTAAAAGATACTTTTTTTTGTTTCTCTGTAAATCTCTTTTACATGTTTTTATATTGAATATTCTTAAATATAACATTAACATTGAACACAAGAAGAGGAATAAAAAATATTTTTTTTTGTAAGAATTCTTTGACGAGTTTTGAAGGAGGAATGATTCGAGAAAAAAATTTGTACAACAAAAAAATTGTTGAATTTTAAAGTAAATGAGCCGCATTGTCGAGATTTAGTCGTTGCTGAGTGACGAGCTTTCGATCTCTTAAGTAATCTGTAAGATTTGTTCTTACTTCATGTCCAGACTGAAGTTTTATATCTGGGATAAGTGATACTTTAGGTAAATAAAGCGCACTTTTTTAAAACATTCAAAATTTAACGGCTTTTTAAAATTTGAAATTTTCTATATTGAACTTCATAGTTTTACACCCTTAAAAAATAATTTTTTCTCCTGTAATTCGTAGTTTCATACCTTTTATACAAAATTTTGAAAATTCTCATAGTTTTTTACCCTTGGTAATTTTATGTCTTATTTTCACACCCTTTGAAACTAATGTTAGCAAGTTTAAGTAAAATTGCAATCACTTTAAAGAAATCATAGTTATAGACCCTTTTTAATTTAATTCGTTGAAAATAAGACCAAAGAACGAATAAAAAATCGACCAAAGTCAGTTGATCACCCTTAAAAATATTCGTAGTTTCACACCCCTTAATGACATTTTACGTAAATTTACGTAAATTAGCTAATTCCTTAATTGATAAAGCAACTTAGAAATAAATTCATCATGTATCGACACCTTTAGATGTCATACACATCAACAAATGCAATTCCGACAATCCAAACTAACAGTTTACATCAATTTTGTCCCATTCAACATCCAGTCATCCAATCCGAACAATAAACACCATTATTGTGATTAAAATCTCGCTCGAATAATCATTGCCACATCATCAACCATCATCAAGCGAAATTGAATGAGAATTACATTATTGTGTACCTATAATTTTTTCCAGCTACGATTCTGGATTCTCATTTTCGGGGGGATATATAGCAAGAGAGGAATAAAAGTAAAAAATAAGAAGTTTTTCTTAAAGAATAAATATGATTTGAGATGACTTTACAAAAAATAATATTATTATTATTGACTCTTAGACATTTTTTACTCAAGAAATATTAAAGAATTTCATGGTCGTTTCTGATTGTTCCTTAATATATCCATCTATACAATTTTCTTACGTGTGGATACTTTGTGGATGTTTGGGTTGAAAAAAAAGAGTCTTTAATTTTATATACACAATATTTTTTTTGTTATTTTCGTCCCGCAATATGATGATGATGAAGACGGGATTAAAAGTCATTCTTATGGAGAGGTTCTTAGTTGATGGACAGCCCAATCTAATGGGCTATAATCTCACATAAAATAAATATCGTCATCCAGAAAGATCATGGAAATTAAAAAAATTTCATTAAAAAAGAATCAAAAAAATTATCTTCACATTAAAATCTCTCGAACGAGTAGCGCAGCACCAAAAGTTATAATTTTTTTCCATCGATTTTTCCTCCTACCGAATTTCAATTAGCACAAAATGAGAAATAGAAAGACATGAACAAAATAAAAAAAATTAACAATCAATTCTCGTCTGTCGATGAAAACAAAAAAAAAATTATTTATTTTATTTTTCGTTAAAATTTTTCACTCAATCGAGAAATGAGGTATTTAAAGTATTCCCTCTTTGTCATGTACTTCTCCGTGTGCATTTTTATTTATTAATTTTTTGGGACGAGAATTTTTCTGACTTTTTTTTTAAAAGGAAGTATTAAATATCTATATAAAGAAAAGAAGGAATTTTATTGCTGTATGGCATAATTAAATACGTTTGTCACAATGATAAACATTGAGAAAAGCCATCGGAGTGACAAAAATGATAAAAATCATGTGTGTAGTCAATGCTTGATGGATGATAAGAGACGAATGAAGGGGTTTGGAGCTTTGATGGGGGTTTTGGGAGATTTTTTTCAGATAACTTTTGGGTTTATTGAATAATTGGAATTGGTTTTGCTTTAAATTGTGACTTGAAACTTGGATTTCTTGAATTTTAACTAATCATATGATAATATATTGACAATTTGTTCATTTAGAAATTATCAAAAATAGTATTAGCGTAGGAAAAAATTAAAAATATAAGAAGTTGAAGGTTCAAATCCTTAAAAATAAAAATTTATTGAGTTTTGGCAGAACAATCTTTTTGGCATTCAAAATTTTTAAATTTTTTGTTTAATAAATCAAATGCTAGTTTAAAATCAAGGCCCGGACACTATCGTAAAAATCGTAAAAATTATGATTTTTTACGATTTTTACGATTTTTTAGAAATCAAAAATCGTAAAAATCACGATTTTTACATTTTTTTATATGAAAAAATCGTAGAAATCACGATTTTTACGATTTTTGGTTTTTAAAAAATCGTAAAAATCGTAAAAAATCACAATTTTTACGATTTTTACGATAGTGTCCAAGCCTTGTTTAAAATGTTTCTACATGCTGAACTGAGTTTTTATAGTTTGAAAATTTGTATTTCTATAGAATCCTAGCAGACTAGATTTCATTGACCAAATTAAAAAATTAGGTGCAAATTTATATGTAATTTTTAAAACCTTAATTGTATGGGATATACAAACTATACCTAGGCTGACCATCTGCTTGGTTTTTCAGAGGACTGTCCTCTGAAAGGTTCAATTTGTCCTTTATTTTCATAAATTGTCCTCTATTTTGATTGAAATGTCCTCTTTTTTCGCTTTACAAGATGGACTGAAGCTCCGAAGCAAAAAAAAAACGTCGACACAAAAATTTGTACCCAACAAGAGAGCAGTTATGTAGAAGGTAAGGTATTTGAAGAGATCCTTGTACAATTCCAAATGAAAGTTTTCAAAATTACATTTAAGTTGAGATTTAATTTTTTGATTTAGCCAACGAAATCTAATCTATTCATCAATTTAAATCTTTTACTTATTTTCCTTGTCGACTAGAAATGTGGAATTGATTTTACAAAAACTGAGAATCAAATGGATTTTTGGTTAATTAACAAAGTTAAAAGAATATATTAACATTTTATTCATCAAACATAAATCAGATTCCGTAATAATATGAAAAAAATTTAAATAGCTTGAATAAGTGAAGGTTCGAATCCTTCGAATTACTAAAAAATATTTCCTTGGTTTGTTAACCATTTTTTTTTAAAACTTTGAGTCTTAATATCATTTAAGTTAAATTTTAATTAAATTTATTTTTTTTGAACCTGAAAAAATATTTAATTCAATAATTCAGAACAGACTTTATATTTTCTACCCCCAAATACCCATCAATTCACCTCCCCAAGCTCCAACCCCCGTCTTTTAAACTCCAAATAATAAATATTTTGCACATTGTTTCTGATTGAAATCACAACTTCGTTTTGCCATGCAAGCACATGCAGAAAGAACAGCATACGTACGTCTGTATGAGTAGCTTTTTTTGGCAGCAGATTCTCTTTTTTCTTTGTAAAAATATACGAGATAATTAAAAAATTACATTTTTTCCCTTCTTTTATTCATTCTGCTCTGATGGCTTTTTGATGGAATTCCAAAAAAAATATATTTCATGTGGTCGAATCAGCTTAATATTTTTGTCACAAGAACTGGATCTAAAATATTATTTATTTTTTCTTTTTGCTCTAAAAATGACATTCATAAGTATAAGAATATTAAGTAGAATTTTAAATTCCTTGTTCTTTGGCCGTCAAATTATAATTTTATTAATTTGCTAATTTTTTTCCATCACACAAACTAGTTTATAGCTGAATATCCATTTTGAATTTTTTTATCTCATTTTTTACAGCCCAAAGTCAAATTTAGTTAATTTACATATTGATTTTTTTTGATGGAGGATTTCTCAAAAGACACGTTTTGTGTTTGATCATATAAAGTCAAATAAGTATAAAGAGACGAGAAACAAAAAATAAAAAAATAAATTAAAATTGAGTTGGAATAAAATTTATTTTTTTAAGAAGTCTTAAGACATTGGAGGTATATTCACACGGTTTAATTATCGTATGGTTCTTAATTACTTGGATTCTATGATGTGTGGATAATTTATTGGGAGAATGATTAGAATCAATCAAGCTAATGGGAGTTTTTAAAATATTACTATTATTATTGGTTATTTACATATTAATGAGGTTAATAATTGGGTATTTAGTCTTTTTATTGTTAACTTTTGTAGATTGGTTTGAATTTTGCCGTTTAGAATTTTATAAAAATCAATAAAATCCTTTTTTTTGACTCAATTTTTTTTATAAAATTCAATATCCTTTTTTTTCGAAAAATTAAATGAAATTTAAAATTAAAAATATATAAAAAATTAAAGAAAATTGAAGAAACAATGATTTGAAATTATTTAAAAAAATATTTTTAAAAATTACTATAAAATTACTTAAAATTTCATTTTAATTCTAAAATTATTTAAAAATTTCATATACTTTTAGTTTAGGAAATTTTTAAAAATGTTAAAAATTCAAAATTTTTGTGTAAAATAAAAAATTGAATAAAAAGTAAAAATTGAACTTTTTTTTTAAAAAACAACAATTAAATTTGTTTGAAAATAAAATAAAATTTGCTTTCTCAATTAAAAATTATAAAATTAGTTTTATATTTTTCAAATATTTTAAAAAAGTTATTTAAAATTTCAAATCCTTTTGATTTATTAAATTTTTAAATTTAAAAATGTTAAAAATTCAAAATTTTTGTATTTATAAAAATAAAATTTAACAGTTTAAAATAAAATTTTTAATTTGGAAAATTAAAAACTTTAAAATTAGTTTTCTGAATTCAAGAATTACAAATTTTCAAATCTAAAATTTTAACAATTTTTTAAAATTGAAAACCATTTTTTCGAATCATTTTCCAGCCAAATTTGAACCAGGTCTATTCATCACCTCCCATGATACCTCACCACACAGCAACAGAAAGAATGAGCAAGCAAGCAATATTGTCCCTAGCCTCAACACACACAGAAAATCGTGATTTCTTTCAATAAGTTAATTAAATAATTAACAACTTTCAAAAACAAGTTTTATTGCCCTTATATGTCGCAGGAAGCAGAGTCAGATGGCAATATAAAAATCACAATTAAAATTTCAACATTGTGATGTGAATACACAACAACAGCAAAGACTCAAGCTTCAATCTACATACAAAAAGTGACAAAAAAAAATCAAAAATTAATTCAGAATCAAAATTCATCGGGTGAATATACAGCGAGAAAAAAAATAATGGGAGGTGCGAAGCTAAAGACTTTAACACAAAAAAATCTTAATACAAAAAAATTGTACACACGACACAAAAAAAAAATCTTTTTTTACATACATCAAACAAACGTCCAAGTCCAAAAGTTAAATAATATTAAATATTAAAGCTGAAAATGTATTTTGCTTGATGTTAGTAAAAAAATTATTCAAATTTAAAACTTACAAAAAATATATTAAAATAAATATATATCTTTTGTATTATCCATACAAGAATCAGCAAAAAATGAACAACGAGTCAAAAAAAACAACGTAAAAAATATTTTAAATCCAACAGCGCAAGCAGAAAATAATCATCAAATTCCAAAATATTAAGATTTTTTTTTGCCGAAACTAGATTTGAATAATATTTTTTTTCCATCTAAATATTACCAATTGTACATGTGAGCATTAAGTAGTAACACAAAAAATAGAACAGAGACGGGTTTAGGCATAAATTGAGCTCCGCTAAGTGCTCATTAATGAGTAAAAAAAAAGAATGTGATGAAATGAAACATGACGAAATTTTTCTGATGAAAAAAATTCAATTTACAATTTTTTGTCGATGGAATTCCAGAAAATGTTAGTAACTCTCCCTTGACATCAGCCATTCAATATTTGGAGAAGGAATTTAAACCCATAGAATGAATGACTGTGTATAAAAATTTCATGAAAATAAATTCTTAGTGAGGCTCTTCAGCCCTCTTTAAGAAAGTATCACGAAATCAATCTCTTTAAAAATTATTATTGTATCTACTTAACAGCGAGATAGAATTCTTTTATGTCTTTTTTTCGTTGTTTCTGTTGCTGTTCATCATGCAAAGTACTTTTTAGCGAAAACATAGAAGAAGTAGAGAAGGGAATTAGTGGAAAAGTTATTGATTGAAAATTTAGTTGGATGTTTATTACGCATATTTGTTGATTAGCGTGATAAGGAACGAAATCTTGAAGAATTGAAAATTTTAGTCAAAAATTAAATAATAACGAACTATTGAAATTTGAAATTTTTGAAAAAATTAGACTTTTTGAAAATTTGAATCTGAAAAGTCCGTTAAATATTTGAAAATTTAACGGTTTTTCTTTATTCAAATTTAAAACATTCAAATTCAAATCTTACAAAATTAAACAGATTTCTAAATTCAAATTTTCAATAGTCAAAATGGATGAATTTTAACTGATTTTGTAAATTCAAACATTTAACGGTCAAAAAAATTTTGAATTCCAAAAGTTTTAGAAAAGGAATTTAAATTTCAAAAATCCGTTATTTTTGAATTAACATCCAAAAAATCAAAAACTATCAATAAATCTAGTTATTGGTCTACCCAGCCACCCAAAATAACCAACAAATCAGCAATACAAATTAAAAATCGCACACAACAAGAAAGCAAAGAATGGAAAGAAATCATATTTGTTGCTGAATGAATTAAATTAAAGTCAATTTGAATTAACGCTCAATCATATTTAGCGAAAGATCACGAGTAGTACTACCGTGACAGGCACTCTTGTTATTGACTTTCATCTATTTAATATTCAAATATATTTTCAGGTATTTTTTCAACCAAAAAAAATTATTATAATATTTTAAGACTCAAATGTGATGTGTGTGTCTGTGTATGGGTCGTTTTGTGAAGCACATGAAAATGTACAAAAAATGAAATAAAATAAAATAAGAAATAATCAATCAAAAAAACCTCTTTTCCTTCATTCCAAAAAGTATTTTTTCCCTCTGTTTCTGATTAACATTGAAATGTTGTTTTGTTGAACACCAAAAAAAATTATTTCAATCTTTAAGTCGTCAAATGAAATATCGTTATTAATTTTGTGTTATTCGTAAAAGAAGAAAAAAATGTATAACAACTTTTTTGTTCATATTCAGGCATCAAAAGTCTCTCGTTCAGTCATTTTTTCATATTCATGTATTTATTATATCTCCTTAAATTCCACACACGGGTCTCTTGAATAATTTTTTTTTGTTTGATTGAACATGAGAAATTAATAATAATAATAATTTTTTTCTCTCTCCTCAAATTCTTGATTATTTGTAAGGTGAGCAGCCGAAAAAATATATTATTTGATGAATATAAAAAATTGCTAAGAGACTGGATGATTGAATATAATTTTTGTTATTTATGAAATCAACTTAATTTTCGGTTTAAATAACTTATGACGTTTATGATGCGAAAAATTTGAATACAGGATTATTTTAATCTGGAAGGAAGATTGCGAAAAATTGTTAAATGAAGCACTTTTTGCATCTTTGAATGAAAATTTCGCATCTATGAAGCAAAAATTTGCATCTTTGAAACAACAGTTTGCATCCCTGAAGAAAAAGTTTGCATCTTTGAAGCAAACGTTTGCATCTTTGAGTAAAAATTTCGCATCTTTAAATTGAAAGTTCGCATCTTTGAACCAAAAGTTTGCATCTTTGAAGCAAAAGATGCAATAAAAGAAGCAAAAAGGAATACATGATTCAGAAAATAACCTTAAAAATTTATTTACAATTTATTCGAACCATAAAATGATGCGAAAATTCAAAAATCTGTTTAAAAATCATAAAAAATGAGGAACAATCCATCCGCCTCCTTAAAAACCAAATCAATTCGCAAAAAAACATTCGTCATGATCCGCGAATCTCAAATTCTAGTCCAATCATTATTTCATACATAAAAAGTATTCATCAATTCACCGCACAAACATCCAGCACAAAAATTCTTCTGAAACCCTTTTGAGGAAGACAAGACACAAGATTCCAGTGAACGTCACGCTTCCATCGATAATAAATGAAATCAAATTGACGGCATGACAGTTGACTCTTTAATTAAGAGTTTATATTCATCTCTTTTTTATTAGCTTATTTTTGACTCCCCAAAAAACTTTTTTTATTGTTTTTCTTGTTTTTTGTGATGTTGAAAAAAAATCAACTCGACTTTACGGATTTCTTTTATGAATGCTCTTCATCATACCCAAAAAAAGAATATATTTTTATTTTTTTATTCGTATTTGACGAGCAGAAAAAAAAGTCCAAAAAGAATTTATAATGGAGGACAACAGAAATGTGAGCAGCGCAAAAATTATTATTAATGTTGTAGTGTAGATTTGGACACCAAATTTATCTCGAGCTGTTGGCTGAGACTATTATAATATTAGACATCTTATTTAATAATAACGAGTTTTCTTTGCCTCAACGACACAACACACAAAACAACGTCGTCGTTGATTCTTTTTATTCCAACTCCTTTTTGCTTTTCTGACTGAAGAAAAAAATAAATTTATTTGTCATATCTTTTTGAGGTATGGACAACAATGGCACATGATACAAATGATGTAAAGTGGTCAGTTAATGATTGATAAAAACGCATTCACTCAAGTAAATAATAAGAAGCTTTAGTGATATTAGATTTTAAAAAAATTCAAATTACATGAAAAAATAATTAAACGGCCAGAAAATATTTGAAAAATAACGGCTGAATAAAATTTGAAAAATAACGGTCAAAAAGTATTTGAAAAATAACGGTCAAAAAATATTTGAAAAAACGGTCAAAAAATATTTGAAAAATAACGGCTGAATAATATTTGAAAAATAACGGTCAAAAAGTATTTGAAATAAAACAGACAGACGGACAAATGGCCAAACAGACAGAGAATTGTATTTTTTTCTACAGGGTAATTCCATGAGTGAAGGGAACTGATGAAAATCAAGTTGTAATATTTTTTTACTTGTTTGTATTCAAATTTCTGAAAACCGTTAAATTTTTTCCTAAATTAATTATTTAATAATTTGATTAGATAATTATTGAAGTTACAGCTACATAAATCAATGAAGTTTTAATCTATGAATAGTTTAAAATTGGTTCAAACTTTTTTTAAGCCTTAATAAGTCGAATCAATGTTTTAAGATTTAACGTATTTTTCGAATTCAAATTTTCTGTCTTTGCAAAAAAAAGCTGAATTTTAACCGATTAACAAATGTTTTGATAATTTTCTTCTTAAATAAGGCATTTTAAAGTTAAAAAAGTATTTGAATGGTTAGTATTTTTGATAATGTATAAGTTATGAGCGTAATTAAAAAGGAAAAATGGCCATTTAATGAAATATTAATGAAACAAAGATTTTGTTTTTTCGTAAATTTAACCGGTTAACATTTTAAAAATCAAATATTTCATTTATTAGGCTCTAAATCATATAATTATATATTCCCAAGTGAAGATCTTAAGTTGTTCCATAGTTTACATTTTTAATAGAGCCGAAAAGAAGATGCATTTATAAGTTTTTTAGCAGAAAAGAAATTTTCGTGATTTTTTTACTCATGGAATTACCCTACATTAAAGTACACAAAAAAATGCAAAGGAGATGAACAAAAGTGATTCACATGCCTCAGATGACATAAAAGCATCACAAAAATATTTTTGTCCAAAAATTTCCTACGTCAATCGACCATGAGACTCATTATCCTAAATGTGTTGCAAATCTTCAAAATCACTCAAAACTAAAATTAATCATCATTAGATTCAATAAAAATGGAATCTGAATGTCAGAGATGAAAATCACGAATTTTTTCGGTATTCCGTACCTGAAGTAATTGTTAAAAATTTTTTTGTTCATAAAAAAATTATTATATGGTACGTAAAAGATACAAAAATGGACATAAATTAGTGTTTACAACTTAAACAAATCAAAAGATATTTTAGTGCTCACTTAATTTATTTAATGGAATAACTTGTTTGACTGAGTATTTGTATTCGATTTCCAGTGAGTTATATAAAGAGATTTATATCTTTTGTAGGATATCGGCGACCTTAGATGTCAAGATATATTTGCCAAAAAATTTAGCGTAGAATTAGAGGATTAAAAGCTACTTAACGCATGCGTTTAATCGATTCCATATTTCAGCTTTATTTAAAACCAATTTAAAGTTTTTAAATTCACAAAATTCAGGTTGATATGTCCATTAAACGGCTTAAAATGCTGGATTATCTGCCACATGCAGTATGTAGAAAATTCTTGGACTTAAAATTACTTATTTTGGATTATTTTTTAATAATGTGGAAAATTAAGAAACATTGCAGCAATTATTCATTTTGGATTATTAATGTTACAGTCTTTTGGCTCGTTCTGAGTCGCTTGCTGTTGTTGTTTCATAAGAAACTGAAAGAATTAATTGGATTCTGTCTGAAAATTAACTTTTAAGTAATTTTTGTTTGTGGAATGTTTCAACAGACTTTTTGAATTTGAATTTTTGTGCAAAATTTCAAATTTAAAGCGAACGTTCAATTCAAAATAATTTTAGCCGTTAGATTTGAATTTTTTTCAACACTTCAAAATTCAAATAATTTTTATACGTTAAATATGAAATTATCATTTAGCTGCAAAATTCAAATCAATTTCAACCGTTAAATTCGAAATAAATTAACTTCACCACTTCCTTATATAATTCAAATTAATTCGAAATTCGATCATCAATTCCAATAAAACTTCAATTCCTCGTCATAAAATGTAAAAATTTAAAACCAATAAGTCTCTCATTTTATGTCCACAATATCAATATCAGTTTGCATAAAAAGAAATCATTTGGAACACAATTTACAATATTTATTCATCAATTTAATTAAAGTGAAAAAAATTCAATTCTTATTCATTTTCTTTCGTTTTTTTTGCAGGAGGAAAAGCAAATGTGACAATAAAGCCAAAGTAATCAATTCTACCTACCGCAATGATCGATCATTCATTCATGGTGAAAAATCATCTCGCGAACTCATGGGTCTTGGGAAATGGTGTGTCTGAAGTCTGTAAAAAAATAAGTGCAAAAGAAAGAGGTGAAAAAAAAAGTTTTAAAAATGCATGAATTTTAAATGCAATTTAAGGTGAAACAAAAACGAATCAGTTTTCTGTTATTCCTTTTCATCGCGCTATAGCAGTAACACTTAAAGTCAAATGGAATATGCAATAAGACTCAAATGAGTGGCAAGCGTCAGCATAAAAAGGTATAGAAAAAAATTCTTCATCTCGTTTCAGAACTTGTATTGATGTCGTCACTTGTGGCTGACGGAAACGCATTTTCCTCTCAGAAAAAAATTATTCTTGAAAAATAACGACCAAAAAATATTTGAAAAATAACGGTAAAAAAATATTTAGAAAATAACGGTCTAAAAATATTTGAAATTCACACTATAAAGTGACTGACAGACAAAATGTGGACCACAACCGTCTTATCCTCTTAAGTTTACTAAAATATTCTCATATTGTACAGAGCATGCATGCAAGAAGTCAGAATAACAGTAACGGCGGTAGTTAGAGTGTCATTTAATGACCAAAGTTCGATATATGATTTGTAGCATGCGATAAACGCTAAAGAGCATTTAAAATGCAATTAAAATAGCATGAAGGGAAAGGTTTTTGAGCTCGCAGTCAGTCACAAAATATTTATGATGACAATTCCTTTCATCAATCATCAAATGAGATTTTTTATTATTATAACATCGTCATCATTAAGCTATAATCAACCTCTGTCGATGTAAGCCTCAATCTCAATCTGTAGTAATGCAAAATTTAAACTTATACTCAATATTTTTACCAAGATAGTGAGATAAATGCACTTTTCTCGCTTACTCGAAGGAGATGAGAGACCCAAGAAATAACTGAATTGAGGAAAATTAATCGATTCATAAACAATTTTGATATTTAATTAAAATTATATTATAAAGATACAAGTTGTAGAAGATTTAGCTTATTTATAAATCGATTAAATTTTTCTTCTCATTCACTTCTTCTTATTCTTCTTTTTATTGTCGGTCGATCGGTCGCTTACTTCAATTTTTTTCCCTCATTGCTTATCTGCGACGATAATTTCCTTTAATTTCGATTCAGTTAACTATACAATCAAGGATTACATGAAGTGCACTTTTTCTTTTTGTGTATTGTTGTTAATTGATCGTTTTGACTGGCTACTGTGATTAAGTTTTTAAAATTTAATTTCTTGGGGGTGTGAAACTATGATTTTTATTTTAAAACTTCATAGTTTGACACTCCTGATTTTTTTCTTCAAAATTTCAAAAACCGTTATGAATTTATGTTTGAAATTTCTTAGTTTAATACCCCTGATTATTTTTAAATTTCAAAGAACCGTTAAATTTTAGTTAATTTCAATTCAATCTTTAAATCCCACCAAAAAATGCGCCAAATTCTTTCCTCCAACACAATGCAGCACCAACTTGCTTACAAGCTTTTTTGTGTACCCCATTCCCGATGAGAGAAAACAAATTAAATTGTATTTTACATTTTTTCACAATTTATTTTTTGCATCCAATATAAAATGCAATTTTTCTTTCTGTTTCTTTCTTATGCCATCAATTTTTCTACATTTATATACATTTAACCACTGTATATCAGCCAGCAAGTAAGTAAGTATGTATTCATTGGCAATGGCCCTCACATCTCGATTATTTAGTAGTAAAAAAAAGTATGAAAGAAAAGTTAACATCAGCAAGCGTCTATTGAAGAGATCAAAGTACCAGTTATGCCGCGCTATTAAAAATCTCCAATAGAATCTACTGAGAATTACTTAGTAAATAAGTAGATGATGACTATGACTTTATGCTTTTCAATACTTTATTAGCGGATAGATGAGGAGAAGGATGAAAAAAAGTTGTGGCGAAAAAAATATGAAGCTATGTGGAAAGAGAACTGCCATGTTATATAATTAGAATGCATTAATTGACCACTTTATCTTATATAATCATCAAGATAATGTGACAATATGAACAAATAATTTCAATAACGAGGAAAAATATTTTTTCTTATGTCTCTTCTTTTTACCTCTTGAGGACTTTCTACTTTTAGCATGTTTTCATGAAGCTTTTTGGATGACAGGTCAATATGAGCTACTGTTTACTTTTTGAGGTTATGCTAATGACTACTATTTGTGTATTTTAGTCAAGATAAGAAGAGCTGATTTGATTGATTGGTGCTGGACTCGTGGATAATTTGTGATTGATTTAGTTTTCATTTAAACATTTAAAAATCGTTAAATATTCAAATTTTTGAAAACAATTAAATATTCAAATTTTTGAAAGCCGTTAAATATTCAAATTTTTGAAAGCCGTTAAAAATTCAAATGTTTGAAAACTGTTAAATATTCAAATTTTTGAAAGCCGTTAATCATTCAAATTTTTGAAAGCCGTTAAATATTCAAATTTTTGAAAGCCGTTAATCATTCAAACTTTCAACATCCGTTAAAAATTCAAATTTTTGAAAACCGTTAAATATTCAAATTTTTGAAAGTCGTTAAACATTCAAATTTTTGAAAACCATTAAAATTTAAAAACATTCAAACAAATAAAAATCACCAGTAAACATCCACCAAAATTTTCCCACAGTGCCTCTCCAACTTGCACCAACAGCAAAAATAATTCGAAACGGAGAAAATGAAAATTTATTGATATTAATTTTAATTTCAATTTAATTATATTATAAATTTAAACTTTTACATCATTCCGGCGGTTGAATATACAAGCTCACATATATATGTATGGAAAATATAAATCGATTTTGATAAAAATCTATGTTTACAATTAAAATTGCAAAAGGAATATAAATTTTTCAGCCGATACGATTGAGATAGACTCTTTTTTTGTGTGCCAAACGCGCGCACAAAGCGCGGCAAAGAAGAAGAGAATGAAGACCGAGAGAATTGCAATATAATGTACATAATATTGTTTTCTGTGACATTTTGAGACGGCTACAAGATCATTCTTTGGAGGTTCTTTTTATGTTTCGTTTCAATTTTATTTTATTTTTTTTCGTTGTTTTGTTTCTCTATGTGTATTTACTCATGTTCTTTATGCTGTATTTTTTTCGTTACGCCGAAACATGCTCGTTAAATGAGTTAAAGCGGAATGAATGAGTGACAGAATTTAGAATGCGTTCTCATGTGGCGTTTCGTTTCGGAAGCTACTTAATTTATTGGAATTAGGAATGGGGAAATTTATGGACGATTAGTGTGAGTTATCAGGTGTTTTCCTCTTCCTTCTGTTTGTTCCATTCTGATTTGACATAATCGTGAGTAATTTTTGGAGGAACAAAATAAGTTCGTAATGAGTGTGGAAGCGTGCTTCCTTACAGCGAGTCAACATGGGTTTAATTAGTGGCAAGTTGTGAACAATTAGTTGCTTGGTGGTAATGAAGAGGTAAATAGCTATAATGAGTTGACTATTTGATGTGAAATTGCTGATTTTCATGCTGTTTTGCTGCTTTCTATTGCGAATTAAGAGTTTTTTAAATTTTGATGTTTTAAACGGTTTTTTGAAATTTAAATTATTTTTGACAGTTGGTTTTGGAAAAATTTGAATTTTATTTGACCGTTAATGGCTTTTTGAATATATTTTGACCGTTGAACTTCTAAAATTCAAAAATAATTACAAACTGGCTAGAATTGATGTACAAACTTACTTATTTGAAGCACAATCAAGTTTTTTAAGGAAGTTAATTATTAAAAATCCTTCCCAAAACAATGACAATTATCAACAAAACTAGAAAAATTCCTTTTCACACTAAATCAATTAAATTTCCCCACTAAAATGCTCAAAGGTCCACCTTACACTGCCCGATAAAATCGAAAACTACAATCAAGAATGTGCAAAAAAGTAAAAATGTCACAAGTAAATTTTCTTTTGCTACTCGAGAAATCGCCGATAAATTATTTAGTTGAGTTTGAAAAGACCATCAAATTTAAAAATAAAATTATTCACTATATTTTTGTTGCGAGAGTTTGTATTGTACAATAAAATGAAAACTATTTTTACAGACGCCAATTGAAAGTCATTGTGTGATGAGAAATTGAAAAAAAAATATTTGGTCAGCTTTGGCTGTGAGATCGACAGGATCGAAATGGGAAATTTAAATTTAGCATTTTATGCTTTTATTTTGTATGGCATGAATTTTATGCTAAAATGTCTTATCAACCTGGCTAATTAAGTGCACTTTAAGCTTCAATTTACGAGAATCTCTCGAGCTCTGTGTTTCCCTTTTCATTTCATTTAATTGCATTTGCCAAAAGAAAGTTTTTTTTCATTCGAGTAGCACGAGAAAGATTTTTTTTTGTGCAGCAAAAAAGCATTCAAGGAAAAATTGAATCAATATATTTTAATTTTACAGGGGTCGTCCACAAATGACGTTCAATATTTAGGAGAAGTTGTGGGGTCTGGACCTGGTTTCTCGAGTATATACTTGGATAAATTCCAGTTGAGATCCTTAAATCGTGTCACATGACCATGACCCTAGTCACCCTCCCCTCCCTACCACTGGGGTACACCCCTTAAATTTTGTTCCATCATAAAATGGATAATTCCTTAAAAGGCATTAAAAATTCAAATTCTTATTGACATCACCAGCAAATGTCCCCATAGTGCATTGTGGCTATTTACTTTTTCTCAAAAAATGTTCACTTTTGGCGGTGAAATCAATTGAAGTCATATTGATTAAAAATAAAAATTTGTCGTAAATTCTTGACTTGATTTTCGCTTTTGGCTTCACTTTGTAAGGTGATTTTTAACGTTGAAAATGAATTGAGATGTTGTGCAATGTCGAAAGACTCGTAATCAATGTCGATTGTAAAGTTTTTTACTTTTTATTTGAGAAATTTTTTACAAAATATTTTTTTTTGTGTGGTGCCTTGAAATGACGCAAGGTGTAAATTGATTATTTTGAAGAATTGATCGTGAATTTAAATATCTGTTTATAGAAAATTTTATGATTTTGGTGTATTTAGATTCTGCTTTAAACAAAAATTCAATTTAAATGTTTTATCTGGATAGGTAAGGTACCATTCTATGAAAATTAGATTTAATTTTGGTTCAAGGGTGGGTTCGAATCTTAGTTTTTGTAAATTCTCATTCAAATGTTGGCTAGAGTAGCTATGTTCAAGGGATATGCTGAAAAATGGTCAGAAGGAATACCCTTTTGTGGATTTAGTAAATCTCAAAAATTACTCCAATCTGCACCTACCTACCCATACCCTATGGTATACTCTGGTGTATAGGGTATGATAGATGTTTGGTGCATACCCTAGTGTGTAATCTGGTGTCTAAGGTATGGTAGACGCTTGGTGCATACCCTATGGAATACCTTGTTGTCTAGGGTAGACGAGTGGTGCATACCCTAGGGTAGGGTGTGGTACAGCTCTTACAGAGAAACCAGCATCACATTACCTAAATAAGGAGAATTAAATTGCATAACCCTAAATATCCTCAAAAAAAATTCTCATCTGATTCCAAACGAAAGTGAGAAACTCCAGAAAACCCCCAAAAAAATAATGACTGAATATTCTCAATAAACCTTAATGACACTGCCCCAATTTTTGTGTGTTCAACAAGCTCTCAATCGCCTTCACTTTATCACTGACATCAAGATCATATTTTTTACTGTGGTAATAATTGATCGCATTAAAATCTTCATTACCTCATGCTCATCAGAAAGTAATTTTTCATCTTTTTTGTCTTCTCAATTCGCCTCATGCAAGACATTTATCATGAATTTCGTACAAAAATCGTTCACATGATGAATTATTCAGAATTTTTTTTAACATTCATTTTCGTTTTTGTTTGTCGTCACCAGACAGAAGCAATTCTTTTTATTTTGTTGAAAATTTTCTCATCTAAACTCATAAATTTCATCATCGTCAATCAAAAAATAATTTATTTGCAGTTTTTCTTTCCTTTAGTGATAAAAATGTCCATCAATTTTATGCCACACTTTGCTTTACTCAATACTCTTTAGTCCATATATATATATATGACTTGATGTGATGTTAATCATAGCAATTTAGAATCATAAAATAAACATTAAATGCATAAAAATTCAATGAGATTGAGAGAGATATTGAGTTATATATTTTATGGATGACAAAAAAGACACTTTACTTTATGTCACTTATTGAACGTTTCTTTTCTGTAGCTTTATTTTGGATGCGCAGTTGATGTGATTTGATACTTTGTCGGATTTGAGAATTTATTCAATAATATTTTGTAAAGATCAATTTTTGATGGTTTTCAAAAATTTGAATTTTAACGGTTCTCAAAATTTGAAATTTTAACGATTTTTAAAGATTTGAATTTTTAACGAGTTTCAAAAGTTTAAATTTTAACGGTTTTCAAAAATTTGAAATTTTAGCGTGTTTTTCAATTTTTGAATTTGATATTTTAACTTAATAAAGTCGTTAAAAATGAAAATTTGAACACATTTTTTCTACAACTAAGCAATTCAAATCCACAAGTGCGTATGTTCAATGAACATCTCTCAATGACTTCTTTACTTTACATAGTTGATGGGTGTGTTCAATGTGTGTAGATTTTTTTCCATAAAAAAATTCATATTCATATTTTGTCATACGAAAGCATGTACATCGAAAACAACAAAATAATTTACTTAATTCCACCACTCAACAATAACAATAATAATATATTTCAATGAGTTTATACACACATTCAATCTCACATCTTTTACAAAACAATTTCAATATATGTAGTCATATCTACATACTAAATATGTGAGACAATTTTTTTTATGGACATTTTTGAATAATTTACAATAAATTTCATAGCTTGAATATACATATAATTTGAATATAACTCTACATCTATTTTCAGAGCACATTGTTGAGTGCATTAGCAATGCGGTGACAATGTGTTTTGTACACATATGCATGCTCGCACACGAGAAGATTGAAAAATGAAACAAAAAATTGTTTTAAGCTCGCCAAATATTTCAACTTGTTGATTTTCTGTTTTACTTTTTTTATTTTTGATTGAAGGTTTACTTTCAAAATCATTCATTCTTTCGTGACTCATTATTGGGTATCATTTCACATGCACATGCATTTCATTATTGTTGTGTGATTAGCGTCACACGTGTTTTCTGAATAAATAATTTGTATCATAAATATTTTGATGAATTTTTTCAAAAGTTATTTTCTTGGAATTTATTGGAGTTAGTTTGTGAAGGTTTAGGTTTAGTGACATGTGGGGGTGTATATATTGACTTTTTTGAAGGGCTATGAGTATTAATGATTAATAGACTGAAAAATTTAAAATATGTTAAAAATTTAATGCTAAATTGTAATTATTTTGAAGAAATTTGAATATTTAACGAATTTTAGAAGTTTATATTTCTTATTCTGGAAATTCAAATTTGAAAAAATCGTTAAAATTTCAAATTTCTGAAATACGTTAAAATTTCAAATTTTTGAAAACCGTTGCAGAAAACGTTAAACAGTAAAAAGGTAAACCGAGTTTTAAAACATTTTATTCATAACAAAATTCCATTTCCTAGATAATTGCATGCTATACCTTTGAATATTCCTTTTAAGCCTCACATTACAATCCATTTTCATATCTTCATACAAACAATCATCATCATCATTTAATAACCATCTATTCATTACTTTATGCACAGAAATTTGCTCTTCTTCCATTTACAAATTTTTTTCCTTCTTTCATTCAAGAAACAGAATCGACGAGAGTAAAAAAAAATAAGCAAAGAAACATAAAAATGATGATAAAAGAATCGAGAAATCATTTTTCAGCTTTTATTATATATATTTTTTTGCATATTTATCTCATAATTCCTTATCTGCTAAAAGGAGAAAGAGCGAAAAGAAACATAAGAATAAATTCTGTATATGAAATGGAATAATTTCTGTTCGATCTGCTTTTTATTGTTTTTTACTTTTTGCGAGAAAAAAGTAAAGCATGGAAAAGTAAAGTTGGGAAGTAAGAAAGTCATGGTGGGGTGGTGACTAAGGCGCACAATTTGGGGGATATTGGTAGAAATACAGGGTTTCCAAGGCGCCTGGGGTAAATTTCCCCACCATGGTTACCCCAGGCAGCTTCTGCTGATCACTAGGCATCTTAATTTTAGGCATTTCAATCCAAATCATGAACTCTAGCCAAAACCAGGACATAGTGTCCTCACCCCTACCCCCCATACCACATCAAACACATCCCAGAAATTATGCATATGCCTCAGATGATAAAGAAAGCAAAGCGGCTAAGAATTGAGGTAAAAAATTATTATTATGGATTGTGGCAGCAGAAAAATGCGTGTGTGGGTTGATATGAGACCTGCGAGGTCTCTTTCTCGAGCTTTTAACAAATATTTATATTCCACGGCTTGGCTTCTCCTTTTTATTTCAAATTGCGATACATGAAAATTTGTGGAAACAGAAAATTTATCAAAATCACATCGAATCTTTACAGAATTTTATGCATATACACAATCCCAATATCCAATATCCATGTACTTTAATTTCTTTCCATTTATTTGCTTTTCTTCTTGTCTCCGTTTTTGGTTCTTGTGGCTTATATTTTTATGCAAGAAAAAAAAATTGGAATGAAAATTTTGCAAGAATGGAAAAATATGATTTTTTATGATTACAATCTGCTGTTTATGTTCCGTTCGAGATCACAATATAAATCATAATGTTGTATTGAGAGCTTGGTGCTTGTAAATTTATTGATGAATAATTTTTATTCGGTGCCTTAAATTGGAATTAGTTCTGTAAGGCGTTTTTGTGTGTTTTTAATTTTTATTCATTTATTTATGGCTTTGAACTGATTAGGTAGTTGGGAATGGATTGGTTTATTTTTGAGGCAGGAAATTGAGTTTTTTGATTAAGCTGGACTTAAATTTGTGAATCTTTTTGCTAATTTTACAAGTTATGAGTAAAAGTTTGTAATTTAATATTGTTCTAATTACTCCGTGGATTTTTAACTGAGTTGGCATTGAAAAGGCAAAAATTTAATCAAAATACTTCGTTTTTGAATTTAACGGAAATTCAAAATTCAAATTTCTAACGAACTTTTCAAATTTGAAAAAAGCAGTTTACTCTGTAATTTTGACGACCTCTCTAATTTCACTCTTGATTTGTTTACAAACTGATTTTGAGAGAAAATGTTCATAAATTGTTAATAACAAGGCTTTAAATAGTAAATAGTGTGTACTGCTATTATAAAAAGGTGTTAAAAGGATTGCTTCGATTGACAGCGTAAGAAACATTCAAATTTTACCAATTTTCTTTATTTTTTTTTAGAAAATCGCAATTGATTCATCCAAAATCAACAAGTTAAGAAGATACAGAACTCATTAAGGACTCTTAATCACAGCTAGCTCTAATAATCAATCCCTGGATCAATACTGTTTATAAAAACCAATCAAACATCTTCAAATATCATCAAACTAAAGAGACACTTGAACCTGTCGCAAACAAAATAGAATAGAAAAGACGCATCAATTAATTTCTTTCTTATTCAGTCGTACTTTACTCATTCAATCTATCAGACGGTATTGTACACACAATTCAACATTAAATCCGCATATCGCTTAACACAGAACGGAGAGAACGAAGCAAAAAAATGTATGAAAATGGGCAATGAACACAAAAGCATTATGTCGAGACCTGTTCAGTAAATGTAATTAACACCTCCTTTTAACAGATTTGTTCCTTCTTCTTCCTCTTATTGTACTTATTATTATTTCTTTTACTGCTTCTACCAAACTACTTACTGCCTTTTTATATCTTTTTCCTTTTTTCATTCCACTCTCTTTTATTTTATGTATTCATATACATATTCAATGCTCATGATGCTTGTTTCGTGCTTGGGGTTCTTTAAAATATTTCATTTATGCTATTCTTTCGATTTTTGAGAAAGACAGCGTGTTGAGGTTTAGGGTGAGAAAAAAGTTTGAGATTTTCAAAAATATTAGAGGATGGATTTGATATTTTTGTGGTTTTTGAAGCTGCTTTGATGTGGATTTTGGGGGGATTGTGGGATCACAGAGGTATGCCGATAAGGCAATGGATTGTGGTGAGAATCGAACCTAGGTCCTCAAAACAGAAAGAATGCTAATATTTGGTCTGTTGTTTAACTTTTCGACCTCAGGGGCTTCACCATAGCATTAGCAGATTTGCTTAGTTATAGCCAGTGTTGCAATCTAGCTGTTTGTCTATACAAAGACACTTTCTTTATAAAGACATTTTCTTTATAAAGATTGTGTCTTTATGTAGACAGAAAAAAATATCTACACATAGAATTTGTCTTTCTGTAGACACTGTCTTTCATAGACAACTGTCTTTATGTAGACAAAAAAATATATCTACACATAGACACTGTCTTTATGTAGACATTTTCTTTCATAGACAAAATCTTTCGTAGACAAATGAAAGATTGTCTTTATCCTCCCCTTATTTTGGAAAATTCAAATTTTGCCAAAAATACGTATAATGACACCTTAGAAACATTTCTATTCAATGTAGATGCAATTATTATCATATTTATAAGCTCTTATGTCCATCAAATCATGCTAAATATAGCTAAATCGCGAAAAACATTTTTTTTCGCATGGAAATATTTTCATCACTGATGAGGATTAACCGCAATTTTCAAATATCAAAATGTCGTTAATCTTTGTTTACATATTTTTGACATAAAAACTGCATGAAAGCAAACATTTAGGAGACATAAAAGCTTATAAACATGATAATTATTGCATATATATAGAAAAGTAGTGATTTTGATGTGTTATTATGCGTATTTTTAGTAAAATTTTAATTTTTCAAAGTAAAGGGAAGATACAGACAATCTTTCATTTGTCTACGAAAGATTTTGTCTATGGAAGAAAATGTCTACATAAAGACAGTGTCTATATGTAGATATATTTTTTTGTCTACATAAAGACAGTTGTCTATGAAAGACAGTGTCTACAGAAAGACAAATTCTATGTGTAGATATTTTTTTCTGTCTACATAAAGACAAAATCTTTATAAAGATATTGTCTTTGTAAAGACAAAATCTATGAAAGAATCTTTCATCTTTGTCTATGATAGACATCTTTCATTGCAACACTGGTTATAGCTTGATACCCTAGACTCAATAACATAGAGCTGATTACAATTTTGAAAGTTACTGAGTGATCTGAAGCTTCAACTTTACTGAAGAGACAAAAATTTCATACAAAATTGCAAAAAATTCCTAAAAACTCATAAAATTCAGTAAAATGTCAACACAACCCTTCCATCCATCCACAGCACTTCCAAAATGAAACCCTCGACACCATGATAAATGACAAATCCTATCAAATCAACCAAAAAAACTATCATCAATAAATCCTTCCGCTATGCGAATTTCAAGAAAATTTGCATAACAAAGCATGCAACACAAAAGTGAGCAAATGATGCTTTATGTCGATATCTAAAAAATTCTCATCTGCATGTCTTTGATTGCGATCATAAAAAATTCATTTGATAATTGATTAAATTTAAACTTTTCATGCATCAATAGTTTGTGAAAAAAATTATTATTATTATTTGCACATCGTAAGTCTTGAATTGAGACCGTTTCTTAATTTGCATAATTTACCTTTTATTTCATTTCCGTTTTTTTTCTATCCCTATATTTTAAATTTCGAGATTTATGGCCTTTTTAGTATGGCAGAAAAAATTATAATTTTTTCATAAAATTTTTCACAAAAGCGAGATGAAAAGGAATGTGAGTAGAAATACGCAGATGCATTTCATACCTAGGAAATTATGCAAATTTTTTCTGTTGTGTCATGAAGTGAAGAAGAAATAAATCAGCACAAAAAACCCTTTTTTTATTTGCAGTTCTTATTTTTGCAACATTAAAAAATGTCCTTAAATTTAAACAATAAATAAAAAAAATTGGTTTTATGGCAACTGCCGTTACAAGAGATGAGAATTTTATTTATTTTTACCAATTGCCAAAAAAGTAGAGACTTCATGCAGGCAACAAAGATTTTTTTTAACCCATTTGGATGGAAACATCTGACGTAAAATACACAAAACTGCTTCAAATCTCATAATTTTTTAATCATTTTTTTTAAAATTTTTATTTTTCGCTTGAAAAAGTTCACCAAATAGCCGAAATACAAAAAAGGGTGGGTAGATAGTGACGATGGTGTTCATCATCAATTACTATAGCTCTATAAAAATCATAATTTTTAAACCAAAATATTTTTCGAGGGTTGCAAAAATGCCCTGCAAAATCATTTCATAGAAAGGAAATCCTTAAACGAGTTAAACTGGTTCATAGCTCTGACAGCTGACCATTATAATGAGTAACAAGAGGCATAACTGTAACACGTAATAAAGAAATTGAATTTGATCTGAGACCGTAGCGAAAAATTATGCACGGAAGTGAAAGAATGTGACGCACTTTTTTCATGTTGAAGTGGTGTTATTTAATATGCTGTTCTGGGTGGCTTGAGGGATGGAGTGGGTATTGTTTAGTATAATATTTATAATTGGAATGCATTTTTATTGAAAACTTCACGTTTATTTAGGAAACTTTACTTTTTGTACAGAAAATGAAAACCGTTAAAAATTTAAATTTTTGAAACCGTTAAGATTTGAATTTTTAAAAGTCGTTAAAATTTGAATTTTTAAAAGTCGTTAAAATTTTGAATTTTTGAAAGCCGTTAATTTAAAATTTTTGAAAGTCGTTCAAAATTCGAAATTTTGAAAACGGTTAATATTATGAATTTTTGAAAACCGTTAAGATTTGAATTTTTAAAAGTCGTTAAAATTTGAATTTTTGAAAACTGTTAAATTTCTATTCAATCAAATTTCCTTGTAAACCACAAAACAGCGCTTCTATCTCAAATCCACATCAAAATCCAACACCATTTAGCAGACCAACAAGCATTGACAGCATTTGTAACCCCTTTTTCCTCTTCTGCATCGCTTCATCCCTTAAAGATGTTTTCCTTAACAGATTCTAAGTAAGCAAATAAGTAAGTAAGTAAGTAGCCAATTGACTACCGTATTTTCTCCTTCTCTCTCTTACTTCCAATGTTTTTGTGACTATAAGAACACAACAATATCGTTAAATAACAACATGTTGAAATATCCCTGGAATGATCTTGATTGTTGTTGTTGCTACTATTATTATTGTTGCCCAGATGGCAAAGTCAGATAAATCGGGAAGGCATTTTTTTCTGTATTTTAAAGAAGTCCAGTCGTGTGGCTTTATTCATGCTTTATATATTTTTTTATTGTTACTAAACACACAATAAAGACCCCGAGACTCATTCTCTCTCTCCTCTCATGTTCTGTTCATTTCTTTTTAGGCTTTTTTTAACAATGAGGCAATAAAAATGCAACAAATTTCTTCTTCGTTTTCGCCTTCTTTTCAAACTACCGCGCATATATCCCCCCGTGCATAAATATATATTCAGGAGCAGCAGCAAAAAAATTCTTTCTTTATGTTTCTTGTTTTGTCTTAAATACGAGTAAGATGTAGATGTAGATGCAATGAATAGGGGTCGATCACTTATTATGTTCGTTATTAAGGAGGGGGAGAGGTCTGAAAGTGATAAGAGGGGTAATGGGGGTCTGAAGCTGCTTATTAATGGTCTGGAAGGTTTAATGCTGTGACATAGTGGGGAGAAGCTTACTACGTTTTCTAGTTATAAATTAGTAGGAACTTTTAAATTTTTGAAAATCGTTAAAATTTGAATTTTTGAAAACCGTTAAAAATTTGAATTTCCGAAAACCTTTAAAAATTTGAATTTCTATGAAAGAAGAAGAGTGGGTGGGAAACCAAACCCCATTTCTTTCGTCACGTAACAAGTGAACAACCCCATTGATAAAGTAGTAATATAAAAGTTTAGAGCATAAACAGGCACAAACGAACGTATGTGAATCACACAAACATAAATGGAGTAATTGGTAAATTGTTGGAATTAATAAATAGCCTTTTCGCTCGAGTAAACATGCAATCCAGGTGACAATGCAATTGAAACTGATTATTAAGTTACAACAAGCCATTTAGCAGCGCACACTTGTGTACTGTTCTCTCTCTCCGTCTTTGTCTCCTTTTGTGACTAATTGATTTGATTTTTTTTCTTATTGCTTAGTTTGTGCCTGCTTGTGAGTTTGTGCCTTGCATGCTTAATAATTTTTGTTCATGTGTGACTTTGTTTTTTGGCATGGGTCAAGTGAATTTTAGTGTCTAAGCTACGATAAACATTTTCATTAATTTTTATTAATAATTTTATTTCGTGTTTTCCTCCTTTAAGTGCTTGTCACTTCCATTGTGACTTAGTTTATGAATGAAATGATGTGTCAGAATTAAGACGTAGAAGTTTTTTTGATGTAAGAAAGAAGATCTGGCTTTGTGTTCTGATGAGTGTGAATCATAACTTTTTATTGTTGAGGCACAGATCATGATGTGAATATGTCTCTTGATTTGAGGGAATTTTTTGATGATCAATTTGGAGTAAATTATAATTTAAGTATTACATGGAATTAAGTCGTTTTCTGATGTATTATGACTTTTTTTTATAAAATAAACAATTATTAATAAGTCTTATTTTTTAAATTCACAAAGAATTTTTATATTTTTATGTTTTAAACTATTTTTCATTTACCTTTTTTAAAAACTTCTAAAAATTTACAATTTTAAGATTTTTTGAAATTTAAAAAATTATAAAATTCAAGTATTTTATAATTCCAAGTAAATTTTAAGAAACCATTAATAATTTAAATTCCAAAAAAATCGTTAAAATTCAAATTACAGAAAACCGTTAATAATTTAAATTTCAGAAAGTTTTTTTAAAATATGAAAAACTTTGGAAAAACTTAAATCAGACATCTTTCTTAAAGAAAAATGTTAAATTAAATTTCTCTGATATTTTATATTCTGATTTAAATTCACTTTTATTTACTTTTATTAATTTTAGAATTTTAACATTGAATCAAAGAAATTTAATTCTTTCAATTTATTGCTTTCTATTTTACTTAGAAGTTGTAAAAACTAGAACCTAGAGTTTTTGAAGGAAAAAATTCAATTCTCAATTTTTTCATACAAAAGATTTGAAAAAAAATGTAAAAACTAGAATCTTTAAAATTTAGGGGTATAATTCACAAGTAAAGATTGATTTTCTTTAAAAAAAGTAAGAAAATTATAGGATTCGAACCCCACTCCCTCCTTTCATATGAAATTCTATGAACACTTTGTCACAGTTCGTTGTCACCAAATCACCAATATATTAAGCTAATATATGAATATTAGCCAAACTTGGAATATATATATATATATATATATATATATATATATATATATATATATATAATATATATTAAGTTTGGCTAATATTCATATATTAGATATATTTTCATCAGGCTATTAAGCTTGATTACTGAGAATTTTACTAATTTTTAATTTTTCACTAGATAAAAATTTTATTGCTCATTCTCTGTGACGTGATCACAATATTTAAAAATTATGAATATTTTATAGGATTTTTAATTTTGAAAAAGTTTAAAATTTTGTAAAATATTTTAATAAAATATAAAAATATAAAAAATTCACATTGATCATCACTAAATGTCAATCTTAAGGTCGTCAAAAATGCACACCCTCCCAAAATTAAAAAAATAAACATTTTCATAAAAAAGACATCACAAAATAATTAAATTAAAATCAAGATAGCTCATAACTCAATATTTTAAGAGGACATAAAGTTTTAATCAAATTTATATCTATTCCACTCATAAATAAATATTATATGCTTTTAAAAACAGCCATTCCACCCAACATTTTCATAAAATCGCATTAAATTGATTGTAACTAATTGAGTTGTTTATTATTCTAGATTATTGCAATTTGAGAATTTTTTTCTACCCTTTTTTATTGCTTAAAATATTTCTCATTCCATCGGCAAAATTTCAAAATATTTTCAATATCCTGTCACTCCCTCAATTTCAATACAATGAAGATTCTCTTTTGTATTCCATTAGCGAATGATCGGATCGGTGTAGTGCATTGTTTAGTGTCTAAAAAATATCAAATTTCATGATCCAAAAAAACCCTTTATTCGATTTACGTAATCTGTCCTGTCGTTAAAATCTTACATAAACTTGCACTTTATAAGCCAATGAAAAATATTTTTCACAATTTTTCACCAATGAAAATTTTCGTCTGCATTGCGCATACTCACAATTTTTCCTATTTTTCACTCAAATTTTTTTAAAAAAATCCACAAGAAAATGTATTTTTTATGGCACTAAATTGTCACTTAATAAAAATCAATTATTTATGGTAATTTAAATTAATTAATTAAATTTTCATTATTTTTCACAAAAAATTCAATATTTATGGCAACGATTTCACTTTGTTATGTACTTAATTTATTTAACAAATAATTTTAATTATCCTTTTTTTTCTTCAAAAAACACACATCCGTGAAAATTGTCTCACAAAAAAAATATAAATTTTTTTTATTCTCACTCCTCCGCCAACGACAAATTATGTGTAATCATTTGAACCCGTTGAATTCTGTTCGCCGACTGAAAAGCACAGAATACAGAATTAGTTAATAACCCGACATCATCCATACATACAACAGACATGGCACACACAGAGGCAACGAGTGTTGAGAGAAGAAAAAAACCCGAACAGCCGAACAATAAAATAATAAAAAAAATTGAATGAAATGAAAAAAATATATATTTTTTTTGTTTAACGTGTACAAGAGTAGAAGAAGAGGAGAGAATATACAGGCAGGCACACAAATCTCTCATATTTTCCATCATAATTCTCGACACTCGTTTGTCGTTATATATATAATACTCTTTTAAATATGACAATGAAGTGGCTATTTCGTATAAATTTAAATTGTTTTTCACTATAAAAAAATCTCTTCTTCTCTTTTTCTTTGCCTTTTTTTTCGTCTTCATGGCAGTCATTTTACTTTACTTTAACATTTTTTTCTATGAAAATTAAAAATTGTTAAAAAGTCATCGAGTGTGTGGATGACTATGGAGTTTTTTTTGGAGGATTCTATGTATTTTTATTTTTTATTTCAAATTTATTGGAATATTTAGTTTGAATTATTTTTTATTTTCTTTTTTACAATTAAAATGTTTTGAAGATTTTGTAAAATCTCAAAATTTTTGAATTTTTAAATTTTTTAAAATGTTAAAATTTATTTTTTTGAAATTTAAATATTTAGTGTTCTTCAATTTAATTTTTTGAAATTTTTGCTTTTAAAAATTTAAATTTCAACATTTTTGAAAATTTTAAATTTTACAAACATCACATTTTGTTTAGATTTAACTTTTTTTAATTTAATTTTTTTTGAAAATTAACTTTTTTATCTTTAAGTTTACCGTTACATTAAGTTCTTTTTATTTTTTAATTTTTTATTAGTTCAAATTTTTGTTTTTTTTGAATTTTTGATTTTTTTGTGATTTTATTCTTAGATTAATTTTATATTTTAGTTTTTTTAAAATTTGTATTCTTTTTGTAAATTCAAATTGAATTTTAATTTTTTTAATAGAAATTTAAGTTTAAAAAAACAATATTTTAAATTTTTCAAACTTCGACTGTAAAACAGTTATTTTGTTAAACAATTTTATTTTCTAAAAATTTATTATTTGGAAGATTTTCTTCATATTTTAAAAATTGCATTAAATTTTTTGTAATTTCAAAAATCGCATTTAGTTTTTTGACATTTTAAAAATCGCATTTAATTTTTTAAAATTTTTTAAAAACTGTCCTTTCACAAAAATGTTAAAAAATAAAAAATCATAAACATTTTATTCAAAAAAAATTTAAATTCATAAGAACCACCTGACAATCGTACCCAAAATGCCAACCACAACTTCCAACTCATCCTTTAAAACATGCTGTCTAGAAAAAAGAACATCTTTAATGGAAGAAATGAAGAAAAATGTGAAATATAAATTATGAAATTGTCGTTAAATGCCTTAAGGTGGCTACAATGTATTTTTTTTGCTATTTTTAATAGACATTTAGTATCATAAATTTCCATTCTGTCCGGCCTTAACTATATGCATTCCGTGGTGATCAGTTAACACAAAACAAAATCTTGTCATGTTTTAAAAAGAAAAAGAGATTATTGTTATTAAAGATAGACATGCAATGGGACTCAATAAGATATAAAAGGGCTTTTAATAATTAAATTGAACTTCATTTGTAACTAGAAAATAGACATAGAAAAGACTATTCAGATTTGTAACATGAAATCGAGGAGAGAAAAAAAATCAAAACAGAAATAAATTAAAAAAATATTGTGAGAAATTAGAAATAAAAAAATGAGAAGAACAAATGGATGGGAAATGCTCACTAATTGATTGATTGGATGAATGTGAACAAATTTTAAATTATTTTAGAATTGAAAACATTATGCTGGTTATGGAAATTTTTAAATTGGTAAAAAATTAAGAAAGACAGAAGCTGTTTTGAATATTTTTTGAGAATTTATGTTCAAAATTTTCTATTTAAAAAGTTTAAAAATTTTAATTTTTTTTAAAATTTTAAATTTGTTAAAAGTTTTAGTTTTTTAAAAATTTAATTTTTTTAAATTTTAATGTTTTTAAACATTTCAATTTTTTTAAATTTTTTTCAATCTTTATAAATTTTAATTTTTTTAGACATTTCAATTTTTTCAACTTTATTTATTTTTAAAAATTTTAATTCTTTTAAAAGTTTTAATTTTTTAAATTTTTTTAGAACGATTTTAAAAACTCATGAAAACTAGTAATAACGAAAACTGAAGTGATAAATTTTAAGAGATACAAGTCACTAGTGTATCGCTAAGTTCAAGAACCAATGTTATAAATGAATGGTGTCTTATGACTAGGCCTAGGTCATGTAGATCGTAAAACGTGGCACCAAAAATGATCTAAACTTAATTCTTTTTATAAATTGTCAATATTCAGATTCAATTCAAATGGATTAAAGTTAAAACATGTTTCAAATCTTAATTTTATTCCTGTGCTGCCGTAACATAATAGAGTCTAAGGTCACAATCCATATGTAGATCATTATGTCAGTGCAAGAAAAAAGTATCTGTGATTGAAAATTAAGACTGCAGATCAAATGTCTAAGAAACTCTGTTTTAAGATGGATTTGGGTTCCAATCCTACTAGAAATAAATTCATTAAATAATTCTATCGATTAAGCCTGATAATTCAGCTCAATGATCGCATAAAATATTCCATCATGTTTTTAACACACTAGAAACTTAATGATTCATGATTTACTGGCTTTTCTGCATAAAAAATTACTATGCAAACTGAAAACACATGTAAAACCTCTAAATGGTCAGTCAATAGAACACTTTACAAAATAATTTATTTTAAACCAAATAGTTTTTGAATTTTGAATTGAAAATTAATGTTTTTCTGAAATTGACACCAAGATCTGAATTTCCAGATACACAGTCGATAACTCAATTCTTTTAAATGCCATGAAAAAATTCTAGAAATTTTCTCTCCATCTATTAGTCATGATTTAATGCTAATCTGCTCTCTAATCTAACATAAATTAAGTGAATTACTCATTCTGTGTGACTGCAAATTTTCCGTAAGCATTGAAATGCACAGCTCGCATGACAGTCCAATCTTCGAGAGTCAAATTGAATCAAAAAGGTTTCATATCATCGAATTCTCTTCCGTGAATCAAAAATTCTCATTCCATTTCTGTTGATACAAGAGCATTTCAGCACACAAGGTACAGTCTTACTTGAATCTTTAACATATTTTTCTTTTTTTTGTAAAGTTACATTTTTTTCTCATTGGCTATGTGTCACGTTAAATGAAATCATTGGTTAAGAAACTGAAGAAACAGAGAAACATATAAAAAATGTTTAAATATTATAACAAAAAATAAAATTTTTGTAGCTCATTTTTGAAAGATAATAATTATATGCTGAATAATGATACACTTTGTCTGGCTGAGAGGCTTGCTGGCGATGGTGTGGAACTGATCAAATGACTCTTGCTTGTTGGCAGATTGACTTACTGGTTGTCAGAGAATCAGATTTGCTAGAAAACTGGCTGGCTGATTGGGTAGACTAGTTGTCTACGAGACAGAAGCTTCATAGACGAGTTAGTAGTTCAAACTGTTCAGTTCGTTTCATCGCAGTGCCTTCAGGAGGATTCACTGATTCGCTGATATCCTTTCACATTATTACTAGCTCTATGAATGACCATGAAGTGCGCTACCATTGTTAAGCTTGAGAATCAAATTTAGTGATCTTTTACTTTTAAAATTTCAAAAAACAACCAAAAAATCGAATTTTAAAAACAGTAAAAAATTTAATTCAAAACGTTCAAGAATTTAAATCTTTGAAAATCCGTTAAAAATCAAATTTGAATATCAAAAAACCGTTAAAAATTTGAATATCAAAAATATGGTAAAAATTTAAATTTTAGAAAACCGTTAAAAATTTGAATTTTAAAGAACCGTTAAATGACAAAATTATCTAACCCAAGAATTCAAAGTTTAAATTATTTCATATGCAATAAATTCGTTAATTAAATTACTGATTGCTGTCATAAAAATGCGCTTAAGCTCCTCAATCAATAGCAAGTGGAATTTTTTCTTCCTCTTAATAGCTTAAGATTTTATTACTTTTTCGCTTCGTGTATTCATGGTTCACAAAAAAAAGAGCTCAGAGAAGCGGAGAGCAAGCGCGAAGAAGAAGGCGAGATGCTAGTTTGAATAAAAGATTTAAGTGGCTTGAAGTGGAGAAAGAAAACAATGGGAAATACGAAGCTTTGTGTATAAATTTTTTTGTGGAAAAAAAGTAGCGAGTCAACTAGAAAAAAAAATCATCTTCATCGTTGGAACTGAAATAAAATAAAATTGTATTAAGTGGTGGTGGTGGGGGACAATATAAAATTCAGAAGTGGGGAATACGATGATACCATTGATCTGCCTTCAACACAGCAAGAAAAGACACACAGCTTTTTTATGATAATTTTCATTTCAGAGATCTGTATCAAATATTTATTCACTAAAAAATATCTTGTTGCTCTCTTCAAATACAGGTTTCGACGACTTCATACAATAAAATCATGATTTTGTGTGTCTTTTGACCATTTAAAATACGCAAAACAAGCTGTCCATCAATGGCAAAAAGATGGCGAATCAATTTAATGCGAATTTTTTTTGTTGTTTCTTTCTGTGGAACTCGCTTTTTTCGGTAGCAAACTAGCTAGCACGATTTTATTTTTTTTATTTTTTCTTAACATCCAAAACTGAGCACAACGAAGGCCACAAATTGAATACGAAAATTGGCTGATTAATTATTTTCTGTTTCTCGATATATGACAAGTCGTTTACCAAATTTGCCTGATGCATATTGGAAATAAAGAAACGCCAAAAATTATTGATTTCACTTAATTTTGAAAAATATGTGCTGTTAAAAATTATTATTGTCAATGGCAGTAATGAGTGAGGAAGCCGATGTGGTTGGTGCTTGCTGAGCGCATTGCTCATGTCTAAATTGCAGTTGTGAGAGATTAATAAGGCTGTGAGAAGTGTGAAAGAAATGTCTTACGGTATTATTAATGAAATGCAATTAATGAATGTTTTAAAAGGTTAAAAAAATGATGTGCAATGGAATTAAGTTGCTGCTGTATTGATCGTGGTAAAATCTTTAAAAAAATAAACAGTTGGTTAAAAAAGAGACGTTCAGCTTTAAAAGACGCTCAACTTTTATAAAACGTTCAGCATTAGAAGCTGCTCAGCTTTAAGATAAACCACTAGTATAGAATATGTAAAGCTTTAAGAGATGCTCTGCTTTACTGTACGTTCAGCTTTAAGAGATAGGTTTAACTTTAAAATAAGCTCAGCTTTAAGATGAATGAGTAGTTTTAAAATATGCTCAGCTTTAAAACAAGCTGATCTTTAAGAACAGCTCAGCTTTAAAAGAAGCACAGCTTTAGATGACACTCAGCTTTAAGAGAAATGTTCAGCTTCAAATGAGATGTTTAGCTTTAATGAAAGCTAAATGTTATGAATTTTTTTGACCTTTATGAAAACGTTCAGCTTTAAATGTTACGCTCAGTTTCTAATCTAACGTTCAGCTTCCAATCTAATGCTCAGCTTCCAATCTAACGCTCAGCTTCAAATTTTATGTTCAGTTTCTAAAGTTACATTCAGGTTCCAATGATACGCTTAGCTTTAAGAAACAAGTAAATCTTTTATAAACGCTCAGCTTTAAGAAATTAGATCACATTTGAAGAAAGCGCTCAGCTTTAGAAGAAAAAACGTTAAGCTTTAAGCAAGACGCTCAGCTTTTAGAAATATGCCTGTTGCAAGTCATTTGGTGAATATTTCAGATACCAAAACTTTTTTACGTATTTTTAAGATTCAAAAATTAAGAAACCAAAATTTAGGTCAAAATTGTTAATGGCCGCCATCTTTGTCACTTCAAGAAGTTTTTTGTTGAATTTTCATGATTTTTGTCATCTATTGCTTCATTACAAGCATGAGTTTTATTCAAAAAGATGGCACAGGTCTATTAGAACAACCTAAACTCCATAAAATCTATTAAAATCCCATAAAATAAAAGAAAATGAAATTCTTACAAGCCAAACTGCTTTCAAATCCATTTATTCTCCTCAGTTTTCAAGTTCAAATATTTTTGCTATTGTCACATTTGCATGTAAAGTTATTGAGAACTATGATTTTATTTTAATGTCTTTTCGAATTTGGAAATGTGATTTAATTAAGCGTTTGAAAGTAAGTAAGTACAATGATAATCAATTAAAATCACGCTTTCTGGTGCTACTGTTGCTGCCTTTAATCTTCATCGTGTATCACAAATTAACAAGCTAGTTAATTATGTAAAATGTGATCTTGATTATAAATAATGTGTTGTTGTATAATTGCATGAGAATGCTGATTATGGATTTGTAATAATTCAATTACTTCATCAATTAGCATCAGTTTTGTAGCTTCTTCCTTTCTGTTGTTTTCTTTGTTGTTTATTTATTAATTTCATGATAATAAAATATTAAGTAAGCATTTATGAATGAATGCACGAGAACTTTATCTATACGTGTAAAATTCTTTTTCATGTTTTTAAAATCTTTGTTTTCTTCATGATTTTCATAACAAAGTTTTATGTATAAAATGAGCTGAAGTCATATGAGATAAGCAAATATTTTCTTCTTTTATGTGTTCTGTTTCGTATCGTCCTCGGTGTGGTCGACTTTTTTTTCATTTTCTTGCTGCTCTTAATAAAAGAAATGCAAAATAAGCAAACTTACTTAAGTTTTCGATTTTTTTTACGACGAGAAAAATACCTTCTTTGTATTTCTCTTAAAAAGTTGATCTTTTTTACATTTTTGCATAATAATTATTATGGATGCATGTTTTTGTGGTATGGGATGGGTTGGAATAGGTCAGTTTGTCCTTTGGGAATAATTATTTCGAAATAAAGAGTTCAGGACCAACAAACAATTTAAATTAACGGTTTTAAAAATTTCAAAATTTTAACGGTTTTTAAAAATTCAAATTTCTAGAGGCTTTCAAAAAATTCAAATGTGTGACGGATTGGATCCTGCATTTCATATTTATTTTATCTCTCCCAACTGCCTTTTGCATTTTGAATGTTTTTGATTTATTTTGATCTTGAAGTTGTTCAATTTATTCAATTGAACAACTTTTGAACTCGTCTCTTTCTTTCTGTCGGTGACAGCGTAAGGAAGCAGACGCATTCCCCAACGAAATTGTAATTATTTATATTTATTTCATTGTTTTATGTATTTTAACAAATATTCCTATAAATAGGAATATAATCGCGTGCTGAGAAGGAAATATAGGACATTTCGCCAACAATAAACTGACCTATTGAGAACCACGATCCTTGCCTGTATTTCTGGGATTTATATCATTTCAGCCTGGGGTTACGGACTTTCTGTTGCAGTCTAGCGTCAAGAAGCAACATCATTATATTCAATTTCTGACGAATATAATTAACATCTGGAAGTTCTCTGCATATTTGGAACAAAAACGCACCGAACGCGTGGATTTGGAAGTTTCCCGCCCTTGGAACTGGACGAAAAGTGCGCCAAAAAGGACTTTGGCTATAATTAAGAGAAAGTGTGTGAAGTTGCCTGAAAAAAAAGTGTGGGAAGTTGCCTGAAGAACAGCGTGAAAATTATTGAAAAATAATTTTTCTGATTTGACGACGAAATCCAGTAATGGTTAGCTTAATAACCATTTAGACATCTCGAGGAACATCCATCATGACTGGAACTGCTGAAGTTCGTGGAGTTTTGCTGCTTAATTGTCTTTCGGAAAGACAATTTATTTTTTGGAAAAAATTCCTGAAATTTTGCGACAAATGTAGCTTAAAAGAAAGTACACAAGCCTTAATTGTTGTCTTTCTACATGCACGAGAAGGAATTCAGTAAGTACGAAATGATTGCGACGATCAGCGCTTGAAATTTCACGAAGAAAGTGAAATTTTACTGGATGTTCTACATTTTGGTTAATTTTGACACGCTGGATCTACTGGATTTTTGCTGAAACGACAGAACGTTTCATTTATTGACTGTTTTTATTGACATGAGGCACAGATAGTGAAAATTCGACACACACAATGACTTGATGCAGAGGAACTGGAATTGATTTACTGATTGGCGGTAATAATTGGACTGGATCTCACGAAGAAGTGAGATGGCATCGATGGAGCTTCATTTTTTGATTTTGCTGAATCAAATTCCCCTAAACGGATGGACAGACACATCCAGAACCTGAATTGGACGATAGCAGCAGACTAGCAGCACGGAATGTCTCAAATGTTGCTGCATATTGTTGATTCGACCGACTCGAATAGATCCAGCAAAGTGAAGATGTTGACAAGAAGCTCATCGTGAAGGAATTTCACATTGAATGCTTGGTTTTTGGCTAAAGACTGCCAAATCGACAAGCCAAAGCAACTGAATGCCGCCAAATCAGCAAGATGTCAAAGGACATGAGCTGGAATAGCTCTCAGACAGCAAGACGTGAAGCTTGTTTTTAATTGTTTGAACTTCTCTTGTTGACAAGTCTTAATTGTCGCAAGAGTGATTGAAATTACAACCGCTGGAAGAAGCTAAAGACTGCAGAATCAGCGATGTGTACATTAAAATGAAAGCTGGAACAGCTTATCGACATCAAGCTTTGGATCTTGTTTTAATTTTTTTGAATAATCTTGATGACAAGTCTAAATTGTCACAAGAATGTTGGAAATGGAATCAAGGAACGATTCTTACTGGAACTGAAGATCACGACCAGGGGACGAACGATCATGATAGAAATCATGAAGAAACGACGACACAATCTGGAATTGAAGAAATGAAACTTTGAAATGTTTCATTCATGTAGTCACATGAATTTCCGTTACAAAATTCGTGTGATTAACGACTTTTTTGATGTGATGATGTCATTTAAAACGTGTCATGTGACACAAATGCAACGAAAAGACAACCAACGGTCATTTAAATTTTGAATTTTAACGTCATGCAGCAGTTTGAACTGAACGCGTCCCGGACTAAAGACGTAAACAAACAATTTTCGTCTGCAAAAATTTATTTTTTTGTGCTGTTTGCTGCCTGATTTCTGCTGGAATTGATTTGTCGTGTGGTGAATTGACTTGGTAGAGCCGTAATCTACCAGTCAAATTAGAAGTGACAACGGAAATATCATCAAAGGGAAAATTTTTGAAAACAACAAAATAAATTTTGTTTGATGCTTTGTTTGCCGTGCTGGATATCGTATTTGTTGCTCCTTTTTGGAACTGACAACGTTGGTAAGACATATCTCTGGATTCAGTGAAGCTAAATTCACTTTTCCATGAGATTCCCAACATAAATTTGGAAAGTCTTGAGAGACAAGACATTGCTGGAATATCATCACATAAATAGAACTTGATTTAACGATTCGAGTGCTTTAATTTATTGCGATTGAACGCAATTGATCCAAAGGACCTGGATCTGCTGGACTGACGTGTCGTGTTTGGAATTTACCTACTGGATCTTCACATACATTAATTGGAATTTTTAATGATTGACTGGAACATTTCGTGAGCGCTGAAGCTACGAAATCAATTTTTAATGTTTGTAATAATTGACTTGACGCACTATGACAGCATCAATTGCGACGTGCGTCAAACGACTACTCTCATTAGAGCATTTTCATCGAACAAATTATTGGAAGTTCAGGAATCTGCTGACTGGATCCTGATTTGTTTGCCTGATCCTGATTTGTTTGTTTGTAGGCATGGAATGCTACGAATTGGATCGATTTTGACTGACTAGACGCACTGTGATGACATCAAGTGCGACGACGTCCAATTATAGCTCGCTTAATAGCATTATTTATGGAATTTGTTCAGTCTGGATCCTGACTGAAGTGGACTTCGACAATTTGCATGCTTGAAAAGCTGTAAATTTTATTTAACTTGATCGACTTAACGCACTGTATTTGAAGTTAAGTGCGCTGGCGTTAGCATTGACTTAAGCTCGCTGAAGAGCTTCATGAGGAACATTATGGAATTAATTCAGTTGACATGGATGAATGTCCTGAATATTTTGCTGATAGTTCTACTTGAAGAACTTTGACTGGATGTTGTGCTGTGATCCTGATATGCATTAATTGCTTTGTTGATCGTGATGATCAATTTATTGTAATAAGGTTTGACTGGGACGCACAACAATCGTGAACACATCGATGATGCTTTTAATTGAATTTGTTTGCTGAGTTTATGACAACTTAGGCAACTCGAATGGGAATGAGCTTGACTTAGAGCTAAATCTTAGCAAGCAACAATAAATGCTGACAGAAGTTCATCAACAGAACTGATGGAACTTATTGACATGACCTGAAGACGTTGAACATAGCAGTTGAGGATAAAATACAGGGGACCATGTGACGGATTGGATCCTGCATTTCATATTTATTTTATCTCTCCCAACTGCCTTTTGCATTTTGAATGTTTTTGATTTATTTTGATCTTGAAGTTGTTCAATTTATTCAATTGAACAACTTTTGAACTCGTCTCTTTCTTTCTGTCGGTGACAGCGTAAGGAAGCAGACGCATTCCCCAACGAAATTGTAATTATTTATATTTATTTCATTGTTTTATGTATTTTAACAAATATTCCTATAAATAGGAATATAATCGCGTGCTGAGAAGGAAATATAGGACATTTCGCCAACAATAAACTGACCTATTGAGAACCACGATCCTTGCCTGTATTTCTGGGATTTATATCATTTCAGCCTGGGGTTACGGACTTTCTGTTGCAGTCTAGCGTCAAGAAGCAACACAAATGTTTTAACGGTTTTCAAAAATTCAAAATTTTAACGGCTTTCAAAAATTCAAATTTGAAACGAGTTTTTAAGTCAACATTAATGATTATTAATTTCAGACAAGTCTGTCTAATTTGTTTGCTAAAATGCACTCTAAATCACCTAAAAACCCACAACCCAAAAATCTTTCATACTTGCACTTTTATGATCCACATGCTTCAGCAGTAATTTAAGAACTGTGTTTATATTTCAAATGAATTTTTTTTACTCCGAATACATATTGATTTTCATTCGTAGATATTATCGCTTGTACTTTCATTTCACAAATGATGATCGTCATCAACAGCAGAAGCAGCAGCAGCATCAACAAACTACCTACCTACCTACAATTGTTGTAAACTTTTTTCTTCGTTCAAGAAAAAAAGATAAAAAAAAATTATGAAAAGAGGAAAGAAAAAATTCCTCAAGCAAGTTCCTCTTCAAAATTCAACAAAACACAGAAACAGAACACAGAAATATTTTCATTTTATTCCTCATTTCTGTTTAATAATTTTTTGAATGCATTGCGAAAAAATAAAAATAAAGACTTGAAAAGGGCGCGAATTGAATGATAATTTATGATACAACAGACACAGAAAAAGAAAAGGCAAAAAAAATATTTTTAAGGTTTTTTTATCTTTCTCTTCGGGAACTGAGAGAGTTTCACAAAAAAGAATAAAAAATCGAGTTTGGGAGTAACTGGAAGTAGGGAAGCTGTGGGCGCAGGTTAGGTCTAGATTGATATTAAAGTTAGAGCTATAGATTGAATCTTATTCTATTAATTTGAAACGGCTAAATTAAATATTTTATGAATTAAATATTTTTTAATTTCGAAAATTAAATATTTTTTAATTTCGAAAATTAAACATTTTTTAATTTCGAAAATTAAACATTTTTTAATTTCGAAAATTAAACATTTTTAATTTCTAAAACTAAATACTTTTTAATTTCGAAAAATAAATACTTTTTAATTTCTAAATTTTAATTTTCGAAAACTAAATTTTTTTAATTTCAAAAATTAGAAAACTTTTAAAAATTTAAAAATTTTAAATTATGAAGACTAAAAATGTTGAAATTTTTAAAATTTAACTTTCGAAAATTAAAATTTTCACTTTCGAAAATCAAAATTTTTACTTTCGAAAATTGAAATTTTTTAACATTTAGCTTTCAAAAGTTGAAGTATTATTTTTCAAACATATTCTTTTATAATTTTTTTAAAATAAATTCTAGTTTCGAAAAATAAAATTTCAATTTTAAAAAGTCGTTATTTTTAAGTTCTTTATTTTTTCGTTATTTTTTGAAAATATTTAAAATACAATACAAAAATTATAAAATTTATCAATTTTTAAACAGTTTTAATGACATTTCAGTCCATAAACTCCCACAAGCCAAAACTGACGACAAGAATCTCAAAAAATACCTCCAAAAATTATGCTAAAAATGTGTACATTTTTTTTGGTGCAAATGCATTTTTCGCTGAAATGTGGAAAAGAGCATAAAATAAATTAATTTTCAATCTGTTTTGCTTGTTTTCGATGAGCCTCAAATGAAATAAAAATGCACAGAATATTACACAAGCGCGGCACTGAAAAGGAAGAAGGGGAAAAAATTTCTTAAATTATGCGTTGGATGTTTTGCTTCTCTCATCTCCTTTTTGTAAAGTAATTAAAAATATTTTTTTTCTTGTTCTCAACATTTGCTTGGCAGAAATTTTCATTTTCATTTCTGTTTTTGTACAAAAAAATTAATTTTTTTCTTGTATTTCTTTCAAAAATTTCTTGAATTTCAATGATGAAATTTTGTACATTTTCCATCAGACAACAGCACATAGTGAGAGACATCCACAATAAGAAGAGCAGTAAAAATGTGGTATGGAACACAAGAATGAGAGATAAAGAAATATTTCTGAAAATTAATATTTAAACAACAAAAATAAAATTCATTCCAGAACTTCTTTATGCCATATTTTACTTCATTTCTGCGTACGAATTTATGCACAAGAAAAAATTCATTTTCATGCAGAATTAAGTTTCACATGTGAAGATGATCTGTGAAGATTCATTGACTAAATTGCCACTTAGCGGTACTCTTAGTTCGGATTTTAATACTCATGAGACACATAATCTTTGGACTTGAATGATGCGACAGACGATTCTGAATAAATACTTGAGGTAATTCACACTCATGAAAATATTTTCAAAAACTGTTTTTAAAATTTCATTTAAAAATTAGTTTTTAAAAACTATTCAAAATTTTAATTTAGTTTTAATGTAGATTTAATTTAAATATTTTTTTAAAATTCAATTTAAAAATAACTTAAAAATCTAATTTATTTTTCAAAAAATTCAATGTTAAAATATTTTAAAACTATATTAAAAATTCAATGTAAAAATATTTTGAAAGTTCAATTTAAATATTTTTAAAATTCAATTTAAAAATAACTTAAAAATTTAATTTATTTTAAAAAAAATTCAATTTAAAAATATTTTAAAAGTTTAATTTAAAAATATGTTTAAAATTCAATTTAAAAATAACTTAAAAATCTAATTTATTTTTCAAAAAACTCAATGTAAAAATATTTTTAAACTATATTAAAAATTCAATTTAAAATAATTTTAATTTTTTTAAACACTGTATTTTATATTTTTATTAATATTTAGACATTGCCATATGGTTCCATGGCATAGTGTTTAGAGTACTGGGCTAATACCATGAATTTAATGGTTCGATTCTTATTGCAATCATTTTTTATTCAAAATATATTTATTTTTTTACTGTTTTAAATTTTTTTGAAATTTTAAAAATATTTTTCAAATTAAAAAAGTTTTTTTAAAATTTCAGTTTGAATATTTTTTAAATATTTTTTTATGAGTGTACAATTTTGACACGTTTGGGAATGAGAAATCTGTAATTAAAAAGTCAATGAGCTTATTGATGACTTAAAGTTATTCATCAAGTGGACAAAATGTCTGAAGTGTCAAGTCTGTCGGTATTGAACGCATTTTCAAACCTTTTTGGTTTTAATTACAACAAAAAAAAAAATAAGAAAAATTACCAAAAAGAATTTGTAAGTTTTTATTTATTATTGATTTCGACTCACTTGAGTTTCGAACTCACGATTCTGTGTAATCACAACTTTTTTTACACCTTAGACTAAGGAACTGAGCTACTGAGCTATTTTATAATTTTTATCAAAATTGGCATTTTATCGTTGTAATGAATAAAAGCTGAGATTGAAACTAATTTACTAATTTAAAGTGAACTATTTCATTATGTAACTAATTTATTAAACTAAATTTATTTAATTAAATTTGCTGCATCACCATTAAAACAGTCAAAAATCATTTTCAAAAATATTTTAATACCTTTACTTGTCCTTCAATCCAGTCGTCCACAATAGCTCCTTCCAATTGTACATCTACAATAAAAATTCATCTTTCCTCACTTCCCTTTATTCTATTTTCAATTTAATTGCACACTTAAGTCTCAAACAGACAAGAGAATCTATTCAATGAATTATTCTACATTTCAACAATTATTATTGTTGTAAAACCATGAAATAAATAAAAAAATAATCCAGCACAAGGAGAAATTTGCATATTAAAGGTGGGATAAACTTTATTTTCTGTATCTCATTCTACTACTTATTCCTGTGTGCAGAACTTCTCGCGAAAAGAACGAAAGAAGCAGCAACAGAAAAAAAGTGAACAACAATAAAAAATGTCAAATAAATTTCTGTGAGCATATTTTTTTGCACAACATCGATGCTTCTGATGCTACTCTATTTCTCTTCCTGGTGTATTTATGATGGTTGAAAAATAAAATAATAAAAAGTCGGGGAAGTGAAAAAACGAGCATAATCACGAATATTTTTTTTTGCAATGCAATTGCTATTTTATAACGAAAGAGATTTTTATGGGATATTCCATTAAATATGCAAATTAGGCTTAGGGAACAACAATAACTTTTGTGCATTTTGTGCTAAAACTTTTTTCTGTGTGCCTTTGTATTATTTTCATTCTGGTAATTTTGATTTATTTCCTATCAATTGCAGAAAAATCTTTTGGAACTAAAGCGATTTGTAATTGATAGCTTTTAACGAGTTTTGCGTTCGAATTTTAAAATTATTTTTAAGGATCAGTTGATGAGTAAGGGGTACAGAATTGTCATCCATAAAGGAAAGATTTTAATTTTTTTCTTCAAATTATGCTTAAAAATATGAAGATAGAGTTCCAAATATGTCAAGGAGCTTAAATAAGCTTTGGTCGAGATTCAAATCAAAATTTCACGAAATGATCTTGATTCTAGATATTATCTTATCTTGAAAACCTTTCGAGATTGACATGAATCCGTACACAGGCCCTCCTCTCACTCATTACTAAACAACAAAGATGAATTACTCATTTCTGATGAGGTCCTGGGCTAGGGTGTAATGGTAGGAGTAGGGTAGAGAGAAATCAGAAATGAGTCATTCATCTATGTGTCTATGCTGTCATTCATCTATCTCTACTCCTAGGGTATAGGGGTAGGGGTAGTGGTAGGATAAACCAAGAAACCCAGTCAGGGTTCGATACTCAATTGAATGTTTTTTTTATTTTCCAATAATAATTACCACCACCTTGGCATTACGGCCTTGGCATATGGCATTAAAAAGGACAAAAATGTGATACTATGCTAGCATGAACCCGTTATCACACCAGATTTAAAAAATTCTTCAATGAAATGAAGGAAAGCTAATTTTGTAAACTTCACTTCACCTGGATTTTAAAATTATGAATATTCTTATATTGAGTATTATTTATGAACATGTATCAGGAAGAGTACTTATAGGTATGACATCAACAATGCAACATACTGAATTTTAATCTATGATTTACGTCCATTGGCTGCAAACAGTTCTTATTATTCGAAAATGGTTCTTATTTTTCAAAGACAAAATTTTGAAAATTTCGTTTTTTTAAATTGAAAATGACCGTTGTAAATCAAAACAAATTTTTTTTGCTTATTTTAATTAAATATGGATAGAGCTTGCAAAATTGCTAACTGTAACTAAAAGAAATTACTAAATCATGCTTTTGAAGTGCCGAAACATTCTATAAATAAGATTAAGTCGATTTTTTTAAACGGTATTTTCAAATTCAAAAAATTTTTCAGCCAGAAAATCTTCATAAAAATTTCGAAAATATTTTGAATTTTAAAGAAATAACGGTTCATGGTGCTGTTTGCAGCCAATAGATTTATGTAAAATAATTTCAAAATTTTTTATGAGCTCATCAACAACCCTTCAACAAAATATGTTCTACATTACAATGCATTACATGCTCAATCAATTAAAATTTGTACATAAAATTCAACTTAAAATATGAAAATAAAATTCCAAAAAAATATTTTAACATCACAAAAGCAAGAATCATCCCTGATTAGCACAGATTTCAGTGGTAGCACGAGAATGATGTTGAAAATTTCCTTTTCATCTTTTATGAACCAAATTTTGTACAATAATTTATGCAGTGTGCTCTAAATACTTTTTTTTTGATAGGAGGAAATGTGAAATTGATAAATGTAAATTTTCATCCATGATTGCATCCAATAAAGTCGTTCGGAAAGAATAACACAACAGACAACTGCATAAGACTTTGAGCGACGACCCCGATGTATATAAAATTTTATGTTATTATTACATTTTTTTTATTTCCAATATAGATCAATACACACGAGGACAACGAAAATTTGCATAATTTTGTCCCTCAAAAAAATATTTAAATTTGAATAATATTTTAATTTTTCATTTTATTCTGTCGCATTCAATTTTTAGAAAATGAAAATAATAAAAAAATCAATTTTTTAAATGTTTTTAACACCATCGATTCTCATCCATTCAGTCACTCAGCTAACTAACTCATCGATAACATTCAATATGGGATTTTGAGAGTGAATATTATTAAATATTCAATCGCACATAAAACCGACTTGCAGAAGGGGGCAGAAAATGACAGGCGAGGAAAGAGTTCGACGCAACAATATGCACGGATTTTTTTTGATCTCTCGTTTTTTCCTCAGTCATTGCTTAAGCGATTGAATAAATAAGAGGAATTTTTTTTATAAATTATAAACTCTGAAATTTTGATTTAACAAACTAGGTATTGTTGATTACATTTACTTACTCTCCTTTTCTCGGGAGGGAATTATTGAGCAGTGATGGAAGGAGAAAAGAATTGATTTTTTGTGCTGTTGATGACTGTGATGATGTTTTGATTAACTGATAAATTGTTGATTCAATTTGAAGTTGGTCTATTGAAATAATTAGTAATTTTGGGCTTTGATCCAGTAGCTGTCACAAAAACTTTGAATATCTTTATTAGCCTTCACTGCTCCCTCTGTTTTCTGCTCCCTCTAAAGAAATCTTAGTCGAATTGAGCCAATTTCAATGGTCATGAATTAATCTATTTTGAAATCTACGCTACTTTATTTTCATATGTTCCAGAGCTAGAATTCGAATGGATTTAATGAGAGTCTAATTTTAGCTTTAATGCATAAAATGCATAACACATACTAAGGACTTGTTGAAGAGTCCGTTATTTTTTCGTTTAAATTTCAAAAAACCTTTACAATTCTTAACGAACATTTTGGATTCAAAATTTTTAAAATTTGTGACCAACTTCAAGTCGTATGAAATTTGAATTTTTTAGTTTTGAGTTAACGGAATTTATTTCAAATTTTCTCCAAATAGCAACATTATGAATATTTAAATTCCTGTAGACCACATAAGGTCGTTCATTTATTACGTAACGCAAAAAACTGACTTTTTAGACCCCCTTCCCCTTTGTCACAAATTTTCCAAAAAGAAAAATGTCTTTTGTTTGAATTGTCATATACTCTTAGACCCCCTTCCCCCTAAAAGCGTTATGTGATAAGTGAACGGCCCCCTAAGTATAAATTTTAAAACAATTCATAGAAAATCCTATTTTGCAGCATGATTTTAATTTGATCTATATTATCAAGATTTTGATGGAATTCTTACCAAAAATAGATTCACAATTGATCCTAAAACCAACAAACTCTATAGAACATGAAGCTTTATCCAACAATTTTTATTAGATCTCAATATATGCATGTCTGCTTTTAATGCTCTAATTTAATAAAAATTCCTCAACAAAATTGACCAAATAATTCCATTGTGCCTCTAAAAAAATTAGCATATCTTTTATAAATCACATCATTACCTAATAAGTCCATCTCATTAGCATAAAAATATTGAATTCCATTTTGTTGAAACAAATTTTTTGCTCTTTTTGTGTCTCCAACAATTTTTTTTCTTATTATTTTGCAAGAATTGATTCACTTCGATATTTATTCATAATTTGTAGTTTTATGAATCGACAAAAAAAAGCTTATTTCAGCCACATCGCAAAACCTAAACAAAATTTGTATTCGTGACCAATTGGAGAAGGAGGAAAAAAGAGGATTTAATAAAAAAAGCGTGGAATATTTCTCGACTTGAAAACAGAACAACAAACGGCAGTGCTGAGATTTACAGATTAATAAAAGTGCTTTTTTTCTATGTAAATTTCATTTCTATTCGAGTCGGCTTTGATTAAAAGTCTGAGCTACATATTCTTCTAATAGAAATTTAAGTACGTCTTCGATTATTAATAAATTGCCACGTAGAACTGTCTGTAATGATGGTTTAAAAGGTCATCCACTGGACTAGTAAGCTTCTTTAACTTTGAATCTATTTAAAGGTTTTTGTGGTGTGTTTTTGGAGATTTATAACTAGGAACAGGTCAAATTTGAGGTTATGTTCTGAAATAACTCAGTGGAGTACTAGTTTGATGCTTTGGTACCTGCAAAATATAACTTTAATCAGAGGCATATCTAGGAGTTCGTTTTTTTGGGGGGGAGGTAGGGTTCCGATTTTTTTTTGGATATCTTTTCATCGTGAACCTTTTTTTTGGATATCTTTTCGAATCATGACCGTATGGATTTGCAAAAAAATGAGGGGTTTGACCCCCCTGGATACGCCCCTGATGATATCCTAGCGATCCAAGGTTCGAATCTCAAAAGAGCAACATATGGTCCTTTATCCCCTGCATGACTGAATTGATCTCAAATTTGATATACGCAAACTTTTCAATGACATTAACATTTGCTTAGGACTACTTATAAATGAAAACATGGTGATTATAAATTTTTAAAGTATGGGAGGTGTCCAAGTGGAGCGATGTGGTCCAAAAAATTCAAACTATTATCAAAAACACCTAATTTCTCTTCCTTTCTCTCAAAAAAGCCACTCTCACACTACCATTTACTCCATGAAGCATAACACAATAGTGAATACATCCACAGGTTTGTCTCTCTCATTCTCGATACGAGTAAGCAACTTGCCGTCAGTTTCATTAGAATACAATTTATTTTATCATGCTGTGCAAAAATTGTTGGCAATTTCTTATTTATTAATTCATCGTTGTTGGTAATAATTTTGTCACGTTTTCATAAGCTCGGTGCTGTTTCGCGATCTGAGCTGTACGAAGAAAACATAATAAAAAAAATTTTATTTAAATTCATTGAAAAGATCACAAAAAAGAAGAACTTTCTTTCACTTCATAATAATTGTAAATAAATCACAGACTGCGCGCAGGTTGTACACTAAGAAAGCATCAACAACCAACCGAAAAAAAATTGGCAGTAAAACTCGTGTGAATGCATTCACTAAAAAAAGGCGTTACGTCATAAAAATCATGAAGATAAATAGCATTTTAATTGTGACAGTAAAGCACGTGAATCATCAGCCGTTAACTGACAGGTTTTAATTCATAACATTCATAATGTAAATTACTTACTGGAAGAGAAAGAGATGAAGAAAGAATGAACAGACAAAGGCCGGATATATTGTGGCAATTTTTGCTTTAGCTATAAATTGATGTCTTTTACTTTATACGTCGAATCGATTAACTTTTTTTTCATAATAATTTTTTTATATTTTTTTTTTCTGTTTTGGGGTTTGTTTGAAAATGACGTGATCTCGCTCTGATGTTCTGATCTAGCTCTGATGTTTTATCTTCTAATGGATTAAAAAATTCAAAAATTTAAAAATTGGTATTTTTTTAACTATTTAAAAAATTCAAAAATTTAAAAGTTGTTATTTATATTTTTTAACGGTTAATTTAAATTAAAAAATTTAATTTTTTTTAACGATTTTAAAAATCAATTTTTTCGATTTTTAATGGTTTAAAAAAATTCAAAAATATAAAAAACAATATTTTTATTTTTTAACGGTTTAAAAAAATTTAAAAATAAAAAAAACAATATTTTTATTTTTTAACGGTTTAAAAAAATTTACAAAAAAAATTAATATTTTTTAACGTATTAAAAAATTTAAAAATATTTTTCAAAATTTAAAACAAATTATTAAAACTCAAGTTTAATTTTTTTAAAAATTTTCATACAACTTAATTTCTACGAGTATAGACGTCATTTTCAAACGAACCCATATTCAAAAAAAAATATGAATTTTCTTATAAAGAACTTAAAACCTCGCGAGGTTTTAATTGGGAACGGAAGCGATATTTTTCTTTTGTACTTTTTATGCTCGTTTTTCAATAAAGAAATTTTTTTATACATTTTCAATTGATTTCGGACTTTGTAATTTGTTTATTCTCCTAAATATGAAAACCGTAATGTTGGACAGAAAAAGAAAAAAATACAAATTTCCAATTCATTGTGATTGTTATCGGATTGTGAAAGAGGAATTTATTTTATTAATGACGACAAGTGAGTGACAAACTGTTGTTTTGAATTTTGCCTTATCTGGGTAATTATTTGGATTGTTTTATGCGCTTTTAATTGGATGTTTGGTTGCTTAGTTTAGTGTGTTTTGAGTTTTTTTTTCGAGTGATTTTAAATGGAAGGCAAAAGACTTTCGATATATTAAAAAATTAAAAAATAAATCTTTAAAGTAATCTTTTACGGCCTGTTTCACTAAAGTGGATTATCCTCGATTTCGGATTATCCACTTTAGTTTTTGTAAATATCTTGAATATTTTGGGTGTTGGAATATTTCTGATTTTGGTTTATAGTAATGCAGGATAGGTGTGAAAATTCTATGTAGATAGGATTCTGGTAAGTATTTCAGAAGTATTTATTATTTAGCTTTTTTTGTTAAATCCAGAGGATTAACTACAATTTTTGATACAACTCTTTCACTAATAGGAATAGAAATATTCTTAATATATGGAATTTTCACACCTATCTTGTACTATTGTAAACTAAAATCAGAAATATTGCAAATCCCAAAATCTTCAAGATATTTCAAAAAGACTGAAGTGGATAATCCGAAATCGAGGATAATCCACTTTAGTGAAACAGGCCGTTAGAGTCTTTAGAATGCTTACAATGATTATATCAAAGACAAAAAAGTTTAGAAAAATTAAAAAAATTTACTGATGTAAAAACGAAGTTAGTAAGTAACCAATTTTTTCTGTCATGGGAATTGAACCCTCTCTCATCATCTTAAGTGGCTTATGTTACTTTTTTGTCGTTTACCAATTCGACCACTGAATGTTTTATTTCTCATCTTGACAAAATGCTTATTTAAGATTCAACGTTTATCATCGTACCAAGGTTTTATTTGTGTCTAAGACCAGATCCATTCCTTTTTTTAACTTTAAATAAAAGGACATCATCAACATCATAATCCCCTGGCCACGCAACTGGGCTATTCCAATGGTCTGTCTGTATATAATTTTTTTTCTTCGAAATATACAGTTACAATGGGAGACTAGAGATAGACATTCTATTTCTCTTTGTTTTCCAAGAAGTTTAAAGACCTGCTATGTCCTAATGAAGGCTCAAATTGTTTCAGATTGTCTAAAAAAAAGTCTGGGGTAGTGGCGTAATTGTGATATTTGGGTGTTAAAGGACCACGCTGGACGGAAATTTTCTTCAATTTGCTAGGGTTTTTTGAGAAAAAACACCACCTAAATTTTGTCTTCGATACAAAAAATTTTCAAAATACCTCCCTGTGTGATTTTTTTTAGTTGAGAACCCTCTATCACTTCTATAGTCACTTCTCCTTTTAAGAGTCACATCATATCCATGCCAATCGTTTCTCCCATAAACAGGTCCAACAGTTAAGAGTGACATAATATCAATGAGCATAATAAATTCATTACCAACAAATAGAAACCAATTGGAAACTATGTAAAACAAGTAGCAAATAGCCCACCCATGGCCTCAAAGACAACATAAACCAAAAAACATTCCTCAATGTAACGAAACCTTCACAGTATAAATGCAGTCCATCAAATGGTAATTTTCAATACCCAGCAACAATTCAATTGTTCAGCTAAAATAACAAAGTAGTTTAATATCTACATTTCTAACAAAATAAAGCTCTTTAATTTTTTTCTGTTGCTTTTTTCGTTTCATATTTTTTTATACAGTTTATTTATCATTTCATGAAAAACGTGATGTAAATTTACAATGCTTAACATTCAATAACTTGATGATTATTATAATTATTTATTTTTCTTTTAATTTGTCGAGTGCTTAAGCTCGAAATGGTTAAAATGAGAAAAATATTATAAATTATGGACTGAGACGTGTCAGAATTTTAGTAAATAGTGAGCAGCATAGTTTCGAAATATAAAATAAACTTAGATATAATTTATATTCTTCAAATTTAGACATCCATTAAATGGCAAAACAATTTTTGATGCACGATGCATGTGCAGTCGAGTTTGTTTTGTTAATGTTTTTGGAATTGTCACAATTTTTTTTTCATTTTCGGGTCTCTATTATTTCATTAAGTCATGCGAGTTCTGAGAATGACGAGAAACTAAAAAAAAATTCGCGGTTAGTTTTTGTCGATAAAGGAAGTGAAGAACAAAAGAATTTTCTTCAATTTTGGTGAAAAAGTCAATCTCGACTGAAATTTCAAGTAAATTATTTATTATTCAATAAACGAATGTCCAAGAAGCAGCACAAGAAAATCTAATCAAATATTTTTCAATGAATTTTGGATTCAGGGTTGTTAGTCTGGTATCTACCGTAGCTGTCACTTAGGCATGGACATAATCACAAGCACAGGCTACTTATTTTGTTTGAGTTACAGACAAATTACAGGTACAGATTACTGTCTTTGAGCAGGGAATTTTTCTTGTGTCTGTGATTTAACTGCAACCAGTGTTGTTATCTGGGGCTGGTTTCAAGGGTTACTCGGACTATGGTATACTCTATCTACCTTGTACAATACTATTAGTACCTCACCCACATTATCCAGGGCCCAGATAACAACTGGGGTAGGGTAGGCTATGTTCTATATAACCCCACCTATATTAAAAGTGAACTAGGATTAGAACACTACATTAAGTCATCCTAGGGTATTCTAGGAGTCGAGTAGGGTTGAATACCTTTAGAAAGCTTTAGAAACTGTCTTCTAACTATATATATGGTGTCATCATATGAATCTAGGTACCAATATGACTAGATTTTTGTAGATTGACCTATACTCTGTCTGGATTTCTAGGCTAAGATGACATATGTCTGAGACCATTCAATTATCCGCAAATATCTATAATCTGAGCTGGACCAGACACCTGAGTTAACAACATTGACTACTTTTTGATCCTTCCAAATTTGGATTTTAATACTGGAGGCCATCAATTCGAACAAGCATTTTATTCCTGAAAAATCCTGTTCAAATCAAAGACACCCAGTGCATCACAGATAACAACCCTGCTTGTTGCTTAACCTTTGTCAAAAATATTCACGAATTTGTGTTCTTTTTCGCCACACAATCTGTATTAACAGATCAATAGAAATAAAATAATAAAGAAGTTGATTTGAAGTTCAAAATAGTGCCAGTGCCAGTGAACACACTTTAACACGTGCTATGAATGAATCATATATAAATAATATTATGTGTGCGTGGACAAATGAGAAATGGAAGAGAGCACAAGAATGAAAAAAATAAAATTGAGAAAGAATGAAGAAAAGAAATTGAAAAGCGCCGCAATTACGTTTCGTTCTTTTCTTTCTCTTGCCTTTTGAGACAAGAATGAAATGAGTTTTGTATGTTGGCTTTATCTTGTTAGTGGTTCTAATCGAGATGGCTATTTTTGGGCGATCATGTCCAAATATTTTTTTTAAAGCGGAAATCTTTTTGAGAGAAAATAGAGGTGATTTGAGAGTAATCAGGTTATCTGTGATATTTTTGGTATATTCTTTTGATTGAGGCAATTTGTTATTGAATTTTTGGGGACTTTGACCTTCTTTTGATGTGAAGGTATCCTTCTTGTGCTAATAAATTGCATTGACATTTATTTGATTTGCTTAAACAGAAATTAAATGCTGAATATTGAAAATTGAGATTCGAACATGTAGAATTATCTTATACTCAAGATTAAGAACATACTTAGCTTTAGGTCTTGACAGAGACGTAGCCATAGGGTGGTCCTTAGATGCCCGGACAACCCCCTCCTTGAGATCAAAATTTAATACAAATTTTTTAATTTTTTTTATTTTTAAAATCGAAAAATTAATTTTCTTTACAAAAAACATTGAAAACTACTCAAAAAATGAATCTTAATGTTTAAATAAATATAAAAATTTAACAAAAAAATTATAACACAATGATTTTTTCAAAAATAAAAAAATGGACACCCCCTCTTCAAAAATCCTGGTTAACTGGTCCGACTAGTAACCCCCACAAAAAAAGTATTACCGACCGACTTTCTTACCCGTAATTTTATGAATGAAATTGAATTGGAAATTTACATGAGATGCTTGTAAAGCAGACAGGTAATTGATTGCACATGCAAAATTTAAATTCTAATCATAATTACATACACATATTCAGCTCAAGCATTCAAAATGCGACACAATGTCAGAGAACCGTAAATGAATTCACGCCCATCCCTTAATGTTATCATCATCATCATTAGTAATTGCAAGTAATGATGGAAATAGAAAATTTCTTGTGTTTTTGATGTTAATCCATTAATAATGCGAGTGGTAAGCATGCCACAAAAATTGATACATTTTTTATTTTGTCCCAACAATGCTGACAGCACCAAATAATTTGCATAAATTTTTTTTGTTCCTTAACTCGGTTCACATCGCAGCAAACCAGCAAGAAGAAAAAATTTCACAAGGAAATAATTTTTGGATGGGATTTATTTTCATGAAAATGGGAGTTACCGTATTATGAATTTGAGAATAACTTGCACGTTCTATCTTTCTTCGCACTTACATCCACAATATTCTTTATGATAAAATATGCGGAAACATTAAGAAATTGAAAAAAACTTTTTTTTCGGTACTTCATAAAGACTTGTAAGAAAATCTTTTTTTTTGTTTCTTAAGAAGCAGTTTTGGGACTGAAGCTGTAAAAATTTATGCAAGCAAGAAAAATATTTTTGTTACATGTAAAAGGCGTTGAAAATTTATCATTATTTCATAATTTTACTACATTCAGTTCAGCATCAACTTTAGCTAGGTCAACGAAGAATAACAAAAAATTTGTTTCTGTTCCTCGTTGCTGCTGCAAAAAAATTCTTCCGATTCCTTCTTTTTTGTTATGTGAATTTATTTTTTTTGGGCTGGATTTAAGTGGCGAGATTAATATTTGTGAAATAGAATTATTTATGGTAATTAATCATGAAGCATTTTTAAGAAAGTTACGCAGAAAATTGGTCTGTATATAAAATTAAAGAGAAAGAAGGGAACTGTAAATGTGTGAATATAAAAGAAGATCAGCTGATTTTATAAATTTTGCAGTGAGCTACTTTTATGATTGTACTGATCTTTAAGGGTCAAATGAGGATCTTTAGGATCGAATGAGATTTTCTAGGGTCAAATGAAGCTGATTAGGGTGAAATGAGACTCATTAGTATTTGGTAAGGCACTCTAGAGTTGAATGTGGTACTTTTGGATTATATGAAGCACTTTAATGGTCTAATGAAGCTCCTTATGATAAAATAAGCCTTTTTAAGGTAAATTGATGCTCTTTAGGGTTGAATGAGGTTAAAGAAGGGTTTTTAGTATCAAATAAGACTCTTTTTGGGATAATATAGCACTTTAGGGTCAAAAGAAGGACCTTAGTGTTCTAATGGGGCTATTTTAAGGGGTTTTAGGATCAAATAATATACATCAAGATTAAATGAGACTCTCTAGGGTCAAATGAGTATCTATTTGGGTCAAAAGAGGCTTTCTAGTGTAAAATAAGGTACTTACGGTTCGAATGAAGCATCTCAGGTCATAATCATTCATAATCATTTTATAAAAATCAAAATAAATTTACTCCTGTGAATCAACCCATGAGAAACCTTCAAATTAGCATCCCAACATTAAAAATATCTCAATCATATCTTCAAAAACCCTCAAAAGTCATTTTTTATTCAACATAATTTTTTTGTGTCAACATAAAAAAATTCTACTTCCAAAAAACTTAATAAATTCATTAACATAATTCATGAAAATTACACTGTAAATAATCCATATGCTGTACATTACAAAAAAAATTTTTGTGTGCTGCTTAAAAAGGAAATTTTTAAATTAAAATTCATTTCCATAAGAAAACAAATTTTTTCCTCACATCATAATATCCGTTGATGTGTCTTTAGCTGGATAAGATTGTAAAAGAAGTTGTGACATTTTGGGTATGTTCGTAACACATTCATGTCATTCACGTCATTACGTATTATTACGACAACATTATCTATGATCTATAACGGTAATCACAAGTGGAAATAAAATTGACACCAAGGGCTCGTTATACCATAGGGGGTACAATTTAAAATTTAGGGGGATGGGTTAAGATTTTTCTCATAAACCCCTAATAAATTAAAGAAAATTTAAGTGAAGTTAGGGGTATGGACTTAAGGGTATTGACTTCCTAAAATACCTTCTGGCAACACCCCTGCCCCTAGGTAAAGGGTTATGGCATACCCTTGAATTGTGACTTTAAGATAACCTAAGACTTTAAGATTATTTCTGGGGTAGCCCTAGGGTATATTCCTAGAAGCTATATCTCTAGGGTAGTGTATTCTCTAGGGTACCAAGCAACCCAACACTAGATTCTATGGAAATCTAGTATGGGGTCGTTCGAAAATTACGTCACGCTTTTAGTGGGGAGGGGGGGGTCAAAGAATTTGTGACTATCCATACAAAATATTTTTTTTCTTTGGAAAATTTGTGACAAGGGGGGTTCTAAAAAGTCGTTTTTTAGCGTGACGTAATTTACGAACGACCCCTATATAGCTTCTCAACTCTAAATTTTTAGCATTTTTGGTGTAATTTGTAGTTCACAAATTAACGTTTGATGGTATTCTATAAAACATAGAACATCTTTTAATTGCTAGCATATTAAACTCTCAAAAATACGCAGCCATCTCTTAATAATCTCAAAATGTGATCATTCCTACTTGCTCTGAATTTTTTTTCATCCAGAATTTTTTTATTCTACCGAAAAAAAGAAGATAAATTATGAGGGTCTAAATGTACGCATCAATTAAAACTAATAAAAAAATTTCAGTGTACTTGAAATATTATTTTTTCCTATCCATCCCATGAATTGCGCCAAAAAAGAATGTTCAGAAGATTTTTCAGTGTCTCTTTTTGAAAAGAATTCTTTCATGCACTCAATTATCACAGCAACAAAACAACATAAAAATTATGAGAAATTATATGTGAGGGTTATATGGAAATATTTTCGTGAGCCGGATGTTTGAATTTTTTTTACACATTCATAAACCTCCATGTATGCCTAACATAATCAACATAATATGGAAATAAAATACTCACATAAAAATCGAGATTTATTTTTTTTGCAACAATTTTTTTGTTGTTTTGTTTCTTCCTTTTTTGCATTCTTTCATTTCATTTTATCGGAGTGAAGAAAAAATTTCTTTCTTGTGGTTTTTTTGGGAGAAGAATTTTGTTTTTAGTTGGAATGAAGAATTTTTGTGGAATAATTTTTTTAAATAATTTTGATGATTTTTGGTGGAATTGAGGCGCATTTTTGGGGTTTTATAAGAAATTTATCTGATATTAGTCATTTAAGAAGGGGTTTTAAGACGTAATATGGTTTCTATGAATTAATAATTGATACCTTTTAAGCAAAAAAGGGTTCCGTTCGCAAATGATGTCACACTTTTGGGGGAGGAGTTCACAGATTTTGTGAAAGTTAGCAAAATTAATTTTTTATGGAAAATTTATGAGGTAGGTCATTAGGGGGGGGGGGGGGTTAAGTGGGATCTACGAAAACTGACATATTTAATGACTATGATTCCAGACAAAGAAAATTGACGCTATCTAATATAGCCAGTTTATATGAAAAACTATCGAGATTCTAAGCCTGTCAATGAGCCAGTCTTTCAAAAATATTCATAAAAACTGTCATAAAATTAAAATTGCTTTGAATTTAGATTCTTTTTGAAAGATCAGTTCATGATGGGAATAGAACCTTTATCTTCACCAAAGAGAGTGTTAACAGATATTCGGTTTGTAGCTTAACCACTCGACCACATAGGCCTTACTATGACACTGACAGATCTGACTATCTACAGACTGATACCCCAGATTCCACTCTGCTTTAATATTTACAAAAATACAGTTAATTTACCAAATTACAAGAAAATTTCCCTCCAAAACTAACTCATTCCAGCCAGTCAAACCAAGAACTTTACCTTACTATTCCAATAGTAATACTTTCCACAAAAATGTTTATCGCATTTTTCGCTGTCTGTTGTGCGAATAAATAATAAAACGAGAAGTTATAATTTAGAAAAATGTGGTAAAACAAATCAATTTTTGAACGAGAAAACGAGAATGAGGTGTGAAAGGCATTCTTGTGTGTTTACCTCTGTCATAATAACATTTTAAAGTCTAAACTATCCATGGCAGTATGCACAAATGTGGAATTATTTTTTCTCGTCCCTAAAGGCATATTTTTTTAGTTTAAATGGGATCACCACAAGAGAGTAATATGGGATAGGAAGTCTTCTTTCATGGATTATAAAGTCAAAAAGTTCACTGACCTTCATCATGACATGGATTTGTGATGCCTATTCATGCTACCTTTAGGGTGTTGTTTTCTTCATCTATTCCATCTGTTATTCATCGATTTCTCTTTGTCCACATCCTTCGTGTCTTGTGTGCTTAAAAAAGGATCAGTTTTGAGGGAAACATTGAAGATCATTTTTTCAAGGTTCACTGACCATATTAATCCTGCACTCATAATTCTTTATTGATATAAATCAATATAATTTTTTTATTGCTATTTCTAGTGATCAAACGATCGAACACCTATTATGGAAAATTAATTTGAAAAACACAAGCTCTGTAATAGATGCATATTAATTTTCAATAAGCAGTTTCACGCGCACGAATTTTTCTTAACCAGCCTTCTTCTTTTTGTGTTTTTTTTTGCTGCTCTTGAGAAACACGAGAGAAACGATAATCAACTGCTGCTAAATTTATTGCATTCCATCATCATTTTCTGCTTCTTTACGTTGCATCTGTAACAGTAGAAGGAACAGAAGAAAAAAAAATCGTAATTACATTTTAATATGATCGAACGAAAGCGAATGCGAGTGAGAAAAAGTGAGAAGGAAGGAGAGGGAGAGACGTTAATCGCAAGGAGATAATAATCGTGATGATGCAATTTTTAATCTTCTTCTTCGTCTTCTCTTGCTATCTTCTGTTGACTTCCGATTACGATTTAAACGAGTCTCATGTAATGTTTTAGTTTGTGGACGTATTCACGCCGTATGGATACTTGTTTGGGTATTGTGCGGATAAGTTTTGGTTTATGGATTGTTTTTAATTCTACGTCAGTTTGAACATTATTGCCGCTTAGGTGCATGCCTCTGGGTCCGATTTCTAGGGTTGTCTAGGGTACTCTTCCTACCCTACCTCAACGCTTCACCTAGGATACCCGGGGTAGTAGGTGGGATACCCTAGGGCAGGGTAGGTGAGATACCCTAGATAATGGTACTACTAGAAACCGGCCCCTGGATCCTCGAGAATGAACCAAAATTAGGCCACGTTTTAGGGGGAGAAGAGGTTGAAGAATTTGTGACAAGAGGGGGGTGTTCAAAAAAGTCCTTTATTGCGTAACGTAATTTACGAACAACCCCTTGACAATTAATTTTTTAAAGATTCAATCAAATGAGAAATTTCATCTCAAAAAACTTATAATGTTCTTGAGTGCCTCCTATGATCCATTTACATTATGTCACATTCAATTGAAAGATCAACCAAGACGTAAAGTCTACAACAACGAATTTTACTCTTTTCTGTGTTTGCTTTAGAATTTTTTTAAAATTGAAAAGAAAATAAAGAAATTATTTTAATCCCAATTCATTCACTCGATTCCGTCTGCCACAAAATATTAAATTAAATAAAGTTTACTTGATTTCTTTCGACTGATTTAGCACGCGAGATTAAATTTTTCTTTGTCCTATAACTGAATTTCTTATGGATCTTTTCAAAAAACTCAAAAGGCTGAAAAAAAAATTCTATAAAAAATTTCTTACGTGGAATTAAAAAAATAAAATTTAATTTCTACTCCCTCAAAAATGATCCAATGAAAGGATTTTATATTCAATTTTTTCGATCCCATCTGCTCAGTATTTTTTTTTGCTACCGTAAATTTAAAGTAAATGCATTACTTCCTTTCCTATGGATGAAATAAAGGAGAGAAAACCAGAAAGCATTGTGTAAACAATACAAGAAATAAAAAAGGATTTTTTTTTGATAGGTCGGTCACATTTTTCTTATACAACAACTGACATTTGGAATTGAAATAATGCTTGTTGAATCCATCAAGATATTTTACACAATAAAAATAAAATGTTGCACAATTTTTATCAACATTTACGAACATGATACACATGGCACATTAGTGCAAAAAATAAAAATTGTTAAAAAACTGTAAAATAACAAAACAACCCTTTAAAAAATTTATTTTAAAATTCTCTTCCCTTCCTTTTACATTCTTGCCCAGACATCACATAAAAGGATTAAAAAATTGCAACCAAAACAACAATTCCATCATCGTCGATCATCATTTCTCAGCTTCTGAAATTTTTTTAACGGTACGGGAATTTTAGAGAGATTGTGTTTGGTGTTTGTGGCATTTTGGGTTGTTTGGTGGTGATTTGATGATAAGTGTGAGTTATGGTCAAATACTTTGACTTCAAGGCTTGATTTTAAAGAATTGTTGATTGGATTTGGAGCATAATTGGCATGCTGATAACATTCACTGCCGAAAACCATTGGCATTGGTATCCCGCCAGCCATACAACCAACGACATTGACAACTTTTGCATTTTCAGATATATTTTTGACAATTCTTCTTTTTGACTTACATTTGGTTTACGTTTAATAAGCGCCAGGTTAATTTTTAACTTTTGAGGCATTATCAAAGTCATGAAACTTTGTATCGTTAGCGAATTCTGTGAAGGTCAAGAAGAAACTAAAGTTTAATGCCCGTTAAGTAGGGTTACCAGACATTTTCAAGAAAAATAGAGGGCATCCCTCATGTCGACTAGTTTTATTCGTTTTCTGGACGAATTAGAACATTACAAATCTTTTTTAATTTTTTAAAAATGAAAAAATAGAGGACTGTCCTCTGAAAAACCAAGCAGATGGTCAGCCTACCGTTAAGGCAATTCCTATTCTGGTATCATGTCAGATTTTTAGATTTTTTAGCGTAATGTGTGCCAAAGAACTCATGGAAAGAGGCTGTGGATAGAGACATTATAGCACTTGGTATTGACAATTGGCAGATGTCAGCGATAGAGCTAGTTTTAGATGGAACAAAATTGATCTGGATGACCAGAAAACCCAACTTTTGGCGTTGAGGTTGTCTTGTCGCTGATAGTCTCCATGGGAGAGTCATTTCTTATGGATAGACAATGACACAGGTGTACAAGGTTCTAGTGGATTCCAGAACAAAACTGGTCTTGTCATATGCTTTGCGACTACCCTTAATTATTAGATTATTACTAAATTTTCATATTAGCTTTTTAATATCAGTTAATATTATTAGCAATGGGTGTCTGTATCAATAAAGTGTGAAGCTTCACATATAATTCTGAATTCTCATTTTAATATAACAACTCATTAGTATCCCATACCAATTTTTAATCCTTTATATAAACTCAATAAATTCCCAAAATAAATGCACCTTTTCCATCAATAACCCCTGACTCAATTTTAAACTTTCCTAAAAACTAAATTTTATAAAAATATTTTTTATAAATAAAATAAAATAAAAATAATTTTTTCTAACGCTGGAAAGTTTTGGAAAACGGTTTGAGATGAACAAAAGAGAATTTTTAACCCTTTTCTATTATATTCTCGCACAGTTGCAACCTTTTCCAAAAAAAAAGTTTTTTTTACACACAAAAAAAATTCTATTTTAATGGATAAATATTTGGTGTGAGAGACAGAGACAGGCCTAGCTATTGTAACTGAATTTCCATCATCTTCATCATTATACACATAAATTATGTAAAGTAATTTGTTTTCGGCGCGAAAAAAAGATTTTTTTTTGATCCGCGGAAGCTGAAATATAAAGGCATTTGGCGGTTTCTGGTACAATTTTTTTGACCTGACTTCTCTCATGCTTAGGAATTCTCCCAATTATCTTGAATTTAACCTTCGTCCTTCGTCCCTATTATTGTTGCTTCATCATCATCTCTTCCACATCATAGAACGTCCTCAATCAAATCCTTCAAGATAAATTTCTACACAAAAAATAAAATCCCATTGTAATTCGTTGTCTTTATGATCTTTTTTTTTTGTGTGCATTAAAACGTTTTTTGCTGTTCCTCCTTTCTTTGCATGATCTTGCTGTTTGTTGTGAGAAATTTTCTAAATTTTATTTGAAAATATTTTTTTTTGTTTTTTCTCCATCGTCTCATTTTTAACCCTTTTTTTCTGGGTTATAACATATTGCATGACTACATACTTACTTTCTTCCGGCAAGATTGAAGATTCTCATAAAGGCAATGAGAAACAGAAACGACATGATGGTTATTTGAGATTTTTTTTCACTCTGTGTAAATTAACATTTGAATAAAAATTAAATATTAAAAAATCTGTTCCTTTTTAGTTCTTTTATAGACGTTTCTCTTTATTCTCCAAATGTCCGATAAATAAATTATTTTAGTTTTTTTTTACTTTGAGAGTTCAGCTTTCATTCGTACATAAATTCTTGACAATATTGTTATTATTATTATTACTATTACTATTTTTATTTTACTCATTATTTTTTTTTGTTGAGAAAGCAGTTTTATCATCCATGATAACCGTCAAGTTTGAAAACATTTTGTGTTTTTTTGGACGGTTTATTTCATTTTTTTAATGCATGAAAAATTTAATTTTTTGATGAATTTTTTTAATGTTTTTTTAATTTGAAAAAATCGTGGAAGTTAGAAAAAGTTTGAAAAATTTGATTAGAATTTTAATATAAATGAGATTTTTGCAGAATTATTTTTATGAAACTCATGGAAGGAAGCTGATGAGAGCATTTCATATTGGAAATCCTTCTTATTTAAAACTTTTAATTCAATTTTATTATTTTTTTCTAAATTCTAGTGATTTTAAATTTCAAAATTAAACTTTTCTATATTTTAGTATTTTTTGAAATTTTGACATGAGCCAATAACACTTTTGAAAGACCATAATAAAGTGTTAAGAGTTGAAATTTAATAAGGGTCTATTTTTCCAAATGAAGGGTCAATTTTGTGATGAAAGTGGTCAGTGCGGAAGCTATTTAGATCATTTCTTTAAAAGAAGTGCGAGGGATATTTAAGGGGTAAGTCCGAATCTAAAAACTGAAATCATTTGATAATTAATCAATTATAAAGGGTCATATGAGGAATTCTATTGTCCACTTGATCAAAATACATTCAGACCATGTGTAAGCAACCATCAATAAAGTGCATTTTAACCTTGCTTGGAAAATTATATGAAATGTCGGCAATTTTCTTAAATTTCAAGTTAGAATTTAAAAAAAATTAAAAGAAAAAGTTAATTCAAATTTTACAGACACGGAATGCTGTGATCAACATTTTTCTTAGATTCACTTTTTTTTAAATTTATTGAATTTTTAAATTTATTAAAAAATTAAATTTATTAAAATTTTAAAATTTTTGAAATTTTAAACTTATTGGAATTTTAAATTTATTGAAATGAAAACTTGAAATTTATATTTTAATTTGAAGAGAAAATGTCAAAATTTAAAATTTTCCATTTTGAAAATAGAGCAAGAAAAAACTATTAATCGCAGTATGCTAAATCTTAAAAATTCAATTCAGCTTGTCCTCTTTATAAAAGTAAAATACTCGTTAGTTTTTCTGAGTTTTAAAATTTTAATCAAATTTTTCAAACTTTTTTCAGCTTCAGAAATTATAATAAATTTGAAAGTTTGATGATTAAGATGATAAAATTATTTTTAAAAACATAATAAGTAAATAAAAAATGAGGTTTTGTGAGAAAATAGTTGAAATTGTAGTTTCAAATAAAGTTCAAATTCTTTCAATAATTTTTGAAATCATTGATAGTGATGATTAGTTTTTTAAAATAAGCCTTTAAAATATTTCTAAATTTATAGATTTTAAAAATTGTATTTTTTGAAATTATTTTAAATTGCTCAAAATTAATGGCGTTTTGAAGAATTTTAGAGATTATTTTTTAAATATATTTTGGAATTTTATTGATTATTTTTTAAAATTGTTAAAATTATGATTTTTTAACAACTTTTAAAAAAATTTTATTGCAAGTTCCATAAATTAAATTTCAAAAAATTTGTATATCCAAGAAATTTGTTTTCAAATCAGTCTAACTAAATAATTTCCAACTATTTTCACACAAAACCTTGTCAACAGATAATAAAATTAAATAAATTCATTTTAAAAAGTTTGTTTTTTCATTTAAAGCATTAAAATAATATTAAAAAATAGGACCATTAATTATATTGCCATTTAGTGTCAATACATACACACAATAAATTTAATTTCACTTATACCTTAAACAATATCTTCAAATACCGAAGAGAAGAAGACAAAAAATTATAAAATAAAATAAAATTATTTCTTTTAATTGATATGGAATATAAAGTATCATTTTTTTGTTATAGAAGAAAATCATCAAATTTTTATAACACATATTTATGTCATAATTTGAATTCCATGACTAGAATTTTCCCCATTTTCAATTTTGAGAACCAAAAAAAATCTGTTTTGCTTCATCTAAAGTCACAATAAGCACAAAAACCTTATTTTTTTGCCATTGAATTATTTGATACAAATTTTACTCATCTAATAAAAGTGTGATTTACCACGGCAATGTCTTCGACCTGTGATTCATTTTAATTTTTTTACGTGCAAATTTATTTAGTGATTTTTCTTGCATATCTCCTTTTTCTAACTTTTAAAGATAAAATGAGCATAATAGAGTAGAAATCAAAAAAGAGAAGTATAAGGCGTGAAATAGTTTCCTTCACGAGTATCAGTTACTTCCTTTCCTAATGATTATATGTAGATAAGTCGTTGATAAAAAGTACATTGTATAGCATAAACTAATTTCACTCATAGTCCGTAAGCAATTTATTTATTTTTTGTAGTATCAAATGCTGAAGTAGAACTGGATGGAGTTTCTTTTGGTGGTTTGGGATAGATGTGATTGTTGGGGGTCCATTGGGGTTTCTAGGTTGAATTTTTAACAGTTTTGTATGTTTTTGGTTTCTTTCATGTTAAAAATTCAAGTATTAGCCAAAATCTTAAGATCTATCAGCCTATTTGGCTTTAAACAATCAATTGTAGGCTTCCCTTGTATGGAAAGGGGTATGATAAGTAGAAATACCCCTGTGTAGCTCTTAAAGACCAGGTTTGGTGCCCTTAGATAGGCTGGTCAGATATTTTTAGAAAAATCAAAGGAATTTCTTACTTTTGATGAATTTTGGTCATTTTTAAGCAAAAGGAATCTAATTTAAGACATTTTTGGACCTAAAAATAGATAATAGTCCATCAAACCTTAAGCAGATGACCACCCTACCCTTAAAAAATTGCATAGGGTAGGATACCTACTTTATTTGGGTTATGACTATAGAAACTAACCTATAAACCCAAACCTCAACAAGATCCCAAGAATATCCCACCATAAATCAACTCCATCCAAACCCCACCCCGAGCTACCCTTAAATATTTTTTTTGTCGTCAATCTATTGTGTATATATTAATTTTATATTTTTTTTTTATCATATGTGAATAGAAAAGATGTGTGTGTAGGTTTTGTCTATGTGTAATATCTACCGTGTCTTTGTAAGGTCATCATACCATTAAGCATACAATTTGATAGTGTAGTCAGAGTATTAAAAAAAGAAGGAATCTACGCGCTGCGTTAAGAGTAATCAAGCATATAATTTGTTTAGTCTATAAGTCATCATTGTAGAAGTTTCTATTTCTTTTCTTATGTATGAAAAAAGGAACAAGAGGTGTTGAGGATGCTAAGTCCTGAGGATCCAAAAACAAAAAAATTAAATTTGCGTGCTTTACATAATCGAACACTTTTCTTTTTGACTTATGTCAACGTTCATGAGTTTCGTTTGAATATCTTCATCGTCCTCGATCGCCTGCTCCTGACTGTGAAGATTTAATACCAATTCATTTCTCTTATCGACTATTGAGACGAGTTCAGCAAGCAACAATTTCTCACGTTCACGCTGCTCTTCTGTCTTGCGCCAATCCTCTATCGATAAAGCAGCGCGCAGCTCGAGATTCAAGAGATCGTATTTACGTTCTAAATCACTTTCTTGCTCCCTATATATTTTTTTTGTACAAAAAAGGTAGAAATTCAGGTAAAATCTATCCAACAAAAATTCTTATAAGAATCACTTACAAAATATTCAGTTGCATTTGCCGTCTCAGCAGTGCATTCTTCTTATTGACTAACGTAAACCATTGAGCCATTAACTGATCTTCAGTTTCATTTCCGATATTTCCACCCATGACTGCTCTCAGCTTCTTCTCTAACTCGTTTGCCTTTTGATCAATAGACTCTTGTTCACGTTCTAGTGCATCGAGTTCCGACTGGATGTACTTTGTCTTTTCCATCTGAGGATGAGAATTGAGGGAAGATTTGTGTTAGGACTTGATTTTTGATAATTAATTAATTTTTTTGAGTGGGATTCGAACCAACGTTCCAAGGTTTCCTTCCCAGACGCATGGTCCTAACCCTGAGCTATCAAGGGTTACTCAGAATCTTGGCAGAATGCAAATTTAAACTATTATCTCCAACAATGTCCACTTCTGATCAACAGACACTTACCTTAGTCTCTGACTTTGGTGAAATTCTCTCTAAAATATTCATGTTGTGCAATGGACTCTTTCCGCGTGGCGGAGTGGTCCTTGCAGGACTCTGATCTCTAAGTATCTCATCTTTAGGCATAGATGCATTATAATTAAATGGTGTGACGTTGTTGTTGATCGGAGATATTGTTCTCTCAGGCGATAACGTGATTCTTTGTGTGAGTGGTCTGACTGGCGACGATGGTGAGTCTAATGTGATGGATTTGGCTCTTGTTTCAGCAATGAGACGTCTTGCGTGCTCTCGAAGTCTTGTCTGTCGATCGTTCTAAAAATATATAATTTTTTGGAATATTATTGTGAATATTTTCGAGGAACTTGTTGAGTCTTATTATTACCTCATCCAGATCAACAATTTTGCCATTTTCAATGGCTGTCGGTCGAAGCTTTTCAATCAGTTCTTTAGCTTTCTCACTCTGTTGCTTATGACGATTGACAATTTTCTAGAAGATTAAAGAGATTTAATTACTTCCTCATCATCTTAATGATCATTTCAGAATTTATGGCTGCAATAATTTAAATGAGTAAGAACTTACATCATCAATAACTGGAGGAGGTGAAATTAAATCTTTTGGTGGAGATTTCTTTCTATTCTTAATATTTTCCTCATCTTCATCGTCAGATCCAAATGGATCATTTAATTCACGCCTTGTCATTAAAATTGGTTTATCAGTTGAATTCTCATTCTTTGATCCATTCATGAAAATATTCTTTGATTCCTTTTTCGTTGGTGATTTTTGAGCTGTCTCAATTATAAGATTTGATCGTTGCATTAATAGCTGATGTTTAATGTCATTCAGACTAGCCGTGATTTCACTACCAGCAGATATTGAGTCACTTTTGAAGCTTCCAAGTACGTATTTTGATTCATCTGAAGTTGGTCCTAAAATTTAATAATTGTTCCAAACATTAAGTAAGCAAATTCAAGCCATGCTATTAGAGCTGTAAGCTGACAAACGCTTGTCAGTAGACACACACAGAAAATGGCACACAAAACAATCAACTTACCAATATGATCTACTTCTAATTGACGTCCAGTGAAATGGGCATGTAATTGATAAAGATAAGTCATAACAGCCAATTTATCCGGTACAGCAAGGAGACTCATATCAGATGGTTCCAATACTTTTGGAATTCCTAATTTCTCGCCCGCATCAAAAGCCTTCTTACAATTTCCAATAATATCTGATGGCCCCAATGTATTCATATCGATTAGGTCTGGTCTATGATGTGCTATTATGGCTGCAAATGCCATTCCATTTTTAAAACTAGTTGTTAAGTTTGTAACTTTAACATTTTCATAATTCTTTGTGATTTCTTTACACCACTCGAGCAAGTCTTGTCCTGGTGTCTTATCTCGTCCTAACGTTCCTGTTTTTGGTTTCTCTTTTTCTTTCTCTTTATCATTAATTTCTGGTGCCTTCTTCACCTCCTTAAGATTGTTGTTATCATAGTCATAACTTTTCTTCAAATTTAATGGCTGCAAATCAATTCTCTTTTTAATCTCGGGTGGCTTTTGTACAAGCTTTGGTGGTTCAGCGATGACTTCAGTTTCTGGTAACTTAATTTGTTCTGGTGATGCTAGTGGAGCAGGTTTCTCATCTTTATTAAAGTTAAATGAATGGAATAAATTATTAGACTTAGGTTTGGGAGTGGAATTAAGCAGTGACTTTTCGGGTTCTTTCTCTTTCTCTAATTTAGCAACAGCTTCAAGCTCTTCTGGGAATTTCATTCCGGCTATTTTACTAGTTGGAATCATTGCATCAGTTCTATCACATTTTTCCTCAATTTTATTCATTTCTCTTGGTGTTTCCTCAATCTTATCAACATGATTGACCTCAGCAACAGTTACAATTTCATGCTTATCAGCCGTTTTCTCATTGTTTGCTTCATTTTTAGTCATCACAATATTTGAATTAATCTCAGCCAAAGGAGTTGGATCTTCGGGAATGGAAGGGACACTTTTGGGTGTTTGAACTTCAGGACTGTTTAAGCTCGATGTTAATTGTTCTAATTGGTTTGTAAAGTCAATGACGTGCTCTGAAATATCACCGGAACTCTCCAAATCAGGAATATCTTCAAGGTCGTCTAACGGTGCTATGTCTGAGGCGTTGTTTACGCTCATCAAGCTCACCATGCTTTGCATGTCCTCATCACTAAAAATATAAAAGTTGATCAAAAGAGAAATAAGAGACGACAAATAAACAAACAAATAAATAAAAAGAAAAATCAATGAATGGTCTAAGAATAGAATATAAAATAAATTTTGTTAATTACGTCGCTTTTCCTTCTCTCAGAAATACGCAGGAAATCGTGAGTTCAATTTCGGCAGACGTGATCTTCTTTGTCATTGGACGAAGAGTTATTGCAAATGTTTGTTGTGTTGATTCAATACTCGCGTACTTTCTCATGTTTATCGCGGCTGTCGCCAGTGGCCTTTTCTTGCCCATCGGCGATAAATCTTCAAGAACAAATGTCCAATCTTTATCCTCTAATTCATGCGTTCGCGGGTCTTTAAATAACGTCACAGTGATTGAATGATTGTCAGGAACTGGCCAGCTTAAATTGGCTACTAACGGGTCTACCATATCGGGACTCCAGGGTAAAGACGTTGAAACAACTCGTCGTGATCTGTGAATGAAATATTTGTTGCCGTTAGATAAAGTTATGTTGGAGTAGAATGGAACCATATATAGGTGATTCTGTCAGAGTGAGAGATATGGCTCTGTGGCTGAGTGGTTAGTCCATAGATCAAATCTCTTCTGTGAGGACGTGGGTTCGATTCCCACCAGAGGCACCTATACATAGTTGAATTCCCAACATTACAGATAATTATGTCATGTACTTACCGTCTCGTCCACACAACATAAAGATTCGTTGGACGCCTATAATCAATAAATATTCCGTTATCAAAACATCTATATCCAATAATTGATTTATTGACTTCTTTTTTTTTACTTACCACTTTGAAGTCGTTTCAACTTTAATCTCATGATAAGACACAGTAAATTGAAATTTGGCAGCACGCTTGTTAACGCGTTGCAAACGCTTCCACACACTGCCCATTGCGGAATCTCAATATAATTCTAATAAATTATTAAGCACTTGTATTCTTCTTCTTTACTGGATCTCTTTTTATGACTCATACATACTTTTTTCCTTATATGTTGAATTGATTTTACAATAATCTTCTTATAACACACTGCTTTTTTTACTTCATCTTGCTTTTCACACCTCGGAGATAACTTTTTGTTTATTGCGTTGCACTCTGTTTAGAAGTTAATTGCTAATAAAGTTAATTATTATTACTTTTTTTCAAGGAGAAAATTTCATCAATTTCTTTTACAAAGATTTTTGCACAATTATTCACACTTAATAAGATTTTGAACACTTGATTTTAACACACACGTTGCAGTCGTCAGCAGATATATAAATATTCAATTTTATTCTTTGGTATTTTCACGTCATATCTTTAATTTTCAAAAAATTTTAAATACAAAATTGTTTTTAATCGAATGAATAATAGTTCGAATTTTCTCGTTCGGAGTAGGCGTTTAAATTTTTAAAAATCGTTAATGTTTTGTTCGAATAAACGAAGGGATTTGTTTTTATATTGAGTGGTAGTTGTAGATGGCGTGAGAGCCAGTCAGGAGGGATTTGAATATTTCTTGTTAACGGAATGGCAATTTTAATGGATAAAGGAATGATTTCTTTTAAAAAATGATTATTCTGTGCATTTGTCTGAGCTTATGTTGGGAAATGAACCATCGTCCTCACTATTACTGAATTCTGGTCTGGTGCCTAATCACTTGGAAACAGAGACCTTACTCTTATAGAAGCAGATTTGCCTGTATACGCCTCGATACCCAAATTCCACTCTACTTTGATACTAAGTGTCACACAGCACCAGGGGTCATTTTCTCAAGTATAACCTAGAGTTTATTCTTGCCATACTAAAGACAAGATCCAGGGTGTACCCTAGAAAAGGGTCCCAGACCCCTCACCCTTTTTCTACATTATTAGTGACCCCTTAAGGGTTTAAGCATTTTTTTCTCCAAAAATTAACTTCTTAATGAATATCAATAGATTCTAGCAACGCTGAATCCCAAAAAAATTTTTTTTGGGGGGTAGGTGATTTTTTTCAGTTAGCGCAATTATCCTGTTTGGACTATTCTTGCTGGCTGCACCACTAGATTCTAGTTATGCTAAATTAAGAAATTACTCCAAAAAATCCAAAATATAAATATTAAAAAATAGATGCTGATCCCATAAATTCATGTCTAACCAGATGACCACCTAATTCTAAATTCAACTACATTCTCATTTCTAAATTGAATCTAAATACGATAACTTACTAACCATATCACATTATATCTACAATTTTCCTACAACCCATCATTATCTTGACCAGTAATCACCAGCATAAATACACAATAATAATAATAACAATAATAATCCTCATGACATTTATGACTCATAAAAGTGTGTACAACACAACAATTTTTCCATGTTAATCACTTCTGTTATCGTAAATAATTAGACCTATAATTATCAATTCACACAAGAAAATGTTAAAGCGACCATAAATCAAAAGAAACAATGAAATAACATTTTAGCACCAAGTGAGTGTCGTGTCCGCGAATATAAAAATTTTCAGGAAAAGTCAATATTTGAGTGCAAAAAGTTATTTTTTATGACTTTTGTTTGCAATTCTTTATTTTGGTTTTTGTGGGTAATTCCCATCACGTTACTTCATCTTATTCATCTTTAGCGCCTATAATGAAGACAGTAGCCATAATTGATAATAATAAGTTGACAAACACGTGAACTTTTTCACAATAATCCAATACAATCATGCCTTGATGAAAAATTCCTTTTCACATTTTTGTTTTGCTTCCAATATTTGAGTCTTAAGCAGAAAAAATGTGATTGTAAATAAAATTTTCCCAAATTTGCTTAGCCACTGTCCGTTTATTAACACCTTCCTGCTATGACAATCTTGAGTTACTCATGTTTGCATTCATATGAAAACCCTGAGCATCTTCAACTTGATAACTAGATTTTTTGCTGATAATTGATACGTCAAATACATCCATTGACTATTGAATCATTCATATCTCTTTCATTTCTACTGGTGACGCGAAATATCAAACTTGTTTATCTGCAAATGGATGGAAATAAAAGAGTTTGGATGAGTCAGTGTTGATGATAATTCAAATGATAAGTCAGAGATTATCACAATAAACAATACGGAATTTCCATCACGAGTTTCCTTGTGATTAATTAAAAATAGATTAAAATTGTTGACAGTTGCATTAAGAAGAGATAATCTTTAGAAACAGTTCCTTCCTCATTTTCCCAGCATTTTTAATGAAAAAAAAATTCTTAACTTTTTGAATTTTTATGAACTATATATACTGTATATACTAACTACATGAAACATATACATTTATTTATTTAACATAAACATATATATATGTCTCCATACAACTGAGCACCGACCAAAAGCCGACCATTGCTCAGTTTCTCACTAAATTATTCAAAAATACATTTGCAAAATTTGGATTAATTAAATCATTTTCTGCTGCTTAAATGCTTTAGTTACATTAAAAACATTTCAAATCAAGTGCTTACAGTTCAAATTGCCTATAATTCTAACGAATTAACATCAATTTTGTGAAATTTTATTTTCCATACAATTGTTTACATTAAAAAATTTGAAAAATAACGGTCACTTTCCTTATATGAAGACATATATAAATATTGTATATTCTTTAAAGTGGCTTCTTAAAACATTTTATAAACGGGGTTTTAAAAATATTTTTATGAGCATGCTTGAATATTTTTTGATTAGAATATAATCATTTAATTTAATTTCGAATGTTTTTTTAATTTTTAAACCAGGACATAGAGTGTTAAAAATGGAAACTTAATTCTAAAATTTCAAAATTCTTTCAAAGTTTTTACTATTTCCCGTTTTAATTTTATTATTTAAAACTAAGAATTTGAAAAAAAATAAAATGGTCTGCTGATGGGTAGGGGGGTTGATGGGGGGATTAATGGACGAATACAGTATTAAATGTGTCACAGCCTTCAAAAATCCTGGCTACGCCACTGCAATGTTTATAAAATATTTACTACAAATTTGTTTATTCATTTAAAATTGCACTTACAAATCTGTCAAAAAATAATTTAATTAATGCTTCAGTAAATTTTTGCAGCATGCTACTTTTTAGTAAATATAAATAAATTAATGACTGTATTTGTGGACATCAACTCAATGCCTTGCAAAACTGTGAAAATTCAATATTAATGGTGATTCGTCATGAAGTTTTATTTTCATATCTGAAAACTATACAAATATTTTTTTAGTTCTTAAAAAAATAAACCCCAGGCATAACTGGATTTTATTTTTCAGCCGATCGCCCTAACAACAATTGTTTTCTGCGTATCATGTCACAAATTTCTTATCTTGTATTATTTATCTCATGAGTGAAGCCTCTGCATCTTTTAATTTATGGATCTCACATTTCTCTATAATCTGGGATATTTTTGGACTCGTTGTTTATGGAACTATTTAGCAATGTGAGTCAGCTTGACTGTAGCACACAAGAACAACAAGTTTTCTGTAGTCTAGAAACGATTTGATAAATAAGATAAAAATAAATTTACATTTCAATCATCCCTTATCATAGTCTCAAAAAAGATGAATTTATGATCGACATAGCACGTCGTAGACGAATGAAGTTATCTTTTGCTTGTGACGTACATACAGCAGATTGATATAAAAATTCAGAGTAAAACTGAGAAACTTCTAGTAGGTTTGCGAACCGCAACCCTTTGGGCTGCACATTTTTATTATTCAAGTTATTAAGTTGGTGAGTATTTTTTAACTGTCTGTTTGTGGTTAGTGATATTTTTATGATGTGTTGAGGGTTCGTTCACAAATGACGTCCAACAAAAATTTTTGAATTGTCAAAAAATTCAATTTTCCAAAGCTCTAAAGATTGAACATCATAAGTGAATGACCCATCTGTTATTAGGTTCCTTCATGACGAGTTGAAGCCATAAATTATTATTTATTTTACACCTTTGTAGGGAGAGAAATTGAAGAAATTTCAAATAAAAAAATATGAGATTAAAATTGAAACTTTCGTGCCTTAATTTCATACTTTCCATCACTGTAAGAAATTTTCATTGAGTCCAGTGACTTTATTGTGAGTCAAAACTGAAGATATCTTATCTAGAAAAAACGAAATTCTATTTTTGTAGTATCCAACAATTGCCAATTGTGATACTTTATATAGTGATAAATCTGAAAATTTCTTACACATTATCTATGGCGCTGTCATACCTTGATTTTTTCGTTCCAGCAGCAACTGTCTGGCGAGAATCAACAAGTTGTTTGTGATTTATATGAAAAAGTGTGTAAATAAAATTTTTTAAAAGTAATTAATTGAAGGTTAAAGGGTATGGGATCAATATTTGAGGCTATTCTAGTCTGAAATTATGGTTTTTTCCTAAAAGTTTGCTAAAAGTGATTAAAATTTGGCTGTAATTGTCTTAAACTTGGTTATTGGGCACTTGAGATTGAAAGCTCGAAAAAGGTTGGCTGAAATTCTTAGGGTTCGCAGGTCAAAAACAATTCAAGACCAATTGACCAATCTTGTCACGTAACCAAATCCATAATCGTGACCTAATCCAATTTGAACTGTCTAGTGCCAGATACAAGAATGCGATTATGAGTCACAGTCTAAGCTCCCATAAATAGTTTAACCAGATGTTACCCTGTTTTTCATTTCGCAATAATAACAGACTGTATTGCTTCAATTTATCAGATACAATACATACTCAGCAGTTTCATTCAGTATCTCTTTTTTGAATGTCATTTATGTCAATAATCTATTTATTGACATTCTCACGTGAGCGAAATGTTTTAGTCTTGATAGATTCTAAGAATCTTGAGGAAACCACTCTGCTGAGTCTCGAACCCAGGACCGCTGAGTAGTAATTAAGTACCGAAGAACTAACCACTCAGACACTTAATCTAACTCTTGGGTCCTTACGCTCTACACTCATGAAAAAAATTTAATAATTTGTTACTAAAACCTTGTTTACAAAAACTTTAATGAAAAATATTAAAATTTTAGTAAAAATTATTAAATTTTAATATATAATTTCCTTGCATTTATATACTTCACAAATGCTCCCAGAAATGGCTTATACAAGTATGAGCCTTAATTCTCATACAAAGTTATACAAATTAATTGATAATTTATGAAGCGCATAAATTTCCAAACATTTGTCAAAGTCATAAACTTTGAGAAAGTTTCTCAGTTTTGACTTAAAACAGCTCTAAACTGTATATTAATTATAGTGTAAAGCTTATTTTTCAAAGAAATTTTAATAACTTTTTATTAAAATTTTTGAACAAATTTACTAAAAGTTAGTAAAAATACATCTTGCTAACTTTTTATTAAATTTTAGTATGAAAATTATTAAAATTTTAACGGTTTTATGAAATTTGAATAAAATTTTACAAAACCAAAAAATTTTTAATAACTTTTATTAAAATTCTTCATACATTTTTAATAAAAATTAATAACTTTTTTTCATGAGTGTATAAATATCTAATATTTTACATTATTTGAAGCTGCATAAATCTTAAAGCTGAATTTTTTTGGATGATAATAATGACTTATTATCTACACTTCCTAACAAAACATCAAAAGATTACACAAATCTATTTGTTGATCTTGCAAATTAACTTCTTAATAAATTAACAGTGCTTTCTTTTTTACATAACTAAATATGAATATTCAATCAAGCATCTCTAAATATCTCTAAATTTCCAATTCCTAACTCAATATTAGAAGAAATGCAAAAAAAAGTTTTTTCATTCAACCAAATCTAAACAAATAATTTCATTTCCCACATTCGACAACCTTAAATTCAATTAATAAGCTCATAAATATTTCACAACGCATTTATCGCCCATAACGAAAAATTCAATTCAGTCAACAGTTTAATGTAAAATACCCAGAAAATTAGAGCACTTTTCATAAATTTGCAATGTAAAGAGCACGAAAAAAAAAATTATTCATCTTTGTTTGTTCCAATTATCAATTGTTACAGCTTTTGATGCGCATGTGATTGATTGGCGTGTTGATAGCCGTTCACAGATTCACATTCAGTTAATTCTGAAAAGAAGCATGTTTACTACTATCAAAATGACAACAAATAAATTGTATTTCCACTACATGTAAAGCGAGAGAGTTTTTGAGGATCATTCTCCATTCATACAAGACCAATGTGTGCTCGAAAAAAAAGCTTTTCATTAAGCTTGATTAAGATTTGTTTTTCTTGTCTATTGCCCCTTCTAGAAAAGTGGCTGTGGCTGCTATTAAATTGTTGATTTAATCTCTTCTCTCTTTGGCAAGAGAATATGTGTGAAATTTTCATACCTTTTGTGAGATTAACGTAGAGAAGTAAATCACTTTAGAGAATAACATCAACTCAAATGAAAATCAGTTAATAAATCACTGATAATGAGGATTGATGAGATGATAGAGCGCTTTATTGGTTGTAAAATTGGTTCTTAATCTTAAAAATTCAAGATTTTCTTAGAAAATCAAGCTTTTAAAGCAATTTAATGTTTAACGGATTTTTCAAATTCAAATCAAAGGGTTTGAAAATACAAAATTGTAAACAATCCAAAAATTCATAGTTTAATACCCTTCAAGATTTCAAAACACAAAATTCAGCAAATTTAATTAAAATAAGCATCAAAAGTGATTCAATATTCACAAATAAACTATCAATAGTATCAAACTGCTGATAATGAAGTTCTCAGAGCACAGAAACACCGCTAAAAATATATATACGAAAAAATTAAATACACTTTTAGTATTCAAATTACAATAATAAACATCACATTGTTAGTATCATTATTATTTCCATTGTGGATGAGTTTTATAGTAGTAACTACACGAATTTTCAAGTTAGTTGTACTACCCGACTCGATAAATAAAGATCGTTAAGACGAGGACTCTTCAATAATAAAAAAATAATATTATTATTGTGAATATAAATTTGTCTGATAAAAAGATAACAAAAGAGAGAAGAAAAAAAGGAGAAAAAAATTAAAAATTTTTTATAAGAAAAGAAGAAGAAAAAAGTAAAGTCGTGAACATTTTTTCATTAATTCGCACATTTTGAAAAACAACCGAAAAAAATAATAATTTGTAAAAACAACAAATGCGACAGTTGTGTAAACAATTCGTGACTAAATAACGAAAAAGAAAAAAGAGAGATCTTTATGAAAGTTAAAAGTTGCAAATTTGGCAGCAATCAAAACGTGAATTTTATTGTAAGTGCCATCTTCCATTTGTTCTTCAATTTATACACATTGTGACTCTCTCGCTGTGCAAGTGCCTGACAATAAGCTCGTCTCGACTCGATCATCATTGCGACATAAAAATAAAGACAGAAAAGAAATGAAAAGAGAGCTTCTTAGAATTGAAAGGTCATTATCAAATCGTGTGACAAAAGAATGATAACTTTTTATATTTTTTTAAGAACCTCATACATGTATGTATGAGCACATGCTTTCTGTATTTTGTCTATCACTATCGAGCTTGTGCTGAGAAAAGCAAAATAACAGGTAGTAAAATGCACGCAGCCACATATGGAAATTTATTTTATTTTTTTGATTGAGGAACTGGTGAAGGAGAACGAAAATAAAAAAAAAAGCTTGAAAAATCATTGAAGATGTGGGAAAATTTCGCAATGCTCTCGAAACATTATGTATCTATATATCTATCTGTACGTACATGTACGAGAGAGTCTCATTGAGCGCACAAGATGCGAAATAAACATTTTAATCAAATTGAATTAATTTTGAAGAGCGAACACAAAAAAAACTCTACTTTTATTCCTAATTCTAATTGAAGTTAAACGATGCTCTCAACTTTGCTGGATTCCGTTTCCTGCCTGTGTATTTCTTTTGTTCCCCGAGAGAAAATTATGACTAATTCAAGTTGTGCATGTTTACTTACACTCTAATGTGGGATGATGCCTTGCTAATTGTCTGATGTAAATTTAACATTGAAACGTTAATTATCAGATGCCAGTTCACTGTGCTATGCAGTGGGTCAGACTCAGAATTAAGATTATCTATGCGGATATCGTCATGAGCTCTTCATTCATCTTGTGAAGATTGCTCGTCTGAATTTTTCCAGAATGTCTTCATATTGAGCAACATTTATCCTTATTTTGACTTTATCCACCTCGCAAACTAAATACTCAGTTCCCAAAAATATTTTTGAATGCTCCCATAATAACAATAGGTAACAAAAGGTGGTCGACTCAATCCAAATTCTAATACTATTACTAGATTTGAGTTAATACTAGAGCGATTTGTTCACACTTCAATGATTTTGATAGGAGCTTTTTGAATTAGTAACTAGTTGGTGTCAAGAAAATGCACTAACACTTGCGGCTGGATTGAATGGGGCTACAATTTAATTGATAAAAAATAAGAGAATGACAATAATAAACGTAACTGTTTTGTTGTTTACTAGCTCACTTTTGATGATGATCGAGATTCTTCTTATGTAAATGCATCCTTACGTGAAATTAAATATCGATCGAAGGTTTATTTGGATATTGAGGACCTCGATCAGCTTGAAAAGTGATCACTGAAGATCTATGCATACTGGGAATATTATATATTTTTTGTAAGGGACTACGTGACAGCTGAAAGCTCTAATATTTTTCAATCCAGGAGTGTATTCAATGGATAAAGAGTTGCCAAATTAGGGAAAAAATTTGTAACTCCCAAATTTTTTACTTTTAAAAAACGTTTGGACCAGTTCATTATATCAAGCGCGTAGTCAAGGAGGGGATTTGGGGAGATTTGTCCAGGGGCTTATTCAGGTGGAAGGTGTTTTGGGGGTCAACCCCTCCTCACCTTTTTGGGAAATTTTTTTCAATTTGCTAGGGTTTTTTAAGAAAAAAACCCCAAAACCCTCCCTAAATTGTCCTGTCCATACAAAAAAGATTTAAAACCGCACCCTCAAAAAATTTCTGGATACGCTTCTGGATTTGTCCCTCCTCGGAAAAATCAAGATATATTCTTAACATTCTAAAATATTAATAGGTAGGGGCATCTTTTTGTATGGAAAAAATTTAGAAAAAGGGGTTTTCAGGTTTTTTCTTTAGATCCAATTGCATCTAGGTACTACACCTTAAAATTCTTCATTAAAATCCTTAAAATTCACAAATTTTAATCGCAATGAAAAGTTAGAATTAAATTCCAGTCAACACCCAAAATTTTTAAATCACTACTATAAAGCCAAAAATTTTAAAATTCAGAATTTTTTCACTTTCCAAATCATGGAACAATCTAGTCGATTCAAAACACTTATTGGTTTATCCATTTATCATTAATATTTTACAAATAAAAACTTAATAGGCGCTTTAGCTACTTAAAAAAAGTTTGCAGAAAATTTCAGTGACCCTCAAAAAGTTTTGATATAAAAAGAGTTCATTTAATTTTGCCCTTCACACAGTTATTCGAGTCAGCTGCTTTTGTCTTTGAACAAGTGAAATTTTAAAAGAATGTAATTGATAAGAAAATTCGTAACTTGAAAGTGAAATTTATTGTAGCTATGCGGATATATAATACAAAAAGAATTTGGAAAACCTGGCAAAAAAAGACAATTGCTCTAAATAATTCAATGGTTGGTCAGGTTTGAGCTTGTTAAAAAACCGAAAAACTATTTGATAGACGTTAATTTCTATAAAATTAAAGTTTTTATTTTGTGGATTATTTAACTTTTAAAGATCACTTTCCTGCATTTTTACGTCACACTGAAATTTTTTTTGTCAATATTTTTTCAAATAATACGAAGTCAGCTTTGCATGATTCTAATTAATATGTACTAAAAACATTAATTTATCAAATAAATGACTGAGTATGAAATTATCACATTTGGAGATTGTTCCATTATTTTTTCATACAGAATTTGAGATTTTGCAGATTTTTGCTAATTGTTGATATGAAAAATTTAATGAATCGTGTGACTTAATCGTCACATACTGTGAAGATGTGAAAAATTATTGTGACCGGCTATTAAGATTGAGTTTTATCGAAAGTTTATCTTAGAATTGAAAGTGAATTATCCACCATAAACATAGGAAAGTTCTGATTAATCTTAGCAATTAGAGAGTTTAATTGTCAATTTAGGCACTAAACCTGCTTTAGGAAAACTCTAGGGCTGGTTGATCGGTATACCCTAGTATACATTACCCCTGGGGTTACCTTAGGGGATGTCCTAGTTGATCTGAAAGCTAAATTGTCGAAGTCAAGTTAATACCGATCCATAAAAAATACTTTTCATACTGAATATCCAACACGCTAACCTTACGGCAATGTTCACGACAAAAAATAATAAATAAATCATTTAGGTGTCGTTAGCATATTATGTAACACCAAAAATGGCCATTTTTGACTCTTCCCCACTTACCATGACAAATTTTGTTACAAAATCAGAAAAATTTAATATGAAGCATAATAAATCCAAGCCCCCCTCCCCCTAACCTACGTAATATCCGAATGGCTCCTTAAATAATTCCTAAAACTGAAATAAAACTTTTTCAATTTAGAAAAAAAAGCAATATAGTTTAATAACCTATAAAAAAATAAGGTCTTGACGTCTGTCGATCGAATGACTTGATCACGCTGACCTTATATCACGATTTTGAAAATTTAACAATAATAAATGTTTCCAGAAGTTCTAAACATTTCAATTGATATGAAAATTCTGTATAATGCAATAGTTTAGTAGCCAGAGGGGGTAGTCTTATCGGTTATATCCTTGCCATACAAAAGACAATTGATAGATTATACCAAGAAACCAACCCTAGGCTGGATAACGATCAGAGTAGTACAGTGGTTTTTTTGATAAAGGGTTAAATAATTTTGGCTCTTTTAAATTGGATTTGCACCCTTTAATGAAGAATTTTGTTCCACTAAGCAGGAACGGCAAGTAGTTTAAAATAGGAGTAGTGCTAATTAAGTAATAAACTGTCGCGGCAAAATGACCTATAAGTAATAAAATTACTTAAAACTCTTAAGGATTCGATCCTGCGCTCTGCACTCTGCACTATGCACAGTACAACTAGACTTGACATTTCCCAATCAAGTCCTTGCAAATATCAATGTCACTTTTCACGATTTACAATAAAGCACAATTTTGTCTGTCACAAAAAAATTATTAAAAAATGTTATGAATGTTGACAAAATCTCTAAGTCTTCATTTTCAATTTGACATCGATGACAAATCACTTATCACACATCTTTTATTTACTTTCCAGATTAACAGCTGACATCAAGCGAATTACATTTAAATAAATACACGTACACAAATCACAAAGTAAAAGAAAAAAAAGTATAAAAGAAGTGAAAACTGCTAAATAAGCTTTAACAAGAGATTAATAAATAAAACTAGTGAGGATAACAAAAAAGTCATTTAACATTTTCGTGTGCTACATATAATGGTAGATTCTGATATTGATCATAAAAACGTCAGCATAGATGTAAAAGACGGTGATAAACTACAAAACGGCATTGGTTCAACAGAATCAGACACAAATTCTCAAAAATCCAATCAACCACAAATTCAACCAGCCATCATTCCAGCTTCAGGTGCACTCGTACCGCTTCGGACGAGCGATAAGAATCAAATCACCAGAGAGGAGCAGTATCGTCCTATTGATCCGGAACGAGGCGATGGAATAGTTGAGACATTTCATCAACTACCACCACCTTATTCGATCAATGGATCACAACGTGCTGACTTTGAAGCCGCAATAGAGCTTACGGGTTATGGAAAATTCCATTATATATTGCTGGCAATATGCGGTCTCGTGAGTACAAGTGAGGAAATGGATGTGATATCCATGAGCTTCATCTTACCATCAGCACAATGTGATTTGAATCTGAATACCCACACAAAAGGATGGCTGAATTGTATTATTTTTATTGGCATGATGGTCGGAGCATATGCGTGGGGATCAATTGCTGACTCATTAGGACGAAAACGTGTACTCATCGTGATATCATTCAGTAATGCTTTATGTATCGTTGCATCATCATTCTCACAAAACTTTGAGATTTTTATGCTCTTTCGTTTCCTTAATGGTGCTGCACTTGGTGGTGCTGGACCTGTCATTTGGAGTTATTTTGCAGAGTTCCAACCGAGTCATAAACGTGGATCAATGTTGAGTTTTATGGCTGCTTTTTGGACTCTTGGAAATTTACTTGTTGCATCAATGGCATGGCTGATTATTCCAACTGAAATTGGATTTGAGACTCATGAATTTGTCTACAACTCATGGCGTGTCTTCTTAGTCATTTGTGCTATACCAAGCTTCATTGTTGGAATCTTGTTGCTTTACTTGCCAGAATCTCCAAAATTCCTCTTGTCATGCGGACGATTTGAGGAAGCACTTGCCATTTTCCGTGGTATCTACGTCACAAATACAGGAAATGATCCATCAATGTATCCCGTAAAGGAATTACTCATTGACGAAAAACTCAGAGCTGAGCTCGAGGAAGTCAAGAAGCCAATTAAGAACAAATATAAGAGAACTTGTGTAAATATTATTGAAAACAGCAAGCAGCTCTTCCAAAGTCCAATTCTGAAATTTACCGTTGTTTCTATTGTCATCAACTTCACATTCCATATTGGATATTATGGACTGATGATGTGGTTCCCAGAACTTTTTAATCGTTTTGATGACTATGCTGAGGCACATCCAGATGTTAAGGATGTTGGTGTCTGTGAAGTCACAAATTTTGTCGTTAAACAGACATCGTCAGTTGGTCATGAGTGTAATGACGACATTCCAAGTACCGTGTTTATGGAATCTTTGATCACTGTCGCAGCAGCACTTCCTGCTAATGTCATTGCGGTAAGGATTGTGAATTTTTAGTGACTTTTGATTTTTTAAAATTTATTTTTTTTGGTCAATTTTAGGTCCTTGGAATGGATCGTCTTGGAAGAAAATTCTTCATGGTCGTTGGAACTGTCTCAGCTGGTATATGCTCGATGCTGATGTATTTCGTGTCCAACAAAATTGAGAATCTTATTGTCAGTGCCACATTTAGTGCAGTGATATCATGTGCTAATGCTGCTTTGGACTGTCTCATCACTGAGGTCTTTCCAACTAATTTAAGAGCCACTGGAGTTGCTATATCTATGGTTGCTGCTCGTCTTGGTGGAATTATTGGAAATGGTGAGGATTAAAATACTTGAAAATGATAAAATGTTTGCTAATTTTTGAATTTTAATTACAGTCGTGATCGCTACACTCCTCGACACATACTGTCCGGCGCCAACATTCATAGTAGCAGCATTACTCGCCGGCGGTGGTCTCATGTGCCTGTTCCTACCAAATACAACACGAAAAGCACTTTCTTGATATTCAAATTAATTAATTAATTGTTAAACCGAATTTTTTTCTAATTCATTTAACATTAGTCAGATAACATCCGACATATAGTGTTGATTTTATCATTGATTATTTTATTGTATACCTTTTGTTATATTCATAAGAGAAATGTATTATTTATAGGATGTAAGGTGAAAAAAAATATTCTTTAATGAGATCTTGTAAAATAAAGTAAATGATAAATGAGAAATGTTTATGTTTACAATTTACTGTGGGCAGGTAGTTTCATGTTCTGGTGTGTTGGTTTGCAAGACATGACAAACATACTAATTAGTTTATTGACTAGTCATTTGTTGGGGATTATTTTGTGGTTTCACCTTTTTCTACGTAAGGTTAATGGTTGGCTGGAGTCTGTGAATCATTTGGGATTTTGGAACTTAAGCTTACCATTTTCTTGCGATAAATTAACAGATTTTAGCATCAATCTAATCATGCTAACTATTTTTAATAATTGACATTTTGACAAAATTTACAGAGAATTGATAATTTTAAAGTAAATTTGAATCATCGAGTGATTTTTGGAGATCATTGGTATTTCTCATTCGTCAATTGAGAAATGTTTGAGATTTGACTAACTGGTTAGCAGTCACAACTCGAGATCCTGCTTTATGGATAATAGAAATTTGACTATTTGTAAATGGTCCTAATTTTTGTAATAAATAGACGTAATTTGATAGTTTTTTTATTGTAGGAGGCTTGGCATGGTGATTTTTTGTGAGCAAAATACATGGAATTGAGTAAGTCTGATCAGATCATTGTGAATCAAGGGTGCGGAACTGATCAAATGACTTTCGATCATTTTTTAAACATTTTTTGATCATTTTGAACAGTTCCACATCCTTCTTGTAATGAATCAATTTCTCAGGTTCTGTACTAACGAAGGGCCTTGCTCTAATAGTGAATCAATTCCTAGATTCACACTACAAGCTCCTACTTGCTATACAGTTCCATCATTCCACATTGTTTTAGTTTCTCAAAATTACGTTTGAATTCTGTAAATTGCAGATATCGACCATGTGGGTGGGTAAAACTTAGTATTAAGAACGGAAATCATAACCAGATCCATGTTCGATTCATACTCCGGACAAGCTTTTTTTCGGAATTTTACTTTTAAATATTCAAATCTAAGCTTCTTAAATATCAAATTCACAAAGGGTCATATGTACGAGTTGATCTTTGTAATAGTGAAAACCACTAGATTTGACTAAACTTCCATAGAATTTAAACTAGGTCTCTCTGTAGCACAGTTTGCGGAAATTTTACCTGGTATATAGCCTAGGGTAGGTTATGGATATATGTAAATGTAACGGTAGATCTTGGTGTTGGTTAGGTGTATACCTAGTATAGGATAGGGGTAGGTGCAGAGGCGTAGCCAGGATTTTTGAAGAGGGGGAACGCCAATTTTTATTTTTGAAAAAATCATTATAATATAACCTTTGTATTAAATTTTATGTTTTTTTAGAAAATTAAAATTGGTTTTACGACTAGTTTTTAACATTTTTCTGTAAAAAAATTAATTTTTCAACATTAAAGACAAAAAAAAAATATAATAATTTGTAGTGAATTTTAATCTCGAGGGGTCCAGGCATCTAAGGACCACCTCCTGGCTACGCCTCTGGGTAAGTGTATGACTGTTACCTTTTCCATGGTTGCAAATGCATCTACCGTAAAGATCAACAAAAAAGGAGGTAAAATATTGATGAAAATAATTTGCAATTACAAAATAAATGTTAACTGAACAATATTTACTATACCACCTGCATCGCAAGACATATTGACCATTAAAATTTGCGATAAGACCAAAATATGCCAATACAATCCAGTATGACTCATTAAAAGATTAACTAATCTCTAGTCATGACTCAGTCTTAAACAACATTCAAAAAAATTGTTGTCTTTCCTTATCGACTAATTCAACATTATACATTGTTGTTTTAGCCTAGATTTGCATTTATTGCTCGAAACTGATCTCTTTGTTGCTGAGATTAATTTATTTTTTCATTTAAATCCAATAAATTATGAATATGTTACGATATTTTCATAAACTTTAACATAATTTAGATTTATGCTCCGTACAAGATCATCATCTGTTATTCTTCTCATTCATTAATCGTGCTGTATAAAAAAAGTTGTTGGAAAAAATTTCAATTTTTTGCTGAGTGCGCGACATGTTGTATGACGAATGTTGCATGGTTGTTTTAATGTGTCATGATATATATGATTACTATAATATAGACAGCGATACATCTATGACTTCAATATGCTCAAAATTCGTTGCGACGTAAAAATTTTTTGATGTCATTAGATATTCCAGGATATACTTCATTCAAATTCATCAAAATGGAATTTTTCCAATATAAATTTAATTATAAATCAATAAATTTCCAAAAAGTAAGTAAAAATAAATTTTCATGACGTAAAAGTCACCTAAAAATGAGTCAAAAAATCATTGAAAATTCAAATTTCAAAGAATTAATGTTCTGTTTGGAAAAACTAATAATATATTGTTGGATACACACGAAATATCAGAAATTAGGTCAAGCATAAATATAAATGTGTACGATTGTATGTATTTAACATTAACTTTACATACACAACCTTACTTCCTATTCAAAAGAGAATGAGAAAGCATAATACGAGAAATAAAATCAATGTTGAATGTTTTATTTGGTTATTTACACGCACACAATACTAAGTTACACTCACACTCATACAGTTTTGTAAATAAAAACAATTCAGATGATGTTTATAAAATTCTACGCATTATTTTTTTCCTCATCTCACATCTCGGCTTTCCTCAGTTTTGTTGTTGTATAACAATATAAATTTTATGTTTTTGCTGTATACATATATGAGAAGATGAGAGTCAAATATACAGTCATTCTCATGACATCACACAATCACACCAACACAAAATACAAATCGATGACATAGCAGTAGGTATGTTGTTTAGGGTTTTTTTGTTCATATTTTTTATAAAACATATGAAAAAATGTAGAATTTATGTACATACTTTATTTCTTCTTCTTGCGTGAATAGCATAGTTTCCGAAGGGTGCATCATAAGCAATTACTAGGTCATTCATTTGTTGCGCTGTTATGAGAGTGAGATGGAGAATTTTGTTGATACGCAATAAAACTTTCTATGGCAGCATATAACTTTCTTCATGTTGTTGTTTTCAATATTAATCTTTTAAGAATCTTTAACATACTTTTCCTTGTAGATAATAAATTTTTTTTGCCCTTAATTCTTGTTATTTGACAAATTGAGCTAAAGTTGTGATTTGTTGAGAGCTTTTATGCACTTAATCTTGTTCTAACTTTGATGTTTTGATGGTTGATAAGATTCAGATACTTACAAAGTGTATTTTTGCTTGAAAATTTAATTATTTTTGATTGGAGATGTTAACTTTTGATTAAAATGACTCAAAGGGTGTGAAACTACGAAAATTGTTGATGAAAATTTTGATTTTCATACTTTGATACCCTGAGTTTTTAAATTTAAAACGATCGTTAGAAAATTTTTGAATTTTAAATGAACGTTAGAACTTTTTTGATTTTTCTATGCTTTCTAGGTTAAACTTTTGTAAATTTGATTAAAATTTGAGTTCTTTTTTATAAAATAATAGAAATAAAAGCAATCTTATTGCTTAAAGTCAGAAATTTTGCAATATTTTCAACAAATTTCTTCACAAAATCCAAAATTACATGCCATTTCACTTCCAAAAGTCATTTTAAAAGCATTTCAAAGGTCAACTACCATAAAAATCCCCTTGCTACCTAATTTCAAGCTTAATTCCTCAAAAACTGAACTTTTCCAGTATATATCATTGAACTTTTCATGTACGTCAAGACAAAAACGTTTTAACCACCTGAATAAATACCGTAAATACGACTTATTAACTACTTTTGTTTTGTACTTCCCTCATTTAAATTGTTGGGTCAATAAAATAAGCACTCATTTAATACGAACTGAATCACAATGCAAAAAAGGAAGGAGAGAAATAAATCTTGGAAATTGATTGATGGTGCTGGTATTTATAATTTTTATAGAATCATCAACTAATGATGTGATGGAACCGTACTTAATACGTCAGTCAATTATTTGCGATTGTGTAAGTATCTTCCCTCAATAGTAAATCTCGTCATAAGCGGATATCATCACAAATTTCTGCATATTATCGTCATAAAAAAATTAATTTTATATTTTTGTAAAGTCACCCCTGTTTTTTGCATCGACCTTCTTTCTCTCGGTTCCATTCAAACACCCTGAATGAATATTCTCTATGCTGCTGCTGTTAAATGTCATAAAATTTAATGGCCCTTTTTTGTGTGTATTATATACACTGCTTTGCTTTTTGGGGGATCGACTCTGTATGTGCCACTAACACACGCAAAAGACGAGAGAGAATAATAAGGACAAACAAATACACCAAAAAGTCATGTTGATAATGAATAGAAGAGGAGATGAATCGAATTTCAGCTGTTGAGTCAGAAACATTATTATTATTATGAAAAAGATGAAATTTTGATGTGGAATGTTTTAAAGATTCTCATCAAATTATTCAGAAATTGACATTTCATGCAGGATCTGATTTGAATACTAATCGACCTATGAGCTATTCAGAGTTATGAGTCAGATGACATGTTCAACAAGTTTTGTTTTACGAGGCATTTTAATTGGTTCTTATTATTTAATTAAAGTTCTTTAATGAGATTCGAGGGAAATTAAAATTTTTAATAGGATTTTATTGTGCAAATTACTTGATAATTTCTCAATTGTGGGAGTTTAATTTAAGTGATTTTACGGTACTTGATGGAGATTATCTTTTGAAGGTTCATGAAGGATTTTTTTACATCCACACAGAAATTCATGAATTGCTTTATATAATTTTATTAAATCCATATATAGTTATTTTATATTAAAGTTTACAGCATCCTCTGGCTCAATAATGTGCTGAAATATGTGGATAGTTCATAAAGAACTAAGCTTCATGTACCAATAATTCCTACGTGACTAAATAACAGGTAGTTACTATTCAATCATTTATTGATTTGCAGTGTACAGTTTTGGATTATTTATTCGATTGATGTGCAATTGATTTTGTAGCTTGTATTAAATTTATACTTAATGTAAGGTTAGAATTTATTTATTTATAGAATATATAGAATTTATGAGAATTTTATCCTCTGAAGGCACCTTAAATTTGTTTCAGGTCCACTGGAGTTAGTGCGTTTAAGGTGTCAGTTTTCTAGAGAAAAATTATCTAGTTCCAGGCGCGTAGCTAGGGAGGATTTTTCCCCACTTACTGGAAAATTCTTCAATTTGCTAGGGTTTTTGAGAAAATACCCCCATACCCCTCCTACAAAAAATTGAAAATCCTCCCCTTGAAAATTTTTTGGTTACGCCACTGTCTAGTTCAATGGTTTTTGGCATCAAAAGCGAGAATTTAGCGCCAGGTTGTAATATTTGAATTTTAAACTAGCAAATATATATTTTATTGTTTGAATAGCTTCTCAATTTGAGGATACTTGAACTGATGCGTCTGAGGATTCTCACCTAGCAGCACTCTCCATCCTACATCACAATATCCTAGTAAGGAAGTGGGTGTCTTCAAATTCTAGCGTTTAAAACCCTTGATGTTACTCTAGTAGCATCTTCCATGAATTAAGAAGCAGTGCCTCACTCAATTACCTTTCTTAGTCAACCAAATCATCCAATCAAAAATCCATCTTAAGTCTACAACAGTAATATTTGTAAACAATTCAATATAATGATATTGCAAATTAAACACTGACTATTCATGAAATCTCAAGAATATCTAGCATGCGTACTAAAATTCGCAATTTATTTAACAGTCTGAGCGAAAACAACTTCCACACATTCGCATAAAATTTCTTGTCTTTCCATTGCAAAAAAAAATCCGGCTTTCTATGTCCCGTAATATTTGCATAATCAATTATATACTTAAAAGTTTTTGAAGTCTCGCAGTTTATACAGTCGTCAAATATAAAAAGTTAATTAACTTTTGTAATATACACAGCATTACGGATTATGTTTACAAAATAAGTAGGTTCCCATTTTTATGTCCGAAAAGTATGTTGAACATTTGTAGGTTTTTGTATCATGCTGGAATTAAAATAGCTGAACTAGTGTTTTCTCTTGTCTGATCTCTTTCCGGCACGTCCAATTCAAATGAAGTTGCTAGTCTTTAATTATGGTATGTAGAACACTTTTGGGATTTTGTAGAAGATGTCACTGAGCCCATATATCGGCGAATGTAAAGCACTTAAAATATGTCGTGATGGTTAAAAATCATCATAAATGTTACTAGTTCCTGCTACGACGTCAAACATCTTGAAATTAAATTGATATGTAGTTAAAAGTCTTACACTGGATAGAATCTGATTGGTGGATGAAAAAAATTAAAACGTCATTCAAGAATAGTCATGAAGACGTAGAAAAAAAGAGTATCATCATTTCCGATTTAATCTGGTTCTCAATCCATCACTGAACCTAATCGAAATTCACCGAGTGGAATGGTAAAGCAATTCATTTATGTGACATTATCTATTGAATTAAATGTCTTCAAAAAGATATTACTTCTCTCTCCCTTTACACTGATTTTTTACAACTCGTTATATTCCATACTTCTTATTATTTTCGCTACAACCTTCAACATAATCTCTTTCATGCTCACAAACTTTGCTTTCATCTTTTGTTCTATAGACAATGGCAGATTTTTCTTCTCTCTCAATCTCCGTATTTTTAACCTCGATTTTGCAGTTGCAGGTGTGCTTTGTATGCCTCCTTTGTCCGATTTGAATAATAGATTGCTGAATGAATTGTAATAATTATGGATGAAAGAACTAAGCTGTGTTAGATTGCTGATATTTTGAATTTTTAAGGAAGTTTGGAGCTATTATTGTTTTTTGGCAGCTGATTAATACAATTCCTGGTTGTTATTATGCAATATGCAGACTTTTGGATATTAAAATGAAGCTTAAATGACTTTAAAACCTTTTAAATGATAATTTTATGAATTTTGTCTTTGTTGACTGAATTTTGGCGGGAAAAAGCTTTGTTTACTAAGAATCAAATTTTTTATTGTGAAAAATTAATTATTTAACCATTTTAAGATTGAACATCGATTGAATCCACTTTATTACCACATTTGTAATGATAGCATTTGATAATATGATATAATTAAGGCTTGTTTTTAACAATTTTAAGCTTCCAGCTTCAAATTCACCATTGACTTTGGATTATCCTTCAAATTTAAATTTTAAAAAACCGTTAAATTTTAAATCAAAATTCAGAACCGAAAAAGCTTTGAATTCAAATTTAAATTATAAAAAGTCGTTAAATTTTGAATCAAAAATGCTTCACAGCCATCAACTCACAATGACATTTCGACAACTTCTTTTCCTTTTCTTCTCCCCAAGAAACAAGTTTTCTTGATACTTTTCTGCTGCTTTCTGTTTCGATCAAAATATATTTTATGAAAAAGCGATCTACACACACTGTCCATAATGCTATTTATGCTTATATCCCAACCATGTAATGAATTTACAAAAGATCATAATTTTTTCTATGAAAGTGGCAACATAAGTATTGGAAGCGGTAAATGATGATACACCTTTTGAACTTACTATGTCGTTTTGTTTCTCAAAACAATCATATTCCTCTCAGCTGTTTCATTTATATTTTAATGACGAAGGTGTGGAGTGTTCAGTCAACATATGAGTTTCTTGTTTAAATACTGCTGACTGGTGGAATACAGTTGGCTTTTTGCGTAGGCATCACAAACAACAAAACATGTATGTATGAGGTATGAAAAAAAACTATACTGCGAAATTTCATTGTCAATAGATTTAATAGATGAAGTAAAAGAGGAAGTGTTTGAGATCTTTAACGGGTAGGCGCATTTTATGTGGATCTTAAGGTTGGTAATTTTATGGTTTTTGCTAAATGGCTTGACTAAAGAAGGACATGTCTTGTTGTGATAATGTCAATGTCTGGAGAACGCTGCTAGATGGTTATTATCTTCGGATTAACTTACTCAATTACTTAATTTGTACATTTTCTTGTCTCAACTTTAGAATTGACCGAAAGTACAAAGCCTTTACCTTTATTACTATTATAATGAAAACCGACCGGTTATTGACTAAAATTTAATTTATCCTAAATTTTGGTAATAAAAGCTGTTTTACTATTTTTGCTTAACTTCTGTCTCAGATCCCAAGTATCTAATCTACATCCATAAGATTAAGCTTAGAAGCGTACTTAGTAGGTATGTAAAGGAGTCAAAAATGTCCGCCTATGCCTTTGATTACCCCCATGATACTTGATATGGAAGACTAACACATTGTCATATAGATAATTGATGTTTTTGGACCATATTAGCTGTTAATTTTGTTAAGTATGCATCTGATTGAACAAAATTACTTCTGACTCACAGAGCAAGAGCTTAGAATCCGGATCTTAATTTTAAATACACACTCCAAATAATAATTTGATTAAAGATCAATTTCTTTATTATGAGCTCCTTATACCGTGCTTTAACCACTTCTTGACTGTGATTTAGAGGCGTAGCCAGGAATTTTGAAAGAGGGGTGAATTTTTTATTTTTTAAAAAAGGACTGTAACAAAAAATTAAAACATTTGTATTGAATTTTGATTTCAATGAAGGGGGTGCCCGGGCACCTAAGGACCAACCCCTAGCTACGTCCCTGGAGCGTTATATAAAAGTTATGTAGCTCTTATGGGTAAATCCACGAGAGATTTTTTTGAGTAAATTTACATTTCCTTAAATATCTCTAAAAATACTTAATATTTTTATCCCTTTTCAAGCTTAATTTGTTCAGCAAGTGAGCATCTACCATTATATTAACATTAGACGTATTCATATGTCCTAAATCATTAGTTATTTTAATTTTTAGAGTGTTTCATCGTTAATTTTCTGAAAAAGCGCGTTTATACTTTTCCCATTTTTGAGCTAAATAGCCTTAAATTAGACCTGGAAAAGCATAAAAACAGTTTCTATCCAAATATACTTTACTTTTATAATGTTTTCATTATGAATTGATAGCTAATTAATGAGATATTTAACAAAAACCGCGTTTCATCGTTAATTTCTCAACTCATTATTGCAAAACACAAAATGGTTCAAAACAAAAATTTCCGTTACAATTTGACTACAAACAAAATAAATTTAATTAAATGACACTTTTAAAGCCTCCATTTATATCAAAGGCAGTTTAGAAATGAAAAGTATGATTGCAGCTCCATTTATTCGTAGATTTACTCATGATAGTTGTCAAAAAATAAATGATAGTCTACAAATTGTAGAAATTTTGACCGTTATAAATAAATTTAAACAAAAACAAGTAGAAAAAAATTGTAACTCAATTTTTCCAGTTCTGTTCTTTCGTGGATTTACCCTTATATAATTGCGTAATCATGTAAGTAGTAAGCTAAACTCAATGTCCCTTAGAGAAAGGAGTCCCTTCAAGAGCACCTTTTACATTTTACTCAAAGTATCCCATAAAGCAAACTCTTATAACACCATAAAGCAGGTCTATGTTGCATACATAAAAAGGACAAAAATCACATGTCATCACACAAAATGCAAGCTAATAAAAGAAGAACAAGAAAACAGCATACAAAAAAAAATCCACAAGGTGAGGACTGGAATTCTTTTCTATCCATGAATCTATTTTATCTGCAATTCAATTCAATGTAATAAAAATAAATGTCAAAGCTGCACAAATTTCTTTAATGCTGCTCGCAGGGTATTATTCTATCAATTTAGAATATATTTTTTGAAAGTGCGCAGTTTTAAAATTTTCCCCACTCACTGCCATGTAGTAATGTTGCTTATTCTGTATACATTTTTTTGTTTTATTTATTTTTTTTTACACTCAATAAGTATATGTGCATTTGATGCAACAAAATTGCATTTAGTTTTATATTTACTGCTTGTAACAATGCTACTTCCAACAATGTTGCAATTGGCAATTCGCTTGGCACGAGTAAGCAATGAAAACAAGCTCGAGCAGCAGCATGTGGATGAGAGAGAGAAAGAGAGTTTATATTATGTATCATTCGGTCTATATATTTTTTTTACTAACTCCTTGATGTGGTGGCACCTAGATTCAGTTATCATTGATTTTATTCTACAAATTCGGAGCATTTAAGAAGGACGCCATGTGTACACAAAAAACTATAAGAATAAGAAATAAATTTTTTAAAAAAAATGTAGGTAAATTGTGGGTGTGTGTGAGCGTGTCGATGAAAAAATATCGAAGAATTTCCAAGGCAAAATAAAATCGAATTCTTTTCAAATTACGTTGAGTGGCTATTTACCAACTATTTACTGTGTAATTGATTTTTTTTTAAAAACTTTTATTTATTTTTCTTACGTTTCATTTTCGCCTGTCCGCTTCATGTGTAGACAATTTTGAATTTTAAATGACCTAATTTTTTTTTCGTGTGCCTTTAGAATTTAACTAGTCGTAAAAATATTTTTATTTCGCATTCTTGCGAGACATTTGATGAATTTTTGTGGGTATGAGGTTTATGGTATGTGTCATGTTTGGTAAAATGGTCAAAATATGACATGCATTATATCGCAAGGTGTGCTTGGGTAGATATCTAATGAAATTTGTGGTTTGATTCATTAATTAATGTACTTGACAATTTGCATATTATACTCTATCCTTGATCTACATTTGTGCCTTTTCTTAGAACTGATTCAACCTAATTCAATTAAAATCTATCAATAACTTGATACTTGTAACATGACGCTTTCAATTAGTGGATTATGAATCAGGAATAACGATTCAATAATGTAATTGGTAATGAATGGATGTCGATCAGCAGGGGTGCATTTAAGGTGAGGATTTGACCAAATTCATTCGACATCAAGGGTGCAGAAATGATCAAAAATGATTAAGAGTCAGTTAATCTTCAAGGGTCCTAAAAGAACCTTTTTTAAATTGTATACTATTAAGATTAATATATAGGATCGTCGAAAATTATTAATCTTCACTCTTCACTGAAATTGAAAGACTCTAAAAAAGTATCAAGCCTCTTGGACCACCTCACAATACAACATATATTTTAGACCATAAAAATATTCCAAGCTGTGTAAATTGCTACTAAAGCCACTTGAAACTTTAATATTTCTTTGATGGGCAATTCTTTAGATGAGTTTTTCAAAAAATTATCCGGAGAATCGATTTTTCTTGAAAATTTTCCATTACCAAGCATCATTTTTACTTTTAAATCGATGTGAAATGCCAAAAACTATTATATTTTAACTATTTTAGTATTTGAAAGTAACCATTAATTAAGTTATTTTAATTTTTTGTCAAAATTACTGTCAGCAAAAAATGGAATAATCATCCGAAGAATCGAAAATTAAAGAAAAGTAAACACTTATTTTTCATTATGATTATGCAGAAATGTAGTATTTGAGCTAATCTATCAAACCATAATCATATCACACTCTAATTATTGTTAGTTAAGAAGAATTTTCGATTCTTTGGTTGATTTTTTTGCTGACAGTAATTTTTTAAGCCTAATCCATGAGAAAAATACAAAATAAAAATTTCAAAAAAATTCATTTTTGCTCTAAATTTCACACTACAGTGTTAAATTGTTGTTAATTTAGTAAGAATCAATCGTAAAAGATAGTTTAAAGTTGCTTTAAGCAATCAAAACATAGAAATTGACAAGATTTTGACAAAAACATTTTTGCAAGTAAAGTGTAAATGACTTTGGATTGTAAAAGCGCTTTTTCAAAAACTCAACTCATCTGAAGAATTGCCCTGATGTCGGTCAAAATGTTCTTCAAAGCATGACAATTTTACATTTTGATGTAAAAATGTCGTTTGATTTTCAGAACTGTATGACAAAGACTCTTATTTTGAAGAAATAGATGCAAGTGAATAGATGAAAATTATTTATGATTGAACTCACGTTTTATTATTCTCAAGAATTGTGGTTCATCATACTTAGAGACAATCTTTTTTGTCATCTACAGAGGCGTAGATATAGAGAATCTTCAATGTTAGTTGTAAAACTGATAGTTTGTGTGGTTTTGGTACCAAAAATCAGTTAGATTCTGTTTTACTAGATTCGTGAGATAAAACGACCTGAAACTATTAACATTAATATGAGAGCTGGTTTCTTGGTATACCCTAGAGTATATATTAGGTAGTACAATACTGGGGTAATCCCAGGGGTCGACTATACAGGGTACCAGAGGTACTTCACTTAGCTTAACCTAGAGTACCCTAGGTAGAGGCTAAGGGGAGGTTAGGTAGGGTTTCCTAACTACAAGGAGTTGGGTACCCTACCCCTAACTTCCAACTAGGTTACAATAGAATTTACCCTCGATAGAATCTAGTTAAAGCATTCTTCTATCATAAGTTGATCACAACATTCCACGGAAGTTCATCAATCTAGTTATTCCATCTGTTTACATTGCAAATAGTAAGTCCTCCTCCACTTTTTATCAATTCAATTAGTTCTCAATTAATTTTTCCAATCATAACATATCAGTCAACAAACTATAAATCAAATTTTTCTTCAACTTTCTAACGCTCTTCGATCAATGCTTGATTCATTCATTAATTTCCAATGTAATACTCATAAAAAATACAGAAATATTTTACAGGGAATCCCGCACACGCCAATTAAAAACTGTTCTAAATATTTTAAAGTGAAAAATATTAAAAATCGTCAGCTCACGAAAATTGGCTGTAAACAAAAATTATTTCCACATGCACAGGCTTACATTGTTGCTTGAAAAGTTATTAATCTCCTGCCAAATAGCACTGCGCTAATTTGCATTTCATTACATTTGTAATATTATGACTAGATTAGCTTCAATGGAAAGTTCCTCTGATGGTTAAATTCAATGACTATAATTATTCATTAATGATTCAATGATTAAAAATAAATTCTAGGCGCAGTTTAATTTGTCATGTGAACAATACAAAGTGCATTCGGTTAAATTCTATAAACAACAGCTCCTTTGGTACTTAACAGTCGAGTAAATATTTTTTTCATATCCAACTAGTGACATGTGGAGATTTACAAGGCTTCATCACCTCGTGCACAGTGCTCAAATTGAAAATAAAGTCATATTCCATTAAGGAAAACAACAAAGTTCCAAGAACCGATGCATGCGGCAGTTAAAAATAAAGCAGCAACTGAAGTTAATTTTTATTGACACATGGCAAATGATAATTTTATTACTTTTTAGTTAGGAAGTAGAATTTATAGTCCTGCTGATTAAATTTTTCAAATAGAAATTTATCGGAAGGAAATTGTTGAGAATTTTCTAGCTTAATCTGCTAGCAAGCTAATCTGAAACAAAGAAAGTTATGATTCATGGGTTAATTTCAAATTAAAATGGGGTACCTGACCCCAATCAGGGTTACAATTGGAGCTTATCTATTCATCAAATAATACATTTCATCCTCATTTTCACAGTATTTTTCACTTACTTTTAAATTTTGTTTACACCACTTTTCGTAAACCTATAAAAAATATCGACATAAAAAAATTATTGCACTAGTCATCAAAATGTCCGCACGTGTGGCCTCTTATCAATATTGTAATACAATATATCAAGAGGAAATACCCCCCACTTTACTTTCATTATCATATAACTTTTAATGCAGTGATTCAATTTACGTAGGAAATTTCATCAGTGAAAAAAAATTGAAAAAAATGCTCTGATGACGAAATGTGATGTATTTTATGTGTCGTTTTTGCGCAGGTCAGGTACTATTTTATATGAAACTCGTCACAATTGGATGTGGAGTGGGTTTGAGGCTAAATTGTCTCTCTTCATGTTCTAAATCCTTGAACTTAAAAGCTGACAGCTCAAGATTCTTCGTGTGGCATACTTTTTCTGAGAATGTAGGATTGAATCGTAATGAGAATTTCGTGGTAGTATCGGAGACACGAGTCAAAATAATATGCGAATTTACGCATTTTGTGGACGATGGAGATGATTTTCGAAACGAAAGTTTTTTTTCGATCATTTTGGAAAGTTGCAGAAATTGAGATGGTTCTAGATGGACTATTTTTATCCACAATTTAAATGCTTCTAGAAATTTCAAGTTCGAACTGTTTCTGAACATTACAATTTTAACGGGCTTAATAAATTCAAATTTTAACGTTTTCTAAAAATTCAAAATATAACGGTTTCTAAAGATTCAAATTTTAACGGTTTCTAAAAATTCAAAATATAACGGTTTTTAAAGATTCAAATTTTAACGGTTTCTAAAAATTCAAATTTTAACGGTTTCTAATAACTCAAATTTTAACGGTTTCTAAAAATTCAAAATTTAATCTAAAGATTCAAATTTTAACGGTTTCTAAAAATTCAAAATTTAATCTAAAGATTCAAATTTTAACAGTTCAGTAAAAACTGAAAATTTCAGTTTGAAATTATAACGGTTTTTAAAAATTCAAATTTTAACGACTTTTAAAAAATACCAAATTTTAATAATTAAAAAAAAACTAAATAAACTATAAAATTCATCAAATACCTTCAATAATTTTCAAATATTCCACTTCTTCATTCTACTTTTAATTCTATTTCTATAAATAAACTTAATAAGGCCAACAACTTCCAAAATTCAACCAAAGATTAATCAACCTGACATCAAAATTCAAAGCACACAAAAAAACTACAAAACCAGAATTTCCAAAGCCCCAAGCATCCACAGCACTAAAGAATGAGCTCACAGACATTTTCTGGATAAAGTAAATAGGTCAAAGAAACAGAAACTCAATTGCCAAATCACGAGAATTAAATCCAACATTTTCGTGTCTAATTCTATCCAAAATTTACAATGAATTAACAAAACAGAGACTCGAATTTGTTTAACTAATTAAAATTCTCTCGACAAAACTTACTCAACTCGAGTTAATCATCGAGAAAAAATCAAAACAGCGTCACGAAAAAAAGGTGGAAGTGTTGAGGAAGGCAACAATTATTAGAAAAAAAATTAGCAGCATACGATTGAATATAATTAACAAATTAGAGCTCAAAACCTTCAAAAAATTGTAACTTTTCTTCTTTTTTCGTCAACATTTTGTGCCTCGATCGTAATTAATGGAAACAAGTTATGGGGTCGTTTGCAAGTGACGTCTAATTTTTGGGGGGAGGGATGCGTGACCCTCCATACAGAAAAATTATTTGACATAGGGTTGAGGGGGTCTAAGAAATTCTAATTTTTGTTGTCATCATTTGAGAACAATCCCCATGGTCATTACACAAAAGTAATGCAAAGTGGAAGTAAAAAGGGAAAAAAATCTTGTTTGAAAACTCGATGGCATGAAGGCAGGTATGTGTATGCTACAATGTGGCTAGTTTTGTTAGATATAAGCAAGAAAAAAAAATTAGAAAACTCAACTTGAATCCGAGAGAGGCAGTTTTATGCTTAAGAAAAAGCTAGCTTAATGCTGTTAAACTTAATATTGTTGTTGGGTAAAAACAACTTTCACTTTATATACCAACATTTCGTAACTTTTTAGTTGCTTATTTTTTTTCTTTCAACTGCTGCCTGACGTTGTCGTGCTGAGTAGCAATTTTTTTTCTACATCGCGATGTGTTTTTTAACACAAAAGTTAATTTTTTTGTCAAATTGTCGCATGTTGATGACGAGCTCTTCTTCACTTATTTCAATGTTTTTGTTTACGGTCCGAAATTTGCTTCATTGTCAGCAATAATGCGTCACTTCCTACTTTTTTTTGGTATGGAGAAATATGAAAAGTTTTTAATAAATTAGTTAAAATTGATGACTTAAGTGCATTTTTGCCGGTTGAGGTATGTAAACACACAATTCTCGTTAGATATCAGATGCGTAGCTAGTTTCGTAGAAGTAGGGAGAATGGAGGATTCTTGGTCCGAATTATGGCGACTTAAGCTAAGTTTTCAAACTTTATCTACAATTTATTTCAAATTTAACCAGTTGAAGGCTATTTGATTTAACATCCAGTCAACAACCCTGGAAAATCAATGAACCTGGACCATAATTTCATTGCAACCGAGCTTACATCATCAAAAAGTGAGAGTTCCAGATTGTAGATCAGGGTCGTTACCAGGTAAAGGTCCAGCAGTGTTCAGATCCCTTTTTGAGATTGAAATTGGCATTAGAAATTTTGTTGGAGTCCTCCTAAAAGTTAAAGACTTCTCGAGAGGTCGGACCCCCCTTCGAAAAATTTTTAGCTACGTCCCTGTTGTATGTCTATTGTCTAGCATCTTGGTATAGGCATAGGTGCTTTTCTCTCGAGTTAAGTAGATTCACCTAAATATGGCTCGATACCCAAGATTCATTCCTCTAAGACACTACAGTAAAAAATACAATTAATTCTAGAAAGTTCTTACATCTTTTTACTTTACATTGTTTTGACCAAGATATGATAATATTCTGCAATGTTCCTAAAAATTCTAAAATTAACGTTCTCACAAATTCATAAAATTTAAAAATCCCCCAAAATGTGACGAAATTCTACGAAAAGAATGACGCATCTCCTAACTTGTTTACGACGAAGCAACAACGTCGTATTTACAATTAAGCCTCCAATTAACTCAAATGTTGATAACTAAAAAATTTTGCAAAAAAATCGTAAACAACAAAAGTTTTGTTTACAAACATTGAATAAATTAAGATAAAAGCAACTCTGTGTCACATGGGTGTTTGCATATGATTAGTCAAAAATGGTGAATCAGGGTCAGTCCTCAATGTGCAAAAGGCGTCATTGTCAGGTTGTAGGAAATTTGGTTTCAATGAAGTTATTTTCAATTAGGTAATGGGCAAGGGTGAGAAACTGATCAAAAGGGTACGAGATGAAAATTTGTATGGGGGTATTCATAAATGACGTTATGCAATAAACGAGATTTCTAGTCTGTAACAAAAATTCCAGTCACAAAAAATTGTTTTATATGGAAGTGACACAAAACGTCAGACCCCTCCCTCCCTAAACATTGGACGTCATTTATGAACGACCCCCAAAGGAAATTTTCTAGACCCTTCTCAAAAATTAAAGTTGTATGAAAAAAGAAATTCTAGACAATCTTCTCGAGAGGTCGAGCCCCCATTTGAAAATTTTTTGGCTATGCTCCTGGGTCAGGGTATAAAAACCATTATTTATGGACATTGTTTACTAATAACATTCATTCATCCCCCCTCAAAATTCCGATCATACAAAAATATTTGAACCCCCAACCCCCTTAAAAAAATCTTACTACCTGTTGTGAGGCATCAAATTAATGAAAAAATATGAAAATCAAAATGGTGCCCGTAACATTATTTTTTCATCCCCAACAAGACAAAGCAAACCAAAAACCGCAACAACAATAATGCGCAACAAATAGCTGAAAAAATTTATAAAATTCACAATATCCAGAAAAATAATTAAATTAATTAAAGGTTCCATAAATAATAATAAAAATATGAAAAAGTAAGTCGCAGCAGCAGCAGAGCACTGCTGAGAGTTATTTAATCAAAATATTTACATTTTTCAACATCAAACTCAATCAGCTGAGCCGAGAATATGTTAGTGTGTCATGCATCTGTGTGTGTTATGTGCTCTGAATAGAAATATACAATTTTTTTGATATAAAGCGTAATTTTTATTTTTCTGAAGGATTTTCCATCCTCAACCTCGCAATTTGTTGATTTACGTTCCCTCATACTACACAGAAAAATAATCTGATGATTTTGTCGGAAAATTGCGAAGGGAATTTCTTCATTTGTTTGTATTAAGCCGGTATATAAAGCCGCTGTGACTGTATTGGATGATTGCCGACAACATTTTGTCATTGTGTGGATGTTCAATGCTTACGTTGTGCATATCCAATGTTTTCATAATTCAGTTTGTGTTTCCTCACTTCATTCAAAGTTATCGTTTCGATCGTTGAACAGTTGAAAAATTCATACTGAAGGTGTAACACATATTTCTCACCAGCTGAGAGACGAAGAGAAAAAAAGCTCAAAGTTAAAAGGAAGAAAGCAAATATAAGAAAAGTTGAAAGGAAAATTGCAGAATTTAAAGAAAAAATTTCTTGAATTAAAATTTTTATTAAAATTTCACACAGAAAATTTCAAAATTGAGGAAAAAAATTAGAAAACTTTTTTTTCTCTGTTTTCTTCAATTTACGCACATTCGTAAAAAAGAAGGAAGAAAAAAAAAATCAATTGTGAAAGCTCTGTAAGCATTTTTGCGTAAAATAAAAAAAAATATTTGTAAGCCGGTGAAAAGAAAAAGAAGTAAAAAATTTTGATACGAAATAAAAAAATTTTTCGTTATCAAAATTTCATCGGAACTGGATATAACAAATAACTTGGAATTATGTTGTGTTATATTAAAAAATCTACAATAAAATTATGCGAAGGTGAGCAGAGAACTGATCATAGTGAAGTAGTGGAAAATTTCAAATTAATAGAATCAGTGTTAGAGCTTAGTAAAGTTTACAAAATTGTGGACACTAGAGACCAGGAATTCATGTGAATATAGGACAATTAAAATTGTGTAAAAGACTTAAAAAAAATATTACTACAAAGAAATTTTTAAAGAAACAAGTGAACAGAGACTGTATAAAATAATAAATAATTTAAAAGGCAAAGACTGTAATAAATTCGTGAAAAAATAAGTGAAAAAAATTTTTTGAACATAAAAAATAATTTTCGTGCAAAAAAAATTAAAGTTAATAATAAAAAAAAATTCACAACTGTCAGAAAAAAGTTAATCGTTGCTTAAATGAAAAAATATTTCTTAAACAAAATGTCAACCGGTAAGCGTTTGGCCAAAAGGTCGATCATAGGAATGCGAGTGTGTGCTCTATCACCAGATGATGGCCTGTACTATCCTGGCCGCATTCATGCCGTAAAGACACCAGACTCACCACGAGACAATCAAAATTGCATCAATCTCACACCAAACACACGCTACTCAGTCCGTTTTGATCCAAATCCTGTTTTTGTACCAACAAGACGTGCATTGTACGAGTTCAGCTCATCGGAATTGATTGGTGATGGCTTTGGCAACATCACTGATGTTAAACTTAAGCCAGGTCAAAAGGTTTATATCACAAATAATGGACGTGAAACATTTGGCATTATTGTCGAACACGATGTCACAATGGATGAAGTGACAATTCAAATTCAGCCTGCTTCGCCTAATGAGGTGAGTTTTTTTTGATTAATTCATTTGATTTGTGGACCGAGGAATGTGTGGATTTTTTGGGGGTTACCTGGGGGGTTGAATTTTGTTTGTCAAGTTTAGCTCTTTAATTGTTCTTTATTGAGTTATTTTGGGGTTGTTCATAAATGATGTCTATTTTAAAACTATTATTTTCATGACCTCATGTCAGTGGGGCATCTTATAGCTTCAGACACACCCTTTTTGAATATTGAAGCTTATGATGTCAAAAATTTGGGATGGAGGGGGTCCTAGAACTCTATGACACCCCTTAAATTTCTATAATATTAAATTTTCATAACCCAGGACAAGGTGGACCCAAGTTTTTGATGAACAACCCCATGACTACCCCAACATCCATGGAAACTTCATATTCCTCGGGGCCAACACACAATCACACATCAGCAAAGTAAAACAGAAGAAAAAATAATTTATATCGAGTATACAGCTCATCAAGTGATGCAGCTTCTTTTTGTGCATTTGTGCAAATTTTATTTTTACACATTTTAATTGTAAAGCCTCTCCTCGTCGGTAACAAGCATCAAGCAAAAAAAGCGAAATGTGCTAAATCCGTCACCAGTTGTGTATTTATTTCTGTGTTATAGTTTATATTTTATATTTCGTCTCTGTGTGCCGATGATGGCCTCAATAATCAGGCTTCAATGAAAACAAAAAAGAAACGCCGACACACATTGATAAAGTCCTGCGGAAAAACTTTTTTTTCGTTCTTCTTCTTATACTTATGCATATTTTTTTGTGTGTTCTGCGTATATACACAGAATATTTTGTCGGAAGGGTAGCCTTGAAAAAAAAGCTTCTCGTTTTCATGAAAAAAAAGCTTCGTGTACGCATTGAAAATCTACGCAAAAAAATTTACAAGGAAAATACACGCGCTCTTGACAATTTTTCCTTGAAAAGACTTTAAATATTAAACACACACGCACGTTCAGGCATTTGTGCATTTTTTACACACAAACACACACACACGAGAGAGAGGCCGCTAGTTATGCGAAACCTCTCCCCCTACTCGACTTCTCTTCATCATTTTTTTGTATCGCTTGCTTGCTTAATTGAAATCAAACGATACGGTTGTAGAGAATGTGCATGTATTCAACGCGGAAGTTAGTTATGTTCCTACTATTTATTATATGGCTAATATGAAACTATTTATCTATATCTTTTTATCTACATTTCATTGCCTATACAGCAATAGGAAATCAATTTTTTTTCTCGAATTGATCGATGTGCAATTAACTTTATAAAGTGCCCCCGAGGCACCCACAGAAACCTTTGTACGCAAAAAAACAAGAAGTTTCGTGACAAGAAGAGAAATAATTTGAAAATGTCGCACAAAAATTTGGCCTCGAAAGCCGACAATCAGTTTTGTGTTTGTATGTGCGTATGTAATCGAAAAAAAAAATCGTCTCACAGTCTACTCCAAGGCTATTCCATTCTAATATGCTATTTTTTTTCATGTATATGAATTTTTTTCATGTGTATTAAAAAAAAAGTTATGATGATCATCTCGAAGATACTCGCTATTTCTTTTTCGGCTAATTCATTTTCAATGACATTACCTTACCCAATTTGAATGTGTGCTATTTGCTGGTTATGTTTACTTAATTTTTTTTCATACATAACTTCATTTTTTTTTGTATGTAGGATTTTATTTTTTTTATTCTACTATGTAAAAAAATGTGAAGAAGAAGAGGCTTTATTTAGACATGATAGGGCGAGTGATGTAAAATTAGCTGAATGATTTATTACAATATTGTGGGTTTTGGATGGATTTTGTGGTGGTTTTTGAGTGGGTATTTGGTATTTTGTAAAAGATTTATTAGGAAAAATTGAGATTCTATATTATAAGGGCTTGAATTTGTGAGTTAATGATGAATTTTAGACATTAAGTCATCAGATTATCTACATTTTACAATTTATGACCAATAACGGTTTTTTCTAATTCAAATTTAAGAACTCCCAAAAATTCAAATTCTAACGACTTTCAAAAATTCAAATTCTAACGACTTTCAAAAATTCAAATTCTAACGGTTTTCTTAAATTCAAATTCTAACGACTTTCAAAAATTCAAATTCTAACGACTTTCAAAAATTCAAATTCAAACGACTTTCAAAAATTCAAATTCTAACGGCTTTAAAAAATTCAAATCTTTTCCGTTAAAAAGCAAAAAGTTTTCACACATAAAAGTAAATCTTTCAAAACTTATATATTTTCCAACCAAAACTGAACCAGATTCACACCGAGCATTGCAATCACATAAAACCACTAACCACCGATCACTTGAGCTGACAAAATAGACATTTTTATCAGTAAACAGTGACTGAAAAAAATACTGAACAGTTCTGTTTGATAGCTTACGTCACGACTTATAAACTGATCGCCTACATAACATTACAACATATAGTCTGGCTTATGTATACATAAGATTTGCTGTTGTAAAATCGCCCTTTTAATCCACCCAGCATACAATAATGTTTATACATAAATATAGAATATGTAAATTAAAAATTTTTTGTGGATCATTGCTGACCGGCGTGTGTAATAGTAGGCAATGGCGAGATGAAAATGACATTGAAGTGGAATTTTTTTTTCTCATTCGAGCTTGGCAAACTGTTTATTTTTCTGTTTAATTAAAGCAAGTTCTATCTATGTATCTAGTAAGTTTATTTCTATTTAAATTTGTGTGCGTTAAAGTATCTTCACGGTAATTGCAATTGAGATGAGATTAAATTGTAAATTTCTTCTTGACTGTTGTGACTAGATAGATTCTCGTATTTTATTTATTTTTCATGTCATAAGATGCTCTCGTCGCTTTTAATTGAGACCTGCCTATGACGAGGGTGTCATTGAGCTCGCCATATGTATTTACTTAGGTTTTTTTTCATTATTATTTCTCAATGAGTTCAGAACGTCATCGTCAAATACGGTAGCAGCATTGAGACGCTTCGATCACATGAGATTGAGAAAATAATTTGTCAACAAGCATTGCAAGGCAAATTAGATGGAAAAAGTAAACAAATCGTCATGATTAAAATTAATAAACAGCACTTATGTATTGGTTCCATTGATACTTTATACGATATTCATATTAAAACATCGTCAGAGGCTTGTTTTTTGGAAATACACAAATAATACGCTTTGCCGGGGCCTCGATGATGAACAGAAAATGTTCAGTTTCTTCTTTCGTCAAAATTAACAACATCGTCAAATTCGAACGAACTAAGGCTTCACGATTACGCTGTAAACAAAAACATATCTCGGCACACGTTTTGAAAAAAGTTTTTTTTGGAGTGTGGGGCGAATTTTATGAAAGAGATCCAAGAAGAATTTTGATTCTGCGCCCATCCTACTGACATACGCATTTTACTACGCAAACATTTTCACCATTTACACTAAAACTGAGCCTTTTTCTTCTTTTCCTTGCCTTGGAGCCGACGAAAAATGTGCGTAAAAATTCCGTTGTAAAAATTTTCTTTTCTCGAGAATTTTTTGCTCAATGAAATTAAGGCGAATATTGCGATGATCATGGGGCGACGTAAAACACGCAATCACGCATTAGATCGTATCAAGAAGAAGACGAAATGAACTTCAAACATCATCGCATGAGTATGTAACGAGACGTTAGGTAAAAAAAATAATAATAGTAAATGTGGAAAAAGTGACTAGTTCAAAGAAAGGGAAAAATGTGTCATAACATGAAGCAAGTACATGAAATGGAAACATTACAGTCATGACCCACTTAGATGATTCACCCTCAAAATAAAATTGCGGCGAATGCTGTTGCGAATTTGTTGCTTCTATTGCTTATTTTCTATATGTTATATTATTCACATTAATTTCTTGAAAATCAAGTTTCAATCGTGTATCGACTTGTTCTTTCTTAGTTTGACTTTGGCTAACAGAAATAAATAATAAAAAATCTTTTGAGTAAAGGAATTGAAATTGTTGCTGTAATTCTGCATGAGACTGACAGATTCCGTTAGGTTAATTTTTCAAGTAATTGAAGATTGAATTGAGGTAAAGGATAAGAAATTGGATTTAATTTGATGAAAGAATGATGCAAAAAATTTCAAAAATTCGTTAAATCACGCATATACTTTAGATGGTCTTTTTAATGATGCAAGAGGTTGAAACCAAAAATTTGAATAATTCGTTGAATGACGCAAAAATTCAAAATATTTGTTAAATGATGCAAAAAAATTTAAAAAATTCCGTTAAGTGATGCAAAAATTCAAAATGTCTGTTAAGAGATGCAGAAATTCAAAATGTCAGTTAAAAGATGCAAAAATTAAAACTGTTAGTTAAATGATGCAATTTTTTTTTAAAAAAATCTGTTAAATGATGCAAAATTTCAAAAAAATCTATCAAACAGTTCAAAAAAAATGACGCATAGCTCTTTAAATAAACCGTTATAAACCAATTCAAAATGACAATCCAAATCCTTCATATCCCCTACGGATACCAAGAAACACCCAGAAATCAAACAAATAAATTCAAAAATTCATTACGTTCCTATGCACACGTTTTCAAAGTTATTTCTTGGCAATTTAATCAATCGGAATTGTGCAAAAAAAATTGGAGTTTTAGTTTCATAGTCATAGACTATAAGAAAAATAAATATACATACAGAAATGGCTTACAAAGTGTTACAAGGTAACTTGAGTCATTCACAAAAAAATTATGCAACAGCAAAATCTATGCGCGCAAAAAAACTATGAAGTAACTAATTGGGACACGAATGGCATGTAGGTCACACTGAAATGCACTGTTGCTTGTGCTCTGGTCTGTCTATTCCTCTCCCCCACGACTTCGATCGAGTACTTTACATTGTTTTTCACTTTTCAAATATTACGACTGCTGCTACTGCACTGTTGCTTCAATTTTTTTTCTATTGCTTTACTTCTTCTTTCAGTTCTCATTTTTATTATAAATTTTTATTTATTTCGGGGGCAAATGAATCTATGGGTGACCTCAATACGCTCAACGAGGCATTTTTTTTTCTCGCGCGCCGACTTCCCTCTCTATAACTATGTAAGTTTGCTAGTTTGGCATTTAGCGTATTCAGCCAGCTGCAAAATTTGTCTCATAGTCAAACAGTCACCAGCCAACGTGTTGCATTCACTATTTTTAATTAATTTAATTAAAGCTCTCTTAAGGTTTTCTCTCGCTACTCTTTTTGATCGTGCAATTTTTTTTGAAAGCTTATTGCAACAAATTATTTGCAATTGCACGTATAAAAATATTTTTGTGTGTCTTTGATGTGTAAAGTAGTCAACCAGACCTTTTAAAATAAAATTGCAATGAAATATTTTTTCGCTCACTAGGAATTGAATTTTTTTTTTATTTCTATTTCATTCATTCTCTCAATTTGATGGACATAGCCATCACATTGACATGAATATGCCGAGGTGGAGTTTTAAATGCTTGAAATTGTTTCCCAATAAGACCTTGTGTGACACACAAAACAGCAACACACTAATGTATGAAAATTAATACCACGAGAATTACGATGATGATGAAAAGCAGCAGCAACAGCCAATTTGTAACCAATTCAATTTCCTAATCTCATTTTTCCTCTTTGCTTTTAATCTGTCAAAAAAATTGAGAGACTCTGTACTAACAAGTGCCAAACAACAATAGACGAGAATGGGAACATCAACTAATCATCAATTTCCAGTAATTCTATTTTTTCATGTTTCTTGCTTCTCATCTGAACTATAAAAAAAATGAAGAACGAAGAATTGTTTACAATTCATAGAATATGTTCATGCTTGCGGTCAATTGTTTCACCATTGGTTCTAAACCACTGGAAATGGAATTTATCGCTTTGAGATTTTTAACGCATTTTGAATGAAAAAATGAAGTTTTGAACTTTAACGGATTTTTGAGATTTGAATTTTTAACTGAATTCAGTTTTAGTTTATAAAAATTTTTTTAACGGATTTTTAAAATTTAAATTTGCTGAATTCAGCTTATAAAAATTCAAATCTCAAAAATCTGTTGAAATTTAAATTTGCTGAATTCTATTTTATTTGTAACGGTTTTCTGAAATTCAAACTTAATGAATCCAGCAAGTATTCAGCAATTCAGCTCATATTCATCAATTCAGCTCAAATTCAGCAATTCAGCTTACTAAAACTCAAAAATCAATCAATTAAGAACCAACAAAGCATTTCCTACAGCAAATCAACATTTCACGCATCCAAAAAAGTGGCACTAACAGCCTCAAGCATCTTCCGTTCTCCTCAGCTGCGTAATTCCCAAGAAAAGAAACTGAAAATGCAGCCAGCCCTTCAATGCGATCAAGAAACCGCACATTTAAATGGAAAAATCAAGTGAAAAAGAAGCTAGTTTCTTAGAAAGAAATTAAAGAGAAGAAAATAAAATTAAAATTGATGAAATTGAACAGTGAGGAGTGAGAGAGAAGATTGAGTAACAAAAGAATAGGAAGAAGAAAATAAAAAAAGACATTCTTGTGTGTATGTTTTACGCGAAGAAGTAACGGTGAAAGAAAAACTTCTCTTTGTTATTTAATGAGCTTTTATATAAACTATGCAAAATGAATACACACATAAGATTTGTTATTGTTTGCTAGAAGAATGGGATGGACATAGACTTAGAATGCTACTGTTGTTGATGTGTGCGATCATGATGTCATGTTTGGTTAACTTGTCACACGCACTTCCCGGTGACTTTTCATCTCAAGAAAGAAGCTTTATAAAAAAAGTGAAGAGAAATTCCGTTAGACATAAATTTGTTAGAATGAATGCCCTACACTAATATAGAAGATGTTCTTACCAGTACACGTGTATGCGTATCAAACGGTTGTTTGCTGCTTCTTATGGCAATAACTGCTATGCCGTTATCTATTTAGTGAAATTATAGTACCTGCCTTATTTCATTTCCTTATGTACGCCTCATGAGTCAGAACTTCTCGCTTCGACTTGACTTTAATGTGCCAGATAAGGAAATTTCTATTCATGACAGCCTGTACTGCAACATAGCAATGATATCTGCTTACATGTCGAGATATCAATGCAAAAAAATCCTAAGAACAATGAGTAATCTCAATTTTAAACAATGGAATCGATATTTTGCAGCAGCAATAGATACTGTGGATGAATTTCACAATTCACAGCAAAAAATATTGAGGACAAAGGTATGAGTCACAGGGGTGAAGTTAGGGGACTTCATTATACTTATATTAGTTGATTTCAAAAGGGATGGTGGGGTAGGTGGTCTAGACACTAGGATTACCCTATTTTCAGTTCAACTTGACCTCAAAATTGAGGAATTCCCCCTGATTACATCCACAATTAAAAAGTATGAGTAAATCGTGAAGAATGAAGTATAAATTCCTTAATAATATACCTGGCAATAGCAATTACGTTGTTAATCATGAAGTAGGTATGAAACAGCACAACATGTTGATGATGACATCCAGTAATCATAAAGAAGGAGTGAAGAGTACTCGAGGCCATACTTTTCTCATCTTTTAATTGAAATATCAATGTCATAAATTTTCCAACCGCATCTAATGAAATCAGCTGACCTTTCTCCGTCTCCTTAGTACCTTCAGCTTTGTATATATATACAGTAATAATAATAAAATATAAGAAAAGCGACAAGGAAATATTGACGATGATCATCATTCAGCTGTACAACAGCATGCGATTAATTCTTGCTTCCAATAATGGGAACTGAAAGTACTTTGTGCTTTTTTTAATTGCTGACTTCTGAAAGAAAATAATTTTTATTGACATTTTTAGTTGTCGATAATAAATCGACGGTAAATCAGCATTCAGGCTTTGTCACTTTGTAAGGAAAATTTCTTCATGATCAGCTATAATCCTTGAATTTAAAATGAAAAATTAATGATGGATGAAAAATATTTTCCAAATCAATAATCCTCAAAAATTCCAAAATATGAATGATAATCAGCTCGACTGTTGACCATGGCTGTGTTAATAGTAGTGTTAAAGCCTTGGGAAAAATAACAGCAGCCATAACAGCCAATAACATATAAAAGTAAGAAGTGAAGGAACGAGAAGAGAAGAGAGAAGAAAAATTGATTACTGGATAGTATCATGTTGCTAATAAACAGCTGTGTTGTAAAAAAGTGGAATCTACAGGAAAAAAAACTCCACTTTCAGTTATCATCATTTATTTACATTTTTTTTCTCTTCTCTTCTTCTTTGCATTTAATAACATTTGTCGCGGATTTTTCTTATAGGAATTTAGTTTGTTGATTATTCACTTTGGTTTTGATGGCTTTTGCTGAGGTTATGTGATTGAATAGATTTCCATAAATTGTGAATTTAGCTTGTCTAAATTTAAACTCTTTTGAATTTATTAAAAAGGGGCGTTAAACTATGTAAAAGTTTCATATTTTTACATCCTTGACTTTTAAAATTACTCAAAATTCAAATTTTCAAAATTCGTTACAAAATTCAAAATTCCAAAATCCGTTAAAAATTCAAATTTTCAAAATTCGTTACAAAATTCAAAATTTCAAAATCCGTTAAAAATTCAAATTCCAAAATTCCGTTAAACATCACTTTAATTCAAAAATGCGTCTCAAAATCATTCAATTGCATTTTCTTTCAGCAATTAAATCACAAGCTTTTCCTTTTTCAACTGTTGCCGTTTTTTAAAATATTAGCAACTCCCACTTGTAATTTTTTTCGCCATTAGCTTCGAGAGGCTGTTATGGAAGCATCCATAAAGTCAGCGATAGAGAGTGAATAATATTTTAGTAGGGAGATCAACAACATTTTAACGTCACATGGATGGAATTTTAAGAGAAGAAAAAAAATTTCAAAAAATAGGTCAAACGGAATCTCAATCGTACAATAAAAAAATATAAATAAAAAAACACGCTGTACATAGAAAGCCACGAACTTCCACGCTTTACTTATGTTAGATTACAGAACTTACTTAAACACGCTGTACATAGAAAGCCACGAACTTCCACGTTTTACTTATGTTAGATTACAGAACTTACTTAAACACGCTGTACATAGAAAGCCTCGAACTTCCATGTTTTACTTATGTTAGATTTCAGAATTTTCTAATATCAGACTACCGATTACAAAAAATGAACGTTAAAGAAAATTTCAATTCTTTTATTTTTTTGGTCGTTAATACCAAAACCTTATTTTATATTTTAGCTTTCTTCAAAAAATTAATGACTATAAAAGCGTGGAGCGTAAGTAAAATTAAATTGCGAATTGCTTTCAAACGCTCCACGCTTTTATAGTCATTAATTTTTTGAAGAAATCTAAAATATAAAATAAGGTTTTGGTATTAACGACCAAAAAAATAAAAAAATTGAAATTTTCTTTAACGTTCATTTTTTGTAATCGGTAGTCTGATATTAGAAAATTCTGAAATCTAACATAAGTAAAACATGGAAGTTCGAGGCTTTCTATGTACAGCGTGTTTAAGTAAGTTCTGTAATCTAACATAAGTAAAACGTGGAAGTTCGTGGCTTTCTATGTACAGCGTGTTTTTTCTCGTATATCCATTTAGTACATAGGGCTTGGAAAATTTTCACGCCTTCACTCCGCTTCGCTACGTTCAGGACGTAAAAATTTGTGAGCTTCGCTCAACCTAGTTCGAACTGCGTTCGAACTATTTTTGTTCGAGCTGCGCTCGAACCTCTAAGATTTTAACAGACAGTTTATAGATTACAGGGGTTGTCGAATCTCGCTCCGCTCGTTCGACTGTTTATAGATCACAGGGGTTGTCGAATCTCGCTCCACTCGTTCGACTGTTTATAGATCACAGGGGTTGTCGAATCTCGCTCCGCTCGTTCGACTGTTTATAGATTACAGGGGTTGTCGAATCTCGCTCCGCTTGTTCGACTGTTTATAGATCACAGGGGTTGTCGAATCTCGCTCCGCTCGTTCGACTGTTTATAGATCACAGGGGTTGTCGAATCTCGCTCCGCTCGTTCGACTGTTTATAGATCACAGGGGTTGTCGAATCTCGCTCCGCTCGTTCGACTGTTTATAGATCACAGGGGTTGTCGAATCTCGCTCCGCTCGTTCGACTGTTTATAGATTACAGGGGTTGTCGAATCTCGCTCCGCTCGTTCGACTGTTTATAGATCACAGGGGTTGTCGAATCTCGCTCCGCTCGTTCGACTGTTTATAGATCACAGGGGTTGTTGAATCTCGCTCCGCTCGTTCGACTGTTTATAGATTACAGGGGTTGTCGAATCTCGCTCCGCTCGTTCGACTGTTTATAGATCACAGGGGTTGTCGAATCTCGCTCCGCTCGTTCGACTGTTTATGTCACAAGGGTTAACTCAAATTTTTCTCACATATCCACAGTCTTCTAACAACTTCGGAAAATTTTCACGCCTTCACTCGCTACGCTATGTTCAGGACGTAAAAATTTGTGAGCTACGCTCAACCTAGTTTGAACTACGTTCAAACTTTTTTATTCGAGCTCCGCTCGAACTATTATTACTATTGAACGTAATTTCTACAGTTTGAGCAACACAAATATTCAATCGTAGTAGTCAACGTTTTTTTCTTTCAATGTTTCCTATGTACTTCTGATGTTTTCAAAATCTTCTATAATGCCTTTTTGTCTTCAATTCCTTTCATACACATCTTGACTTAATAATTGCTTGTTCTTCTCTTCAGCTTCACTTCAATACAAATTTTTTAATCAATCATTGAAAATTTCTTAACGTGATTTTTCTTGACTTGATGATCAGGTTATATCCACTTAAATATAAATCCGGCCCGAAGGACCAATTTGTTGCGTACAACAATAATAAATGCGATGGTTTTGGTTTAGAGTGGACTGTATTTTATTGACGACAAAAGAATGAATACGTGTTAATTGTTTAAGATATGAATTTGTACTAAATTATTTTAAGAAAACTTTGACTACTACGATTGAATATTTGTGTTGCTAAAATTGTAGAAATTGCGTTCAACAGTTACTCAAATCACCAACCCTTTCTCACATATCCACAGTCTTCTAACAACTTTGGAAAAATTTTCACACCTTCACTCGCTACGCTACGTTCAGGATGTAAAAATTTGTGAGCTACACTCAACTTAGTTCGAACTACGTTCGAACTTTTACATTCGAGCTCCGCTCGAACTATTTTTATAACTCAAATTACCAACACTTTTTCATATATCCTGATATCTTAATCTTATAACCTGATTATCCCACCACCATGACAATTCCATGAGTCATGCTTTTTCAACCTTTTACTTGTACTTGGTGATCAACAACAATTATATCATTTAAAATCACAGCTTTGTTATATATTGTTCATTGTTACAATATTTGATAATTTAATGTTCATGAAATGTAAAATACCAAAAAAATTCATACTCTCATCACAACTGGAATACAAACTTTATTTTTTTACAAGGACTAAAAAAAATTGGCTATTTACTTTCACAATTTAACTCCTTTTTCCAAGCTAAGTATTTTCATTACTCACAGTCGTAAAGATTTTTCTCCCCAAAAATACATTCACCAATATAAACCTATATAACGAGTCACAATAGCTGTATTTATACACCAATTTTATCCAAACAATTTTACAACTACATCTATTAGTGACAAATATTCGTATATATATGTATAGTGAAAGATTATTGCTATATACTCTTTTTTGCTGTTTTATGACATAAAAAAATATAATTAAGCATATTTAAATCATGAAACATCATAAAATATCAAAAAAGTGTAAAAAAGAATCAAAAAATTAATCGATTGGAGCAGTAGAAGTGGTCAAAAAATCAATTGCAAGATTTGATCATGACAAACCAACTAACAAATAGACAGAGTGAGTCAATATAAAGCGTGTAAAAAACATGGAAGTTCGTGGCTTTCTATGTACAGCGTGTTTTTTCTCGTATATCCATACAGTACGTATGGCTTGGGTAAATTTTCACGCCTTCACTCCGCTTCGCTACGTTCAGGACGTAAAAATTTGTGAGCTTCGCTCAACCTAGTTCGGACTGCGTCCGAACTATTTATTACTTACATGGATCACAGTAGAGTCGAGCTTGAGCTACGCTCGCTCGACTTGTTTAGAATCACAGTTTTTACATGGATCAGAGTAGAGTCGAGCTTGAGCTACGCTCGCTCGACTTGTTTAGAATTACAGTTTTTACATGGATCACAGTAGAGTTGAGCTTGAGCTACGCTCGCTCGACTTGTTTAGAATCACAGTTTTTACATAGATCACAGTAGAGTCGAGCTTGAGCTACGCTCGCTCGACTTGTTTAGAATCACAGTTTTTACATGGATCAGAGTAGAGTCGAGCTTGAGCTACGCTCGCTCGACTTGTTTAGAATCACAGTTTTTACATAGATCACAGTAGAGTCGAGCTTGAGCTACGCTCGCTCGACTTGTTTAGAATCACAGTTTTTACATGGATCAGAGTAGAGTCGAGCTTGAGCTACGCTCGCTCGACTTGTTTAGAATTACAGTTTTTACATGGATCACAGTAGAGTTGAGCTTGAGCTACGCTCGCTCGACTTGCTTAGAATCACAGTTTTTACATGGATCAGAGTAGAGTCGAGCTTGAGCTACGCTCGCTCGACTTGTTTAGAATTACAGTTTTTACATGGATCACAGTAGAGTCGAGGTTGAGCTATGCTCGCTCTCTTTAGAATTCAAACCTTATAACGGTCAATATATGTTTGAAATTTTCCCTCCAAAAGGTGTGTGAATTAAATGTCCATAGCTTCTATGTCTAACTAAACAAAATCCAGTAAACATCTACAGCCTCTATGCCCAATAAAAATAAGATCCAGATCCTCTATCTCTAATAAAATGAGATCCAGTTAGTCATCTACAGTCTCTATGTCCAGTAAAAATGAGATCCAGTAAACATCTACAGTCTGCGTGTCCAATAAAAATTAGATCCAGATTCTGTCTCCAATAAAAATGAGATCCAGTAACTATCAAGAAAATCTAAATCCTCTATGCCTAATAAAAATAAGATCCAGCAATCTTTTATTGCCTCTATTTCCAATAAAATGAGATCTAGTTGGTCTATATTCATTCAAACAATATTTTTAAGTAAAATTCACGTTACTTAATTTTACGTTATAACTTTTATAACAATCTTCTTCATGCTGTAACTATTTACAGAAGGCTCTAAAAGGACCAACATAGCGGATATTAAATGTAGATGTTGATCTTTCATTAAAATCCTATTCTAATGCTTGAAATGTTAATTACAGTGAGTAATCAAAAATGACGTAACTTTCATAAAAAATCATGTTTTTGCATTTTACGGTCACTAAACGAACGTAAAGTTCGTATGTTATGTAGCAACTTTTAGTTTTTAGGTACGATTGGGTATGATTTATCGTATCAAATAGAAGAAACTGTATAAAAGTCATCGCATAGAAATTTTTCATACAAATTTTTGGTTTTTAACGGTTTTTTTGTGTCTAGTTCCAACGCAACGGAACTGGCTGGAACCAAACATATCTCAGGTAATAGCCATTTCCAGTATCTGTCATATGAGAGCAAAAACTTATTGATTAATGCTTTCGTTGACTCAAAAAAGAAGGAAGTTAAAATGGCACGTATTTTGGACCCAAGCAGGCACAGCGGAACTGACCAAAAAAGTATATATACCAGTCAATAGGAAATTTTAATATCAACAACTAAAACCTAGATTGTTGGGGCTAATAATGCTTAGTTTTCTCAAAAAATTGAAAACCATATAAAATGACTCGTGTTTTGGACCTAAAGCAGGCACAGCGGAGCTGACCAAAAAAGTATATATACCAGTCGATAGATAATTTCAATACCTACATTTATTACCTTGGTTGTTGGGGCTAATAATGCTTAGTTGTCTCAAAAAATTGAGAAAACATGAAAAATGACACGTGTTTTGGACCTAAAGCAGGCACAGCGGAACTGACCAAAAAAGTATATTTACCAGTCGATAGATAATTTTAATACCTACATTTATTACCTTGGTTATTGGGGCTAATAATGCTTAGTTTCCTCAAAAAAATGAAAAACGTGAAAAATGACTCGTGGTTTTGGACCTAGAGCAGGCACAGCGGAACTGACCAAAAAAGTATATATACCAGTCGATAGGTAATTTTAATGCCAATAATAAAAACTAGAATGATTGGGCTAATAATGCTTATTGTTCTCAAAAAATTGAAAAAACCACGTGGTTTTCGGACACTTTCAGGTTTTGAGGTTAAAGCCACACTTATCCTCAAAATCACGCAAAGCGCATAGCTTTCCCCAAGGGTTCACTATTTGCCTGATAGATTGGCATCGAAAACCGCATCAAAATATATGGTTCCTGACCCGGTAACCCTGTCCACAAAATTTGTAGTACATTTTGACACGTGTTTTTTGGACCTAGAGCAGGCACAGCGGAACTGACAAAAAAAGTGAATATACCAGTTGATAGATAATTCCAATACCTACATTGTGTATGCTAGTTGTTGGGGCTAATAATGCTTAGTTTTCTCAAAAAATTGAAAAAACGTGAAAATCGGGCCATTCGTGAAACCAATAACTTACACGCTATAGCGTGGAAGTTAATACAGAGAGAACGCGAGATATAGACGAATGTATAATAGACATGTTTGCTGATTAGCTGATGAAGCACATTTTCAATTTATTTGTTTCTCTACATACTAATTTTGTGAATGATAGGAAAGTTAATCTCTGCTACTCGGCAATATAATTTAATTTAATTCTTCTTTATAGAAGTAAAAATATTTAGGTTTTGCGTGCACATCGCAATTTCTTTCCATCTAATTGATTACATTCCGATGGGCATAAAATAATAAAAATATCTTGATGCAATTTTCAAACAAATAACAGCAAATAATTGAGTAAGTAATGCAATGTAGATTTATTTTTACCGCTAAAGTGATTTTCATTTCAATTTTGCTATTGAATAAAAAAATATAGTAATGCTCAACATCCTATAAATTAAATAAGTCTGAGTATTGTTGGTTTAGCAACTTAAGCGCATTAATCTAGCAATGATAAGAGCTTAATAAACAAATTGTTGCGCATAAAACAAGTCAAATATAAAACTTTTGTATCCTTTTAATTGTTTTTGAAAATTCAAATTTTTAACGGTTTTTTGAAATTCAAATTTTAACGGTTTTTTGAAATTCAAATTTTAACGGTTTTTTAAATTCAAATTTCAACGGTATTTATAAATTTAAATTTATTTCAATTCTATCTCGAGTCTCGAGCAGCCAACAAAACAACCAAGCAAAAAGTTTCATTAAGTACCTATTTTTCAAAACTGCACTAAAATTAGCCAGTAGATTCTCAACGTTTCTACAATTCGTGTGACTTACGATGCTTCTAGTAATGAATACCTTGACACATGCAACTTTTATTATGATTATTATTTTGCGATTTTAGGAATTTCCGTGTGTGCGAGAAAACAAAAAGGCCCACGTGTATGACTCGTAAACAGATGACGTGATTCTTCCGAACATTGAGGAAGAAATTACGAAGAAGAAAAAAATGCTGTTCAATTTAGATAAACAAAAAAACTACAGCGAGAATGAAAACATCGATATTAATGAGAATTAAATTGAAAATAATGCGTAGTTGTTCATTATTTATTAAATTTGATTCTTATTTTATAATTTTTTTACTGTCTATTTCTTCATTTTCGTCTCGATGAACACTTCATGTTGATTTTTTAAATGATTTCGATGCTGCTAGCCGGCTTCATATTTATTCAGTCTATGTGCTCACAGAGATAGACTATAATTATCAAATCAGTGGAAATGTACAGTGAATAATGCAATTAAATTCTATGAAAACAATTTCGATATGGAAATTCCAAGAGAAAATTAATAATTTGATCCAATGTCAATGATGAACCATTTTTAAATTCTTTAAGTCTGTTAAATTTCAATTTTCACGTGATATTCAGAAGCCAGCTCCCATGACATAAAACAAATCAAATTATGCTCGTTCATGTGATTACAGTCAAAATCGACAACAACAAAAATCAATTTGCTTAGAAGAATGAAAAAAAAAAATAAGTCATGAGAGCTGTAAGTAACGTGACGTCACACGACTTTTATTTTCACATCCAATATGTGAGACTTACGTAGATTGTGTATTTGTGTGCTTTACGCTGCTATGATTAAATAAAAAATATTATTTCTTCTTCTGTGCTATATAAAATGCGCAAACTGTTCTATTCTTCTTCCGCACATAATAAACGCCTTTAAAAAATTTCATTCAGTCGTATCTAGAACAGACAAATGGCGGTTGGAGACAGAAGAATAGGAAGAAGTGATAAAATTCACTGACTGACTAGCTCAATATCGGCGTAAAGTCGACGAGTTTTATCGATATTTATTAAAATGGGGGAAAACCATACACATTTCTACGTTGTTTCATTGAGGGGTCGTTCACTTATGACGTCCATCAAGACTATGAGTCTTAAATGATTTATTAAATTTTTTCGAATTTTTTAAAACCGTTAAAAAATAATCCGAAAAATAATGCTCAGAGTGAGAATCGAACCAATGACCTCATGGTTAGAAGACCAACATTCTAACCACTCAGCCACCGAACCATGTTAAAATGTATGACAATTCGTCAATATATACAAAAAAATTAATAAAATGTAACCTTTTAAAATTAAAAACACAAAATTCTAAAATTTCAAAAATATTTTAGTTGGACGTCACAATCACATGATCCCATTCATTGAGGAATTGATAAAAAAGTTAGGTTATGTTTATAAAACCTGACATGGTTCTTATCAGACTCTGACGTGTTAATACACGCGCTAACACATATACGCATTAAATAATCATCGCTTCTCCTTCTCGATGAGACCTTGAGCTTCAGTTCTTTATATTAATAATTTTTTTTATCAGCATCAGACAAGGAAGGTTATCATATGCGAAAATTTGTTATGTGCCGTATACGGTAACAAGGTCATTCACGATATAGTGATAAGTAAAGTCAGGTTCATGAGACTTCCTCAAATATCTTCTTTGTTAGCTAAAATATTTTACGCCTGATAAATGTTTATACAAATAATTATACCGGCTCGTAGAACTAAAACGCTCTCCCGGCATTTTTTTCTTTCCTTTCCATTTCCACGCCACATACTTCGCTTTCAATTGAAATTGACTTTAAGTGCTCGGTGCCTTCAATGTTTTTTCTCATGAAATCTCTTACGAAAATGAAAGAATTACAGTTACACGCCCGAAAAAAACGAAATTTATGATGATAATTCCATTTCTGTTAGTGTTCCATTTTTCTAGCGGCACGAAGAACAAGAAGAAACTTTATATAACATTTTAGGAGTTTTAGACTCGTGGATGTTGACTTAAGTTTAGGTATCCGCTATGGCAATAGCAGCACACTCGATCTTCTTCTCGGATTTTCCAACTTTTTCTGCAGTTTCTTGTTTGTGGCTATTTAAAAAGTCATGTTAGTACATACAGTAATGGAGGCGAATTTTATTAGCGATTTTTAATGACTTTTTAGTTCAGTTTGGATGGTTGGAGGCTGAGGAACTTGAAAATGATCAGTTATTGCTGGTTATAGACTGGAATTGAAGAAATTTGTAAATTAAATTGAAAATGTAAACAAAAGGGGTGTTAAACTATAAAATTTACAAAATTCAAATCTCAAAAAACCGTTAAATTTCAATAATTTAGTTTTTGTCTTAAAAACCTTAAAAATCAAACTTCCGGATCCAAAACCATCAAATGCGTCACAGCAATCGAACCAAAAAAATCCCCAGAACGGCTTATTCACCAGTTTCAAAGCTTGTTTCATTTCTATCATCAATTTTTGTTTTCTTTTTCTCCAAGCATTGCTTTAAACTGCTTTGCAATCAGCCGATATGCCTTACATAAACACAACATAGAGGAATAGTAAAGAGAGAAATGAAAAACATAGTAGAGAAGAAAATAAAAATCCATAAAACGATAGTTATAGTAACGGTAAAGAAATAACAAATGAAAATCATTATGAAAAAAAGAAGAAGAAGAAAATTTGAAGAAGAAGAAAAAAAAACTTTCTCCTGTATCTATTTTTCCATATTTTTAATGCTTACTTACTTAAGTTAACCTCTCTCTCTATCGCTTATTTTAGACGTTGTTGCTCAACATTTTTGTATAATACTTTGTATGATGGTAAATTAAAATGATTGAGGTTTTTTTTTGGATCAACAAAATAGAAAAATTTAAATGGAAATGATGGTTTTTTTTGGAAAATTTAAATGAGTTTGTAAGTTGATAATTGGCTCACATGAAAAATGAGTTTTGTGCCGGATTTGATCAAGAAATTATGAAATGTTTGTGGTGAACATAAAAAAATGGAAATTTTCTAATCGAATTTACAAATTAAGCTACTCACGGTCAAACCTTGAGATTTGGCAAGCAAAAAGGTCGTGAATAATCCCGAGTGACACAACATAGTCACTGCTTTGTCGCAAAAAAATGTCACAGACACGTGGGGGTGTCATGATGTCACCTTGACTGTGATCTGATGGCAAATAATGAAATTAGCATCATCAACTTGTTCTAAAATTAATCTATGAGATCATCTTACAGCTTCAGAATGCCTACCTCAATCCCTTGCATATTTAGCCTCAAGATTCAGTTAGCATCATCACATCGTCATGATCTTGATCATATAAGTGCATCGCGATTGAAATTTCATTAATTTTTTTCCTCTTCTTTGTCTCTTTTCATTGTAAAAAATCCGCTGTGTTTGCCTTAGCCTGCCTCACTATCTTTTGTTACGTGCCTCTACTGCAATGCATGGAGAAAAAAAAATAACTTTCCCTATTTATTTTCTGTTATTCTCTCTCTCGCGATTGTGACTTGATTTAGAGATGATTACAATGTAGTAATAAAAATGACATTTATCACATCATTTTCGAGTCACCTTTTGTGGCTGCATGCCTATATCATGCGCTTCTTATATTTCAAGATCAAAACTGTACATTTAACCTTCCGCACTCATAATTTAATTCAAACTGAGAGTTTTTATTTCTATTGCATTTTAATACGTGAATGGATGATCTTTGAGTCACTAAATCTAGTAATTGTTATGACATTCAGGAAAAAATAAACATTTTTTTTATTCAAATAGCGAAAAAGCATAATGATAATTGAAATAATGGAACGTTATTACAAGCATTATTATTCCAGTAATGAAACCACAAATCGCACTAATCAAACTCATTATTATTTGAATATTGCAAGGCACAACTTCTATAAGTAGATATGCATTTGGCGAAAAACAGAGCTAAAGTATTAAAATAAAATAAGTTATTGTGCAAATGCTATAAATAAATATTAAAAATTGTAACTTCAAGCTACCACCCCCTTTGCTGCAAGTTGTGAAGGCAAGCGGAGCCAGCAATTAAGGAAAATTTTGATTTTTATGATTTGGGGGTCATTCATAAATTACGTCTACTGTAAAATGAGGGATTTAGACCCCCAGTCACCCCCTCTTGTTACATAAATTCATGATTTGTTATCTTATAGCTGTTTGGGGGGTATAAATGATCCCATGGGTATAACCCGACTCCAAACACCTCCCCCTACCAAAATTTATTAGACAACATACAAAAATGACTCCAATGTGAATATATTAGGCACTTTTTATGCTGCACCTTAGTCGATAATTTACTATTTGCAATAAACGACAAAAAAATACGGAAATTTTAAGATCACCACTAGATTAAAGGTCCCCAAGGGTCAAGCTATTTCGATTGATCAAAATTTGACAAGCGTAACTAAAATTCCTACCGCTGGCTGGCTTTGAGGCTGCAAAAAAAAAATACAAATCTCTAATCAATGAGCAAAACTCCAATCATGAGAATCTTAACCTCAATATCTGAATCAGTTGCAATTAAACAAAGCTAACCTAGACATAATGAACTTAAAAAATCAAGTTTCAAGTTCCACCTCAGCACTGCAAAGTTGATATATTAACTTATTGGCATATTACATTCAAATATTATTATTACTTTTAATTCAATTGCTTGTTGCGAACTCAATTACATTTTGTTTGGGATTATGTAATGAAATTTTTATATTTATGTTATTTCTTTCCTGCCTTTTTTTGTTAATAAACAGCAATCAAAAAACATTATTACGGAAAAGTTATAGGCAACAATTTATCCATAAGATAAGTGAAAGGAATTATTTAGAGAGATAATTGAAAATCGGGAGATTGTTTGTGAATTGGAACGGCAAAAAGAAATAAATTGCCATGAAAATTAAAATTGCTTTTCGTGAATATTTTTTGTTGTGTTGGATGGCTTTCTTTGTGTTGTCTCATTAAATTAAGTATTTCAAATAATTATGAGTAATTTAAGGAGAACAACAAATGAATATCATTTAGCATGAGCATTGATGTATGCGCGAACATAACCATTTAGTGGTTCACGTTTGTGAGTTGGGTAGGTTGAATTTTTATTTAGATGTGGAACTAAGCATCAATTGGGATTGAAACAGAATGAAATCACATTTGAATATAAAAACCGTTTATTTTTGAATTTTAAAGATGCAAAAAAGACGCAAAAATTTTCAAATTTCAAATATCCGTTAAATTTCAGAAAATCAAAATGACCGTTAAAATTCAAAATTTAAAAGATGAGAATATTTTCAAATATCAAAAATCCGTTAAATTCCAAGAAAATTTAAATATTGACAAAAATCATTTAAAAATGAATCTAATCCTCTAAAAATAACAGCCACACCTTGTCAGAAACTTCTACAGTCAATAATGCATAATCAAAACTAATTATAGATCTCACCAAGAGTCATGTTAAAAGCTGCAAATCCTTTAGTAACAGTAGGCAAAAAGTTGCAAAGCAAAACTCGTTTAAAAAAATTCAATTTTAATATTCATAAATTTTTCAATAATATGAATATGCAGCTTACAATTTTTTTGGTCAAAACACCGTCCAGAGTCACATAAAGTCAGTAACAAGCGAGTGTGAGAGCGAACGGAGTGGTAAAGACATTAATTTTATATTCATGTTATTTTATTGCAATTTTGCAATTATTTTTCCTGCTTTGCGGCTACTACGCTATAATTAATCACAATATTCAGTCAAAAAGAAACTAGCTACAGCAGCATTGAACAATTTGAAATGGAAAAAATGGGATTAGGCCATGATCATTGATTGTGTGTGCCTATATACAGCAGGATACATATAACAATATTGCGCAACCTTCTTTTCTTTTTTTTACAAAAAAAAAAATTATTCTCTGTATGATCGCATGACATTCAAAAAAGGCAATGGTTGCGGTAGTCCAACGAGCATATGATCGACACATTATAATGAACGCGGCTTAGCTGTTGTTTCTCTCATTATTCAACATTTTTTTTTCTTCTCATCATCAAAGAAATTTACTGGATGGATAAAATTAAAAGTCTTTTTTTCATCTCTTCCACTCATCATTTTCAATTTCTTTTTTTTTGCATTTACAGAGAGACTTTTACTTTTACTTTCATGCCATGCTATGTTGTAGAGTACATAGATACATTTTTTAATTTCTCATTTTCTGGCAACCACTGTAATGATAGATTATGTTGGCCATGGTCATTTCTACTCATAAAACTGCGAGCAGTATTACATTAGTGACACTTAAAGCGTGCATGAATGGAAAACTTTTGCTACAATTTAAAATTTTGCACGTGTAGAAAATCAGCAGTCTCTTTGAATTTCTTTGTTTAGGCGAGAAAAAAAGGTCAGGGATTCAATGAAATACTTTAGTTAGTCATTCAATGAGATATTTTACATGATAGTGAAAGTTTTTGATTGACTTTTAATGATTGCAAAGGAATAACCCTCGGATGTAAAATATTGGGCGTGGATATTCGAGTTTCTTGTGGATATTTACAAGGATTTCCCCAGGCTACTTGTAGTGATTGCATGGAATAAGATTGGAATTACCGGATTGTACATAGTGGATTTTCTAATTTTTTTGCTGGGTTTTTTTGAGAATTTCCTGATTTTTTTTGGATATTGTTGATGATCTTTGACATTAAATCTTTTTAAAATTGAAGATCTTGGGATAGGGGGGGGGGGTGGTGTTTTTAGGGTCTACTTTATTTTATTTATTTATTCATTATTATTCTAAATTTTGATAATTTTTATAAAACCTAGTACCAAGGAGCTAGAATATAGACCAAATGGTGGGTAAGTTGGTCACTGGGTAGCTGTGAAGGCCTACAAAATGGTCAAATAAATTCCCAGATGCCCATCAACAACAAATGACCCCAAATTCCATAAAAAGCTACGCATCAGCCTCAAAAAGTCGTGCCCCTTTTTTTCTTACCTAACATTTTCGCTTCTATTGTGACTGCGTTGAGTTGACAGAGAGACCTCTTAAAATTCCAATTCCGAAGCAACTCATTTGACACCTCTAGTGTGTAAATATATAAATTACACATTTGTACCCCAAAATAGTTGTTTTGTTTGTTGACAAAAGAAATAAAAAATTGCGTTGACAATTTTAGTTTTTTAAAAATGAGGACTATTTTTTATGTGAAAAAATATTTTATAGTGTAATGAAGAGTAAGTACTTACTGTGATAGATATAAATCACGTAATTGTGTCAAACTCACTTGTGTAAGTCGGCAAAAAATGAACTCATATTCACGCCGCAAATAAAACCGTTACCGAATATCCATAAATGTAAATTTAAATCATGTACAATGCTATATGCGAAAGTGAAAAAAATATCATAAAAAGCAAACTTTTTTTTATGTTTTATTTCAATTGGTTTCGGCTTTCAATCACATACATGCAATCAATTTAATTAGAAGTAATAATGAAAGAAAATTAACCAATATTTTTTTGAGGTAAAGCTGCTTATATCCAATTACACACACCACTGCGTAGACTCTGAGGCTTGCAAAAGAGTAGCACGATCACAGTCAATCGATCATAGTGTGGCATGAGTCGGTAGTTTATTATTTTAGCGGTAGTTTTTTTCATTTCATTACGCGTACATGCTGTTTGTCCTCATTTCTAAGCGCTGAATTATTTCTTTTTTTCATCTCTTTCGAGTCGAGATTGAGAGAAAAAATGTGATGTTGATGTTACTTAATGCTACTGTCGAGAATTCTTTTCTTTCTAAAATGATTTTCATTGTTAATTTTAATTTCCATTTCGATTGGAATTTCTCAATAAATAACGACTTTTAAGTACGCATAATTTATGCAAAAAAAATAAGAGAGAGCCATAAACATAAAGCAGCAGTATTTCTAAGAGGATGATTTAGATGTGACGTCCCAAGGGTTCCCCAGGGTCTGGTCACTTCAAATAAAATAATTTTTTCCATATGAAAAAAGAGTCCTTAAAAATAAAATTGACGTCATTTCCGTACAACCCCCCACAGCTAGATAGCACATACAATAATGAGAATTAAGAAGATGATGATCAGATTCGAGCATGTATGAACATGAAATTTATTAGAATGGCTTTGAATTGTTGATTGTAGCCGTGTATAGTGGCTTTCATCACCAGAGCGCGTGAATCGACTACAAAAAAAAGTTTTTTTAAGGAAAGAAAAACTCGTTTTCTGGATGTACTTGGCGTGAGGACAAAATGGCGCCGTAAAATCATCTGTCTTTATATAGCGTGCATATATCTTACAAGCTAATGGACACTTTAAGCTGACAAATAAAGCCAAAGTCATTCTTTCTCTCGTTCCTCATCGTCAACTCTATGAATCAAGACGTTATGTTTGTGTGTATCTACACTTAATTTTCATCATGATAGAAATGAGGTTAAGACGTGCCTTGATGCGGTAGATTCATTTAATTACAGTTTCATTTTTTCTTCTTATTGTTCATCACCAAAAAATTCCATTTTTCATTCAAAGAAACTTCAAATATTTTATATATTTTGACTGGCTTAAACACATCCATAGCTCAATTTACGTAACCTGTGTTCGCACTATTGTTGTGGATAAAATGAGCCAAAAAGCAACAAGCAACACAAGATGATGAAGAAGAAGAAGAAGTGCTTTAAAGCACACCATGGAATGTGAAATCGAGCTCTCTATAATACAAAAATTATTGAGCTGGGCTTATTTTCTTTTCCATGCTTTACTACTACGAGGCAGTCGGCATTAACAACAACAACAATATATTTTTATGTAATAATTCCGGCTTCTTTCTCTTTTCAACTCTCTCATTCCATCTCTGTCAAGCATAAGCTCCCCTTTTTATACTATTATATGCAGAATATATGTCATGTCAATGAGATCTCATATAAGTTTGATTAGTGACAGTCCGAAAGAGCTTAATTCATTCACATTTCTCTCTCTCACTCATATATTGTGAGAGATGCATTTTAATCAGTTTTAATTTTCCACAATTGAAGTCATTGAGCATTAAGTTAAGAGCTGTTTGGGATGTATGTTGCAATCATTTAATGCCCTCAATTTTACTTCTTGACTTTTATCATAATTTATTATAACAATAATAATGTTATTGCTTTATCGCTCATTCTCTTTTGCCTAAAATAATGGCTGTATGCTTGACTTTTTTGAGAAAAACAAAACAAAAAAAGAATTCAATGAATTTAATTCAATTGAAAATGAAAGACAAATTCCTTTATTATTAGGTTAGGGATGGCAATTGCCGGGGTTCAGTTGTCGAGGGAATTGAGGTGTTGGAGTAAATATAGTAAAGGTTTGGATTGTAATTTGATGTCTTATGGGAGTTGTGGGTTCGAATCCTTAGAATAGGAAGGTAATTTTGCAGAATTATTTGGAAATTCGTTTTGGGGACTTTGGGGTACATCATTGGGAATATTCTCCAATTTTGTTAATTCCAAGGTTCGAATCCTACCAGAAATACACTTCTTTAGGTAGAGCCACCATGGGGTTGGTGTGAACTCGCCATAAAACCAAATTTTGGGCTTAACAGGCATTGGTATAGCACCAACACAGTTTTAAAGGACATTTTCATGGATATCCCTTCAGAATCTACTAAATTCCATCAAAAATACCCAAAAACATTCAAAATTTCCACTGATCAACCGGCATAACCTCGATCCAAATCAATAAAATTAAGCCCTACCCCACATATATCCAATAAGCATATACATATATGCCCATTTAATATGACTTTTGAATCATTGCTTAAATAGAAAATGAAAACCGAGATAAACAGTTTTAATGTAGCCGGCATGAAAACGAAGGCAATTTATAACATGATCTGGTGTATTTTTTGTTGTTGACCCAATAAGGTCGTTTCTGGCAAAAAAAAGAGTAATGAAAGAAAAATCTAACAATCTATAAATTGACTGTATATGACTAACGAGCGTAAGAGAAGGCCTTTTCATGAAAAATTCAAAACTTCAATTGCAGCTATATGAAATGTTACATAAATTTGGAATGAGTGACCTAAATAACTGATATATATGCTTTTATAAAAAGAGTTGTATGCAATTGTATCTTTTCACATATGAGTTGCATTTTACTTTATGCTTACAATATTGAGTGACTGACATAAACGCGCATACGTTACGGCATTAATCTGTAATTAATTATCTAGAGTAACTCACTCAATTTTCCCATCATTTTGATGTCAGAAAAAGAATATAAATTTTACATCTGGCTTTAATTAGATTGCACTGTGCGTCTTTATTATGCATGTGCTGGTTCTTTTGTGTATATCACTTCCTGATTTCAGCTCAGATTTTTCTCGTGTAAACAAAATATAAAAAAAATTTTTTTTTGAGACTTTAAAGGCAAAGGAACTTGCCCTACGAGAATCTCGTCGATTCATTAATTCCGCATGCAATCATTTCTCCGTCAGTGATGCAATAATGCGAGTGAAAATAATTTTTATGTCAAGTGGCATTTCTAATTGCATGTGACTCTCTTTAATTGATGAAACAGCTGGCTCACTTCTTCTATCTCTCTTTTTTCTATTACATTACGATGCCTAAGTAGGTCACCTCTTTAAATATATGCAATGTAATAATGCCAAAGTGAGTTTTTTTTGTACGAAATGTCTAATAGCAACAACAAGGCAGCATAAGTAGAGATGAAAAGAAGTACAGATGAGAGTGAATCTTACATAAAAGACGACTTTGAAATGTGATCAAGAAGAAGTTTTAATCTACACCAAAAAAAATAAGAGTTGAGTGGGAGAAGTCGTGAAGAAACATGAAAAAAATGTTAGCGGTTCCAACTTTTGCTTTCTAAATTGTGCTTGAGGTTAATGAGGCTTAAAATTTTTGTTTTTGTGAGCAAAATCGCATGCATTTTACGATTTTGAGCATGCATACCACGAATTTTGCAATAGTCGTGTGCAGTGAGCGATTTTTTTACAGCCTATCGCTTGACCTACATGAGAACAGCTGTCTTTCCAATAAATCTGAGTCATTTCGTGACTGCAACTCCTCACATGGAGACTCTATTGTGAAACGTCACCAACTGACAAGTGGTGGCAGTAAAAGCCTAATGATTTTTTTTTGCGCAATAAGGAAATGAAATAAAAAATTTTGAGTTAAGCTTCCGGCATTATAGACATACTCAAAATAATATTTGAATTTTAAGTTATGGCTGTTATCTTGAATATTTGAAATGACAATAAGGAGTTGTTCATGAATGACGTCTATTTTTTGAGGTGGACCCCAGACTCCCTTTTAGAGCCTCTACAAAATTTCATGACAGACTTAGGATGGGGTCCAAAAAATCTCAAACATATCATATACATCATTTATGAAAGACCCCAAAACAAGAGACAATATTTGAATTTTAAGGAACAATATTTGACAATAGTGAACTTTATTTTAAAAAATAAAACAAGAATTGGCAATAATTTTTTGCACAATTTCCTCCTTATTCCGTGACATACCCACTTGAAAAAAGGCAAATATGCTGAATATTTGCTTAACATAGAAATAAAATACCACAGAATTGAGCTTAAGGTGAACTATGTAGCTAGTTGTGTTGGTTTAACACGAATTCAAGTAAAAAATCAAATGCCGAAAAATCCTTGACTTACTTTTTTGCATTAGCGCCTCGTTCCATATTTTTTTCATCGTCACTCACAGTAGTTACTATTCCGATGCGTTTGATATGTAAATATATGTGTTTATTATAATGGTAAGGTTAGTTAGACAATTCATAGTCATTGTGAATTGTTGTTTTTAGAGGAAATTTCAGGGGAAATTCCAAACACAAAAATATTAGTAACCCAAACAACATATTTCCAGATGTCTCAGATGTGTCATCTTCAATTTTATGACTGACGCCACTGCCAGCCTCCTTCCTCAAAAAATAAAATGCTGATTTCTTTTTCTCGCATTTTAATACCACTTCGATGATGCAAATGAGTGAATACACCGTGGTTTTTAAGTTTACGTAATAAAACTTTTGATTTTTTTCTTCTTCATTATAAAGAGCTTCTTCTATTATTGTTGTGTTGCTTTGAAAAATTGTCTGCAAAAGCGACTCAAAGATGTGATCTGAAAATTTCTTATTTACGTCGTGTGAAAACAAAAGGAATTTACATACATGAATAACATTTTAACTTCTTTTTGCATAATATTTTTTGTTTTTTTTCATCTTTATAGTTTGTTTTGAGAATTTAAATTACTTGGAATTCACTTTTGCCACTTTTTTGTTCAGTTTGAGGAAGTTATTGTGTTTAATACTGTTGGTTTGTCGCTATAAAATGCAAATAACTTTTCGAAGTGGAAAAAGATGCAGAAAAGATGCAAAAATATTCAAATTTAAAAAAATCCGTTATCTAAGACTTCTCAAAGTTTGAATTGGGCTACAAAAGATGCAAAAAATATTCAAATTTTGATTTTCCGTTATTTTTCAAAAAGGTAAAAACTGTAAAAGACGCAGAAAAGATGCAAAAAATATTCAAATTTTGAATTTTCGTTATTTAGAACTTCTCAAAGTCTGAATTAAGTTACAGAAGATGCAGAAAAGATGCAAAAATATGCTAAATTTGAAATTCCGTTATTTTTCAAAAAGGTAAAAGACGCAGAAAGGATGCAAAAAATATTCAAATTTTCAATTTCCGTTACGTTGCACTTCTTCACAAAAATGCAATAAAAAAGCCAAATTACTTTCTCGTTTATTCACAAGAGCCAAAAAATTTATTTACACATAAAATTAATGAGACTTTTCCTCCCAATTATACAGCTCAGTGTTGTATACGTTTTTTGCATAATTCAATTTTTCAGTATTTTACTACACTTTACTGCTCTTTTATGTAATAATGGCAGGTGAAGCAACAAGTTTTAAAACGATCATAAATGGCAGCCAGCATAAAACCTAACCTAGCACAAGGTAAAAAAATTTAGAGTGAGAAAAAAAAGAATGTCGAAGGCAATGAGCATGCAACATGCTTGTATGGTTTTCATCCTTGATTCAACTTAATATAGCAACACAAAAAAATTGTAATTTTCCATCGGGAATTTCATGGTTAAGCTATAGAATAGAAATAGAAACAGCACACACAAAAAAATGAGGTCGAAGTCAAAGGTTAAATTAATTTTTTTTTGTTGATTAATTAAATTTCTATCAAGTGAATTAAATCTACGTAATTAAAATAATATCAAGTGCAAATGCATAATGGAAGTAATCAGCATGCAATCATCATAAATTTCACTAAATTTCTATAATTTGCAATTCCTTACAGCTGCTTGCTGACCTTGCGTAACGAGATGTGAATTTTTTTCTAATGAAATTTATGATATGTTTAAAATTCAATGCTGGCATTCCAAGATAGAGAAATTTTAATGTGCCTCGACGTGAAATTGCACAATACAGCATTGGCGATTAGTAAATTCTCTAAAAGCGCAACAGAAAAAGTAAAAAAATTCTTCAAAAGCCTTCATGTGAGCTATTTCAGCTATAATTTTTATTAATTATTTGCAACTGGTAATAATGATTTCTTCTTCATATAAATTTTATTGCAATTCACCGTTTTCATCATTGCAATAAATTGTATGATTGTTGAAGATGAAAATTATGCTTATGGGCTCGTAAAAAAATACAGAAAAAATACGACTGAGTGAGGAGGGGGGAGGGGCTGATAAATTATTATGTTGCAGACTTAAGGCCTTCGATTCTTAACATATTTTTATCCACCTTTCATGTGTCTTTCTAGTCAGTTTCTTCTCGCTTCTTATAAACTGTCTGACATGCCATTGCACAATGAAAATTGTGTGTGGATATAAAATGAATGGAGTCGGTCGGATTGCTTACGTAAACTGTAAGAAATTGTATGAAAATTGCAAACGCACGCAGTAAAATAAAGGGAAACTTTCAATGGGGGGTCGTTTAACTATGATGTCTATAAGTGAGGGTGGGGTTTGATCATTGGGGACATGGGGGGTTCAAAACAATTTTCATTGTCATACTCCATGCTTTACTTTCTTTGACAATTCTAAAATGCAAAATTGAAATTTTAAAAAATAGTCAAGAGTTGGGGGGGTCAAGACTTCATCGACCTACTGGTGACTCTCCAGTTTTATTCCATTTAAGAAGGGTCTAAAGCAGTAAAACACTTAATTTTGAGTGACAAAATTAAGTGGAGGATCTAAAAAATCCACAAAAATCTTCAAGTGACGTCATTAACAAATCACCCCCAAAAAAAGTGGCCCAAGAGAGTAGGAAAAATTATCACATTTTGTTTTTAAATGGCGAATTAAATAGGCAATTAAATGTCATTGCATTCGCATGAATCTCTTAGTCAGTCTTTTTTTGTACTATAAAATAGATGCCTTTATGTTATTAGATGAAAAAGGCATTGATTTAACAAAGAAAATGAATAAAATGTCATCGGATTTTTCTACACTATAAAAATGGCAATAATTCTGTTACAAATCATTATTATTACGTACAAAATGAAACTTATGACGCAAGTTTGTGTTTTTTGAACGGAAAAAAATATATATCATTGTTAATAATATTCAAGTAAGGCATATTATGCATGAAAGAAAAAGTGAACGGATTTCTCGTAGCTCTTCTTAAAAAGCACAGCCGTGCCATGCTCCATGAAATCTCTGATGCATAAACACTTTATTATTCATGGTAAAATTACCCATATGCATATCACACTGATTTTTATATACATAGACATCATCATCATCGTCCATGATCATTTTGTTATTATTAAATATGAGCTAATGTCGAATAGTACAAAGGAGGAATAATCGTAATTGCGAATGCGCTTCATTGTTGTAAATTCTGTAAGCTACCTGAACAAAGGAATTAATTAAAGTTTTTGCTGGTTTCATTCTCGCTCTTTTTTCTGTTTTGTTTCTGTTTCGCGATCTACTTCTGCCTTTAAAATTGTACTAATATTCATGAATTACTCGACAAAACCACAGTTGAGTTACTGCAATTGATATGATTTTAATATTTTTATTATTAACCTTTGCATTGATTTTTATTTATGGTGATATGGAGTAGAGCACTTTACATGGAAGTGGTTTTACTGGATATTGTGGCTAGTTGGAGTTGAATTTTTGTTAGAGTTGTAATGCACCTGAGGTATTGGGTGCTGATCTATCTAAAATTTGAGATTTGGAAGAATTTTTATAGGAATTTATGAAGGATAATTCATAGATGACGTCTTTTATACAGCATGAGGCTCAAAAATTCCAATAAAATGTCAGAAGAGCTTCTGAAAGGTCTCAAAAATCATTAGAATTTCCATCTTATTTTGGTGATACCTGGAGAGTGATTAGGTGCATGATACCCCATTTCGAGCTAATCTGGGTCATTATCATGCAAACCTAGACCAAAATAAGATGGAAATTCTAATGATTTTTGAGACCTTTCAGAAGCTCTTTTTACATTTTATTGGAATTTTTGAGCCTTGTGTTGTATAAAAGACGTCATTTTTGAATAATCCCACTGAAAATTCCCATAAAAATTCTTCCCACCTTGATCACCTTCTTCAATACTAGACCCCTAAAATGCCTAACCAGCTTCATAAAATCCCAAAAAATCAACTATTCAACAGTATTAAAATTCCTCCCCAGCAACAGCATCTCCTCAACAATTCCCATTGAATTTGAAATTCAATTCCTATTTAAACACTTCAAACAAATAAACAAGAAAATTATTACTCAATAGTAGATCGCAATCTGTCAGAAAACGTAGGAAAATAAGGCAGTAAAATTATTCAAGCATTTAAAAGTCAAAAAAGAGCATCAATATTATTAATTTGCATTGCATTGGCAACGTTGAGGTGCAAATTTAACCTCACTACACTTTGTATATATTATTAAGTTGCAGAAGGAGAGGAGAAAAATGGGAATTTAGGCCGAAGTCGATGTATCGTCGTTAAACACAGCTGTGAAATTGCAAACAATGAGTAAATAAAATAATTTTTTTACACTTTGCTCGCGGCAAGAAGGAAAAATATCGTCCGTCTGATAATCAAATTGATCTCGCCACGATGACGCAGCAGCATATTTGTTTGAATATTTTTGAGGCAATTGCGGAAAACTTTCTCCTTTCAAATAGTTTTTTAAAGAAAATTAATAGCAAATGTGAGAGTAAAAATAATGCAATTCGCTATGGGGATTTGGATTTGATATTTAGTAATATTAATTGTATATAATTCAATGTAACAGGTGTGATGGCTAAATAATCATTACTTGCATTAATCACTGTCGAGTATGATGGAAAGAATAAAGAAAAAGTTTTGAGTCAATATTCTTTTTTGCGTGTCTCGACGTGTTGGTTATAAAACTGTAATTATGTGTATCGATACTTTGTATTGATATTTTACTCAGTATTTCACGATTTTGAGTAATTGAGGGTTTGGGGGTCGTTCATAAATTACGTGTAAATTATTTTTGGGGGTCTGAGGGGTCTGTGATACTCTTTACATGATACTTTTATTTTGATGATCCAATTTTTCATTAGACATCATTTATAAATGACCCCCATTAAAATTACAATATTAAATCCCTCAAAATCCATAAACTTTATTGTCAAACTCAAAAAATATACACAAAAATTGGTGATTAATATTGCATTGTTTAAAAAAAGTTTCCATGTTAAAGGGCAAGGAACGCTCGACGACAAGGTTAAAAAAATCCTTTCACAATTTGTGTGTCGTTTCGTGTCGATGTCTTTTTGCGGACGTAAACGTATCAGACACCTTACGAACAAATGAATAAATAAAATTTCACAATTTTTTTTATTATAACTTTACACGGATAAGATTAATAATGAAGTTCATTATTCGCATATTTCGCAAATAAATGAAATATAAAATAAGAGTCAGTCAGCGTGTACATGCATGTGAGTCAGAGTCACCGAAGAAGGCCAATGCATAAAGAAGAATTTCTGTTGATAATTTCACAAAAAAAAGAATTAACCGTATATTTAACACAATTTTCATGTCGGTAAACTTGCATGACATTATATAGCGGCAATAGCAGGCGACTAATGTGTGTAAATGTACGATGCTGTCATAGAAGTCATAGTTTTTTTTATATTTTCACAAATTACATGTAATTTTCTATGGCGTGTTTCTCTCCATTCCATTCTTTAAATCGTTTCAATTTCAATTCCTGGAAAAAACGGAGAGGCAGCATAATGTATGAATATATATAAAAAATTGTACTATTTCGCATGCTAATAATGGTAGAAATGGGAAGAGTCAATAGTCATAGTCTAATGCATTATAGCCGGTATTTGCGATTGAATGCACAGTATATGTATTTTTTTTTGTTAAAAGATGAAGTAAATAACCCCTGAGAAACGAATGAGAACAGGCTGATTGTACAGTTTTGAGAACCTCAGCGAAAAAAAAAAATCTCAATTCAGGACAGAAATTTTGTGCTTGCCTGTTCATTCAACCTTTTTTTGTGAGAAAAAAAATACATTTTTTGTCACATCGAGCAGTGCAATGTACATCCATAAATACGTCTGCATCATCATTTAAAAAAAGCTTCTTCTTATTTTTTGTCGTTCCTTCACCTTTTATGCCGTTTGATAAGTAACCCCAACCATAGCATGCAATCATAATCATCTAGAGTCATTCCTCAACATAGATTTTTCTCTGCTTCTTTTTATTCACATGCTCACACACCTCAAAAATGTGAAAAAGAAGTTTCTGGCTGATTTTCATCTTCATTCTATGTTCTTTATAGAATCCACAACTACACATGCACTGATGAAAAACTTCACATACAAAGTAGAATGTAAAAAGTGTCCTAGAGTTTATTGCCCTTTACAATTCTTTTTATTTAGCTTGTTGTTGCGATTTTTCCTATAATTTTTGGTGCAACAACAAACCTAATAGAATAGTGTGCATAGCAACATGGCCAAATATTCATGTGAGAATGTCGCCAATGACATTTTTCGAGTGGGTTAAAGAAAATTTTGGATGAGCATTGACCTAAGACTCGATGTGACTAATGCATGCATGTGAGAAAAAAAATAAATTCAACCTTAATTTTAAGGAGAGAAAAATGAGCAGGCAGAAATTTTTTGTGTGTCGATGTCAAATTCAGAACAGTTGCCAATCAATTCTTCCATCCACAAATTTTTTCTCTGCCTTAAATTTTTTTTGCACATCGCGAAATTCACTGAAATAAAAAATAATATATATGCGGAGCAGAGTAAAGAGCAGAAAAGATGGTGCAATTTTTAACCAAATGCCCTAGGTCATGATTCGACTTTGAAAATTTTGCGCGCTTGCCGAAGACAGCTTCGGTTTTTTTTCTTTCTGCGACGTACATTTTGTTGTTCTTGTACAAATTCAATATTTCGGGCTTTGTTGTTGTTGTTGCTGCCTGTACATATGTGCACACATATAATGAGAAACAGGCTATGAGGCTGCTTGCTGGTGCCTAAAAACTCGTCTCTCTTCACATTAATATATGCATGATGCTATTGCAATATCCTGAATCACTCAATGTACATACAACTCCTCGAGACACTTGTTGTGTCTACTTCTTATTTTTCCATGGAAGATAAAGCTTTTCTGCATTTTTTTATCATTCTCCACTTACTTTATTCCTTCTTTTATGTTACATATCTGCACATGTACAATTTTTATTGCAGTTTCTCGTTCTCTCTTCTTTTTTTTTGTAAATATTATTTTATATACGACCGAGTAATAGCAGTAGCAGCAGTTGAATGCAACAAAAAAAATCTGGAGTATTGTACTTTTTGCCGGGTAGCATATTATGTATTCATTCAACCCCGACTTTCCGCTTATATAAAATTGTGCATGTACATGAGTGCATCCACATAAACACAGTAAATTTTATTCTTCAGAATCATGCCACAGACACATAAATGATTCGCAGCATAGAAAGGAACTTACAGCCAATTCTTTTTTGCTTGATTGTGTGAGCTTGAAGCATCTTTCTTGTACGAAATAATCTTCCTTTCATTCAGTTGGATATCCAGCTTTAGTTTGTGGGTGTTGGTGTGTGTCGGTTTATGTAGAAAAGGACATCAACACCATTTATCGAATTAAAGCACACAAAAAAATTTCTTAACCAAAAAAGAAGTCAAATTTGCCGAATCAGAGGGTGTTTACATCTTCGCACATGGATTCGTTGAGTTTAATGCACTCTCGTCCTAATCTTGGTAATGAAAAATGAAGAAATTTTTGATGCATCGTAAAAAGTGTCTGAAGTGCACAACACAAAGTTTGTTGTGCTTCTAAACTCGAGCATTGAACTCGATGAAAAAAACTATCTTTTTCTCTGTTTTACTTTATCACTTATGCTTTGGAAATGGATTGACAATTATAACATTTTGAACTCTTTTTTTCTCATTCTCAGGCACCATTCGAATTAGTAAAGAAATTGGAAGAAGTTCGTTTATCAGAATCACGTCGCTCGCCACGTTTGGCTGATCAAGAACGCGATACAGATTTTGCACGGCTCGCAGATATGGCTGGTGATCGACGACGTTCATCATCACATAGCATTGACGTTCCAATGCAATTCACGCAAAATGGGTAAGTACAGAAGTTAATATAATATTGTTTATTTGTTTTTAATGTAAATGGAGACAATTGAATCATTGTAAGGTGTAATTTGGGGGTATTTGGAAGTGATATCAATTTAAATTTGAGATTTTTGAGCATATTCTTCTATCTGTCGTATATTTTTATACAAGAAATAATTGTGGATGGTATGGAGGATCATATAGCTCTAGATCCAACTGTGTTTCAATATTCAAACGACTAACTTAGCTACAGGATGCAACTGAGAGAGAAATCTTGAGTTCTAAAGCTTAAAGGCCACACATGTGATAAACCAGACATAAAATACAATTTTTGAGGGTTCTTAACCCCAAAAGCTCTTGATACCGTGTTGAATTTAACGTCATTTATAGTCAGATCAGGACTGTGACTCTAAGTTCAAGTGTTAAGTGTCCCATAACCGAAGAATCAGTCAAATCAACAAATTTCAAATCCTAGTACCCTTCCCCTAAGATCTTACATATTCACCAATAACCCTTTGATTCCACTAATTAATATGTGCCTCATTAAAGCACAATCCCCCTTGCCTGATTGACCGTACCGGCTGTTGCGTAAACCTCAAAAAGTTAATAATATTTTATATTTCGATACGAGAATGAAATATAATTTCGTTGTCATGAAAAGTCATGAACCGTTGCTTTTTATTTTGCATATAAATAACTCTTTCCATATCTTTTCTTTTTTTTAATTAACTGAATGACTTGTTCCCTGTGCCTCCGTCGGTCAATTCCCTTACACTTCACACAACTGAAAAAAGCACGTAAAATTTATTGAAAAAAAAAATCATTTATATCGTGCGCTCCCGAATCAAGAGAGAAGAAAGATCTTGAAACACCTGCAAGAATAAATTTTTATATTTTTTTTGCACTGTGAATCATCAAGAAGCAGAAATTGTACAAAAAAATGAGCGAATGAGCAGAAGTACAGGAAAAAGAATTGCAAATTGAAGAGTAATAGCTTAAATAAATCGATATTGATGGTAATATTTATAGCCTCAGCTATGACATAAACTCGACAATTTCATTGCACTGCACTCAATATTGAGTGAAAAAAGCCCATTTTTGGTTGAGAGACAGAAAATATAAAATAATATCATTTACAAACACAACGATGAGTCCCCACGATGAATGGGTAAATTTTCATCGCACACAAAAAAAAATATTGAAAGGCGAATGAAATGGAAGCGACCAAAAACAATACTTTTATTTTGCGAATACACACTTACACACTATCAGATGGAGAAGTAAATTCAGTCCGCGCTTCATCATGACCTTCGACAACAGATTTTGCGAGTATTGTGTCTCTATATAGCCAACACAGAGCATATAATCAAGAGCAATGAGAGAACAAGTTTGCAACAAAAACTTATTATTTTTATTATACTTTTGTGTCAATGTCTAGCCGGATTTTTGTGCATATCGAGATTGAATGAATAAGATTATTGTTGTTGTTTAAAAAATATTTTTTCGACTCGCTTGATATGAATTTCATACTTTTGTCATTAATACAGCCTTTTGTTAATCCTCAAACGGCAAATGACATCAGAACCGGTATTATTGCTTTGACCAAGTAACAAGAAAAAAGCTTCATTTTGATGAAATTCTGTCATGATAATTTTTTTTTATTGATCAAGGCGCATGTACTGTGCTGCTTCGGAAATTTTTCTTTTCTTGTTGTTGCAATTCTTTTTTCAAGGTTAGCGTGGGTGACATTTTTTGGGGTATCATTGAACTTAGTGGAAAGTTCAATAAATTATCACTGAACTCACTCAAAAAAAATATCTTGAGTTACTCCATGCACCCCATGGACTATCTCAACAATTGTTCAATTTCCTTAAAGCACTCGAAATATTTCCTGAAGTACGTGAGCCTTGATTTGTGTGCAAATATATGAATTATGAGCATGTCTCCTTGAAACAACCTCTCAATTTTATTTTTGCGCTTTTTGGAACCAATTGTCCATTGCGTTTTCTTCTTCTTTTCCTGTCTGACCAATTATTATGACGTTATTGCTGTTGCTTTATTTTTTGAATATTTATTTATATTTGTCTGTAGATTTATTTCATACATCCTCAACTCTCCTCTCAAGTCGAAGCTTTATTACCTTTAAATGTCTTATTTCTTGTGCTTCACATTCATTTCTCATTCTCATAATTAATGAAGGGTTACAGACATATAAAAAGCAGAAAAAAATTCCTTCTTAGTTTTTTTTGTGTGCTGTGTTTTTATGTTGAAGAAGAAATTGTTTGTAGACTGAACAAGAATTTTCGGAATGATTTTATCGGAATTTCCATAAAAGTAAAAAAGTAGAAGAACTTGAAGTGAAAGAAATTAATTAAATTAAAGAAGAAGTGAAATTTTGCTGTTTGTGGTAACAATGTTCATTTAGATTGGTAAATGCAGGGGTGTATAAAAAGCAGGGTGAGGTTGGGGTTCCAAAAATCCTAAAATTAAAGCTTTTTCAATTTTTAATAATTTTTAAGTATCGAACCATATGAAGATGAATCTGCAGGTTCGAGAATGAGCCTCTCTGACTGAGTGGTTATACAAAGGTCTGAAATTTATAACCATATATTTTTGAGGACGTGGGTTCGAATCCCACCAGAAACCAACTTGTTTTGATCATTCTCAAAATATTACAAGGGAAATGAGTTAACACCCAAAAACCCATCCCTTAATACGCTTCTACCCTTAATAAATAAAAATTACCACCTGACATTGCACCAAAAAATTAAGGCAACATCCCAAATATAAGTTATTAATTAAAAACAAAACACAAAAATATTTACAAAAATGCCACATAAAGTTTGCTGCAAAGTGTGAATCGTTTAATTAATTTTATGACTATACAGTAGCTACTGTGTGCTGATTTCCTTTCATATAATATTATCATACCTGACCATACTTAATTTTGTTTAAAAAATTTTTTTATAGTAAAAAACGATTGTCGAGGCACTACAAGTGCAAATTTATTTATTTATGATTAAAGCCTTGCCAAAAACATTGACACTTTAAGTGTCTCTCGCTGTCCCCGTGATAATAATATTAATACAGGTTTTTTTTACAAATGAGGTGTAATTTCGTATCACTTGGTGAGATGATTAAGTGACATACACATAGGCAGACAAGCTGCTTATAAATTCACAGTTATAAACGTATTTTTAACCGGTTATCTCATTTGCAAGTTAATTGCTGCCTGTATAAGACACAAGACCAAAAATATCAATCCAGCATATCTACATATGCTATTTTCTTTTTTTGATTTACAACTTAAGCATGCTCGGGTATGTTTAGAAGAAGCACACATCTTGCATAAATTAATTGACCTTCGATTTCAATTTATTATAAATAACTATCGTAGAATAAAGCTATGCTTGCTTCCCTTTAATGGCTATCGAGTCTCGAGTGTGTAGCTATGTAAACACAAACGATCTATTGTTAGCTTTACAACAAAGTATGTTGTCGATATTTGAAGCAGTAAACGGCAAATCCGAGGTCATCACAGTCGAGAATTCACAAATTCTTCGCTTAATTGGAATTCAGCATTCATTTATAATGAAGATGATCGTGATGATCAGGAAGTGAGATTTTGAGTGGATTCTTTACTACTTTTTTTCGATTTATTCCAATTTATGACGCTTCACAATATGGGTAACAGCTTTATAGCGGCCTGGCAATCTCGTCAGAAGGGAAAAAATTAATTTTAATCTAACCTTGTAAAGCATTTTTCTTCCTCTCTCAAGCTGCTATGTATTCAGTTTAAAAAAAAATCTGAAAATTTTCGAGAAGAAGAAGCATGAAAAAATGTTTTTCGGATATTACGAAATCACTGTGAGGAAAATAAGAAGAAAATTTTAAAATTTTCTTTTAAAACAAATTTTCTTTACATTTCAGCAAAATGGGTGGGCAAATAACAACAACAACATAATGTGAATCACTGACATATGAGAACTGTTATTTTTGAAAGAGAATAAATTTAGATAAATCTAATAAAAGACACATTCTTTCATCACTTAAAGCATAGCGATCGATGTTTAGAGGCGATGGTCAGGGGTGTAGTCAGGTGGTACCAACCATACCCCCCTTTGTAAACCCAAAACCCCTCAAAATTTGATCCAAAAAATCCATTTGGAAGTATTTAAAACCCCAAGACCCCATCTGACTATGCTTCTGTCTATGCTGATTATGAACACAGTCTAAAAATACTTTTCACACGGCTAGTTGAATCTGATAGTCAACCAGACTATTAATAATGTAAAAAATTATAGTGGCTTACATAAAATATTGACCGCAGCCATAGAACAGTGGACATTTTCATTTGTGAACTTGACAAATGTGTCCCATTTGACCGAGGCGATTGAGAAAAGTTATCGGTCAAGAACCTTTTTGTTATTTATTTTTTTTGCGGTGAATCAAGTTTTTCATTTTTTTGATGTGTGTGAAAAAAAAAGTTCAACGGAAATTGATATTAAATGATTACTTATCAGCTGATACTTTCATGTTTATAGAATTTTAGTTCGTTTTATTTTTATTTTTATTATTGTCTGCTGTGCTAGATTCGATGAACAATAAAGAGGAATTGATTTATCAAGCTTGATGTGTGCTGTTTATTAAAATGTTTTTTGGGAGAATTATTGTTTTTACGATGTCTCGTGATGCCTCTTGAAATGAAGGGTACGGATGGCAATAAATAATGAATCACATCCTTTCATGAAGTTTGTCCATTTTTCAATCGAAATCAACTTCAAGTCGTGATAAAAATCCCGAAAAAATTCACTCAAACAAGTCACAAAAGTGAGAGCAACTTGCTATCAAAAAACCTTTAATCTAACAAATGAAGTCTATAAATACATGTTACGCACAGATATTTAGGCAGCAAGAAGATCACAAAAAAAGTGTATTTTATAGATCAGCAGAGCCAAAAATTAGAGATACGTGTAACGACATCTACAATCATACAAAATGAAAAGTTTCAAAAACTTTTTTGCACGCAAATTTGATTTCCATAATACAGCAGACATCGTGTCCTAAATAAAAGTGAAATGTGCGTAGAAAAGAGGTAAGAAGAAGGCGTTTGATGGATTTGAAAGTCACGCATTTGTCTATGGGATGTTTTTTGAGGTTGAAAGGTAGTTTCTTTTTGATTTTTGAGGTTTTTTGTAATTATTTCTATATTGTCGAGATCCTGTTGATTTCTCGGAAAGTTTTGGGTTTGGTTGTGTAACTGGAAGGGTTATTTGATGACTAGGTACTCTAGGCAGTTAAAGGTTTCACATGTATGCTCTGGGATAGTCAAGAGAACTGTAGATCCAGCTGTAATTGATTTATGAGGATACCTTCTATAAAATCAAACCAGATTCTATAGGAATCGAACAGAAAGAAGGTTGCTTTCGACCTGACTAACCTAGATTCTTACCTCTCGGCTACTGAGGTACTTACAAGACCTTCGGTTATCCAACAAACACATAAGATCAGAATTTCAGAACCCATGCTTAGGCCTAGGTGCCTATTCAGGGACGGGTTTTGGGACCCCTCTAGGAATTTGCTTTCAATTTTAAGAAAAAAAATCCTAAAATCTCTTCTAAATTTTCCTTATATACAAAAAAAAATCAACCCCCCTTCGAAAAATTTCTGGATACAGTCCTGGTCAGGTCTATATTGAAATATACTGTATACCAAGAACTATTATAGCAATATCCACTTCACTCAAGACCCCAAAAAAATTTCATACTTGGAAAACCACAAAAATAATCTCAACTTTACGCAACATAATTACCATTACCCAATAAATTACGAAAAAACTTTTTTTAATCACCTAACAATCCGACAATAATTAAACTCAGAAAACCCCAAATATGTCTTAAATAATTAAGTCATTTCATCAAGCAGATTTTGAGTGTCATTCAAGTTGAAATGAAAAGAAAAGAAAAAAAAAATTCGCATCCATTTTGGCTAAGACATGCGTCAAAAAAAATTAATATTGAATGATGATGTTAAAAACGAAAATGAAAAGAAAAGTAGCTTGATTTTTAGCCGTTTTGAGTGAAAGTTTTTTTTGCCGTTTCTTTCATTTCATGCAATTTTTTCATGCCTGAATTTAAATTTTTTTTTCTTCTTCTCTTTCTTTCATCATCGACAAGTGGTCTCCGTTAACTGATTGAAAGTATAAAAAGTATGTACACAATGTACATTGTATCCATCCGTTGGGATGAAGAAGGGGGAGATAAATTTATTTATTATAAGCATATCAGTTCAGCTAAAGAAGCAAGAAAAAAGCCTTCACTGGAGAGAGAAAAAAAAGCAATAAGTGTATGTGCTTGTTTCAATTTAGTATGGCTCATTAAGCGAGTTATTTAACTAGCATGAAAGATAAAAGGAAAGAAAATAACAAGAAAGCTCTCGTTGTTTTTCATTAAATTGCAAATTAAAAGTTATTGCTGATCATTTGATTTTGCAGCTATGGGTTATAAAGTTTTCCCCCCGACGAGTCGACAATGTCATTGAGATGCGCGCGCAAGATTGGCAATATCAGCAAACAATGAGGATGAGGTAACAGCCTCACAATGTTGCATACAATTCACACAGCAGGAGATCACTTAAAAGTTTCTTTTTTTAAAGCTTTATACTCATTTACCGGTTTTGGTCTTGTGATTAGTTTTCTTTCATCTGTTTCCTGGTTATTTTACACATGCATATGAATATTGTTGAGAATAGGCATTGACAGGGGTGTAGGAAGTTATGATTATTGCCACCAAAAGGGGTCGAAGGGGTTTCATGTAAATTTCAAATTTTCCAGCAGGTTTGGTGTCTCAAAATCTAAATACACCCCTGACTATCAGCAATAAGCACTTACATTCACCGCATAGTTGTACAATAACAACAGCAATCGGTCTATTTTATGATTGCGGAAGAGTTGTGAGTTTTACGCAGCAGCGGTAATAGCCAGAAGCAACAAAAGAGAATTATTTCGGCTACCGGTTAATTTTTTTTTCGTCATAATAACCTCGACCAAAAAAAACATCTTTCCATAAATTTGTAGCAACGTTTATGAGACGAAGAAAAAAATATAAACACAGGGTAGAGCATTTCAAGGTAATCGAGGTGTTTCTCTCAATCATATTCAAAATCAAGCTCCATTCCTCCTCCTCCACATGGCACATTAAAAACGGCTTTTTTTGTTGCTGAGCTGTTTAATTTATTCCGATATCATGTCTTGTTACACAATCACCTGGCATTTGAAGTTTGAATATTTTCATCAAGTTGATTTTCAACTTCTGCACACAGATACGAAAATGATTCAATTGCTCTCGTTCAATAATGGCTAATGCGCATCGCAATATCAAAAAAATACTTTTAAATTAATTGTTGACTTCTTTTTGTTTATTTAATAGCTCGCGTAAGCGTCGCACTTCCTACACACAGGACGAACGTGAATACTTGTTGGATGGTGATGATATGGACGAGTGTAATGCAGCATTGGTATTGATGAGTCTTTCATGTTCACCTAATTCGCCACGTCAAGGTGAGTCTTATTATTATTTTTTTGGTCAACGAATAATGCCTTTTTGCTATAGAAATAGAACATACATCCGACAATCAGTCGAAACAAATTACCTTGAACTTTGCAATAACCGTGAATATTTTTAAACATTTTCATCTTCTCACTCAATTTCTTCTTATTTTAATGACAGCATGGATTGAGAGTGCTATATTAGGCTCTAGTCCTGGTGATAGCATTCAATCATCATCATACAGTGGATCATCATCACCGCCACTAAGCGATGATGGTAACGTCAGCAGTAGTAGCATGAGTAGCAATGAACAAAAGTACATCATCACACAAAATCTTCACAAATTGAAAATCAATCAGCACAATGTTAAAGTTCATTTACGTCGTGGCCAACGTACAACTTCATTATCAGCATCCGATGAAGGTATCGTCATGGATTATGGCGAGGAGATGGCACGCAAGAGACGAGTGAGTAGCGCCACTTTTTTTTTATTTCTACAAATTTTTTATAATGTGTCATGTTAATCACAAAAATTGCAAATTGGAACGATGAAAAATTATCAGTGGTTTGAACGAAAAAAATTTAATGCCACAAAAAATAGAATTGAGAACTCGAAATAATGTTTTTTTTTTGATAAGACCCATTCGCTGCTCACCGCATTAATACTTCCAATTGGGTCATTTGTGATTAAAAATTAATTATAATTTCCATTTTTTATACACTTATTGAATAAGTGTGAAATTATGGAAATAGTCACTAGTTATCGCTTTAGCGGCACAATTTACACCAATGAAGTTGGAAGGTTAATTCTTAATTAGCACATAACTCATTAGTAATCAAGAAACTATGACAATATATGAATTGGTAATGAAGAAAGAAATATTTGCCGGTTGATCTACAAAACAATAATATTGTTTATTGACGGCATTTCCATGTCATGTTGATAAAAAATGAATGATTGGGCAATAAAACATTGAGGAAATGAGCTGCTTCTTTTTTGCACGTCCGGAAGTTTATCGGTAGTGATCAAAACTTGTAAGGAAGTTGCTGCTTGTTAATTTTTCAAATGATTTTAATTTAATAAAATTTAAAGGCTTTTTAAAATTTAAAATTCAACGGTTTTATAAAATTCAAAATTCTACAGCTTTTTAAAATTCAGAATTTAACGGCTTTTTGAAATTCAAAATTTAATGGCTTTTTGAAATTTAAAATTAACGTCTTTTTACAAATTCAATATTTAACGGCTTTTTGAAATTCAAAATTTAACGGCTTACTAAAATTCAAATTTTGGAGCGTTAAGCGAAGAAAACTTCAAATTTCAATCATTTTAAATCCCAAAATACAGTTTATCTAAAAAAAATAAATGTATACAGTGAATTAGCAACCACAATAGCTTCTAGACATAATCAATCAGTTAAAAATGAATAAAGCACTTAGTTTCAGCACAATAAATGCATTGAAAAAAGCAAAAATCATTGGAAATCAATTAGTGAGAAACTTTGTTCTTTCGATTTCGAACAGGAAATTACAATTTCAATTTTTTTGAGGTTCTAGTGGGTAATTTATCAATATATTCTTATCGCTTCACATAGTTTTTGTTGCTTTTTTTCTGTGATAGAAACAAAAATAATGAAATCTTATCGGTAGTGGCTCCTCGAAAATTAGTGTACATTTTCTTGTGCATATCTTGTGTGACAGGCCAGCTTGCATGACCACATACTTTACTTACTTACAAAATGTCAGTCATTTATCTTGTATTTGCACAAGTAATAAAGGAATTTAAAATAAAACTAAGAGAACTTGATGAAGATAACCTTCAAAATTTAAAGTTTTTTTTATTTCTGTGCTGTTGACGCTGCCTTTTTGTTATTTTTGAATTTTTGTTCTTCTAAAAATACTACAACTTGAGAAGTTGTTGGGTTAGTTTAGATAGTTAAAAAAAGCTGTTTTAATGACGTCACAACGCTAAACATATGTAGATAAATCGGTTTTTTTCAATGAAGCGAGAAAAAAAATCCAAGACATTATGTCATCTTTATGTATGTGCCTCGAGCAATTAGCTTCTTTGCGGCATTAAAGCTCACTCGTAGGTGATGTAGATGATTTAAAATTAGAATCTTTTTCATCGATGCACATCAGAAATGATGAGATGCTTTATGAGTAGTATTATGACCTTCTACATTGGATTTTTGAGTTGGATAATTTGTTTTGGCATTTAATTCTGTAAAAAGAAGATCAAGATTAATAAGAAGCAGTCGTGCAGTCAATTGAAGTATCATCTCTCTGGGGGTGTAGTTAGAAAAATTTCATCTGTAATAAATTTATTTCCTACACAAATTTAAATTTTTAAGGGGGTTCCGTACCCTTAGACCCCCTAGACACCCCCTAGACACCCTCTAGACACCCCCTAGAATGCTTCTAAAACTCAAAAATATACAAATTAAACAAAAAATTCCTAAGATTATTGAAAAAAATTATTTATCAAAGGATGGGTGGGGCATGGTGTACCCTCATAAATTCTGACTACCTCACTGGATGACAATGAACTAAAAAATGCAATTCATTCAATCCAAACATTCTAATCTGATCATGTAAATCAAACAACCTACAAAACAAACTAATAATGCAACTTTGTGTCTGCCTGAAATCAGATGAATAATGTGACATTGAAAAAATAGTCAGTAAGAGGGAAGCATGAAGAATCGTTCGCCCATTGGTAATAATCAATTCACGTGTTCCATCACTCTGTCACCTAATCGTCTCGTGTACACGATAATAAAAAATATAAAAACTTTGTTGTTGCTAAAAAAGCCCTTTCTGTGCCACTTGTAAGAGACTTTTACGACTTTTAGTTTTTAATAACTTTTTATTTTTATTCAGGCACGATTTCAAGACATATTAACATATTTGAGCTTCATTTGCACAAGGCATTTTTTATTATTATTGGAAAAAATGTGACTTTTTTCACTTCCAGTTACTTTTTAAAGAAGCTCATGGATTATTTTGGCATGTGCGAACAAAAATGAATAATAAGCGCATTATTTGTTATAGTGTTTGCGGTTAATCGTGCGGCATGATGCAAATAATTATTGTTTTTTGCTTGCTGCTCTAGATCACATTTTTTTTAACATCCCACACACGTGTACTGCCTGACGTATTCTATGCCATGAATAGGGCTATTTTTGGGGGGACTGGATATTTATAGAATTTTTGCATTATTGACATTTCACTAACCTTTAGTTGATGCGCTACATTTAAAAGGCAAAATTGCCTGTCATCGTCGTCATGTCTACTCAATTCAATGGCATTTAAGGTATTATTTAATAATCTTCATCATTAAATAATTATTTTTGCGACACTTTTTTGCCTTCTTTACTTTTTGCTGCTGCTATTGCTCATTGCATGTGTAATTAAAGCCATTTAAAAATGGACTGAGAATTACATCAGACAATTACAGTATTATTTTAAAATAAAATTCCTGACTGACTTTATACATAATTTTTAAAACCTGCGTCTGGCATTACTCAATCGTCGCTATGCATTTGAAAAAAATGTCAGTTGAGTAAGAGGAGCAGTGAGACAGCAGTTAAACTACTAAGCGTGTGCATTTCATTTAAGTTAATGCATAGGAAAAAAAGCTTAAATCCATGAAAATACCCGGCATAAAAATAATAATAAAAAAAGAGTTAAATAAATTGAATGGCAGTGCATCGAGCATTTATATGAGAGGAATAGAAATAAAAAAAATAATTGTATAAATGCAATTGCAAATAAACTATTCATTATAGTATGCAGTGTAGGAAGTGAGATAGAAAACCGGCAGCCGCTTGCGCTATGAACTACACAAGTATTTGTAGTTTCGAATGGCATTGAGATTTGCTACACGTGCCGCTAATTTTTTTTCCTTCTTCTTCCTTCTCACTCAATATGACTTGCATCTAAGACTGCACAAATGTTGATTATTTGTCATTTATTATTTTTGCTTTGAATGCAAAAAAAGCTCATTTACTTCTTATTTTTTTCTGTGTAGCTGAATTTATTTTTCTAAAAATGAATTTCTAGATGATCAAAACTGAATAGTTTAATCATCATGAAAAAATTCCACTCTGGGGTCGATCAGCAGTTGCGTAACGCTGATCAGCAAGAGAGATTTCAATGAAAATTACTGTAATAGACCCCCCTCCCCCCTTTAGCATCACATAATACCCAAACAACCTCACTACAGACCAGCTGATGTAAAAATAGAAGACAATCTGTTGCCAAACTTAAACTACGAACTTAATATAGTTTCTCAAAATCTCTTATGTCATTCGTCAACAAATCAAATCTGTGACTGAACAAATATTTTTTTAGTTTATTTTACACCCAAACAGAAATAAACAAAAAATGAATTTGCAATTTTATTATGCAATTGTCGTACACGAGCCTGTTTTCATTTTATATTGCAGTTTTCAAGTTGAGTCACAACCTAATTTTGTGTTGTTGTTGTTTCTGGATGCATCGATTTCTCATTGAGCTGACAAATAATGAAAACAGCAGTTTTAAACATTCGAGGTCATGTGAAAAGCTTTTCATTTCAATGTCCACTTCCTAGTTGAATGCTTAGCTACACAGCTGGGTGAATTATTGGAAGCTCGTAAATGTCTCAAACATAATTTTAATTCTCATTCACGACAAGTTTGACAAATGAGATTTTATTTTAACCAATTAGCTGTGGACGATGAAAATGAGAAAATATGTGAGAATTTACAGTTTTTTGAATCGCCAGAAGTGCACACTTGTAAATAATCATAATCATAAAAAATAAGTATCACATATGCATGAAAATGTGCATTGAGGTAGCAGCAGCAGCATGAGTGAGACAGAAAATGCATAAAATTAATGGCAAAAAAGTGACCTTGCACAAAAAAAAGTCTCACTCGACATTCACTCATCAACGGCATGTGCATAAAAAAGCAGCAGCAGCAGTGGCATGTTCATACACACATAAAATCAAGGCAGCAGCAGCAGCAAGTCACATATCATATGATATGTGCAATCATCAGCTGTTTTCTTTTTCAGCCATAAAATTTCTTTTTAAAACTGGCTTTTTGTTGCCGTGCTGCTCAGACTGAGTGTGTGCAAAGGAATGATAATTAACAAAAACAAAAAGAATGACTTGAATGTCATTTGTCATGGCAGTGAAAATTAAAATTTAAAGCAACAATTCATTTCTGTTGATGATTATTGACATTAAACTTTGCCGTTGTCGGGTAGTGTCCGTCCCACGCAGACTAACCAACGAAAGAGTTAAAAAAAATTTTTGAGTCGTTCATACAAAAAATAAATGAAAATCTTTTTTTAAAGACAACAAAATTATCGATTCCTGTGCCAAGTGCATTTTCGGTGTGCTAACCGGCAATGGCATTGTATGATGAAAAGCAGAGAGAGGAAAAAAACCAAGCTTGGGTTCAGTTTGCAACAACAATGCTGTGATGAAAAAAAAATATAAATTTTCAAGGTTACATGCACTACACAAGCGCATAATGCAGTTCCTCTAGAACTTTTCGAACGATTTGCCAATTCAGCAACGCATATGCTGAAAAAAATAAATCTCAAAAAAATTTAATTCGCCTTCCAAATGGTAATGAAATGAACTAAACCATCAAAAATCCAGACAGAGTAAATTGCACACCTGAAAATCTTCTTGTTTAACTAATTTGATTAATGACTTTTTTTTGTGGCTGGTTAAATTGTACATCAAGAGGAATAGACGATGATGATGATGATTTTCAATGTCAAAAAATAATGATTTTCTGGGTGTAGCTGTACACTTATGCAGTACAAGTTTTGATACACTCGTCAGGAATTCAAGTTGAAGAAAATTGTCGTAAATTCCCCCATCTTTAAAGGAAGTCACGGAAAGGCATAAAAAAATCTACTGCGGACGACTGTCTAATTGACGTCATCGGAACGTGAGATCGACAAAAAAGTGTGTAGTACATGGGCACGATAACTACACAAACAATTATGAATATCTGTTTTCTACTTACTTAGATATGTGTATTTATTTATTGAATTCTACCTGCCTGCCTCACTGACCTTGATTATAGCATGAACACTACGTATTTAACATTGCGACAAATGTTTTATCATGAATAAGTAAACATTTTATCGATAACGAGACAAATTCTTTAATTAACCACATAGAGGCATGCTTGCCCCTCATGTTCTCCTGGTCAAAATTGGAGGGGCTTGTTCGGATGTTACGTAAACTTTAGAATTTTTCAAAAATTTCCTTACATATTTTGTTGTCGGAAGGCATGCAGGAACGTATCCTCGATAGACATTTTCTTTAATTCTCTAGGGTTTTTCGAGATAAAGATCCCAAAACTTCTCATAAATGGGATTATGCCCCTGCCATAACATTCAAACAACCCCACACCAACAGCCACTAACCACCTTCATACATTTTATGATAATGCAATTGTTATGTGAGAAACAATTTTTCATTCCTGATCGATCAACTACGACAACTGTATGTGTGACGTATGCGACCATGAAAAGTTTATTTCCTACATCGATAGCAATTATTTTTGTGATACCAAAAAATCATAAAAATAGCGCAGTACTGCCTCAAAAAATAAATGATTGTCGTTTCTTTTGTTTGATAAGATTGCAAGGAACAATGTGGAATTGACAGCCAGAAGGCCTTCCTTCTAAAAATATTCAAGTACTTTAGCTTTTGTTATCAATAATTGTTAAAAATTACTTCAAGTCTGAGAAACCATAGCCAAAAAAATCAATGCATTGGCAACAACAACGAAAAAAAATTGGATGAAGAAGAAGGAAGAAGAAAGAAAGACCTTGATTAAGTGCAAAAAAAAGCAGAGAGTCTCTCTACATGTATAACGAAACTATAGCTAGGAATGAATAAAAAAAATCGATAAGGAAAATGCACTCGATGAACAGTTCAAGGTTACGATGAAGCTTGCAGGAGAGAAAGAGACGAAACGATATTGAAATGGGGAGCGCATTTTAGTAGTTGCCATTTCGTATTTATGGGTTTTAACAAATTCTACATTGAGGTAGAGCCCGAATTGCGTTGCAATTCTGTTTCATGTATGTGCAGTCTCTGTATAATGTAATGTTTGCTATCTCGTTCAGCATTCATTACAATGTTGGAACAACGTAATTCATAATACTTGTGCTGATTCTACTTACAAAACTTTAAAAAAATAAATAAATAGCTTTCTCATTGGAGGGATTTGCCTGGGTGGAGTGGGGAGGAAGCAGAAAAACATATTTTGCTTTCGGGAAAATTCCACTGCAACTTGACGCCTTTGCTTGCTTGTAAATTTGATGCACGCGCTTATAACAATAGTTTTTTTAAAAATTATAAATAAAACGCATTGCAATGCCAGTGACCGAAAATGGAGCATCGTGATGACTAATTAAAAATTTGTTGAACTTCTTTGCCACTTGCCGGACTTGTATTTATTTTTTAAGTTATTAATAATAATGGCATGAAATAATGTCAAAAAATCACGTTTCTTCATACGACAATACTCACCGCAAATGCGCATACAATGATTTTTTGAGGCATACTCAAAGCAGGTGAAAAGTTGTCTGACGCAATTGCAATTAATACAATATATTGCAACTGCATACATCGTAATAGATTAGATTTTATTTTTCTATCAGGAAATTTAGGAGTCATTGCGCTTTACACGAAGCTAGAAACTGATCATTCTGTTTACAATTTAGAGATGAAAAAAATAATATTTATGATGTTGATTAGAATGTGCTGTGTTATTTCCACTAATTGTGCATTTTTGCGATTTAAACTAATCAGTATTAATTAATCAGCGAAAAAAGCAATATTCAGTTCAAGACAGTATGTCTACTGAACTATGAAACATACACGAGTCGTTCAGAATAACGCAAAAAAAAACTTTCCTCTCACGTCAGGCAGGCTTCAAAAATCAATTTTTGTTTTGTTGCTCACGTGAAGCACGCTTGGAATATGTCAAAAGCTATAAATACATTTTTTTTACTTTAAACTAAATTATATTCTCGTATTTAATGGCACGTTGCACAACTTTTACTTCTTTTGTGGAGTTACTATGCCTTTTCGGAATTTTATTTTTGCATTTTTGCATTTTTTTTGTGTCTCTGATAAAGGAACAGCAAGGTTCTCTTAATTTTTAAATACAGCATGTCTCACGATCGTATTATCTATCGATATTGTGAATGCACATTCGGAATGTCAACTTTTGTAATGGAAAAATACTTTTTCGATATAGTAAAAATTATTAGTTTGGCTATTGACATATTTGATGGAAATAAGGCTCTTTCTATTGCTTTTAGACACCGTCATTCTAGAAATTTAGTATTTTAGAAAATTTAAGAAATTAACGGGTGTGAAAATTTCAAATTTCGGGGTGTAAAACTATGAAATTAGATGTTTTGGGGTACGAAACTATGAAAAAATCATGAAAAATCCTTCAAATTTAAACATTTTATTAAAACATGTTCAAAATTCAAGCTTTAAGCTTACAAAATCACAAAATCTCAGCTCAGACACAGACAATCAGCCATGAAAAATCAAAACATTATATTCTGTTTCAGTAATTCGTACAAAAAAGATCAAAAAATGTAATTTTGCAGATATATGATGAATCATTCTTATCATGTTTGTTTATTCACATTGAGCATGACATTAGCATAACAAATTTTTTTATTCTACAAAATACAATGCACAAGCAGAAATTCGATATCTTTATGATATTACATTTCGGATATGAAAATTGTAATACTTGTGGATTTAAATTTTTGTTGATTTATCATGGGAAGATTCATTCATATTTCATGCGATCGCATTCCATAGAACACAGCAATGACCTTTGGATTTTAATGACTATTTTTTTGTAAGTTGAGTCGTCAAGAAATAAAAAAAGTTTTTCGTTACAAAAAAAGTAATCCTCACGAAAATTTAAGCACTGCATTTGGAGTAAATTTTTGTGAGTTCATTCATATTGAGTTCAATTGCATTTCCACAGAGTTCGATCTTTAACCTCTGTCCTTGGTAAGCATTTTTATTTCAGCTTACTCAAATTCATCGGAAATGCTATTCAGTCAAAATTCTCTGGAAGTAGTCGTTCGTCATGAAGCTCAACTCAAAAATATTTTTTCGCAAAAATAAAAAAAAATCATATAAAGTGGCAATGATGATGTTATCACATGCATGACTATATCTCGAAAAAAATGAAGACAAGAATGTCTAAGTAACAATCAAAGCAATACAGTCGGCAACATATACACTCACGAAATTTCGTTCTGTTCTGACAAAAAAAAAGTCATAAAAAAATTCAAAAAAATATATGAAAAACCTCATTTATATATTATCATGACAATACACGAGTTAAACTGTCTGAGTGGCTAGACTGGAGGCAACAACAACCGAACAAAATTTAATGAGAGTTCAAAGCATTTTTTTGCCTCGCCTAATTACCAAATGTACATCAGCAAGAGTCGAATTCTCCATAGGTACTTAGGGGTGGCTCACTGATGACGTCCAGTTGACATGCTATAAAATAATAATATTTTGAATAAAGCTAAAAATCTCATATTGTGTGCCAAAATGCAATGAATGCGGCACTGTCAATGACTTGATGAATTTTTTATGGAAATAAAAAAGATGACGGCATGAAAGTAATCAGCAGAGACTAGGATTTTCCGTCAAAACAACTTTAACATCACGAAATAAATTCATTGTTTTGGAGATTTCCAGTGTAATACAGAATCGGATTACGTCAGCATTTGTGTATAGCCGGTCAAACTGTTTTCATACACTAGAACTCATTTGAAGTATTTGAATAGAAAGAGAGACTTTAAAAGACCAAAAAACAAGTTGAAATACGTTGAAGGTCAATTGCTTATAACACATCAAAATATTCGTTTCTCTGCCTCTTCTTCTTCTTCACCGTCTCTTACGGTCTTCTTATTGTTCTCTCCAATTCTATTGGCATTTTTTGAATAAAATAAAAAATATATAAATTAGAAATGAGACGATAGAATGTTATGATGGATGGCTGATTGGGATGGATTAAATGTAACGGTTACAATAATTAGACAGGGATTAATGGAGCTCAATCAATAGTGCCATTGTTCATATAATTATTCATTAGATTCCATCAATTAATAACCTGTCAATACACACTACGTACTTCATAGTATCAGTGAACTCATTGTAGGTTCACTGATACTCATTTTGTCATTTTTGTTGCGAAATTCTCGTTTTGTGTTAACGTCAATGGCACCTCGAAAAAAACAACAAAAGACTTGGCTTTTATATAAAATTTTTTTTATCCATATATACACAACAATCAGTTTAATGCTAGTAAGTGAGCTCACTATGATTTTTATATTTGGGTTCATGAAAAAAAGAACATTCAAAAGAGAAACAAAAAAGCTCATTGACACAAGATGTCCGGGGTCAATTACATCGCAAGGCGCCCAATTTATGCTTTTTTGAACGACAAGACGTAAGACGGCAGTCGATACATATTAGAGACTTTTTTTTGGATAAAAGAGATGTACAGCACTTTGCTTTAATGCCATTTATTTCTCCCCCCTGATCAGAATAATAGGAAAGCAATAAACAATTTATTGGGAAGGAAGCAGAGACGCAAAAAAATACGATTTGGAAAAAAGGGGGAATGAATAGCAAGCGGCTATATTTTAATGAATCAAAGGAACACCACTGGGATATTATGCTGCTTCTGTTGCTTTTACACTTCTTCTTTAATGTATGTGTTTGTATGTACAATGCACAATTCTCTCTTTATATTATTATTATTATTTCGAGGGTGAATGACACTTTTATTGCCTTTCATGAAACTCGCGCGCGCTTTACATGCACAAATATGATGATGATGATGCACAAACATATACAATTGCATTTACTCACGTCCATACATGTTTGAAAGCAATGAAAACATGTATCGGCAATTGATTGTTGCTGTTTGTTTCATATGATTTTCCACATGTTGGACATGAGGTGAAGTTAAGAATAAAATAATAAAAAAAACAGAAAGAAGAGAATAAAAAATCATATTTCTCATGCAGCCATCAGCTGGAATATACGAGAGAGAGATGCATTTAACGACATGTGATGTTAATTATTTTAACATTTCTCGCGGTGCCTTCCACAATCGAATCTCAAATCATAGGCAGATGCAACACATTATTAGTCATTTGTTGTTGCTTTTTTGGAGGTTGGGTTCAGTCAAAAAACAAATTTATTGATGCGGGGGTCAAATTTAGTAATAATCATATGTAAGTGCTTCCTTCGGCACTAACGAAAAAAATAGAAATTCCCAGTGGGGTCGTTGACAAATGACGTCAATTAAATAATTGGATTTTCTTGGAATTCTCTCCCGTCAGCCACGATGAAGTGTTACTCAGCTCCAAGCCACATTTTTTAAAGAAAAATTCAGACGTCACTTATGAACGACCCCAGTGCATTTTTATGGGTTCACATTATCGAAAGCATAAAATAACAATTTGAATATCTCATTTATGACTCTTTCTAATTATTACTTTGTGGATAAAACAAAGGCAACGCCCTTGAGAGATTTCAATATATTTTATGTCTATTTAATGGCAGTTTATGTTTACTTTGTGGACTTATCATTTCAACATAATGACCCAAAGTATTTAATTAGTTTTCAATCGGATCTCATTCCTTAACGGCACGCATTAATTAATGTTGAAAATTAAGAAGGAAGGACAGAAAGAATTCAAGAAAGTTCAATGCGCTAGTAAGCTCATGCTACAATTTTTATAATGCCACAAAAAAATTCTACTTTTTCGCCTTAATAAATTTATTTTTTTCGAGGTTGATGATGAAAAAAAAGCACTTGAAACAGAAGAAAAATGAGATTAAAAAGAGTGTATTATAGTATAATAAATATATGTATATATAAAAAAACTGAGAATACCCAATACAACACACAGAATGTAAGAGGAGTGTGTTCATTAACCTTTACCGAGGCTGATCACACGGCCTGTTGTTTTTTTTACTATACGATGTTCCTCTTATATTACCTTGCTCATAAACAAAGACTATAAGCATAATAATATATGTGTATATACGCCGGCCGCATCGACGAGTGAGTGAACAAGACTGAAGACCTCAGAGATATGTCCCATAATCGCAGGTAGAAGAAGAAGAAGAATGTGCCGGTGAAGAAGATTCTTGCCTTCTTTATTACAATTTTACTGTTGTTTGCTTGCTCGCTTCTCCTTCTCTCTCTTTACTCCTATTTTTCGCCCGGCTTTTCTTCTTAATAAACACACACGTAATTCTAGTTCGTACTGCTGATCATTTTCTCTATTCAGCTTGATGTAATTTGGATTTATTTTCTTCTGTTCCTTCAAACAAATATAAATAACAAAAAATAAAATAAAATGCATAAAGCAGAGCAGTTGGAAGGAATAAAAATAATAATATAGAGCGCATTTAAAGACGAGAGTTCAATACACCACAACAAAATGGATCGGTGCCATCGGCCTCTGGAACGAACGAAAACAAAATAAAATAAAGAAGAGTAAGAAAGGGTTGATTAACAAATGACGTTTTACGATTCCATGTAGGGGGTCTGGAGATGTTTGAGGGCTGCATACAAAAATTTTGTATATTAGGATCTAAAAATCAAATTGACGTCATTTGTGGATGACTCTGAAAAAATACACAAGCGACGATATATGTGATACATGATGATGATCTTCTGTTCCTTCGAGGCTCCTTCTGCCGTTCATTATCATACATGGACATACTCGACTACGACCTGCCACAAATGTAGTCAATAGTCAATATTAAGAACGTAACGAAAAACAGAACGAGAACATAAAAATAATAGAGATTCACGAGCTTAAAAGAAGTGAATTGACGATAAACAGAAGGGAAGACAGAGAGCAAGAACACATTGTTGGCTGATAATGTAGTTTTGCGACTGCGATGTAAAAGGTGGATGACACGGACATGGCCTTGAAAATGGGTTCATTTGTCTCCAATTCAATTTCGGTTAACTCACTGTGCTCGTCGTCGAATGTATGTGGATAAGCATAAAATGCACTCATCATGAAGTCATTGTACATTTTTGGGATTTGTGGAACAGAAGCAAAAAAAGATTCTTTTTTATTTTATTTTTAATTCAATGCTTCTTCTCATCATGATGTGTGCAGACTTAGCTTTCTTTTTACTCTTTCTCGCTGCTCATTTTTCTTTCTTTTGCTGCAATTTGGAAGATTCATTCACCTTTAAACACGTTGCAATTCAATTTTTTTCCTACTTCTTCTTACTCCGTTCATTCACTCAATGCACTTTGCTTTTGGGAAAATTTTCATTTTTTTTACGTCCATAGAAAGTTCTACGAAAAAAATGATAGTTCTTTTGACACTAGTAAATGGAAGAGTTCACGCAATAGTAATGAAATTCATGCTGATTATCTAGCATCTCGTGATGTTTGAGATGTGTCAACCACAACAGATTCTGTCTTTTGTATTGAAACTGATAAATATCAAGGGAATAAACCGGGTAAAAGACATGACATGAATTAATGATATTTATTCATATGATGTTTGTTTGTTATGTGCATGATATTTGAGGCGCATTGTTGTTGACTTTGTAATCATTATGAAATGTTACATCTTTTTATGAAATTGTGATTTATTTTTTAAAATTTTAAACGGTCTTTTGGGATTTGAATTTTCATAGTTTGACACCCTTTGATGTTTTCAAAATTGGAATTCAACAAATTAATTAATTTAATCCATTTAATTTAGATAAAGTAAAGCCGACGCATCCAAAACCAGCATCAAAACTAACTGCTTAATCAGAAAAACAAGCTAAAATCGTTGTATCCATAAATTTAAATAAGAATTCAAATTTTATTTATTTATGTTAAAAGAATTGAGCATATTTGGAAAGAAAATTTGTTATAGTGAATAAGATCGTAGCGGTTGATAGAGGAAGATCTCTAAGAAAATAGATAATAGATGCTTGAATAATATTTTCATATTCCCATTCTCATATGGAGTGAATTTCAATTATTTGAATTGCTTACAAGTTCCGCAAAAATAAACAGTTTATTGCCATTTCTTTAGGTATCATCGCAAGATGTACAAATAATTTATTTTGAAACACCTGAAAAGGCTTACTCGATCCATTCTTTCTGTTTCCTTTATCACGTTTAATGAATCGCTGTTGTGCTGCTGCTGGCTGCATGACAATGGTCAGTTAAACTAAACTATAACTATCATGAAAATAAAAACTAGAACGTAAAAGAAGTTGTTTTGTAGTAAAAGAGGTCATTAAACTTTTACATATATTTTCTTTCTCCTCCTGAAATGTTTATAGAAAAATAAAGAATTAAAATAATACATACAGTCAGTCACTAATACACTGACGTGTGTGATATAGTGTAAAAAGCCGGGGAATTTTCATAATGCGTCATTTCTCTTCTGAATGCGATTACATGTGATGATTTTTGTGTGCATTAAGGGAATGAAATCTTAATCATGACATACAATCAAGTCATTGTATTACTTGAAGTCCTAGAGAGCCTTTAAACTTCCTTTTTTCTATTGAAAATTGCACAACAATGCAAGTTTTTCAAATAAAAAGAAACCGGTAAAATCATATGGTAGAAGAGTATGAGTGAGATAGCAATATGTTCGTAGTGGAGATAGCAATAGTCATCGGCAACACAGAAAATTTAATGTGAACTGAAATCTTATCTCAAGACAAAAACTCAAACAAATAAAAAACACACACATTTTTCTCTTCTTCTTACTGCTGAATTGAGATTGTTCTATATGCCGAATGAAATTTTTTTACTACGTCTTTAAATTATTTATTTTTAAATACACAAAAAAAAGTTCTTCTCTTTTCTCTCAAATCACGATGCTTCTCGTGAAATGAAAATCATTCAGAAAAAAAATTCCATCCTGCTGAATCGTAAATTGCATAATCAATTTAAAACAATAATACTATAGAGTCATACTATATGCGGATAATCTCCTCACAGTCACTCAGTCATCTGATTTATTTAAGCTTAAATATCAAGCATATTGGAAGTAATGAATGATGTAAATGCCGGCATTTCAATATCTTTGATGACTCATTCAAGTTAGTTCCGAGAAGAATTTCTACGTCCGTAACATTTTTGGGGTCGTCCACAAATGACGTCCATCTGTGAACTAATCCAAACATTTTAATTTATATGAACATTTTGTAACAGAGTCTGGTTGCTGGGGGTCAAAAAACCCCAAATTTTCAATAGACGTCATTCACAAACGACCCCCCAATATGAAGAAGAGTCGCCGGTTTTTTCTGACTCGGCAACAACCACCATTTGATATTTACTACGTACACAAGCACGTTCTTGCGCCGATGTTGGGGTTTATTTTTAGACCTAGAGAGATTTTTTTCTTGATTTTGCCCCCACGCATCGGAAAACATATTGTTTTTATTCTCTATAATTATGGAGTAAGTCCTCCCACCCCCCTTTTTATGTACGACTCACGCAACGCCCACGCAAAAAATTGTGAATTCTTCATTTACTCATTTTCTGCAGAAATTCTCGTGTTATCTTCATGACGTCACCGAGTCGTAAACGACGTAACATTATTTTTGTTGTTGGCCTGTATGCCTGGCAAATTTCAGACGAAATGATTTATATATGACGAATCTGTGACTCATTCGAAACGCATAGTGATCATAAATGATAATTAAAGTGACGTCAGAGTGACTGATTTTTAGTAACAGATATAGATAACCGGAAAAAATAAGTTATTCATACTCTCTCTCCCAGAAATTGAAACGCTTCAATTGCTTAGCATACACATAGTATAATTTAATAATAATATTAAGTTCTGTATAGACGGAAATTTTGCGTGTAATTTATTGGAACAAATAAAGTGAATTCTACCGAGCGTTTTATTATCAACAAATATTATTAAGCACACACAATGGACGAGTGTGTATAAAAGTCACATTGGACCCTAGCTAGCTAATTACTCCAACTTTTTAATTTATTCTAAAGGAAATACCATACACGACAATTAAAATAGAATAGCCTGAACTCAGTTGAAAATAAAAACGAAAAGTTCATTATACTATATACTTTATATTCCGATATATGAACCGTAATTTTACGTACGCTCCAATCCAGAATGGAAATTATGTAGTGACGACTTCAAAAAGTCAAGTCAATCGTGTATATTATTAAAATTTGAAGTGCGTTTTGTTGGCTTTGTAGCGACATAGAAGAACAAAATTATGAAAGACACGACATAATACGTGTGATGCATTAAAATGTTTGCTATATTTAAATTATACTTTGCTAACATCATCAGCACATAGTCAGTGGACACATTAACAAAGTTGCTGGCGTATTTCTAAAAATAATTTTCATTTTTTTCTCCTTTTTGCTTCACTCTACTGTTACTTAAAATAATTATTTCTGTTTTGAAATGAAAATGCTTGTGTGCCACCTTCCATTTTGCATTTATAGCTCATTTACCCATTGCAGTAATGCATTACTGTATTCATTTTGGTTGATTAACAGGTTAATGCATTTTTTGGAATGTTTAAGTTGTTTTTTTTTCTATTAATTGTGTTGTTAATTCGAGTGTTTTGAGGAAATGAATGAAATAAATGAATGTAAATATTGAGGGGCGTTAAGCTATGAACATTTTTGAATTTTGTAGTTTAACACCCTCGAATTCAAATCTCAAATAACTGTTAGAATTTCAAAATAAAAATCAAATCTTAAAAATTGATTATTCAAAGAATTTTGGGGGAGAAAAATCCTGAAGGGTACTAAACTACGAAAAAATAACATTTTGTAACTGAATTCAAATTTCAAAAAGCCGTTAAAATTTTAAAATTCTAAAAAATCAATTTAAAGCGCTCCAATTATCCCCAAAATACACAACTCAATAAAATAAAACTGCTAACTAGTTCCTTTGAGTGTATAGTAAAGTGCACAGAATGCACATGAAATAAACGACGCAAAAAGATTTTTTGAAAATGTCTTCTTTTTCTATCCCTTCGTGTAAAAAACAGAATCAGAAATTCTCCCATTAAGCCGAGCGTGCAGGGAAGGAAAGAAAATAAAATTACGACGTCACAGAAATTCTGCGGCACAGATTCCCGCTCTCCCTATCCATATTTAGGCGCAAAATTTTCACATCTTCTCACCCACCCACACTCGAGATGCTTTTATACTATATTCATCATTTTTGTATCGAAAAATGTTTTAATTTTTTTCCGATGAAAGGAACTTCTTCTTTTTTTGGTTATTACGCAGTTACATACGAGGCCTGTGTGGGTATAGATGAATTGAAGGAAGTAGAAAGAGAAGGAAAAGAAAACAGACGAGGGAATTAGTGTAAATGCTAATCGGCCCAAAATTCATGAACTTTGTGGAAGTCATAACAATAACAAATACTTGACTTTTGTACCTTCTTACTTAATTCCCCCCGACATTTTTTCTCATGAATTTTTAATCATTATTTGGAATTTTTAAAGAGCATCAAAATATCAACAAAAAACACATGACGACTTATGCCTCAAAAAAAGAAATGAGCAAGAAAGAGAAGAAAACAAAATTAATCTTCGTCCTTTTTCGTTCAATTCATTTTCGAGAAACAGAAGTAAGAAAAGAAATCATCAACATTGTATTGATCGATCATATGGAAGTATACATACAAATTTTACTGTATTTGCGCGCCACAGTTTCAAAATATAGAAAAAAAAGTAAACATAAGAATATTCTATGTGCACAGAATGCCGGTAAAAAAAGAGAAGCAAGAGAAAAACATGCACACAATTACAGAATGATGGAACAGATGACTGTGTATGTTGCGCAACATTAAAAATATAAAGAACTTTCGTACATCACCCATACATATGCAGCTGTGGATTATTGTGTTGGTTAGAATCATTTCCACAAGAATAAATAGAAAAACATTGAAGATGACACATGAGTGAGCATGGAAAACAGCAGTATATACAGTTAAATAGTTCTTTGCTTTAACCTACTTACAATGTAACGTTGCTCCCCAACTTGAATAGTGTAGAGTTGATGTACATACATATGTAGTTGCCTCCATTGCCCTTTTGGGAATATTTTTCCTTCATTTTCCGATTTCTCGGAAATTTTTCCTTCTCTTCTTGCTTATGACTATGTTTCTTGCCTCTTGACTGATAACAATATTCAAGATGATGATGATGATGATGCTGATGTTGATTGTGCACTTTTTTTTGTGGAACTACGCAATAAAGAAATTTTTTCCTCTAAAATCAGAACAGCTTTATATGGCATCTATGCGTAATAATGCCGTAATTGTTGTTATGAGAAGGTTCATAATGTTTTTCCTTTGTTTCCTTTCTTCTATCTGGAATAGAATCGATTTTTCTTTTCTTTTGCATTATTAGTGCTGAGTTTTCGGCTTCGGTTCACGATCAAAACATTGGAATTGAAGCCCTACTCCGCTTTGACATAAAATTGCCATTCAAAAAATTTTTTTTGTAGTGCCTCATAATTTTAGATCCCTAAAATGTTGGATGTTTTAAGCTGTCAATTCTCAATTTTTAGAAAATATAAATTTTTTGATGACGTAGACTTCCCTGCTCAAAAATAGCACAGTACATAGGGGACTGTGCACTTATGGCCTCTAATATTCAATAACTTAGGGTTTAGGATCAGTTTCTTAGGAATAATGCTCTAAAGTATATCCCTAAAAAGTGTTAAATTGCAGAATATATTGCAGTGCTGCTCAAACTATGCTCCACGACACACTAGTCCTCCAAAAAGCATTTTTGGTGTTCTATAAAACACAATTGAGTGCAAAGTTCATCATACTATCAAAATACCTGTCCTATAGGATACTTTTGAGTATATTCAATAAACCAGTCAAAAAAACTTAACCTCATTGAAAATAATTTTCTATGCAAAAACTTTATGACTAGAAAGTAGGGAGTAATTTTTTATGTACCTCATTTGTGAATAGATTTATTTTTCATGAATATTAATCACCTTGTATACATTAACGTTACTCAAATGAAATGGTCAATTGAATGCCAATTTTATGCGCGATTCTTTCCAATATTATTTTTTATTTCTTCATTTTGAATGAGCAACAAAAAGTGCAGAGAAAAAAGCCACAAAACATTAGCTTTTGTTCATTTAACGATAAACAATTTTTATGGCTGCGGCTTATGTGAAGAATGTGATTTTGAAATTTCCATTTTAATTGGTATTTAAAAATCCATCATAATTCCCTGAGCATTATTCAATGACATATGAAAATTTGACAATGTAAACTGATTTTTCCAGTGAATAAATTTATCGATTTTCATATTACCATCTAAAAATAGAGTCGTTTTGAGTCCTTCAGTAATATTATCTATCTCAATGATGTGTACTTGCAGCAAGGAATGAATTTTTATTGTTTTTTAAAACGAGAGAGAAATTTGATATTAAAGTCATGTAAGACCTTCTGAATTTTATATGAAAAATTTCTTTTTATGTTTGTCTTGGAAAATTCTCAGGGATTTTTCTTTTCAAAGTTCTTTCTTGTTGATTGCCAAACTTGTCAAAACAAACTGTCTTAATATTTTCTTTTCATTAACTTTTGATGTGAAATTTTAGTTTGAGTTCTGATTCTGTGGAAATTTTGTGATTTGATGTTTATTATGTTGATAATGTCGAGTTAAATTAGGAAGCATTCATAAATGACGTCTAATATTCATAAATAGCGTCTAATATCCAGATGGATGGGGGTCTTGAACTGTAGGATATATAGCAAGTAACAGGGTGTTTAAAACTTCCATTTCATGATGGACGTCATTTCCAAATGACCCTTAAATGGTTGAAAATTCTAACTAGTGTAGAAACATCAGCAAAATAAAAATCCCTGAGCAATTGTTCAATCCATACTCATCCTCATCTACAGAATTCGATTATGTTAAGCTACAACCTCAAAAAACCATAATACCCGAATTTATTCATATTTTATACAAAACTTATTTGAATATTTCAATAATAAAATTCCTCAAAAATCGTCCTTGATTTGAAAAATATACATTGGCCATAATGTGTAGCTTTACATATCCAAAAAACAGGAGCTTTCGACCATCAATTAAGTTTTCCATTGGCCTTGTCGCTCTTTCCCTTGAACTCGCCTTCCTTTCTGTCAAAAAATGAGTTATGTAAAAATGCTACGCATATGATAAAAATTGCTGAATTTTTCTGTGGGGTCGATCATAAATGACGTCTATCGAAAATGAGATTTTTAGACACCAATTGGCTTTATGTCTCAATAATATCACACAAAATTGAGGTTTTTTGGATATTCCATCAAAAATATAGGACGTCATTAGTGAACGACCCCTACAAGTGACACCGTATGGCGTTAAGTTATTAATTATGATAACACATTATTATGGCGACGAAGTGAAGTATCTAAAATAATTAATCCTCTAGTTTGAGGCCATCTGACAATTGCATAAAGATATGATGAAAAAATTTTGATCTATATTTAGCCAAACTTGTACAATTCCTTCAATATATAGCACATTTCATCCCTCTTTTTTGCCACTGCTACTCCATCTCTCCCCTTTTTCCAAAACGATGGCAATGTAAAAGAGTAAATGTAACGAACACAGATGTAAATTTTCTATGTAACATAATATTTTCCTGACCTAATTTTCAATACAACAACAATTTTCATTCCTCTCCTTTTGGAAAGAAGGGAAAATTTAGGAAAAAAGTTTTTCCTTCTCTTTGCGAGTAAAATGGAGTTTTTATTGCGTACTTTCAGCTTGAAAGCAATTTTTACGCACAATACACACACAGAGAGTCTTTGACTTTCATTTGACATTCTTCCCGGTTTTTTATGTTCGGTATTTTCGTGCCGGGAACAAACAAATGATTTTTCTACGAATGAAGAAAAAAATATGGCGGAAAATTTGTTGATATTTAAAATTATTTATCGGCGAAATTAATAATTCGTGATGACCTGAATATTTCCATTTTTCAAATGCAATAGTCATAATAGCAGTTAATGTTTGATAGGATGCCAGGATTGCAAAGGACATGATGTAAAAAAACCGACATTATATATTGGGTCAGTAGATCAGTAGAGCACAGGATGGTACCGGTAATGTGCATTCTTATTTACTAAAGTACATGCTCATGTAAAAGTCATTTAGCTGCAGTGCAAAAAATATAAAGCTTGACCCAGTTTCGATGCGATAATAAAATGAAGAAGCTCCACATACTGCACATAGTAGAATAAATTCTTCTATTCAGCTCATACTCCCTCTTGAAAAATGCAAGCAACAACTAATGTCAAAACTAGGTTAAATCTTATGTAATGGCAGAACTGAGCATGCACCCCATAAACTACCGGCCGGTATTGTGTCCTCAATTTCAAATACATCTTTAATGCTACTCGATGGCTTGTGCTGCATTCGTGGAAAATTGACATTGGTACATCCCTCGACACTTTCAAGGATTTCTTTTCTGTTCGTGTGCTGCAGAACAGAATATGAAAATAAATTTCTACTCAATTTAAAATTAAGCTGAAAAAAAGTAGAACTAGTTCAAGGATGCATCCTCAATTTCTTTCTTTTTATGTCATCATTAACTACTCGAGCAAACAATTCTGAATGAGATAAAAAAAAGTTTTATATCTAAGTAGGTGCGTTTGGATTGAATACCGACAGCTGAATTGAATAATGTCACTAATCATGCGAAAATGGAAAATTTGGGTCAATATTTTACCATCGACAAGAGAAGTTGGAGTTGTGGAAAAAAACAATAATAAAGCAAGCACTAATACAGTGACATATGAGGCTGTACATGTCGTAGTGAGGAGGAAAAATCTTTATGCCGGAATCAGGATCAATAAAAAAGCGCTGATCCCATTCTGTTGTGTGTGAAAAAAATAAAATTGGGAAGAAAATAAACATTCCCTAACTTTGAATGGAAGAAGGCAGGAAAATGTATATAGGAAGTTGAACATATGCGCACATACACACTCCCATGATGTCGAAAAAAAAAATTATTCTAAGTTGATTTTTTTTTGTTAATATCTTTAACTAATTCTTTCTACTTCCGCATACGAGTTTGTAGATTTTTTATGATTGAAGTACACGACTGAATAGAACTAAAAAAGGGCTTATTGTTTAAAATAATGCGTAGATTCTTTTTGACCACGCATACACACACACACAGTCGCAAATTCCATAAAATAATAAAAAGCTTTTAAAGCTCCTTTACAACATAAAATCTATTCTCAATTCAATTTTGTAAAATTATATACTACACTGTATAGACATGGCCTTGTCAATTTTTGTTTCATATCTGAAAATTTATTTTTTTTTCTCTCTAAATAAAGCCAAAAAAAGCGGAATGTGATGATGGAAGAGGCCATGAAGTTAGAATGAATAGCTTAACGATGTAAAAAATTGTATTGAGTTGTTTACAAATGACGTCCATCAAAAATTGGGATTTTTAGACTCCCATCTGCTACAAAAAATTGAATAAGGTATCAGATAGCTCGAACCCCCTTCTAACCCCAATATGACGTCACTAGTGTACGACCCCTAACCGTGTGTGCCAGTTTTATTGGCATAACTGTTGATTTGACGAGCAACCAACTCCACTTTACTTATTGAATTGTTTTCTTCTTTCCATAGCACTTTCTATTGCCATAGCAAAAAAAATGGAAATAGAAATAGGAAAAATTTCCCTTTCGTTATATTTATGCGTTAATACAGTATGCAACAAGCGGAATAATGTGTAAATGTTGTATTTTTTAAAAAAAATAATAATTTCGTAATAACAGAAGTGACATACGTAAATTAGTTCACAATTAGGCGAGTTAGAGAGGAAAAAAAGTGCTGTCATGTTGTAAGCATTAAAGTTATACACGGGTATGAGCTATAGATAATAAAAAAATATTTTTTTTTCTCTCGTTAAATTGGGGAAAATTATGTCTAGCAGTAAGCGGTTCTCATATTACACATTATTTTAAATTGACAACGTCATTAAACGCCACACTTTGATGTCATTTAGAAATAAAATCTTGTTTACTGAATCTTTATGGGGGTCGTTCATAAATGACGTCAATCTGTGGATTTAAGCATTTGACGGTTCATAGAAAATATAATTATAACTGCAGATGATGGAAGGGGGTCCAAAAATTCAATTTTATAACAGACGTCATTTATAGAATACCCCACAGCATAGACGAATTTATGTGGAAAGCAACCAGACTGACTATACTCATTAAAATGTGTCATCATCGAAAATCAAATATTCACTTATTATGTCAACAGAAATCAGAGTGAGAGTGAGACCAATGGCATTATTATTATTTCTACTATCGAGTATGTTTACAGACATTTCTATATGCCTTCCATTCCACATATGCATGCTCTCTTATCATAAATTGTGCCGTTGCACATAATTAAAGTTCAAGATGTGATCTCATCTCTCTATTTACACTTCTTTTCTACTCTAATTTTAATTAAATTACTTTCATTTTTTAATGTATCGTACCAACTTCATAAGCATTAAGAGAGCACAAAGCTGAGCATCGCATGTGCATTGCAATGACAAAACTAGAATACATAAAGTGAAGGTCGTGTTTTGTAAAAAAATAAATTTATATATAGACGAAAAATTGGGTCACCAAGCTATATGCTCATAACTATGTTGTGCATCTCATGGATTAATGTAGCATTCATCTTTTGTTATTTATGAGTGAATAAATAAATAGAAAAATGGCTTTTTGAACAAAAAATTATTTTGTAGCTTTGTGGTGGGCATTAATTAAACAATTTTAATTGGCCTAATTGTACAACATTCGCAAGTGAATATAATGAAGGAAATTTTTTAAAATAAAAGTGAAATACTGACAATATTTAATGAGAATTACGCAGTTTTCTGCTTTTAATTTTATTTAATTTGCAGATTTGCAAACATGATTTGAAATAATTATTTGTAACGGTTTTTTGAAATTTAAATATTTTGAAATTATTTCTCTCATATAACACGCATTTTTGTATATAGTACGCACTCTTGTGTATAGTGCGCACATTTTTCGATTATAATACATATATTTTCGTGTATAACACTCTTATTTTTGTGTATAATACGCACTTTTCGATTATAATACTCATATTTTTGTGTATAATACGCACCAAATTACGTTCGTTTGTCAAATCGCAAAACTTAACACGCAAAACGTGAAATTTAGATTGAAAATTTAAAATAAATACGTAAAGTAGGGTAAATTTCAAAAAATTGCAAAATTTATGTAAATCAAAGCATAAAATTGAGACACATAAAAATTAATGGCAAATAATTGAATCATTAAAATATGATTAACGCGTTACGCCCAATAGAAAACCTAACCAGCTAGTAAAAACAATAAAAGAGTTTAATTTTAATACGAATTAGGAATAGAAAGAGAAAAACTCACACGACGAGTGAAAAAAAGAAAAAGAAAAAACAATAGAAATGAAAGTAATTTTTATTTGAATTATAGCGGAAACTAGGAATGAAAATTGCTCAATTTTTGTCAAAATTATAATATTTTATAATTTTCCGCATCTCAATTCACGCCATAACACTTTATTATGTGCATGAAAGGTCGGAGAAGAAGAAAAGTTTATGACACATTATAAAAAAATGATTTCTTAATTTCACAAACATGTATGCCTTTATAATTATGATATTTATATACGATTTTTCTTCACTTACAGACTCGATTATTCAAATGCACATGGAAAAATTGCGGTTTAACTTTCGCAACTGATCAACAAGTGAAATCACATGTTCGCAATGTACATCTTGGGTAAGTTAAACAAGTTTTTAATGTTCAACATGAAAGATTTATTTTCCACAAGTCCATCATACAGATTCCAATCAGTCTTAACTTACATAAAAACCCATAAAGTTTTAAATTGCATTTAATTCTCTTCCATCGCTGGATATCCAGTTAATTTTGATGCCATGATGATGATGAAGGATAAATTGTCATCAATAACGATTCCTCCTTATTTCTACAATAATTAATCTCATTAACGTTCTATGTAAGAATGAGGAAAATAAGTCTAATAAATTACATCCAATAAGTGCATTAGCCATTCGCATTTCAGCACGATCATGAACTTTAATTACTATAACGCGAAAAAATATATAATAGTATAAGACAAGAGGAGAGGAGAATGCTTTTTAACTGTAATTGATTCCGGGAATGATTCATATATAAACCCACAATTCTTTGTGTCACATCATCTTAATTTATAATGATAATTGCAGTTGTGGATGACACATGATGATGGAATACAAGGAAATTAAGTTCAATCGAATATATTAATTGCCTTAAGCTATTATTGAGTTATTGACTTGATCGAGATTTTATTTTGTAACGGTCGAATTTTATTTGAATTTTTTCCTTACGTAAATTCATTTTTCTTACGTATTTTGAAAATTTCAAAACAAATTCAAAATTAATTAAATCCATAAGCTAAAACATCTGCCGTCAATCTAATTTGGCATTTTCTGTTGACATAAAATGACGAGAATACGGAAATCAAATTGTATCAAATGTATAACACCAAATATCCCATAAAAACAGAAGAGATTGACTTTTAAAACACGAGAAAAACTAAAAAAATATGGAAGTAGAATGGATTGTTTGCTTATTTTAAGATGTTCCAAGGTTGTTCTCTGCTGAGCGTAGTTGTAAATGCCGATGAGCACTATAAAAAATTTAATTAGTTAAACATAGTGGAATCTGTTATGCTTATTCATGTATTCACAAAAAATTATATACAAATAAATTCGGTTCCGTTTGAATACACACTTAAGGGTGTGCATTAATATAAATAAAATTGGAACTCGATTTACATTCACTCATGCTAGTGACATTAAATGTACAGTAATAAATCACGAATGCAATTCTTTATAAATTTATATTTTTTTATTTATTTAAATAGACCAAAAAATAATGACGATGAAGATTTTTATTTTACGGATTTGGAAGATGAAGATGAGGCAAATGAAACAGATACAAATACAACCACAACACCGCCATTGCCACCAACATTATCACACAGTGATATGGCAAGACCACCACATGAGGATCCAGAATATCAACGAAAAATAGTTGGAAATATTCGTCAAGGACTTTTGATGTCTTCCGGATCAGCTAATGGACAGAGTAGTTATACAAAATCAGGTCCAATAACTTCAGGAAGCAATACAGTTATTCACAATTATGCATGGTCACAGGCAAGTCCGGTAAGTGACTTTATACAAATGTGAAATTTACTGATGCAGAAAATTTAATCAATCTATTCTAACTCCCTTCACAGACATCACCACAAAAGCATGTAAAATTGTCACCAAGACCGTCCACATCATATGCACCATATACGTTGCCATCCAGTACATACTCCTCATCAAATTATCCCGTTTTGGTGCAACAATATCATTCAATGTCATCATCATCATCACAAGCATCAATCACAAAATTATCACATAGTTCGCCACCTCAATTGCCACCACCACCACAACAGCAACATACGCCGGTGATACAGACAACAGCCAAGAGTATGAATCAATCGGGAATCAATAAGATGCGTCCACCAGGTATGTCGACGCCACTTCAAAGACGAACACGCGGAGAGAATAAAAAGTGCCGAAAAGTTTACGGTATGGATAATCGTGATTCGTGGTGTACACAATGCAAATGGAAGAAGGCATGTAGTCGTTTTGGTGACTGAAAATTACTGAATAAGCAACATGTGCTGCCCCCTAAAATTATAATGAATAATAATAATAATATAATTAATAATAACGGTAGTCATTTAAGTAACAAAACATTTTGCAATTAAAAACTGATAATAATCGTTATAATTATACACAAAAAAATTAATTCTGATGATTATAAGACGATGAGAATTATATTGGACGATATAAAGGAACGTTAAGAAGTAAATTCTCTTATATTTGATCAAAAAAACAAAAAAAAACTTTTTATTAATATTGCAAGGAAAAAAAGCTTAAGTGATAAGTCCTTTCAGGATGAAAAAAATCTATTAATGCTATTAAGATTTCAAAAAAAAATATTATTTATGCATAGTTTAACTAAGTTTTCTTATTTCAAGCAAGGAAAAATGTTTGCAATTTTTAATTTTACTATAAGACTCCAATTTTTGTTCACATGTCTGCGTGTTCATGATTTAAATTGATGTTTGAGATTATTTGGGGTTGGCTGGACTGTGATTGTTGAGATTGTGAGGGTTTTGAGGATGTAAAGGCAGGAATTTCCATCAAATTTGAGATTTTACGTATGCAATTTTGTTTTACGTACATTTTACGTACGTATTGATGTGTACGTAAAATAACGTACGTATTGATGTGTACGTATTGATGTGTACGTAAAATAACGTATGTATTGATATGTACATATTGATGTGTACGTAAAATAACGTACATTTTTCCTTCAAAACTTTCAAACAATTTCGGCACTTTTGTTGCAAAATTTCAAATTAATTTCAACCGTTAAGTGTAAAAAGTGAAAAAGTAAATTCTATTCATATATTTTAATTTCATTTAACTTATTTCTCATCTCTGTGAATATATAACAAAAAAAAGTAAAGATTATTTTTTATTTTCTCGTGCGATATTATATAAAAAATGAAAAGATTGTAAAGAATTGAGGAAAATATCTGTTTGTCTTATTTTCAATTGATATGTAAATATAGCGATATTAGCTTCTGTAAAGTTGTTGCTCGGGAAATCATTAGTTATTATACACAATATGCATACATTACTATTTTTATGATTATTACTATTATTGACCATATACACATACACAATTTTCTTCTTAATTAATTAATTATAATATATATTTTTTTGAACTTTTTTATGTTTGAAATTTTTGCGATATGAAAAAAAAATCTTGTTCATTGTTTTATTAAGGCATATACATAATTGACATGTGATTGAGTGACTGCGATGATTGTTTTCTTCGGAAATTTATAATAAAAAAATTTATTTTCTTCCCTTTTTCTATGTTTTAATGAAAATTTATCAAAAAAAGAGAAAATTTTAAAATTTACTTAGAATATGTAAAATGATGAATAAGAATTATTGAATTTATTGACAAAATTGTGGAGAATTAGAATTCATGTGAAATTAACATCCTGTATGTAAGTTATATTAGAAATGGTAAGAAATGGAAAATTATGAACAGTTACTTTAATAGCCACTTGAGGATGATGTCTTGTTGATCAGAGTTCGAGCTTGATGCTCACACATCCCTCATTGGTCACTAAAGTCGTACAAACTATGAAATAATGAAACGGTTAGAGTTAAGGACAAAAAAAAATGGTCATGAAAAAAAGAAAGTTAGCATGTAAAAGTTCCGATTGTAATACTTTTCAATATTATCTTAGTAGTTGGCTATAAGTGAAATGAATTACATCATAAAATATTTTATTACATAATGAAGAATTTTGCATCAAAAAAAAAACTCGCGTTTAATTTAATGTAGCACACCAATATTATTTTTTTGAGGAAGTGAGATGAAGAAAAAACAGTAAAAATTCGTAGCGAAAGTCATCACGACAGAGTTGTTGTCTGTGGTCATGAAAATGTTCACGAATGTTTTGTTTCGGATAATGCTTAATCATCCGCTTGGGAGTTGATGAAACTATTTGAATTATTGCTCGTAAATTCTGGGTGGTAGCTAGAAGGGGGGGGGGGTCATAATAAAATCAGGGGGTTTGGTTTTTTTTCTCAAAAAACATGGCAAATTGAAATCAATATTGCATTTTGTAGGAATGAGTTGTTTGGCTTAGGGATACTTGATATCGAAAAAGGTACCCACGGAAATTTTCCAAATTACCCCAGGGCGTTTATGTTTAAATGGCGCCAAATTCAATAAAAGTACCAAAAACAAATCAATAACCGATACTTCAAGCATCCCTAGTTAGCACACCCTATGACCCCTACCCCAAAGTAGATCCCCAAGCAAGCAACTCTGTCAAGCAGGCATGAAAGCTACACAACACATACTCTTAAAGACTCAAAAGCAGACATTAAGAAAAGTGATGACAAAAAACTGCCAAGTCCAAAATAAAAATCATTATTGATGACCACGTCCTATAATAATAGACGTTCTTAATAAAAAGCTTCATGCCTCTTAATGATGACTAAGAGATGAGAATAAGAAGAAATTGAATGTGTTTTTAGATGATGAGATGTGTATCTTTAAAAAAAACATACATACACGCTACATTATAGCCATTATGGTGATCTAAAAACCCAATTAATAAATATTTTTATTTATCAAGCATAAATGATGAAGAAAAAAAAATAATAAGATGCAAACACACACACACAGCACAGAACACAGGCACTACAAATAGATAACAACTAATTAATTATATAGTGCAAGAGAATGAATAAGGAAGTTAAAAAATTGTGTGTGTTCATTTTAAAGATGAAGAAAAAAAATATTGTGTGCATTTACAATGCGACAATATACAAATTATAAATTATAAAAAGATCGTACAGAAATGAATAATGTTAATAATAATAAACAATGCGCAATCTTTTTTGATGTAAAACAATGACCGATTTATGACGAGGAAATAAGGAAAGATAAAGATGAGAAGAATAAGGCAAATAATAATGGAAAAGTTGTTGATCTATGAAGATATAATGATTGTGCGTTGGATTGTGGCTGGGATAAATGTTTGGTTGGCTTTCCTGGATCTTTTTTGATAGAAAATTATGTCAACAAACTATTTGAAGAGATTCTAAGACAATAAGAGATCTGAATCAGCTTCACTGGATCTTTTTGAATATAAATTCATATCAACATACTATTTGAAGAAAATGAATGGCAGCAGAAGATCCAAATCTGCTTTACTGGATCTTTTTAGATGAAAATGTCTATTCAAAGATCTTTTTAGACAACAAAGGATCCAGATATTGTTTACTGGATCTTTTCTAAACAAAACAAATCATCTAAACAGATTCTTATATAACAAAAGATCCAGGAAGTTCCAACATCCAGTAATTTGATGAATAATCTCAACTTCTGGATCTTGAAACTCCAAAATCCAGGTCAAACCTATCCACAGACACAAATCCACCACAAAAAGATAAGATCAAGATTAGAAATTAACTGATGGATATGAAATGAGTAGAAAATGAGAAAGGCAAAGTGTAGGAAGAACAGAACAAGTCAAGAGCGACGAGCGAAAATAAATAAAAATGAGTTGAGGAATTCAGAACGACAGTAAAGAAAAATAGAAATGATTTTGAGGTTAGGAATTTTTGGCAGTGAAAAGGTAAAATTAAAAAAAAGAAAAAGGCGTGTAAGATTCAAAAAATTGGAAAGAGTAAATTGGAAATGAACGAAATTCTCCGTTCAATAATGAAAAAAATAAAAAAAACATGAACTCAAAAGTCTGAAAATTCAAGTTTGTCCTATTTTAATTGTCCCCCTTAGTTAAAATTTTTTATATGAATTTCATATCAAAAAAAAATTCATTAGTTTCAAAAAAAAATCTAGAAAATTTTTAATGTGCAAATGCAATTATCTCAAGTGCTTACCACCAAAGAAATGACGGCACTGTAGATTTTTCAAATCAGTTAAATTTTTAATTATTTTTTTGATGAAAATTTAATTGTGACAAGAACTTAACGCCATTAATACGACAAAGCCGAAGAAACATCAATTTTTATTATATGAAGAAATTTTCTCACTGCCAAGACTTAAAGTTTAAATAATTGAGGATAACAAAAAAAAAATAGTAATTAAAAATTTGTAGGTTTTAATAAAAATTATTCGGAATGAATTAATAAATTAACTCTGGAGTGGCTGGGTGGGTGTACCCCCATCTGAGGGGGTATTGAGGATGTAGAGTCATGGTTTGTGATTAATTCTACAAGATGACGTAATTTTCTTGTAGATTTTAGTCAGATATCATGAATAATCCATTTAGGGGTGTGTTTAACAATTTTCTGAGGGGTTCTGAGATTTATTCCTTAAGAACCCACGAGGGCTGACTTTTCAGTACACTCAGAAACATATCTAGGTCTAGGGGGTACCCTAGGTATCCTAGGTATCCCTAGGGATACCCTAGGTATCCCCTAGACCTAGATATGCCTCAGAGTGTACCAAGAAAACAGCCCCAGTCAGAGGTGACCCCCTCCTGAACACCAACCCACCATCCAGAGAATAGCTACATTGTGAATTCAACTGAAAATCAATTGGTGCATAAAAATTGACTTATTAAGAATTTAAATTCGATGAATTTTTTATTGCGGATTAAAAAAAATTGAAAAAAAACCAACTTCGTGTACTATCTAAGTAGTATTAAAAGCAAATATTTGTGATGATTCCACGACCGAAGGCTGGAGCTTATGAATCAAAATTTTTACATCTCAAAAAACTATCTAGCATACTACACGGAATCGTCATTAAATTAAGATTCATAAGACAAATACACTCGACGCTCTACTCAATCCAAAAAAAAACACGATAAAAAAATTTATCAATGAAAAAATAAAATAAAAATAACCAGAGGATAAAAAAATCAGCAACAATTCTGATTGGATGTGAATCATTACGTGCAATAAGACGTCTCACCAGCCTCGCTACTCCTTGTTCTAAAAACACTATGATAACAATTTTACTATTAAAAAATTTCAAGAGACTTAATTGTGGAAAAAAGACTAAAAATTAAAATTTAACTGACAAACGGAAATGGTTAGAGACAATGGATGATTCACTCAAGTCAGAATATGTTGCGCACGAATGAGACAAAAAGGAAGAAAGAAGAAACTTTTAAGAAAGTTGAAGAATCATCAGAAAAATATTTGGAGATTGAAGTGTTGTGGCATGTCCGTTACAAAAATAATTGAATTTTTACAACCAAAACCTTACAAATGTTCTAAAAATTCAGGAATTTGTAAGGTTCTCAAACAGAAAGTTTGAATTTCAAAACCTTACAAATGTTTTTTAAAAAAATAGGGATTTGTAAGGTTCTCAAACAGAAAAAAATTCAAATTCAAAACCAAAACCTTACAAATGTTCTAGAAATATAAAGAATTTGTAAGGTTTTCAATCAAAAAATGTAAAAATTTACAAAAACCTCAGCACTTCAATCAATAAATCCTAAAGCAAAATTAAACTGTAAGCAAAATAATGATCTCCCATAAAGAAAATGAAATCTGCCAAGTAACGAAAAATACATTAAACCACATTAGTTGATTTATATACAGATTTTTAGAGAAGTAAATCAAGTTGCATATATCCCCGTTTTTCAATCCACTTCCAAATACGTTAAATGAAAGGAAATACATTTTTTTGAGAAGGAACAAATGAAGGATTTTTTTTAAATTTGAGACAAAAGTTACCATAAAAGTTAAATTTTAGTAGAATGAGACATAAATCCCATGACATAGAAATAAATTTCTTCAACACAACTTAAAAGAAACCAAAATTAGAGGGGGAAGTGGGGTGGGTATGTCAATTTTGGGTGTCAAAATTTATCTTGAAAATTAGGGCGCCTGCGACTGGTATCAAGCCTTAAGGGACCATAATTGATGAATCCACCCCATGACCCCCCGAAAAAATGAGTCAGGACATAAGGTTAATAAAAAAGGAAAGGAAATCTGGTTGTCACAAAAAAAAATCACAGATAAAGAAAAAAAATCGAAATAAAAAGACTACAAGTTTTTGCCTATTTGTACAAATGTTAAAAATGAAAGAAAAATAAGAATTAATTAATGGAAATAAATCGAAAAATGATCATATATATATTAAATGTTAAGGATATAGACATCACAAACAAATAAGAAAAATAATAAGAAAAACAAGCTATTATAAATGATAACAAAGATTTTTTAAAGATCTCCATAAGATTACATGGAAAAAAATTGAAAATTGGAAGAAAAAAATTCCAAAACAAAAAAATATGAGAAAAATATTGAAAAAAAATCTTATAAAAATCATTCTTTTTTAAAAAATCATGAAACTTTTTTGATTGCGAAATAATTGTTAAGAAAAATGATTAAACTTTAACAATAATAAGAGATATATATTCACTATAGGTGTTGTAAAATTTAATAAGTGTTCGTAGAAGTATTTTATTTTCTTTAAATTTGAGTTTCTCTCCGTTTTGTTTTTTTTTAAAATCTTCAATTAAACGCTTTCAGAAAAATTCTTTTCCATGTACTATAGTTGTTAAAAACATAACAAATTATTCTAACATTTTTGGGCATTTTGGTGCCAAAATCTTAATAAAAAAATCAATCACTTCTTCTATTATAAAAAAATTATATATAATAAAAAAAAGAGATAAAAATTATTTTTCTGATTACGTTTACTATTTGAACTTTCGAAAGGAATGAATTAATTTATAGTGATTTACAGGGATGAATTTTTTTGGTGGATATTTGGCTGTTTTGATGGGTTTGGTATGAAGTTTGAGGTTTTCAGGTTCACATTTTATTGGTTTTTAAATTTTATTGCTTTTTCTAACAGAAAAAGTGCTTTTTTGAATTTTTGCAATTTTATTGACAAATTTTCAGTTTCTGGGTCTTCAATTTTAATTAAAATTAGGTAAAAAGAATTAATTTTGGAAAATTATTTCAATTTTGTACCAGATTTTTCATTCTAGTACTACAATTTTCAATAAAATCTAGTCCAACGGTTTTTAATTTGAATTTTGTACTAGATTCAAGTGATCATATTTAAAATGGACTAGATTTTGATTTGTACTAGACTTTTGTTCTAGTACTTCAATTTTTAATTTTTTCTTCTACCAAACTTGAAAAAATCCACCAGCCAAAATTTAATAAAATTATCCAAAAATTTCAAAATCATTTTTTGGATTAATAATTGAGACATCCACCCAGTAAATCACTATTGCCCACCTTCACTACAGAAAAAAATCAAAACAAAAGAATAAATTGGAGGGAAAAATAAGTAACAAGTAACAATAGTTGTTAAGAAAATGAAAAAGTTTAAAAAGTATTTTCTCAAAGAAAACTTTTTTCTTCATTAAATGATCGAGTTGTCTAGTTCTTTATTGCGATTAAAAAATATGTACTTCTTTTTTTCTGTTTTATGTTAATGTTGAAGAATTTAACTTTTTCCGTGGCTTTTTTTTTCTTCGTTCAAAAAAAAATGAAATAAAAAATAAATCTGTTGATAATGCTCATTGATCTGTTACACACTAATTCACAAACACATAAATCAAGTAAAAAAGAGAGATACAAAAAAATCTAATTAATAAAACAGAAAAAGAAGGTATAAATACAATATATAATAAAAATGATGAAATACTTGATATTAAATATAAGAAATTACAATTTCTTTTTAATAATCATGCCATTGAAAGCAAAGAAAAATACAAAAATACAAATTTGATGAAAAAAAAGTGAGAAATAAGTTTTTTTTCTAATAGTTAAGGGCTTAAAATTTTCAATATAAGAGAAATAAAACAAAAAAAATAAGTTTTTTTTAGAATTATCGAGCTATAAATAAGGAAGTTAAGGAAAGAATATAAAAGTTGTAAAAGCGTTAAGGAATCCGATTTTTGATGTTTTAGGTGTGTCCACAAAAATGAAATAATAACAAAATTTATGGCAAAACAAAAAACGGTCGAAATTTTCGCTTCTAAAAATGTGTTAAACATGAAATAAAATCCAAAAATAAATCAAATGCAATATGATTAATAATTTTTTTTTTCGTTGTGGATACTTTTTTAAGTTTCTATAGTTTCATGCAAAAAAAAAGTTATCCTTGGCATTCAGAATGGCAAAAATTATTCGTTTTTAGACACAAAAAGCTTGTCTGATGGTCTCATCGGCCTGAAGGTCGTTACATTCATTAGAAATATAAATTTGGAATTGTATGAGGTCTATGAGGTACTGAATGTGGTATCAAATGGCAGTGATTCGACCTAAGCGAGGACAGATTCATGGTTATTAGCTATTGTATTCTAGCTGTGACATTGTAGGACTCTTATTTTGTCATAGAAGTAGTTGAATCTGTTAGTAGACAAGAAGATCTTCCAATTTTAAGAATGTAGAGCCATGCAGTCATGGGGGGTTGGTTTCTTGGATATGAACTGGATGATATTGATGTATACTAGGGTAAATACTAAGTTATGTTCCTATATATTTGGGTAAATACACATATACTGAGGTATATTCTCATTTGTTGGGGTATATACCCATATATTGAGGTTTATACTCTGATATTGAGGTATGTACCTAGAGAAAATGTACATCCAGAAGGGGTTACTTAACAAAAATACCCCTGTTTTAGAGTATACCCTGACAACATTTCTTGGGTGTATCCAAGGGTATACTCTAGTACAGAAGAGCATCCAGAAAGGCTGTCCTAGGACTGTTCCTCAAATATTCGACCAACGTAAAGAAAATTTTCAACAAGATATATACTTATTTAACTCTCAAAACTCTTCCATTCGTGTGTATATCCAAGAAACCAACCCCAACAAAAAGCAAACCCTGAACCTGAATGCCAAGCAGCAATATAAATGTGATGAAGAAAATTTTGAAATTTCCCAAATCAAAATAACGTTCATTTGATTTGCAAATTCTAAAGTTTTCTTCTTACATCATCCGATTCTAGTTCCGTAAGATCTTCACAAGTGAATGATAAGAAAAAAAGAGATAATAATCAAATATATAATATATTTTTATTTTTTATCAACAAAAAAGAAAAAAAAACGATAGATTTAGGTGTACCAATTTTCCTGTATAAAGAAAAAAGTAAAAAGATTGCTATTATTATTTTTAATTAAACTATATTACAAGGCATTTTTAGTTACGAGAAAATATTCGATGGATTTTGTTGTTTTGACACTCTGCATCTGATGTTCACTGGTGGATGTCAGGTGTGCAGGATCAAGACTATAAGATTCATCTCTGTTCATATCCATTTAAACAAAAAGTTACCATTTAATAAAAAAACGGTTTTGGGAAGTCAAATTTCAAAATTTAGCAGAATTTATAATTTTTGGCAATAAAGTTTAAATAAAAATGAAGGATTGTCCCATCTCCACAACATACATTATACATAAATATTTTTAATTATAGTTGAAATGAAAGAAAACCGATATATAAATATTATTATTAATTATATTATTTTGATCTTAGTTTTGAACATTTTTTTTGCTTTATTATTATGGAAAATATACATATATACAATATTTTTTTCATAGACTTAAGTTTACAATATTAATTTATAAGTTCTCTGTAAATTTTTGCAAATTGTCCATATCACACATGTACTAAGCATCAGATATAAAAAAACTAAATGAATTAATAATCTGTAAAATCACAATTTATGATTTTTTAATTTTATTTTCAACTAGAAAAAATATTTTGATGCATAAAAAAAGAATATAAAATGAGATGAATTATAGAAGGTCTTATTATAATTTTAATGAAAAGAATGTGTACACAGTAAAGCTCATATATTTCTTTAAAGATAAAAAACTTTTGACTTTTTCAATTTATATTTTCTACAATTTTATTAATCTTTCAGGATATTTGATTTATTTTACAGCACTAAGATCTGAAATCATAATTTAATTCAGTCAGCTATATGAAGCTTAAATCTCATTTTTTGTACATTTTTTTAAGTTGCCTGAGTAAAGATTCTTATCCCGTGCATTTGTGACACTTGTTCTTTGAGGATTTTGTTCACTAATTGATGCTGCTTGACTAATGACATTCCTTTGAATTCTGGTGACTTGATGTTCACTTCAAACATTGCTCCACATCCGCCTGACACGTCAAAGACTCGCACTTCTCCCTGCAAAGCATTGATAGATATTGATTAGTGATTGATAATTAGTGCTTAAACTGACAGATTTAGTGGCCATTTTACATGCTTTTATTTAATATGTTTAAGGGGTGACCCCCCCTCCCCCTTGTTACAAATTTTCCAGAGATTTATTGATTTTTATTTAAACCCCCTCCTCCATAAATCGTGACATAATTTGCGATAATATAAATGTTTAGGAATTTACAAAATCCGAGCTCTGGATTATGGACATAAAGCCATAAGTCTTCTATTAATTAGAATACTCAAACACGTTTCAAAGTAGTGGGAAGCTTAATATCCACAAAATGAAGGACAATTTAATAAATGCAAGATATCCATTTAAATGTCTATTAGACATTAGACCTGCTTAAGCAGATGCCGATTCTTTAAGAAAATCAGCTGTAAAAAATTATGAAAATTAAACAAGATTTTAAATCAATCATAAAATTCTATACAGCTTATGTAAAAGACTGGCTTACAAAAGACCTTGTAACAGTCTGATTTCTGAATGCCACTTTACCTTGTGACACTTGTTCAAGACTTGTATGGAAGTAAAGATTTCATAAATCATATGATCAATCAGTCTGCTTTTTTATGCTGGTTAGGAACTATTTAGAGCAATAGAAACTTTACAGCAATAATCTTAATGAATTATTTGGTTTAATTACCAAAATTAAGTATGGTATCTAGGAGTTATTACTAATTTGATAAGACAGAGCATTCTAAAATAGCTATCCCAACCAAATCTAAGCATGAATCCCCTAAAGATTTTCAATGTTTCAACATAATAAGGCTTAAATATGATAAAATTACCCACAACCCTCTCAATCATACAAAAAAAGCATGTATTGTCAAAACCTGCAGAAAATATTTCAATTTGAAGAAATTCTGTCATATCCAACCGTGATTTTAAATTGGAAACTAGCAGAACTTTTACGAAAATGTCAACAATCTACGCATGCATTTTCATTGCATCACATAAACTAGCTATGTTCCAGAAAAATCCATAAAAATCATGATTAATCATGCATTTCAAAGCCATAAACTAACAGGTAGATAAATTATTGCTACATACCTTAAAATGCTTCTCTAGTATTGCTGTCAAATTATGTTCGCTGACTTTTCCGTTACTACAAAAATTCAAACGAGATTGCTGAAAGAAAAAAATTAATCGTAGTCAACTTCATGTTGTTTTGGAATTTCCAAGGGATGACAACTCAAAATGTATTTGTAATATGTTAACTTTAAGTGATGTTGGTATTCAGTCGAATTAAAGAAATTGGATTTAAAATTGAAGAAATTCATAAAACATTCAATAATTTTTTAAACTGAAGGTTACATCGCAGTAATCATAATACCAAAATTTGACTGCTACATTTAAGTTGTCACTCCTTGGAAATTTTAAGAGTTTAACAAAAATTAATATTTACCGTTCTAATACTACTTCTGAGGAACTGCCGAAGGATTGGTGCCACCAAATTTGGTAAGTTCATTGTTAATTCTCTAATTCAGGTACAAATTATCCCTGAATATACGTAAAATTTAATTAAAGAAACTTTCAAAATAAAAATCACAAGTTTCAGAAACTTTTAGACTATTTTGATTATCCGATTTCGTATAAAAGTTTATACGACTTGCCATACCCTCTGTCAATTCGAGTTTCGATTCTTCACTTCGTCGAGAAACTTCCAACAGACAAGTCGCATAAAAAACCAGTCGTCTTCGTGAAAAATAATCATTAATTAAACTTAAACGTTTGAAATTGTTGTGTTAAAGTCATTAAAAAGTTTAAGTGAACAGCCTGCGATTGAAGTTTCTTACTAAAGGTGTGTTTAATACTGAAAAAAATTAATTACGACGCAAAAAAAGGTGAAAAGAAAAAGAAAGCCTTGAGAAAAAAAATAAAATGGTTGCTACGTCTTTGCATTGTAATGGAAATAAAATAATTCACACAGAGGCTTTAAATGAGTGGATTAGGAATTTAAAATCAAAGAAACAATTTAAGAAAAAGATCTCACGTGGCCAAGACCTCTTTGCCATAGCCATTTTACAAAATTCATTATATAAAAATCAGAAAATGCTTCAACAAAGACAAAGAGAGAGGTCTGAGAAATGGCTTAAAATGAAGAAAATGCTTGAAGAAAGCACTAAAAATTGTGATAATTCTGAGTACATGTCCTCAGACGACGATAAAGACTACCATCTTGAAAGTCTAGAACGTGAAGAGAGACAGATGCAAATTAAGAAAATCTGGGAAGAAGATTTAAGTGATATTGAGAGCTTTATGAATAGTTTAGACACAGTTAAAACATCACTAGTTAGATAAATATGAGAAATCAGAGAAATTATAGCTCAAATTTGTACAGTAAAATTAAATTAGAAAGTTCAAGAAAAAAAATTCAAAATGGCAGACATGAAAAATTGCAGTTAACGTTTTAAAACGTATATTATGTGCCCCCTCTCCATCCGAACAGAAAAATGTGTTACAGTCAGTCACGTACAAACACGTTTCGAAGAGGAAAGAAAAGAAAAAATGAAAAAAATAACGAGTTATGACGTCATAGAAATTTCCAACGAACATTTGATGATTTCATAAGCACATAGCAAATAGTTTCAGTGTTTTTTCTACCTGCACAGTCTGCCAGCTATTGAATTTCATAATTTTAATGAATAGGAAGGCATAAAAAATACAAAAAATAGAGGAGAGGGCCATTCACTGATGACGTCTGACATTTAGGGAAGGTAGGATGGGTATGGAGTTGTTTGTTCTTGAGTCAAGGGCGTAGCTAGGTTAGAGGTCAGTCCTCCCTTGAAGAATTTTCTCTAATTTTCGAGAAAAATCTTAAATTTTTCTGTTCATACCCCACCTAGAGAATATTCTGGCTACGCCTATGTCTGGGGCTGCCCAGAAAAAATTAATTTAGTGACAGTGAGTTAAGGGGGGTCTAAAAGATGGACGTCATTTGTGAACGGCCCCCAAAGAGCATACAAAAAAAGAAGTTTTATAAGTTAAAAAAATTATTTCACAATAGTTACAAATAATCTTAAAAAATATTGTAAATGATTAATTTTGTGACTTAATTAATATTACGCAGACATTTTTATTTGCAGTATGCCATCTGTTGACTGAACAAAGCATCGAGCTTTACCACTGAAACGATTGCTTTTTTGTGGTATTGTATTTTTTAAACATTTAATTTAATTAAAAATCTCTTAGAATTTCCCAAAAAAAAAACACAAAAAATGATATAAGTAAATAAGAGTTGTTGCCTATAAATTTATTAGAGTAATTAGTTAGAATTTGACAAAATTAAATTTAATGTAAATAAATTAAGTGACATGATTGTAATTTTTTTAAACCATAAAATCGAAGAATTTTTTCCTTAATCTTTTTCTTTCTTGCAGTTCTACAAATAACCTGTAAAAACAGGATGTAAAGTCCAAACTCATCGTCTCCCCCTTCTAACGGGAGCGGAGGAGCAATTTTGAAGCGAAAAAAAATTATCAAAAGATTGGGTTGACTCAGCCTACGACGTTCAAACGTATTTCAAGGCATTCCAAAATGAAAAAAAATATCCACGGCAAGCAAAAACTTGTTTTGAGGCTAATGATCTACTTTCAGTATATTAGGGCTGTAAAATAATTCCTACCTGAATCGGGGGTGTAAAATGAGAGTGAGACTTGACTCTGAGTTTTGAATGGATTGAATGATGGACCATCAACATACATGCATAACTTCATGACAAATATAAGTTTCTGATGATCTGAAAATTGGATGTCGGTTCCTCCTGGGGGTCTTTTCCATCTGTACACTTTTTTTCTTCTTCTTCTTCTGTTTCTTCACAATAGATTAGAAATGAAATCGTCGTATAATGCTGGATAGGATAAATAAGACAAATGACTGAGAAATTAGTTTGATAATGATGATGATAGTCATCGCGGTAAATAGCTTTATAATTCCAAATGGTGGACATTCTTTTCCTTTTTTTAGTTTTACGTCATCCTCCAAATTATGCCTAAAACTGCTTCAGCCAGTGAAAGTCAGACACAAATTAACTTATAGATCGAGAAGAATCGAATAGACGAAAGCGATTAAGAATATGAAGACAAATGACAATGACAATTGTGCCTGCGTGCATTTTTCCGTTATCAAGAAAACCCGAAAAGAAAAAGTTTCTTTCGTGGTAAATTTTTTCCGTTATTTTTTTGAGATAAGCGATTCTTTCTTTTATTCTAGTCAGTGACTTTATCAACCATGAGACACACTGTCTACACGTCTGCCAAGAGTGCGGTATCGTAGTGACACATTTTTTTCCCTTTAATCTTGCCATTTCTATATATTTTACAGTTGCATAGCTTAGTTATTGCTATGGAAGATAGTCAGGATAGTTCCTCGAGTACTTGCGGTATTGTAAAACACAATATTTCCCTTAAACTTTCCATTTTGCATATATTTTACAGTAATTACGACGCAGTGAACACAGACAGAGCGTTACGAGGAACAAAAAAATTTTTATTCCTTTTTTCCATTTCTTTGTATTTCTTACAGTACAAAATATTTTTTTAAAAAATTGTAAAACTTAGTAAAAATGACAGGCTTTACGGCAAGACATCCGATCCGCTGGTATCTGTAAGCACAAAATTATTTCCATTTAACTTTTTCCATTCTGTATATTTCCACAGTTGAGAAAATTATTCGATCGGAGTGAGCATTGAAAAAAAAATGAAAATTTAAAAAGAAAATATTGTAAAAAGAAATTGTGATTGTGTCAAGTAGCAGAGAAAGCGATATTGTAAGCTCAAACCAACATTATTTCCAATAACTTTCCATTTTGTATTTTTCACAGTAAAAATGAGAAATTGTAATATGAAATTGAGCAAGATTAGTAAGAAGCGACCGTGTCCATCGAAAAAATTTGTAAGAACAAACCTTGAATTCCTTAAAACCATTTCCGTTTATTGTATTTTCGCAGTTGATTAAGATTGTAAAAGGACACGAGATAAGCCTGCAAATTGGATTTTTGTAAGAACAAAATCATTTTCCATTTAATTTCCATTTTTTGTATTATTTTTGCAGTGCAGAGCTAATTTGTTAAAAAAAATTGAAAATTATACCTTAAATAATTATGTAAAGGACGTTAGTCAGGGACAGCTGTATTCTATTATGTATTGTTTTTTTTCGAAAAAAATCTCTTTTTCCTGTTATTGTATTCTTAATAGAAAATTAAGTTCTAAATATGAAAAAAAAGAAAAAAAAAATCGAGAATGACGCAGATGCGATGCTGATGACGTTAGTTCCGATGTGAAATCAAATTTGTTAAATGACAACTTCATGCAGAGTCTTCCTCCCCATCTTCTCCAAATCTGTTCGTGTGTGCGTTCTTGTGTCTTCAAATAGCAATATAGGATATAAAAGAATGTTGGATAAATCAGTTTCTGTTGACCCTAATCTCGGTTGAGGACAATGACAATTTTTGGGGTTGCTGTCCTTTGTAGTCAATTTCATCAGCCCGGTAACAAAAAAGTTAATTTCTTGGAACAAAAAAAAGTTTTCTTGGATGATTCCAGAAAGTTCTCAGCGACTTCATGCATTCATAAATCTATCATAAATATAAATATAAAATGGCGCATCAGAATATTTTCCATAATCCATAAACGTGTGGGCGCAAGCAGATGAACCAATATGCCAAAAATAATCGGTATTTACACAAACAAATTTCAAATTGATCCAAACGAATATCTCTTTTTGATAGTAAATGAGAAGCAAACGAGAAAAAGGATTTTTAGACTGCAATGATGCACAGACCGAGAGACATGAGTCTGCTCTAGACAAGCCAAAAACGGTAAATCGTATAAAAAATGACATCGTTCGTTTTCTTTATTCGTAGACACTGAACATGCGAGAACTTGGAGTTCCATGTCCCCTCTATCAACAAATTTCTTCTGGATATTCTTCAATTTTCCATAAACTGACGCAAGATGCAAGCAATAAGATAGCTATCGGGTTTATAAATATGCTGACCTACATCCTCCTTTTTCCATACATACATATGCGCGTCTATATATAATTTTTATCGATCGAGTCTACTATCAAGTGAATCTAATGTATAAGCAAAGAACATTCCAACATTCCATCTATCGACTTGAGACCTTAATTATGGATATAAGTCTGATTGACAAAAAAAGCAAGACCAAAAAAGAAAATAATTTAAGTTAAATGAATGAGAGAGAGAGACAATGGTCAGTAAATTGGGAATTTAAAGTAATCAACCTAGTGATCGGATAGGGCAATGAGCTAGTGCGTATTTCTACACAAAAAGAATCCAGAAGCAAATATTCATAAAAATCGTTAGTTTGGAAGCGCCAATATCATTAAAAAAATCTATAAATTTTCATCTTTACCACACAAACACATTTTTCATCGGGTTTTGTTCCTGGGTGAGCTTTGAGCAAGCGATTGACGCATTTCATCTAGATAATGACCCAAAAAAAAGAACCTTAATGTATACGATAATTGAGATGTCAAAGACACAAAAAGTTAGTAACGAACGTCATCAAATTATGTTTCAAAATAATGGACAGAAGTCTAGTCTCTGAGATATATCTTATTGGGGATGCATTTAAATGCTAGCTATAACATACATCCGTTAATCATTCTACCCAACCACATAGGCTTTTCTCGTTTTGTGAATGAAGATTGAGTGAGTGTTTTTAAGTTTAGTCGTTATACGTTCTATGAATTCGGCCAATTTCTTGCGGTCGGCAGGAAATGTGAATAGAATTCCATCGCAAATTGTAGGACTTGGCTAATTCTGTACGGACGGTGCGGAATGGGAAGAGAGTTCTGCAATTTGGTTGAGGACAGCGCGGATTATTATGCTCGTCAAATTTGAATTGCTCGGCGTGGCAATTCAGATGGGAAAAGAGTGTAATAATCACATCGGGTATGCAGAGTGGCATCGACTGGACCATGGACCTTGGACTGGAGAGGACATCACGCAGGCAAGCAGAGGTGGACCTCTGTGAGAAGATGCATTGGATGCGACGGGTTTCAGCAAAAAGTGTCCAGCAAGTTTGTGCAGGGCTGCACAGACGAGAAGAGGATACTTTGTAAGTTGATTAGGCTTCCTTTGGTTGATTCAGATCCATTAGTTGTTTTCAAATTCAAATTTGGACTTCATCGAGTTAGTTTTCAAAACATGTTTCAATGTTCATCTTCCATGATGTCGTCTGCATGACTTTACGTTTAATTCTACAAATTTCTGATTATTTTATTGGATATACCTACTTATTGTAAAATGATAAAACTTATCTGTAAGATCAATTGTATTGGATACTACTTTTCAAAGAAAGAAACTTTATTTCGATTATTTGGAAAGGAAGCCTCGCAAGTTATCGTCAATAAATCTTCTAAAGAGACAAAAACACAAAAAAATTCAAAGGTTCGCAAGTGGGATGAGGGGGCTGAGCAACTAACAATCTGCTACAGCAATGGGATATCGTCTCTTTAACAAAGTTTCAAGACAAAAAATCTATTTTATACATGCTGAGTTCAACGCAATCTTTTTATCGAGAGAAACACAAATAAAAACACTGGACGAAAAAGTGATATTTTTGATGATTTGAAAAAAGAAAATGTTGAGTCTTTTGACTTTAGCTTGAGTTTCAGGAAGACTTTTTTCAGGTTTTTAAGTTTTCAGAACAAAGTTGTTTACCTTGATTGGTGGGGAATTTGTATAAAAGTGGAGCATGTCGAGTACTCAAACAAGCTAGGTAGGGAAGACCCCAATGCTGTCAACCCCTCACTTTCGTGACTCGATTACAACCATAGATTAGGTCAGTGGTTCTCAAACTTTTCAGAGCGCGGCACACTAATACAGAACCTCCCATTTCGCGACACATCTGAGATGGAGCATAGTTTGAGTACTCCTGGATTAGGTAGACGACCTTACTAAGGAGTCGTTCTCTAATGATGGAAATAAATAGGAATTTTAGACTCCTCTACCCATTCCCTTTCTTATAAAATTATTCTACAAAAAAATACTTTTGCTATGGAAAGCCTTCAGACTTCTTCTTCGCCTAACTGTTGTCCGTAATTTATGAATTATCCCCAATACTCAAAAATGGCAATCAATGACTACTCAATTGAAGGTTTCAACTGATTCTAAGGTAAGACAACAAGGTATGCTATCTATCATGTAACGGTTACATCGTATTTCTACATCCGTATTCACTGACCGCATACATTAATTTCCATCCATGACTTTGTGTTTCTTTGCCTTGGTATTAACAATTAAGAACTTGATCGACTCTAAGGTTGTTTTGTGTGACCTCCGTATTTACAGTTTCTATTGACGAGAAGGTTAAGCTCAAGTAAAGCTTAAATAAACGACTAATCATCGATACCATGAAAATTGTTGATTGCTGAAACTAAAACATTGTAAATTAGTTAAATTCCATTGATTAATAATTATTATACTGACCTGATTCCATAACTCTCTAAATTTAGATTCACAAGCTAACTAGACATGCCAAGTAAACACAGTTATTTTGTTAAAAACTGTACCATATTCATTTTTTTTATTTAAAGTCAAAAACATTGAAAAATTGATACTTTCTTGTATTCTATAAAATACTTAACAAACTTAATATTTCGACAAGTGCATCCATCAAATTATTTCCTTGCATCATCAATCGAACACACTTGAATTGTAATTTATTTTTATTTATTATTATTTTGCTGAAAAAAAGAACGAACTTATTTTGGAAACAAATTGTTTTTTATCTTTAATTCATCATCATACAGTAATTATTTTTTCAGTCATTAAATTCGTTTTTGAGAAACATTTTTTTTTAAAAAATAATTTTTTTAATCACTTGAAATTTCATTTTTCTTCTCAATTTCCGCATCCTCAGCCTTCTCGCTATTCGTTTTATCCATTTCATGACTTACTTCTGAGGACGTAATAATTTCATTTGAGCTTTCAGCAGAACTCGTTTCTGGTTTTGCTGCATTTGTTGATATTGAGTCGTCAACATCGAAGCACTCGAATATGATTTCTATGTGACTTTCTATGTCACGTATGAGATCATTACGGGATGAAAATGTTGGTGATGTTGATGATGAGCATTGCTGATGGTCTTTTGAGTCTTCATCACTTTGATTCTTCTTCGAATTGGCACCATTATCAATTATTTTGCTCTCTGGCTCACTGCTGCTGCATTTCGGTGTCTCATTATCACTTGATTGTTTGATGTCGAGCTTTGGCTTCTTCGGTGGAGATTCTTCGGCTACAAATAAAATTACTATGAGTAAGTGACTAAAAATATCAAATAAATGACGAATTACCTTCAGTAGTCGCAACATCTTTGCACTTTTGCAAGACAAGCTGCAAATTTTGTTTCAAGTTATTCTTCGATGCCTGTGGAAAGCCACTTGTCTGTCCAATAATCCTAATAGCATGTAAATCTCCACACAACTCGTCCCAATCTTTCTTCACTAAACTACCACAAATGTTATCCAGTAACTTTGTTATTGACATTCTAGTTCGAACCTGGAAGAGTAAACAAAGAAACGAGTTTTGTGAATGCCTGACATTTATGAGGAATGCAGACAAAATTACCTTGGCATAAAATATTTCCACAAAGTTTGCAATCATCGAGTCATTCAATGATATCCTTTCATCTTTCAAGATTCTATCGATATACTCGTGAATCAAACTGTTGTTCAACAGCATGTCAACATACCTAAAAGAGAAGAATTTAATGTTAAATGCTGTTCCCAGAAATTTAAATTAAAGATCAACTTACTTTTGCATATTTTTATTCTTAGCCAGTCCGACCCAAAATGATGGGAAGAATGTAAAATGCCATCCAACAGCCTCAATAGCTGACTGTAGACTCAAATTAGTAAGTGTGTCGTTGAATGCATTGCAAGAAACGGCTGCTCTAAAGAACACATCCAGGAACTCATGATAAGGTTTGTAAAAGTTCTCAACAGCCATGTCAAATTCCTTATCGATTCCTTTAGAATGGGAAAATGATGATTGAAGAGCACGAGGTATGTTCATTTGCATTAATGGACGTGGTGGTCGTTGGATATTCTTTGATGACCATGATAGTGAGCTGCTATTTGATGTTCCTGCATTTTTGGAACTTCTACGTGGCAAATAAGCACCAATTAAACCGGAATGTTGTTGCTGATTTTGAGTATGACAATGAACAAGGATTGGCGTTAAAATGTTAATGACTTCATTAGGAACGCTCTTGACTAATTCCTTCAATATATCCAATGTTAATTTTCTCATGTCTGAAGGATTAAATGTATTTAATAATGATGTGAGTCGTCGAACAACGTCAGCTAGTCCTTTAAAATATCCAGCTTGAGGATGTCGCTTCTTTTGATCGCGACAATTATGACGTAGTGCTTGAATTAAACGAACAATTTCTCTTAATAAATCTTGTAAATCTTCTATCACATTACACGCAGTTGCTTCATGATACATCGAATGAAGTGTAAGAAAAGCCTCAAAACATATAAACAGTCCACCATTACTGACAAAGAACACACGATCGTCATCATTCTCAATGAGAATCTTTAATGCTGATATGAGAGTATTCCATGAAACTCGAGCATCCAAACTACCCAAATAGGCCGACAATGTGTGTCGTCTAAATATCGATATTTGATCAAGCTCTGTTTGTGTCGAGTCTGGATGCTTTGCAACAAATAATTGCATCAATTTGAATAACTCATCTACTGCTAACGGATACTGTGTTGGATATGGCGTTATATTCTTAAAAGCCCATTGCAAATTCTGATGACCAGCCAGTTGACGTGTCAACGTTCTTGATTGTTCACAGCACAGACGAAGTAATCCGTAGTACGCTGGCAGCATACATCGATTGTATTGGACTACTTCTGAATCATCGTGATCCGCTCTACAAAAAATAATTAACGGATTATTTAAATTTGAATTCTTAACGGTTTTCAAAAATTTGAATTGATTTGACGAAAAATTCAAAATTTTGAAAACCGTTGGAATTTGAAATGAAAAAGTCAGTTAGAAAAGTCACTTACAATATATAGTTAAATGCAATGTTCTTGGTAATTTCAACATTATTCGCAACGATTTGAGCATTTTCAGGGCAATCGACTGTTGCATGATACCAAAATGCTAGTAGAGCTTGTTTATTGTGATGTGTTGGAACGCTCGGTTCCGATAATTTCGGATGAAATAGTTCCCATAATGTCTTAATGTGTGGACCTAACATTAATTTTTCCGTCTTCGATATCATACAGTAAGTCATTAGACTAAAGTATGACGTTAATTTTACTGTTCCATGTGTGCTTATATCTGTATAATTCTTTGATGAACGTAATAATTTAAGGAGAATATTTAATATACTATGTAATATTGTTTGTGCTTCACCCGACGATATTTCTCTTAATGGATTATGTATAACTATTTTGTGATGAGATGTTGCTCTAAAGTTTTGACGGAACGATTGAACTGGGACGAGTGACACTAACAGATTTGCAGCCGCTAAAAAATGCAATTTTATTAAAAATAATTAAAAAAAAAATCAGCAATAGTGACTCACCATTCCTAACACGCAAATTAGCGCTAGCAATGAGGAAATTTTCAACCCAGCTTTCAGCTGTCGAAAGAACCCATGCATGAGCAATTTTATTGCGAGGTGCTTGCATTGATAGCCATTCCAATGCTGGCTGTGGACAGAATTCAGCTGCATCCCAAACACGTTGTAAGACCAACTGAGAGAAGCAGGGCAAACCAGAAGGTCCTGAAGATGATTCCGTTAGCAATGTAAGGAGCTTAAAGAATGGACTGCAGAGCTGTAGATAATAAAGTCATTAGAATCAGCCTACAAAGGTACAGAAATAATGAATTTACCTCAGTATGTTTAGTGACAGCACTGAACAACATTGTAATTATGGAACCAGCCAATCTCTCGTCATAACGACACAGAGCATGAATAAGTAACCGTGTCTGATTAGGATTTATATTATCTTTAATTTGTTGATACAAAAATGGAAATCCTTTCCCTCCTGTGATTGCATTATAATCTCGTGATGAAAGCTGCAAAGTTTGATCAGCACCACGAGATTTCTCAACAAGATTAGCGACAAGTGCAATCATTTTATCCAATGATGCTGGACGAGTTTTGTCAATTGAGAGGGTTTCGTCTGATGAGTTGTCCTCAGACGAGGAATCGACCTAAAAAAATCAAATTTAAAAAAATAACGGTCAAAAAAATTTCAAAAATTTATTGTATCAAATAGAATTCAAATTGTAAAATCTCGTTAAAAATATAATTAATTTTTGACTCACATTATTATGATTTTTATGACCCAAATAGAAGTCTGAAACACTTTTAATGACATTAATGTGCAAAAGAAACTTTGTCTCTTCCTCTCCCATTCTCGAAAATTCATAAAGCAATCCAAAGAATTCCGTTAAATGCCTCAAATGTGCTTTTGCACCGTTTTCCATTAATGCAATTAATGACTTTATGAATTTCGTTACACACGACTTCTCGCCAATCACCTCATTTCCATCATCATCTGTCTCTTTTTCCAAATATAACGGCGAATGAGCTTGTCGTAAACGCTGAATAACATGAATAACAAGACGTTGAAACATTTGACGAACCATTTGATTTGGACATTGAATAAGAACTTGGACAGGCCACCAAGGCTCTTGCGACATGTGACCTAAAAACCATTCACATGCATCTTGACTTGCGTTGAACTGTTTTGTTAGGAGCTCAACCCATAGAACCATTGTTGGCTGGAATTATAATTTTTTTATAGAAAATTAAGAATTCGAGAATTCATGTCCACTTAATTTACCTTTTCCTTAGCATGAATAAATGTTTCGATGAAAAATGACACTGACAGCTGTGCAGCACGAAAAGTTATATCGTTTAGAACCAATAATGATTGTGGAACATGACCGCAAATTTGCCACATAAAACTGGAAGTAAAAATTGATTAATTAGCATCTTATAAAAGACATACTCAACTAGAAAAACGACTTACTTAAAGTAGGTATGCTCAAATATATTTCTATCCTCTAAATAGTGACGATTATCTTGCCAAATCCAATCTTCAAGATCTTTACTCAGCAACGATTTCCTTTTGTTCTTATCACTTGACAATTTCTGTTGACTATCCTTCAATACAAGACTGTTTTCATCGAGTGGAATATCATCATCCACATAGGATGTCATGTCTGAGCTTTGTGTCGAACAGGATGGTATATTTTGTAATGAATTTCTTGATTGTTCCTCTTTTGATGGTCGACGTTCATAGAAAAGCATGTAGGCAGAATTAGTCTTTTCAAAACTAAAGTCTAAATACTTTTCGGTAACGGAGTCGTACGTTTTGCTCTGTAAAGAGAATTAAAAGAATGTTATTTGTAACGGTTTTTGAAGATTTGAATTTTAACGGTTTCTTAAGATTTGAAAAAATAACGGTTTTCAAAAATTTGAATTTTAACAATTTTTGAATGCAAAAAAAATAACGACTTTTAAATAAAATAATTAATTAAGCCTAACTTACCGTCATTTCACCACCAAAACACTCGGCAGCAATTTGCGATGGATCAAATATCTTGACCTCAGCATCGTTGAACAAAAACCATCGATCACTTGTACTTTTTCTATCACTATCACGTTCCTTAATGAAGCTATAATAATGACCACCATCTGCCGTTCCTGTATGAACTGTGACACCAACTAAATCGTATTCATAGTTTTCATTTTCATTGTCATTATCAGCACCGCTAATTGATGATGATTCACTTTCTGTAAATTTATCTTCATCGATCTTATTATTGTTGTTAAGTTTCTCGCTATTCTCGTCACTTCCATCAACTTTTGTCTTATTTTCGTCACCACTCGATTCACTCGTCGTTTGAGATTTAAGCTTTTCCTCTTGATAATGCTGCGGCATTAATGTCTTTTCAACATAACGTGACATGTCGAGTCGCATTGGAAATGAGAAATGTGTATTGACTTTCTCTTTTAGCATTGTCACCATATTGAACGTATATCTCATTGTATTAAAGCACAGAATCTCTGGAAGTTTCTTAAAACATGCACGCTTTTCAGCACGAACTTTCTTACTGCATGTTGAGCATGTATACATATTATCACCTTCTAACGTATCCTTAACAGTCACTTCATCCAAAGATTCTTGCAAATTCCTCATATCCGCAACTTGACAACGAACTGTATAGAATTCCTCTAATGTTCTACTAACATGATCACAATCCAGCGACACGACATTGTTACTTATAACACCGCAAAAGATTTTCTTAACAAGTGCCTTCAATTCTGGTGTCATTTCCTCTAGTTTCGATACGAGATCTATGAAAAATTCAGCCATATCTTTCTGTTCGCCTGTATTTAATGGCTGATGATCCATTTGATAGACTTTACAGAATGATCGTGGATTATAAGACTTTCGTTCACTTTCCATTAGATATGCAAACATTTTTTGTAATTCACAGAATGTCAATTTATGTTTTACAGGCGCATCTGCTGTGACTGACAAGATTGTTTCTCTAGCTTGTGGCATCATGAAGATGTGCTGAATACAAGCAGCCATATAACAAGTTGCACCTAAATTAGTAAGTCCAACATATCCACTCTCAGAACGTCCATCATCTCTCGGCCAATAATCCCATGGATAAGGTGAATGGGGTCCTGGACGATGTTGTAGCATTAACATCTTATGCAATAGCATATAATTCGATGGTGCATTTTTCGTTAATTCAATAAGTAAATCGTATGAGGCAGCACGAGCTCCTTGTGATTTACATTTCGGCAAGTCACGATTCTCAGCTGTTGGCAGTGCAAAAAGACACTCGAAAATTTTCCCAATAAATTGTTGACCAGACTGACTGTATTTAAATGGCGGATCATATTTGACTAAATTTGCCATTAAGTTAAGTAAACCAACGAGACCATCGTCTTGGATATGTCGTCGTTCCAAAATGTCACGATTTATAATCAGTTTTGAAACTTGATGACACAATCCTTCAACATCAATTGTTAAATTATTCTGAACTTCCTTAATATTTCCTTTCAATAAGTCAGGTGTTGTATTGTCAACTAGCCGTGACAATAGCCAAAAATAATCTCTACATGCTTGTCCATAAAGCTCTTTGCCATCATCGTTAAGTGAGTAACAGACAGTTTGTGTCCTCATCTTTTCAGCCGTTGGCAAGAAGCTTATTAAAAGTACTAATAAAGGAACAATTAATTCACTATATGTATGAGAATTGCCCATACAAAGACGATAAAGTGCAGCACAAGTTTCACGTCGTACATGTGGATCTGGATCATCTAAAATGAGCTTTTTCAGCCACTCATAATTCTCCTCACAACTCCACAATATTTCGCGTGCCTTTTCCGATGCATATGCAAAACACACTAAAAGATTCATAGAAAAATTAACAACCTGTGCTCTTCCCCAAAAGCCAGTTTTATATTGATTATCCTTTTGTGGAACAGCTGCTTCCGTTAAGATTGATGAAATCCTTGAAATTGTCTTTCTAACATCCATTAATTTTAACATGTCCTCATTTAATTTAGGTATGACAATTATATTTTCTTCTTGCTTTAAATCTTCAACACCTAATAAGCACAAAATTCTTAATAAACTACACAAACAGTCGTGACGCCACTCATCATATTCGTCGTCATTTCTTTGCAATATGGCTGAGATGAAAATGTTGTAAAGATGCTCCAGACCACCGTTCTTGATGAACTTGTTGCTCCATTCAATTGATTTCTTTATTTTTATGTCTATTGACGACTCATCGCTCTTCTGCTGACTACTTTCACTATTCTCATGCTCACTTGTCTGTTCTTTTGTTTTTTCTGGCATTTCCTGACTACTATTACTCTTTGCCTCGTCCATATTTTCCTTAATTATTGCTGCCTTCCTCGTATTCTTTCCTTTTGAAATTTTCATTTTTAACTGGTTCCGTTGATGACTTGATGGCTTAATTGATGTCGAGAATCTTGATTTTGATAGACTCTCAACAATATGTAAGCAATACATGAATTTCTGTAAATTACTTGGATCAAGCAAGTCTTGGATGCATACTGTATCCTCTTCGGTCATTGAAGTCTTTTGATTGAATGTCAAATTTTTGAATGTGTCAAGTAGCGTTGGATTTGTTGGCAGCATTGCTAAAATGTCCCAGACACGACGAGATAATACTTGTGCCTGTGTGTGCTGTAGAATGTTGACACCTTTCTTAATTAATTTCATATTTCCGAGTGTCTGCATCAGCACAAAAAGTTGTTCGAAATATTGAGTCTGAAGTAAGAGAATGGTCGGTAAACAGTCTTTCGATGGTGGCGGTAGCAATGATGGATGATCTTCATTTCTACGTCCTCGACGTCCACCAAGTGAAACATAAACAATTTGATTATCTTTGAATCCAACATCAATTAAACTACGTTCATCATATTCACTCGTTATTTCTTGTCCTTGTGTTATTATTCTTAATGGTCCATCTGTTAATACATTTCCGAGATTTCCCATTGAGGATGAATCGCTGGAACACGACTTGCCTTGGAGATTCTCATACCATTTTGCAATTTCTGCTTTAAGATCTCCAATCAAGTCCGTTTGATATAAATGCAAGTACGATTTTTCGGATAAGCCGCCTGGTTGTAGAATGATCTAAAATAGTATAATTAAAATTACAATAAGTTAAGCGTTGTCAAATTTGGTGGCAAAAATAACGGTCATTCTAATTTTAAATCCTAACGGACTTTTCAAATTCAAATTTTATGGTTTCACTGATTTTTCAAATAATTTTTTAACGTACTAATTTTAATATTTTATCAACTAAAACTCACCTTAATAGGCGGACCTGGTCCCTCGGTTCTCAAAGCACTATGAGAATTAATTCCTTTACCCTCCAAAGCCCATCGTCGCAAATGATAAGCATATCTCCGTCGAAATGTCTCTAAATGTGTATTGAGCAGCATAAGTGCTCGTTGGACGCACATAATAGAGTTATCTTGGAGTTCTGGCTTGTGCAAATTCTCAGATGCTTGTGTCAAATAATTCATGCATTGTTTCACAAACTCAGCCTCGTTCTTCAATTGATGTTCCATATAAAACGTGTTAATATAATTAATGGCAGCCATTGAAACTTCAGTATCGTTAGCACGTAGGGCAATTTTCCACAATATATCCATTCCACTCACTTCTGATCGCTCATTATTACGTCTCTCGTCCGATAAAGTAAGGATGAAAAGTTGTTGAAAGAGTGTAAGAGCAACCATTGAGATATTTTCAGGCTTTAATTCCGGCCACTTATTACGATAAATATGCTGTATAGCCATTGGACTTAATGCATGTTGAGCACCGCCTTTTGCCTGTCCTTGCAACCAGTGAAATAGACAATCTGCACAATCGGGATCATTTGCTAAGCATGACCACAAAATATCAACTTGATTTATTGTCAATCTGCAAACAAAAATAAGATAAAAGAATGAGCAACAAAGAATTGGATATAAATTATGTACGTGCTGTACCTGAATGTCTTCGGCGAACCAATATCACAGAAAACCGATGCTAAAAATTGTAATCGAACTTGGATTTGTGTCGTATGAGAATACAAGTAATCACCATTCTTATTTTTAACTAAAACTATACACGGTTCGTCCATTGACTCTGCTCTGATTCTGGATTGTTTCACAAAGTTGCAGTAATGCTTAAGATTGTTGATGAAATGATGCATCATTTTATGTTGACGTTCAGCCCACATTGTAACTTGATGAGTTCCAATATCACGAAATTGTTGAAATGAAGCCAATAGCTTGGGAATCAGTCTTAAGCTCACAATGACACTTCGATTATTTGCGATATTTATTAAGCATGCCTCAATGAACTTTTTTCGGATGGCCTTGTCGGTATGAAAGCATACGAGAGAGCTTAGTGTCTTTTCTGTTTCCAGTGCTAATGTCTCGCCAAGAAAACCCTGAAATTAACATAATAAAATAAATTTTAACGGTTATTTGAAATTCAAATTTTAACGGTTTAATTCAAAATTCAAATTAAGAAAAGTCGTTGAAACTTACAATTTTCTCGTCTTGCAGCAGATCCCATAATAATGTATTTCCAGGCTGGCAGATGTCTGGTGATTTTGTTCGCATCGACGACTGAGTTGAAGAATTTCCACTGGATTTGTTTTTCTCACCAGAACTCTCGGAAATTTGCTTGTTTGGCTTGTGTAGATTGTCTGGTGTGCTTGATCGATTTTCTCGAGAAAATGAGAAGCATTGATTAGGTTTTGTGGTCGTTAAAGCAGAAAGTTCTTCACATGGTGATTCCTCATCATCAAAATCTGCTAGATTTTTCTCAGATTTAGTGCTCATTGGCGATGAAGAGCCATCATTTTCAGTAGATCTTAAATAGTCCATTAAATGACAATTTTCGGATATAGCTCGAAAGAATGATTCGTCCTTATTAAGACGGTCTAGAACATCATCGTGAATTCCTTCACTACAATCACTTCCACCAAATAACTGGTCACAATCTGAATCACCGTCTGAAATACTTTCAACCATTTCTTGTATATCCTTTCGTGTCAACTGCTTCTTTCTTTTCTTCCGCAACTTTTTACGATCACTAATAATCTTCTCATTCAGCTCAATTCTCTCATCATCACTGCTTGAATTTTGAGCATTATATGAATTAATTCGATGTCCAATAAGTGGATAAATCTGCTTCTTATCCTTTCCCATTTCATACATCTCTTGCTGGATTTTTCCTTCACAAACCTTTTTCCTTAATGATGCTAAATTCCCTCGTGCCTGTTTACATGGCGGCGGACCAGAATCTGATTCTACTTCTATTGGACTTTTATGACATTCATCACTGCTATCATCTTCTGGATCTTCTGCATGTCGATGATCATCTTCACTGTTACTTCCGTCCACACTAACACTATTTTCAGAACTTGATGGAATTTCTGTTATTTCACGGACATTACTTGATGCCTCACTACTAATTACATGACGATTACGATCTCTTGTCCATATGAGTTTAGTTAGAGCACTAATTATGAAAATTGTTTGTTCTGTGTGCTCTTTTGGATCTAATTTGCACAGCAACGAATAAAGATATGAAGCTGGTTTTGGTGCTAAATTCTTGACAAGGGCTGGTAAAATGTCATAAATTGGTTTTGAGCAATGCTTTAACTGCGATGCTTGCCAGATTAAGGAAATATGCTCTTCCGTTATGTGATTCTCAACAGCCAAAAAGTTTAATACAATGTGAGATTGTTTAATGATCTCTGCATGTAAATTTGGTCCGAATAAATGCGAGATGATTTGATTTTCTGTCAACCAATCAGCAAGTTTACGACCAACGAGTTCCACTTCCGCGACTGTTTCGGTCGTGCAAATATCATTAAACCAATTAATATGGGCATTAATTTGAGACATTCCAGCTAATCGCATTGTGAGCGTTGATGATGTAAAATATTTAAATGCCAATGCTAGTCCTTCCGTATCAAATGTCAATTGAGAATCTAGTGGATCTTTTATTGCTGACCACATGAAATCTATAAAATTAATTAATTCATCAGGAATCAAGTCGTAAAAATTAGGTGCAGCTTGAGATTTTATACATACCTGCCATTGATTTTGTGGCCTGCGAACGAAGATCTTGATCCGAGAGCTTACACATGTATTGAAGGACTTTAATTCTTAAAGGAACAAAGAGTTGAACGATACTTCTATAATTTAGCCATAATTTAATGTTGGAAATAGCGACAGTACAGGCGTGAGCTAACGAGAGCGGTAAGTCGGAAATCTCAAAACATTGTGTCATAGCTCCGAAGCCTCCAGCAGCACAGAATAATGTAACATTATGGTAAAGATAAACAGGAATTTCTGTATCATGAATATCACAAAACATTGAAACTGATTGTATCTCTTGTTGTGTACTTTCGTGACCATAGTGCACTCCATGTTTATGGGCAATATATAACGGAAAGTTGAGAAGAAATACTTTCGATATAAAGATTAAGACTTTTTCGAGCTCAAGAACCGTCCAAATTTCATCACTTGTGCCTTTTTTCACCTCCAACTTCTCCTTGCTGTTTACCTCGTCGCCTTCTTCTTTTTCCTTCTTATTACTTTCATCATTGACTTTTTGTTGTACTGGAAGTTCATCAATTCTCGCTGTATTGGCTAGAATGAGCTTAATATCCTTCAATTTGTTCACAATCAAATAGATTAATGATCGAATAATGTAATTAAATCGATCGAAATTCTTCAAGTCTCGATAACAGCACATGCATTGTCTAAAATGAGATGGAATTAAAAGTATTACAATCCTTTATAATGATGTAGACAAATTTTTGAAATTAACCTTTGTGACTGTGGCCATAAAATGTATGCTAGAACTGTCTCCACTTCACTCTTTGTTAGATCCTTCAGGTTGCTATGGTCATTTTTCTTGTGGCCTATAAGTCTTTGATCACCTAAGGAAGTCAAACAAAAAAAAAGTTTAAATATTTTGCAACAGAACAAGTTATTTTCTGGGTAACAGTGAAAAAATACTTTTCAGCATCAAATACAATATGTGGATGTTTTTAAACTTGCAAAACATATGCAGCCTAATGTAATTAACAACTTACATGATTGTAAAAGTGACAAAAAATCAGAACAAATTGATAATTCGCACATTCCTAAATTTTTTGAAACCTTTCGTTTTTTTTCTTCTCTCGACTTTTTTTTCTTTCTTTTTGACGATTTTTGATGTTTTCTTATGCTTATTTCAATCTACATTTTTCTTCATTGGATTATAGTTATCCTACGTTTTATACAGTGTAACTTATTAACTTAATATTATTAACTAAAACCGTGTTTTTTAATTATTTTATAGATCGCACTGAATATTTTCTATCCACTAGGTTTTGCAATAATGTGTTAAGCGAAAAAGTGTTGTGCAATAATCAGCTATGACTCATTTATTTTAACGGCTTTTTCAAATTCAAAATCATAAAATTATAGAGATTTTTTTCGAGCAGGTTTCATTGTACTCAGCGATTTATTCGAGAAATTTCCTTTCTTAAGTGAATCTACTGGAATTAACAAGTTTTTATTGACGACTCGCATTTCTACAGGCATACAAGGTAATTATTAAGCTTAATTAAATTAAATTGAAGACAATTAAGTATATGACAGGGGAGATTGAGAAAAATGTGATGAAAATTTTATGTAAACTTTTGAAACACATTTTTAACACCTCCAAATTATTATGCAAGAGCTGAGATTCTAGATATTTCCTTAATTAATCTCATCATAATATGTGTAGTTAAAGAAGTAGAGCATGTTAGCGGCTAAAATTGACATTTAATATAATTAATCATAAAACTGATAATTTCTAACCTCGATGACATTTTTATAGATGTACAGACTTCCGACAATTTTGAGAGCAGCAACTGCTCGCCAACTTGCTTTCCGCACATACGCTAAGGATGTTAAATTCGGAGCTGATGTCAGGGCAATGATGCTTCAAGGAGTCGACATTTTAGCAGATGCTGTAGCCGTAACTATGGGTCCAAAAGGTCGTAATGTCATTCTCGAACAATCTTGGGGATCACCAAAAATCACCAAGGATGGTGTGACAGTAGCTAAGGGAATCGAATTAAAAGACAAATTCCAGAATATTGGCGCAAAATTAGTTCAGGATGTCGCCAATAACACTAATGAAGAGGCTGGAGATGGTAATTAATTTATTTAAATTAATAGTTTTTCATTTTCATAATTCTAATCCTCTATTAATCAGGTACAACAACTGCCACTGTTCTTGCCAGAGCAATTGCCAAGGAAGGATTCGAGAAGATTTCAAAGGGAGCTAATCCAATTGAAATTCGTCGTGGTGTAATGATGGCTGTTGATACAGTAAAGGAAACACTTAAGACACTCTCAAGACCAGTCACAACACCCGAGGAAATCGCTCAAGTAGCTACAATCTCAGCCAATGGCGATCGTGCAATCGGTGATCTTATCAGTGATGCAATGAAAAAGGTCGGAAAGGATGGAGTTATTACTGTTAAGGATGGAAAGACTTTAATTGATGAGCTTGAAATTATTGAAGGCATGAAATTCGATCGTGGATATATTTCTCCATACTTTATCAATTCATCCAAGGGTGCCAAGGTCGAATTCCAAGATGCTCTCTTACTGTTATCAGAGAAAAAGATTTCAACAGTCCAAAGTATTATTCCAGCCTTGGAACTTGCTAATCAACACCGTAAACCACTCATTATCATCGCTGAAGACTTGGATGGTGAAGCTCTTTCAACATTAGTCGTCAACAGATTGAAAATTGGCCTTCAAGTTGCAGCTGTAAAAGCCCCAGGCTTTGGAGACAATAGAAAATCAACATTATCTGATATGGCTATTGCAACTGGCGGTATTGTTTTCGGAGATGATGCTAACTTAGTTAAGATTGAAGATGTTCAACTCTCTGATTTCGGTCAAGCTGGTGAAGTTGTCATCACAAAGGACGACACATTGTTATTGAAAGGAAAGGGAAATAAGTCTGATATCGATGCACGTGCACAACAAATTAGAGATCAAATATCTGAGACAACATCAGAGTACGAAAAGGAGAAGCTTCAAGAACGATTGGCAAGATTAGCATCAGGTGTTGCTGTCCTTAAAGTCGGCGGATCAAGTGAAGTTGAAGTAAATGAGAAGAAAGATAGGGTAAATGATGCACTTTGCGCAACTAGAGCTGCTGTTGAAGAAGGAATCGTCGCCGGTGGTGGAACAGCTTTATTAAGATGTATTCCAGCATTAAACAATCTTAAAGGCTCAAATAACGATCAAACAATTGGAATTGACATCGTCAAGAAGGCCCTTCGTATGCCATGCTATACAATCGCTAAAAATACCGGCGTTGATGGATCTGTTGTAGTTTCAAAGGTTGAAGACAATACTGGAGATTTCGGATATGATGCACTCAATGACGAATATGGCAACATGTTCGAAAAGGGAATCATCGATCCAACTAAGGTGAGTTGTTGCTGCTGCTATAAAACCATACAAATTTCATAAAAAGTTCAACATTTGAGAGGTTTTCAGAACCTTACAAATGTTTTAGAAATTCAAAACCATACAAATGCAATTGCTTCTTGAAATGTTTCAGAACCTTACAAATGTTTTAGAAATTCAAAACCATACAAATATTGCCAATTGAATTTGTAAGGTTCTGAAACATTTTTGATATTTAAATTTATTTAATATTTAATTTTATTATTTACAGGTCGTGCGAACAGCCTTGACTGATGCCGCTGGAGTTGCATCATTATTAACAACAGCTGAGTGTGTTGTGTGTGAGATTCCAAAAGAAGAGCCTGCAGGCCCAATGGGAGGAATGGGCGGTATGGGCGGCATGGGAGGTATGGGAGGCATGATGTAAACCCGAATCACACACAAATCAGCTAAACACACATTACAATAACAAATATTAATGTTAAGTCTTGCATTTAAATAATTAGATAAAGATAGTTGTATAGACAATTTTTAAAGAAACAAAGAATAAGATTCAGTCAAGAGATGAGCACCATAGTTGTAAGCCAAAAATGGATCATGAGCATTTGTTATTATCTTGCGAAGTGGTCATCAAAACAAAGTTATTTGTTTAAAAATCATTTTCTCAAAAAAAAAAGAATGTAGGAAGGAAATTTCTGAACTTGATTCAATCCCAAAAGGCAGGAGTTTTGAGTCATTTTCACAAATTTTAAAATGAAAAATTTCTCTCAGTCTATTTTAATTAATCGTACGTGATATTGTACTTTTTGTTTTTTTATAAGAAAAAAAAAGTTAAAAAAAGAGGAAAGAATATGAAAAGAAATTCCATTGGATTCGTAAAGAAAATAAATAGAAAAGTTTATTTACCTGAAACATGAAATAACGGACTTTTTGAATTTGAAAAACTTTTAAAATTATTTTTCAGCGATGTAGTTGCTACCCTGCTATGTTGATTATTTTCAAGAGCATTTTCCATGTTATTATTCATATATAGGTTCACTTTGACTGGCTGTTTACATACTATTATGGATATTTGCGCTGCATAACAACGGAAAGTAACCGAATTGCAAGATTTGTATGAGAACTGTACAAATGTTGAATCCTACGCTGAAATTTGTAAGGTTTTCAGAATTTAAATTTTACAAAACCGTTATTTTTTGAATAAGTTTAGCAAGTTTTGAAACTTTTCAGGCAGTTGTTTTCTTATCCAAGAGTAAAAATCTAATTAAGTCATTCACAGATCGAGAACAGAAATATGCGCTACTGTCGCTCATTCAAATCGAAACAGTGAGTTCAATACTAGTTTTTCCTTAAATATCACCGCTCGTATTTTATAAACTATCTTAAAATTGACGAAGAAAGTTAATTAAACTATTATTAATTATGTCTACTATAAGTGAATTAAACCGGACAACAGAAGAGAAGCTTGATTTAGCCAGAGAAAAGCTGAAAGATCTTAATGAAAGGATTTTCGGAAGGTGTGTGTTTTGATAATTTTAATGAAAATTTTTTTCAATTACTTTAATTAAACGTTTTACACTAAATTTCAGCGAAAAGAACAGAGAATTCACAAACAGTCAACGAAGGAGGCCAATTGACATGAAACGTACATTATCCTCAAGTTCAAATTCAAGTATAAAGGATAGACTCAAATTTTCTGATCATGAAGACGAACATCCAAAAATCATGTCCAGAGTTGTCAGCAATAAAGATGCATCAATCACACAGCGTGAACAAGTTATTGCCATGCAATCACGTCAAAATGACATCGGACGTAATAAGAGGATGTTTGGAAGTCTGTTAGGTACTTTGCAGAAATTTAAGAAGGAAGAGAACTTTCTGAAGTCAAAAGAGGAAAAGAAGGCATTAATTGAGAAGAAATTGGAAGAGCAGGAGCAACTTGAGAAGATTAAATTGAAAGAAGAGAGGGATGCACTCATAGCAAATAGAAAGAAAAAACAGCTGGAAGTGAAATCACTCGAGACAAAAATGGAAAAATTACGCGATCTCCAAGTCTGGGAAGAGAATCAGAAGAAGTCATTAAATTACATTAAGACGTCCACAAAACCCGCAATATTTTGGTTGCCAAAAGTTATGAACTCAAAGACAACAATCCTCCAAAGTAAGAGCAGTCAAGACATTAATGAAATGATTGAGGAGCGCAGGAAGCAAGTCGATGAGGAAATTAAGGAAATCGAGAATCACATTGAGAAGGAAACGGAGTCAATTGACGAACATGATATTGACAAGAAGAATAATTCACATGATAATGCTCTGTCAGAGAACGGTGGACATAAAGTAGAAAATAACGATAGAGGTAAGGAATTGACTAGTTCAGAATTGTCTGAATTCGGCTAGTCTTGAGCCACAACCATTTTTTGAACATCCAGCAAGGTCTAACTAATATTTTTCTTATATCTTACAGGATTAAAGCGACGACAAAGTTATTCACCGGAAGTCAAGAAGCGAGTGTGTTCTCAAGTAATAGTGAAGCCAAAGGAATAATAATCCCTTGCATGTGGCTGGTCAAATTTCAAACTAATAATATTTTATATGTTAGAGATAATATCTTTAATGGATTTAAGGCTTAGAATGTATAAAGTTGGAAAAAAAGTTTAATTTTAAAAAAAAATCTTAGATTTTCCTAAGAATGAAAAGGAATCAACTGATTATTTGAGATGACAACAAAATATATACAAAAAAATTAATTCAGAAATTAGATTGAGGGATTTGTGCAATGAAGTATGTCAGTGATGTCTAAAGTATCCTCAAGTTGCTTATTTTGCCCTAATTGTGCCGTATTTTCCTCAAGTGACACTCACATTTTTAGTAAAACTGCTTAACTTCCTTTATGTTTGTGTGTCACTGATGAATTTTGGACTAAACTGCTCATGATACTTAATTGCACAAAAGTCCCTCAATTCACTTCCATTTCCACAGAATAATTTTCCTCATTCACCTAATTTTCTAGCAAACCTCCACCTTGAGTCATAACTAATGAATCATAAATATTAATACAGTAGAAAAGAAATTAAAGCATTTGATAAAGAAGATTTCTTGAAATAAAATCACTATTAACTAAATATATAAATTGGCATTTGTTACTGTCTGCTGGTTATTTATTTTTCAGGTATGAAATAATTTAATTTAATTTCAGGATTCAAACTGTCAATTTAAAAATAATTTGAAATTAACGGCTGAAAAGAATTCAAAATTTCCCTCAAAACCATACAAATGTCTGAATAAGTGTTCCAAAACATTACAAATGTTTCAAAAATTCCGAAGATTCAAATAATAAATTTCCGTTAAATTTTGCTGTTGAACGGTTTTGAAAATTAACTGATTTCAAAATTCAAAAATTCGTTATTTTTTAATAAAAAATTAAAACTTTAAATTCATTTCATTCCCAAGAAAAACTCTCTCCCAGCCATCAACATTAAAAATGAATAAATTATCATAATAAACTGTATTTCAAAAGAGATAAAATCTCAAAATATAAGAATGGTTGCATCAAATTACAATTTTCATCCATTTTGAATGCCATGAAATTTTTTTTATTATGTAAATTAGTTCTGAGTCTCTTTTCCCATTTTTTATAGACATAAAATTTGATTCTTTCAGAACCCTATCCTATCTATCCATTTGATATTTTTTTATAGTCTTCTTTCTTTTTTATTTCGAATAAATTAAATCTGTAAAAAATGTCGGCATCTTCCTTCATTAAATATTTCTTTTATAGTCATTAAAGAGTTTTTAAGATGATGGCTTTTGTGTGGGTTTATGGAAATCGCTGAGGTTTCTTGAAAGATGAAGAAATTTTGTCTTAAGAATTTTTGATCGATATTTAGTGTATTTTTGGCATCAAAAATTCAATTTAGTGATTTAATCTTTTAATGACTGTTTCGTCAGTTGGCTACAACGACCTTTCTGGTTCAATAAAATATAATTTTTAACAACAATAAAAATTCAGTTTGTTTTTCACACCTCTATTGCACCATGTGCTGTTTTTGTTTCTTTTATTTGACTATAGATTAAAATTTTCAAGCATTTTTGGACTTTTATTGAAATTTCTACAATTTAAAGCAAGAACTGAATTAAAGTCACCCCAACAAATTCCTTTAAGAAGCCATACCAAGCCATACATATCCCCATACATACCATGTATCAAAAATACTTTGTAATTGTGTATCAAGAAGCATGGAGCACAAAAAAATGTCACGCATCAGGACAACCAATAAAAATAAAAATGCTACATTGTAGCTGTTCTGCAGAGCTTTGATTTCTGGATTTTATGATTTTTAATATTACTGTTCCACGCCTTTATCAAGCATTAAACGACATAAGAAAGAAGATTACAGAGCCGAAAAAAATACACATCTAGCAGTAAAAATTTTCTTTTTATCAACAACAGAATGGAAGCGTGATGATAAAAACTCATTTGGCCTTTAACATAAATTAGATTTTGTCACCATGAGATCATAAAAGGCTGTTTTTATGTGATCTTAGATCCTTTATATGTTATTTTTAGCGCATTTTTGAAACTTGTTTCAAAAAGGTAGCTTAATAATGCACTTTGTTCGGCTGTTCGGCTGTTCGGCTGTGAATCGAGAGAGAAGCAACCAGACATCGTAGAGAGTTCTAGTTTTTTGCATTAGCTCAGTGCCATCGAGTTATTGGCGTATCGATTAGTTTGAAAGCACAAAACCATCTCTAAATACTATAATTAATGATTTTTTGTTTTCAATACAATAGAGCCAACTTCAAGTGGGATAATTTCAAATATATTTTGACCGTTAGAAAATTTGAATTTCAAAAAACCGTTAAATGACAAACAATTTTATTATATGAAAATTCACCGCAAAATTGTTAATTATACTATAATTAACGATTTTCAAGTGCATTTACGCGGGAAATTTTCAAATATATTTTGACCGTTAGAAAATTTGAATTTCAAAAAACCGTTAAATGACAAACAATTTTATTATATGAAAATTCACCGCAAAATTGTTAATTATACTATAATTAATGATTTTCAAGTGCATTTACGCGGGAAATTTTCAAATATATTTTGATCGTTAGAAAATTTGAATGCCAAAAAACCGTTATCGAGCCGTCGAATTTATTTAAGTCACAATATATTCATGATTGACTTATTTAATACGCAGTACTTTGCTAATCAAATACTGATCGCTAACACAAAAATGCGCTGAAGTCCCTCGATATATAACACGAGGACTTTCTTTAAATTTTTTGTTTATATGAACTCAGTTCCTTTATACTTCATTTTCATTTCCTCAGCAAAAATGAGAGATGTGGTGATGGCCGGAAAAATTGGAATTATGAAATAACGGTCGAAAAAAATTTGAAATTTGAAAGATTTTTTTTACTGAATACACTGAAAATTGTTGGATTTTTGTTTTGCCTGAAAAGTCCTTTATTTTGTAGACAATTCTACTTCTGACTGTTTTGTCATGAAGATTTAGATGGTTAGTAAGCATAGATAAAGTTCCAGTTGGTGTATTATATCAATTTAGCCACTTTTTCAGTGAATTTTCATTTCAAATTTTTTTATTGACATTTTGAAGACAAAAAATTCAAAATTTCAAAAACCGTTATTTTTGTAATTAAATTTTTTGACTAAATTAACGTTGTAAAATCTAATATTTGAATGTCAATACCCTCAAAAATGCTCATGCTTCCAACGAAAAATCCAATTCCACTCACAGCCGTAAGAAAATTTACAACATCAACAAAATGCTCTCAATTTATCAAGGGAAACATAAAAAGTTAATTTTCCAGCAGTTCCTTACTTATAAAAATTCAAGACATACACATTTTATGGTTTATATGGCAGAAAACGGTACTTTAGAAAATTAAATCGAATAAATTTTTATTTTTATCGTTCGTCATGCTGCTTCCTTTTTTTGTTATCTTGCAAAAAAAATATGTGCTTGCTTAATTTATTAAAAATATGAAATATTTTGTTTATTTTCCTCTATTCTGTATCTAATTCCTTGAAGAAGGGTTCCAGCCACAACAGAAGCATAAAAAAATTCTTTTGCCTCTTTTTAACTCGCTCTGCATGCCATAAACCATAAAAAGAAGTTGTTACAATTTATTCTCGGTTCCTTTTTGCTGCTCTAGATGTACAAATATTTTGTGTAACTTTTCAACGGTTTAATGCGTCGGCAGAAGTTGCATAATTCATTGTTAGCCATAAAGATGAAAATGAGAATTTTTAAAAATGATTTTTGTGTTCAAAGTAAATTGCTTTTAGAAATAGAAATAGTTTGAAACTTGACACTAGTTCCTGAGGCTGAAAAAAATTTGAGTTATTGGTTGAATTATGCTTGTGGACGTGAGTTTAGTGTGGATTTTATTAAAAGGGTTTTGATGTTTGAATTGATGATGAATTGTGAATAATTTATGATTTTGTGTGCTGTGCTATTTTTAATATTGTTGGAAAAAATTTAAATCATAGTTGGCTTTGAGTGATTTTTGAATCAACATAAAATTCAGTGAAAATAAAATTCAAAAAGTTCCAAATTAAAAATTTTATTAGTGGGCAATAAGAGGCAACAAAAATCATACAAAATGGAACTTAAATTATGGAGGAGAAAAATTGGTTCTTTTAATGAAATTAATCACAAAATTTTCAATTTAGGGCCTTCAAAAGTAAGTAACTTAAAAAAATTGTTTTAATTCTTTTGGTCTCGTAAGAACGCACAAAATATTTTGATAATGGATGTGCTGTCGATTTTTTTTGCCGTTGGCAATTGAAATTTGTATTTATTGGTATTAAAATCACTAATTATCTGAATTTTTAAGTTTTCTGACAAGATTTACTATAAAATAATGATTAGTTCCTCAATTTTACGCCTTAAGACCTAGAATCTGATATTATATTAAATTTTACTGATATAAAGATTTAAAAATATTTAGAATTTAAGAATTTAGATTTTAGCTAGTGGAATATTTAACAAATTTGGGTTTACTAGACCTCAAGACTTAGACTCAGACCATCAGTTTATAGTAGAATCTATTCAAAAAAAAATTGATTTCACTTTTTTGGTGACTGCACTCAAGGGGTATTCATTATTTTTTGGAGGGGTTTTGGGGGTTTGATACCGAAACTTGAACTTGTAGGCTACAAAGGGTGTAAGCTTGATTTTTAGTACAAAAAATAAAAATTTCCCTTATTGAGTCGAGAGCATAAGATCGCTATGTTGAAGGTCGATAAATGGGATGAAATTGTCTTTCTGAGTTTAATCTGAATAGACCAGTGTATTCTAAACTGTGTGCCGCGGCACACTGGTGTGGCGTAGAAATTTTTTGATAATACCATGAAACGCACACTGTGTACGATTTTGGTCATGGTTTACCACTAAGGTGTGCCGTGGCTCAAAATTTTAGAAGACACTGGAATAGACCGTTTCAAAAAAAACTAAAATCTAAATTAACTAGAATCTAAATTTTTGGTTTTTTGCATGACTCAAGTCAAAAGTGTGTCTTAGACCTAAAAATATTGATTAAATAAACATAAGAAATTCCTGAAGAATTCAAAAAAGTTAATCTTCCAAATATCTACAAAACATCCTGAATAATATTGTATAAGAATCCTAAAAAGGCATTCATCTCAAAGATACAATTAGAAGCACAAAAAGAACAAAGTATCCATTTGAGCTACTTACAACAAAACAATTTTTATCCATGCATAAATCTTTCAAAATATCCATTTTTTTCCATTGAGTAAATTTGAAGTGAACTCAAAATGTAAATGGAGTCTGGAAATGAAAATGACAAAATTTATGATACCATCAAGAATGGGAAAGAAGAGGGATAGACATGCAGCATCCTTCATATATTTACAAAGTTTGTATTCTGAGATGAATCTTTAATGCACGAAAAAACGAGAAGAAATTTCAATATGCCATAATAATACACTTTAATTTGAAAAAGTCACTTAAGAAAGTCCTCCATACTTTTATTATATCCATGGCACTAAAATAGAAATAAAAAATCTCGAAGGGGTGCTTGAATGAGGACGAAATGCGAGGGGAATAAAAATGTCGTATTTTTAATTTATTTCAATTGCAAACAAAATGTCAGAGCATTCCCCTAGCTGTATATTTCGTCTATGCATCATCTGTAGTTTCACCCTCGTAAGAAATTACTGAAAAAAATTTATTTTTTGGAACTGTTGTTTTTGTTGCGATAAAATGAAGATGAAGATAATCAGTATGGCTGAGTAAATGAATGGCTGACTGTTACAGTCATGCGCTATGAAATGAGAATTTTTGCTATTTAGGTTGGATTTTAGATTGTGAAGCTATTTGCTTTTTTAATGCACTAGAGTATGAGTGTTTAATCAGACATCTTACTTCAGCTATATAGGGTCAGTGCCTACATGATTCTTTTAGGACCCTCTTTTGCTACCTGACCAGGGGAATCAATTACAGAAGCTACAATTTACAATTGAATTATTAGTAATTACTTGCAGGTTTTTGATTACTAAATTGGGGTCGTTCACTTATTACGTAACGCTTTAATATGGATAATTTGTGACAAAAGAGATGGGGGGGGGGGGTCTTTATCTTAGCTTGAAGCTGTTGTATTAGTTTAAAATACAGCATATCCTAGAGTACATATGGGAAGTATTGTGAATATTGTACAATACTCACAATACTCCTGGAGTGTCTGACCCTTGCTTAGAGTTCAGTTGTATCCCCATCTGCAGTAAAACGAGAAACTGTTCTCGAGTGTTTAAAATAAGCAATAATTTCAGTCCTTAAGCCACTTCTACTAGACATGAACAACATTTTTTACTTGATACCCTTAATGCTCAACCCATTTAAAGTTCTGTATTTTACATGAGTATATTATAGGGATTGTGTAGCTTAGACAATGTATTTTCTAAAAATTAAAAGAAACTTAGTCACAAATGACATCCAACAGTTAAGTGAGGGGGTGGAAGGATAATGGGGTATGGGGTATCTTAAGCTGTATGTCACGTAGAGTCTATATCATGACGAGGATAAATCAAATTGAAAATTCATCTAGTGAGTTTAGAAATATGCGTCACAGTCACAATTCTCTCATCAAACATCCATCAACTTTCCAATCCATTCCACTCTTCTTTTTAGGGAATCGCTCGCTTCAAAACAGAAATCGATTGTTAAAAATTTTCCATTTAGAGATTTTTTTGATAGAACATAATTCTGACTGATTTTTACGACTTGAAATAAATTGAATTTTTGAGTTTAACGAGTTTCCATTAACAGAGAAAAAAATATATAAAGAAGGAGAAAGATATCTAGCTATAGAAATTCAAGAGCCATGTTGTTTTGATTACAAAGAATTCTAATTCATTTTGAAAACGAAAAGCAAATGGCCATATTAAAAAAATTCTGTGTGATTTACAGTCTAGAATGGGGAGTCGAGAAGAAATTTTCATCCATTTAAAATAATCAAAAAAATATAATATCATGTAAGAATGTCGTGAGGAATCCACATGATTCACCGTAAAATTAAAATTTCGAACTTGGTGATGGAGTCTAGATGAAGTTGTGAAAGGTAAGCGCATTTTTAAGCATTGAGTCCTTCAAAAATTAATTTTTAAACGCAAAAATGTGTGAAAAATAATTTAGAAAAAAAAATTTGAACTCGTTGAGATTCGAACTTATGACTCGAACAGTATAGAATTTTTCAAGATTTTTGTATGAGATCTTATACTTCACAAGAGGAAGTTTCTACATTTGCAAGATTTTTGTATGAAATTTTATACTTCACAAGAGAAAGTTTCTAACTTTTTGAAAAATTTTGAATGAAATCTTATACTTCACAAGAGGCTTTTTGGCTATTGAGAGGAAAGGAAGTGACTGACTTCCAATGATTTTTATATTTCCGTAACCATGTTTTACTACCTTTATTTTGACATTAAAACGAGGTCGATATGTTATTCCTACAACGAGAACAATCAGTGTCTAGCATAAGGATGGTTGGATGGACCGACGAAATGATTAGTGAATCCATAGACAGACATACGGACAAAACATGAACAATATTGACTTGTCATTTTAGAAAACCCAGCTTAAAAGTATTTTATTGACTAATAAATCGATTTATTGAGTTCCAAGTGCCTCGATCTCTACCGTGGCTGCTATTGTAAAAAACTTTTTTGAGTATCTTTAACGCTAATAGATTTATTGATGTTTTAAAATAATAAAAATTTAGCGTTAAATCATCATCAGTTTTATAGTAACCATTCGACAATTAACGTCTAATAAATGTTACTTTTTTTAAAGCTTAAACAACAACAATATGAGGAATAAATATTATGAAGTGTGTGAGAACTATCAAAAATTATATATATAGCATATAGTAGGTATCTACTTTTATATCGTTATATTGTATATAAAACGTCGGTCATCGTAAAAAAATTTAAATAAACTACCTCAAATAAAAAGTCAAATAGACGATAAAATTAAAATAACATTAACACATTCATTAACGAAATGAAAAGTACTCTATAAATTTATGAGTATAGTAAACATAATAATAATAATAATAAATATGTGATTTGAATGATCTTTTTCTTTTTCTCTCGTTCACTTCTGTTCTGCAATTACGCGAACTTTATTTTCGCAATTTTATGAGAATAAAATTTTTTTAAAGCTTTTTAATTCACTGAATCGCTAATTAAGAATTATTTTGATGAGGAAAATGGTATGACTGCCTTTTTGGTATATTTAAAATATTTACTCAGGAATCTTGATCAAAAATAAGTCATTCTCTCCTTCTACTCATGCAATTATGACTCTGATGGCACCAAAAATATAAAAAGGTAGTTATGATACCAATAAGTCGTGAAAATGGTAGCAGACTTTGACTTTGATAATAAATTTTGATTTTTTTAAAAAAGAAGTTTGAACTACTTATATTACATACAAAATGTTAAGCTATCACTAAGGTTAGGGGCATATCCATAATTTTAGGAGATTTTTTTCTCGAAAAACCATAGAAAATTGAGGGAAATTTCGGTCGAGGGAGGGGTTTTGACTCTCTTGATGTATCAAAAATTCATAAAAATTCAGATTATTTTTTAAATGAAAGAATTTTAAGAATTTTTAAAAATTAACAACGGAAATTTTTTAAAAATAAATTCAAGATTCAAGATGAGCCAAATTTAAGAAAAAATGTAATTAAGGTAGCATTAGAAAATACAGGAAAGTCCTATGGAAGATCGAGCAGATGGCTACTCTTCATATTAGAACAGAGCTCTGATATTATGTGGATTATTTCAATTTTCCAATCTCATGTTGCTTTAATAAGAATGTCTGAGATCGTGGCCATGATACTCTAGACCATTGGTTCTCAAACTGTGTGCCGTAGAACATGCTCAAGTGTGCCGTGAAAATATTTTAAAAATTCTAGAAATAGGATATTCCTGAGGATTTTATTCTAATTCTTTTAATTTTGAGCATATTTATTTGTTTGGTGTGCCGCTAAAAAAGTTCTACAGTCAAAGTGTGCCGTGGCTCACAAAAGTTTGAGAAACACTGCTCTAGACCTCTATTGAAATTATAATAAAAAATTGAATTCAAATGGAAATCTAGTGTTTAGTATCGCGTGAAAAAATCTTTAAAATTAAATTGAAATTTTAAATTGCAAATTTGAATTTTTTCTTCTAAAACTGGATTTTATCTACTATAAAATTAAAGAGCTGAGGTAAAAAGCAAATAATAAGGGAACATAAAAAATTAAACGTGATATTTTCGACCTTCAAACTTAAATAAAAGGAAAAGTTTATTTAAGCATGTGGCTACAATTGTGCTTTAAAATATGAATAAGCAGAAACTTCAAGCAAATGTGATTCCGTCGCATTTTCTACTCTAAATTATTTTTTTGATTTTTTTAAATTTTAATAAAATAGATAAAATAAAATAAAAAATTTCATTTTTTGATCACCCTAAAGATTCCAAAAAAAGGAAAAATTCTCTCACAATAATAAAATCTACAAAAATTCAAGAACTTCTGCTAGTTAAAAAAATCGAAATCAATTAATTTCTCGCTCATAGCACAACAACAAAACTAAGCAGATCAAATAAAGAATAAAAATATTTTATGATGTTTGTAATAATTTTTAGTTTCGTTTTTTTTGTAAAGAACCGGCTCAAGTCTAAATATTTATTCACAAAATATTTTATTTTCATTTACAATATTGTATCTCTTATTTTATGTGCTATATATATGCTGTTGTTATTACACAAACATTTAATCTAATGTGTCATTTTATATACAAACCGTATTCGTATGGTTATGTATTCGTAAAAATTTGTAGTTAAATAATTACTTTTATCGCATCTATGCGCTTGTTTCAATGAAATTTCACACCTCATAATGTCAATAGAAATTGTGAACTCTTTATGAATGAACTGGATGCGAAGGCAATTAAGGAAGAATTATGTTAAGGTAATAACAGAAGCATGCCAAAAGACATTACTATTATTACTTTCTTTGACTTTCACCACAAAAAAAGTCATTTCTCTTTCTGTTCCTTTTTGTCATGGTTTAAGCGCACCTAAAATGAATAATTTTCTGCCTACTTATGGATGAAATGCTTCTCCTTCATTCACCATTGGACACAAAGATTTTGTGTGCAAATGTTTTGTCAGCGCATGTCTCGAAAGAAATGAAATGCCAAATGCTCACATTTTTAGCATGTTGTGGATGTGGTGTGTAGATATGGATTTGTTTTGTCTGGGTGTCCTAAAAGTGCTGCTTCGTACTTTTTAGTAATCTTTTTCATTAATTTTATTTTTTGTGGTTGATTATAGCTTAGTGACTATATTTCATGGTTTCATGGTTACCCAAACCAAGTACAATCGTTCTTGAGTTCAAGACTCTGTATGACAACCCCCAGTAACCAAAACCATTAAATGCTATCCAAAAGTTAGTCACAACTAGTTTGTAACTAACTTTTTAACTGTTATTGTTACTAAGGAGAAGGTAGCAAGGAGGTGGTTCTTAGGTGCCCTTCGAGATTAAAATTCAATATAAATTATTTTTGTTATTTTTTTTTATTTTTAGTCAAAAAATTAATTTTTTTAAAAAAAAATGTTGAAGACTAAAGAACTCGCAGAATCAATCCTAATGTTTGAAAAATTAAGTGAGTGATTACGGTTAACTTAATATTCAGAGTTGTTCAAATTTAAATTTTAGAAAGTCGTTAAGTAACGGAAAATGTTTTAGTTGATCAACTTAATGAAGAGATTTCTTTAAGGTATATTTTTACATTGAAACTCTTCAAAATTAATTATATAATTGCATTCATTCATTCCAGGGGGGTATTAAGATATTTTTCGAGTAGATGACCCCCTCCCCAGGGGGTGTATTTCAATTCTAATTACTCACATGTTTCATGTCTGTAATTCATGTTTCATACAATCTCAAAAAATGCGTCCATGCCAACCATAACAAAAAATCCCTCATACTTCCTTCACAACATATAGGAGGCATTTTGGTTCGACACAGCAGTTGAAAAGATGTATTGTTGTAAAATTGTGAAGAAAAGAAGGGAAAAGAATGACAAAAATATAAATGTTGATGGTTGACATTTGCTGGAAAGAGACAAAACTACGATGACGAAGTGACTTTTGTCTCTTGGTGCTGTGATATAATACAGAGAACTCCATAAAAGATACGATTCAATAAAATTTATTTTTGAAAGAACAACAACAAAAACAGCCATGAGAAAATGGGAATTATGTACTGTGCTACTCGACTCCCTTAAACAGCTCGTTCTTTTTCTGTGTTTATGTATATAAAAAAAGAGTCTTTTTAAGTATTTATGTTAGAAAAAGAAGCAATATGACTGCATTATGTGTATTCGTTCTTGTTTCTTTTAGATTCCAACCAATACTTAGATTTTTATTATTAGATATACATGCACGACACGTCAAGTCATCGTCGTCATTTGAAAGGTCTTGGTATTGAAACAATAGCGAGTACTGGCTTTCTGTAAATATAAATACATAAAAACAATATATTTCGGCCTCGATTTACAACGCCGACAAAAAAAAATTGTATATTCGAATAAAATCAGTTCATCAGTTCAGTTCAATCGTTCGGCATGTAAAGTCTGATAATAAAAATAAATCCACGACAAGCTAAAATAATAATATAAAAAAAATAGTGAAAGGTATAAAATAATTTGACACATTCATAAAATTTTTTTATATTCAGCTTTTAATTTTTCATTCATTTTTATTTTATTTTATTCGGTGTGTTGATGTGAACATTACTCTTTAATTTGATGCCTTTTTTGCCATTTTTTTTCTGTTTGATTAAAACGTGTGAAAAGAAAATATTGTAGTTAAAATGATTACTTTTATCGTTTCCGCGCTCATAGACTTTCGTTTTATAATATCAAGTTATATTTTTGACACATTCATTAATGTTAATGAAAAAGGACATTAATTGGATCAGACATTGATTAAAACTTTTTTTATTTTTATCAACTTTTATGTTCTTTTTTTATTCTGTCTATTCTCATTTTGTAAACGAGAGACTAAAGTCCTATTATGGAGTGTTAATGTGAATGTTGTGCAATATTTAATACCAAAAAAATAAATATAGTTATTTATCTAGAGAGAAAAGAGAGATTTGGAAGGAAGAGAAAAAGAGAAATTGTGAAAGCAAGAAGATTAAAGACATTGAAAAGTAAACAAGAAAAAAATCTTTAAATGCAAACTTCTTTAATGCAAAAGATTGAGCAGATTAAACAGGGTGAGTGGTCTATAAAAATTTATATTAGAAAGTTTAAATTAAGCTAATTAAATTGTGAGAAAATTAATTTAGTGGAAATTAAAATGGGAATTTGAATGGATTTAAAGATGAAATTTGATAATTTTGTCTATTAAATTAATCAGGGTCAAAATATTAAGTATTGCACATTTTTGTGAAGCTATTGAGTTATTTATTTCGAAAAAAATAACTATGACAATTTAGATACAAAATAGTGTAAAAACAAAAACTGAAGTTTTAATTAAAAAAAAGATTTTTTTAAAATATCATTTTATATTGAAAGTTCTGAAATCTAAATTCTAATTCTAATCTGTTTAAAGAGAACAAATTGTAATAGAGCGTAAAGATTGATAGAAAACTTTTGTTGAGAGACGGGGATTTGACCCCAGATCCTCATTTTCTTAAATACACCCTATGTCTAGGTTTTATGTTTCCGCACTTAAATTTATTTTGTATAGTGCAAAGCCGGTAATTTTCAAAAATTGAGGACATTTTAACAAAAATAGATAACTTTATGAAAATAGAGGACAGTTTTTTGAAAAACCTTTCAGATCCGGTCACCCTATCCATCACTCCATTATACTTCTTAACACAGTATCTCAGAAATTTAATTGATTCTCAAATTATTTGACTATAATAGCTTAGGGATAGCGATGCTTTGGTTTGGTTTAGAAAATATGCATATGACTAAAATCTCTATCTTGACATAGTCAGTAAGTAACAGTACAACTGCAAACAATTCTGTAAAAATCTTTTAATTCCGAAAATCCAGACATCTAGGATTTTTAAGGCACTAAAAAAATAGAAATTAGAAGTGTGAATCGATTTATTGCTTTACAATATGTTAGTTTAGTTTTATTGCTGCACCAATTGTTATGCTCATGGATTCTATGATATTGAAAAAAAACAACAAATGTTCAGTAAGGAACAATCGGCTAGTTTATTGAACAAATATTTATTGCCCATGGATCGTGCTCTAACGACAGTTGTTGGTCATAAGGCAATTTAAATTTATTTGGTTGCTATCTGAAAAAGTAGATTTTGAGGAACCTTAGTTTTGTGACTAAAGTGATGATGATATTCTAGCACATCACTTTGACGTGTAGGACGTGAACAAATCTTTTAAATCTAACGTGATTACTAGCTAAAGTCATAAGCTCACTGAGTTGTTTCCTCCGGTCATCTGCTTCTTTTCGAATAGACAAGTAGAATTATATTTATTAGGATTTTGTCTATCTGGTGGATTTTCGATATACAGCTCGTCGCGTTAAATATATTTGTATAGCCTTTCCTTAGTGCGTGATCAATTTAACCCCATTTTCATGCTTTTACCATCGGCAATAGGCTCTTGTTCCGCCAAACCGCACATTTTGTGACTTAAGTACTTAAATTAATTTTAAGAATTTAAAAAATCGATCATTGTTCAATCCTTTTAAAAAGCATACTGTATGCAAATTGAATTGCCCTAGGTCGGTTTCAACACAGACCTTATTTTTTCCAATAATCATTTTTGCATTATGTAACCAAAAGCCGAAGACAATTTTATCTTCGTGGCTATATTGAAATTACTTTTGAGATGAAACAATAGATTGCGGCACGACAGTAATTCTCATGAATACAGAAGGAAGTCCTTGAAAAATGAGAAAATTAATTATTACTGGGATAAAATTATTTTTATGAAGAACTCATTTACTTTACTTTACTTTCCTTAATTGCATTCTTTAACGTTTTACCGAGTGAATCTTTTTAGCATATTCGTGACCAAAAAGAAATTTCAAAAAGCTATAAAAATGTTTATGGTTTGACAATTAACGGTTATATCATTAATATCCACATTTTAAATAGCACAGGTTTAATGGATATAAATAGTTTTAGTCTTTAGTGAATTTTTTTGGGGCACTAAAATATTTTTTTCGTAAACAGTTTATTGCAATTTTGAGTTTTAATGGTTTATAATGGTCATCTGCGATTATTTATTTGGGACAGTTCCATATTTTCTAATGCTAATGATATTTATTGTATAAATTTAGTATATTTTGGCTGTCTATATGCTCACTTTTGGGCAGAACAGTCCTAGCTTCTAGGTAAGGGTCACGAATCCAGCTGTGGACCTAAATATCCTGCTTATGTTAAAACTTCATTACAAGGCGTATTCAGAAATTTCTCAAGGGGGGGGGGGGGGGGGGTTGAAATTTTTTTGTTTAAACGGAAAAATTTAAGGGGGTTTTGGGATTATTTTCTTAAAAAATCCTAGCAAATTGAAAAAAACACCCAAAGGGGGGGGGGTTATCCCTAACCCCCTGCTTCATGACTGCTTTTAGACAGGACTTAAAGTTCCAAAAATAGTTGAAATTACTATAGATTTCAGCTTGTCTTACTTTTTTTAGAATTTAAATCGAGGCAATCCTCGCTTGTTACAAAAGTCTATGAACACCCTAGTCATGAATTTTCAGATCCTTTTTATAATGTTTGCTATAAAATTCTAAATTTTGACTATTTTCCCCCTTTAAATGCAATACACGCCATACGTGAACAGTTCCTTACTAAAATCAATCAATTTATTTTCCATTACCAATTAAAACTATTTTTTATGTGATTTTTTTGTTTGTGTTTCCCTTTAAAAAAATTAAAAATTAATCACAAGGCAACAGGCAGTTCAAATATATCGACACATAAAAAAGTCCATTTATAAAATAAACAATTTCACGACATTTTATCGTGTTTACAAAATAAATCGATAAGCATGCTTCATATTTTATTTCGACTATTTCCAAAAAAACAGTTTCAACCATTTTGAAGTTCACAAAATGAGAGCCTATATTATTCATATAAAAGCGATATGAAGTAAATTTCTGAGAACCGCCTCTTTTAAAACAAAATAAATTGACTGAGTTTGTGAATGTCAGGGGTGCGCACGAAACTGAAAAAATTTGATGTGTATTTAGAATTTTTTTGCTCATTTTTATTCAAATTTAATAAACTTATCTACTCAGAAAATCCATTAAAAATTCATCATTAATCCACGGTCATAAAGTTGAGAGTAAAAAATATTAATTCACTTTACCATAAGTCATAAACTTCATTCAACATAAACAAAAAATAACGATCATAAGTTCATAAACTTGCAGCACACAACAGCTTTCGTTGTTTGTGTCTTTACTGTGTTGTCTTCAAAAGTTTACTCAATACACAAACCAAAGCTTCAAGAACAACAATAGGCGGGGCTTAATGTTGAAACAGAAAATAAAATATGGCAGTCATTTACTTTTTGTCGTTCATGGCTGCCATTAATTTTTTTTGATGTACATAAGAAATGAGAGTATATAGAAGCAGCATGATAAATCCATTGTCGTTGGAATCGTTGGCTTGGTTTGATCTTCTCATGAGAATATTATTTTGTAGTTGAAGATGCGTGGATTTATTTTTTTAAAAGAAGTTTGAAGGAAAGATTTTTATTTTAAAAAATAATTCTGAATTTTAAAATTTTGTGATTATAGGTTTTTTTGGGAATATGAAACAAAAATTGAAATGTGTGATTTTTTGAGAGCGAAAATTAAAAATTTGTATATGCCGTCGGATGGCGTCATATAGACTTTTTTTAATAAGGATTTTTTAAATTAGAATTGAAAATAATATTTTTGAAGAATTTGTTAAATAATTTATATTTTTTTATTCTTAATTATTTTTAATAATTTTTAAAAAATGAGGTGTCATTGTTACGTTGTCATTATATAATTAATACCTTTTAACGGGACTCAGTATCGACGGAATATTTTAAATTTTAAAAAACTATAGAAAAATGAAATAATGTTGAATTTGGTTTAATCCCTATTTTCCCAGGGAGTCAATATTATATTAATGAAATACTATGTTTTCAGCAGACCTTGCTAATCTTAATTCTTAAATTTTAAGATTTTCTACAAATTTTACCAATTTTTATGAGAAAAATTGAAAACTTTAGCTTGTTCCACATGTACTGAACTCTGCTTAAGACCATGTAGGGTCCAGGGTCGTATACAGAAATTTTTCGAGGGGGGTTTGAATTTTTTTGTATGATCGAGAGAATTTAGGGAGATTTGGGATTTTTTTCTCAAAAAAGCCTAGAAAATTGAAAAAAAATCCCCAAAACTTCTTCCTGGTAGGGTCACGTTCCTCCTTTTTGCTTATGGATGGTTAGCTATATTTTGATTTCTTTGATAACTATTTTTTTTAAAAAAAATATGAACGACTTTTGTTAGTCTGACAATAACCAGAAAGACACACTTGAGAAAATGTCATTTAAAACTCCATTCGTTCCATCTAAACCACAACGATACCAAATCTGCGACAAATTCACTTTTATTCTAGTTCCATATCAAAACATACCCATCGGGCATTTTTAATGAAAAGTTATGTGAACAGTCATGTTAAAAAGCTGAATGAAATAATATAAAAATTATATTTAAAATAAATTATCAGCAATCACAGTAATTCTCTCAATTTTCTTAAAAGCTACCACTTTAGTCATTTCGTTAGATATTTAAACAAATTTTTATGCATACCACAGACATAACCACTAAGTCGAGATAACAAAAAAATAAAAAGTTACTTGCAGTAAATTGCGGAAATACTTCAAGTACTCCAATTAGTGACTCTAATTAGAAGAATCGTGAACATTAAAAAAAATAATTACATTTTTGCATTTAACAACGGGGAAAAAAATCTCGTATTCCTCTCACATTCTCAACAGACACAACAATAATCAATCATTTTAAAAATTGCTGCTGTAATAAATAGCAAGCAACAAAAAATTGGCAAATGGAGAAGAATAAGAAGTAAAATTGACAATTGAAATGTTCATTCATTCATATTTTTGTAGAATGAAAATAAATATGATACAGAAGGCGTTTTATTTTTGCAATAGAAAATAAGAAGTAGAAACAAATCTTTTTTATAAGCCATGAAATTTGTCATTAAAATAAATTGCACACATTAAAAACTTTTCTTCATCTTCCTTTATTTTTTTGGGGTGATGTAATGTGCAAATATCTTATGGATAGTTTTTATGCCTATCTATTTACATAAGCAGCTGTATGTGCAGCATGTCCTTTCAATTATATTAAACTTTACGTCCATTCTGTTTTTGGGATATAAATTATTTTGATTTCATAACAGAAATTGGCTCTGGACGGTGTTCATTAAAGAAATTACTATTTTTAATTCAATTAACTGCAATGCCTTTGTTCCTCGACCATTTTTCCTGAGAATAATTGCCGAAAGAATTACAAATTAGCTTCAAATGTGTTTCATGAATGCCTATCAGGAATTCCTTCCTCCCCTCATTTCTCGTTTATCGGCAAAAAAAGAGAATTTTTTTTACTTTAAAAAAGTGAAATGTATTCAGTCTTACTTGATGAAAAAAATGTATATCCATAAAATTCAAACATTTTTATGTTCTTATTATGTTGATGTGTTTTGGAATTGAATGGAAGAGAAGGGAAATTTATGATAAGAAAAGAAAATTGAAGCGAAGGCGCACATAAAATGGGTCTGCGTAGATAATTTTTTAGTGCTGCTTTGCCGAGGGGAATGAAGTGTTGACTGTGTTATGGCTGACTGAGTGTATTCGGGTTGCTGGAGATGCAGATTGGTGGGTTGTTCAGTTTGGGGGATAGTTTTCTGTTTTTGAGAATTTTTAGGTTCAAAATCGCTTTTAGATAATAAATTAAGTAAAGATGTCATAGCTTTGGGTCCTGGCATTCATTTTGGCTTGAGATGGAGCATGATTTTCAGGAGTTTGGCTCATTTAGGAATGTTCCACAAGGGGGTCAACCCTCTCTAGTTTTTGCAAATCCATACGGTCATGGTTCGAAAAGATATCCACAAAAAGGTCATGATGAAAGGATACGCCCCTAATGTTCCAACAATAAAACTTTTCTTGGCTTAAACAAATTCCGACGGGAGCAGTTTTGAACTACATCAGACCCACTTGACTGATTTGCTTCTCAATCAGACTCCTGACCATGACCCTATGACCAAATTCTCGGTATACTTGTGCAGTGTTTCTCAAACTATGCTTTTCAGGATGCCGTTTTTAAAAAAATTAAAAACAATGCACAAGTGTGTCGTGGATCATAGTTTCAGAAACCCTGTCCTAAAATGAACCAGAGAACACTCGTTGTTAAATAAATAAAATTATTAAATTGTTATTGCAACTGATGACTAGTGTAGAATTTAAATTTTGACCTTATCTCAACAAAAATGTATAGCGTTTACCATCCAGAACCTGTTTATATTCTTTACCATACACAAAACTCAAACAACTAAGAAATGCGCTCTAAAAAATCCTCCACACCAACATTCCAAACACATTTTTTCCATCTCATCTTCTCATTCATCTTGCTGCTTATATCTATTGAGATTCAGGGCCCGGAAAATGCAAAAAAGGGGAGCATGAAAATTATATTGCTGATGCTTGCGTTTAATAGGATTTTTTTTGCGATTTATTCTAATGCCATGACTATGTTTTCTCTTCTCTTCATTCCTCTCGACTTGCTACAGTTCTTTTTATGACTTTACATAAGGGAAATTTCATTCATTTTCTGTGTGTAAAAAGATGTGCGTACCGAAAGAAGAAAAACATGTTAAAATTTTTATGAAATTTTCACAGAGCAAACATAGCTATAGTGTAAGTATACATAAAAATAAAGACACGAGAGTGTGAGGCAGAGGCAGGGACTAAATTCCATTAGAATTCCATGTCAGATTACGCAAGATTTTTCACTGATGAACGAACGGAACTTCACGCTCAATGGGATTCCTTTTTTATATGAAAATCCTTATGAAACTTAATGATTATGAGTTTTCAAGATAACTTTTTACGACTACGCTGTTTCCCTTCCACTCCACCATTTTTTTTCCTTCCTTTCTCTACGGAATATAAATTCAGGGGTACAAAATCAACTTTTAATTGAATTTTTTGATTAAATTTTATAATTAAAATCCTTTTTACAGCATGTAGATTATGTAGATATAATTTTTATATACACAGCAGTGTAGCAGTTGCTGAAACTTTTTTTCCTCTTTCTGTATAATTAACAAAATATGTAATTTTCTCATCTGAATCATGCTTAAAAATTTGTGTGCTGTACAGCATATTTTGAGAGCATTAAAAAGTTTTTTTTACTTTTAATTACTTTTTGCTTATCACAAAAAAAGTTTTTTCTGTTTTACATTTTTAATGGAGTTTAATGGAAGGTAAAGGAAAGAGAATTTGGGTCCCATTGGTTGTAGTTCGTGACTGATGTAGCGTAGGAGGTAATGTATCCATAGCTTGATAAGCTAATGCATTATATTAATAAAGACTTTCAATAATGACAAAATTCAATAAAAATTTTAATGACATCGGCCGTATGCAACTATGTTTTATCTGGAATTATGAGAATATGACAGCGTCGTGTGGCTTTTTTGGAAGTTATTAATTCGTAAATTTTTTCAAAATTAATAAATTTCACTTTCATAACTTTTGCTGTGAATTTCACTCTAGCTGTGAGGAAAGTTGACTGTTTTTATGGCGATGATCAGGATGCTGTCATAATTTAGTGGCGCCACATATTGTGAAATAGTTGCTATATTGAGGTTGATGCAATTTTAGTGACGGAGCTGTAAATCTTTGAGGATTATTGCGTGGTACTAGGAAATGTTTTTTGAGGGGTGTTATGTAAGATTGTAATATTTTTGGAAGAATTGTTCATTTAATTTGACATTTACTGAATGAACTAGTTTCTTGGGTTGCTTATATGATGCAAATCAAGTAGAAAGTGGGTATCTTGGGTTGGATGATGTATTAGTTGGGAGACAAATCATACTGAAATGGCACGGGGTGTAAAAAAGGTGGATGTTGGATTTCAAGAAATTTGAACGCTGTAAGATTCAAGCCAGAATGGCAAAATATTGTTTGACTTTTTCTACATCGTGTACTATTCAGGCCAGCATCATCTAGAAATATTTTTCACTTTTTCTTAAAAGTTAGTAGCATCAAGTCAATCATGGGTACTCAGGGGTATACCAGTAAGGTATGATTACAATTTTAGTTAGTTTTCTCTTTTAATTGAAATTTTCAGATTTTTTGTAATACGACATATCCAGTAGACCATTAAGTATCTCTAGGACATCAGCTCTCCATTAGAAAAGATTGCAAAAAATTCAGAAAATCTACTTTTTATTAAGGGGGTCTTTCACTTATTACGTTATACATAATAGCATTTTTTTAGACCCCTCCCCCTCGCTTAGTTTAGTCTATTACAAAATCTCAGACCCCCTTCTCCCCTAATAAGTGAACAACCCCTATTTTAGTTGATCATCCCAAAATATAAAATTGTTTCACAAATCTTTAATAAATTCTTAAGTCTTTGTCTTACAATGTTTGCACAATCCAGAAGTTCAAGGATAATTACGCTATAAAACCTTATAAAAAACTCAATGACACATTTCACTCAGATTCTATAACGTATTCTCATGCAACACTTACAATGTATTCACATTTTTTTGTACGAACTGTCCCAATAAAAGTGAACCTACAACAAAACATATAATTTACGAATCGGTAATAAACAAAACAAAAAAAAATGGAAGTTGTACATGAAATGATAAAATATTTTCATAAATCATCCGACCTCACATCATTATACAAATATTCTTTTATGATCATAAATAAATATTTTTTTTCGTGATTGAGTATGATTGATGATATAATGCGGGAATATTAAATTGGCGTTGATGATTGTCGTAATAATTCCCACTAATCACGATGTAAATATTACATACCGAAATGCCATTGTATATTGAATATCGATTGATTAGCAGGATGATGGTAGTCAGCAATATGCAGCCATAAAAATAAATTATGTATTTTCTGAAAAAGTGCAAACCGGAGCAGAGAAAATGCATTTTTTTGGGTCTCGTTCTTAACTCGTTCGTTCATTGTTTGCTGTCCTTCAAAATAACATTCTTCGGAGGTTGCCTTTTTTATGATTTTATGGTCAGGAATATTTTTTTGTTGTTGTGTTCAAACAATAATCAGCTCAAGGTTAATATTTAGAACGAGAATGTGCAAACAAGAAGGTAAAGACATTAAGTAAATTTACGCAATATGCTCTGTTTCGACATTTCCTTTATGCTGCTTATTCTTCAAGCAACAAAAAAAGAGGTTAATTAGGCAAAAATTCACTTGAAACTCATTTAAATAATGTATGCAATGCCAAAAAAGTAATAAATGCATTTAAAATGTCTCACACAATTATACAAGTCTCTTGACATGCCTTGATGCTGTCATGGATTCTGCTTTAGTTTTGAAAATTACTCCATTCTAACAACAGTCGAATTTAAGTTGAGAAATAAATTTTTTCGTATATCAGTGATGGAAGACCACCCAATTGAAGCGAGAACAAGAAGGAATAAATTATGAAAAAATATTTCTTGATGTGCTGTGGACTGATTATAAATTATAAAATATGCACAATTGAAACAAGACGAAGAAGTTTCTGACAAGTGAAAAAATATTTTTTCCGTTAATATAAAAATGCCCCTCAAATGTGTAATTAAAATGCGGATAATAAAATTTAATTTGAAATCTTCTTGGAGACATTTTTTCTGAATGTGAAGAATAATTAACTTCTGGATGAGTACAAAGTGAGTTGAATGAATGAAAGTGTTTTGAAAAATTGTAATTTTATAGTTTATGTGAAGACTGTTAATTTGCAGATATTTTTGAGCAAATTAAAATTCCATTGGAAATTACGCACGGAAGCTGAAATATTTTTTTTGTGAAGTTGTTAATTATTTTTTTGGATGTAAATCTTTTTCAAAGTTTAAGAAAAATTAGATTTTAAAACGTTAAAAATAAGTTAAATCATAGCTATTGGGTCATGGTTGTCTGTGATAGCTTAATGATAGTGGTGAAACTGGGGCGTGATTAGGTGGATTTCCACCCCCCCCCCCCTTTCGACAAAAATTGGTCCAAACCAAACTATTATTTAAAATTGTTAGGTCTTTTGAACTGAAAAATTACCAAAAATACCAAAATTCTGGCTACGTCACTGATCTAATCTATATTGGGAACCAGCCCTCCAGCCCTTAGAAAAAAGCATTAACTTGGCTAATTTTAGTCTTGTTCTAAGTAAACTTTAGATTTTCACATTGGGTCGAGCAGGGTAAAGACAATATTTCCTATTAATAAATGAAATTAAAATGAATATGATTAAAAACTTCCTAAAAAATCTAAAACTATAGCCTAAAAATATTTTTTTTAATTTTACAAAATATTATAAAGCAAACATCCAAAATTTCTAAAACTTTTCTCAACTCATAAATTTTGATTTTAAATATTTTTATGGACATCAAAATTACATTGATTGACTATGAAGTTTTTATATTACTTAAAAACGATAGATTCTCATAAAATCGCTAAACATTTATGATGACCATATTAGGCATATTATTGAATAGTAAAAATAATTTTTGCATGGTCACTTAGATGCCTCTTCTCTGTGTCTATTTTTAAAATTGAAAATTTGCATAAATATGAAAAAATTAAATTTTAAATTCTCAACTAAACGGTGTGAATATAAAAATATATTTCCATCCGCATGGCATTAAAAGAGTAATTTCAACTTCATGATAGAAGCGTAGATCCTATAATTGCATACATATGAAAAAGGACACCGCTTACCACCAGCTGGAAAAAAATGTTTTTTTATGATCATAATTTCAATTTAATTATTATTCATAACTAATTGACCGTTGAGACTCAAGTCATAATTAACAAAAATTAATTCATAATAAACCCAATGGAAGCAGGATAGTCTGCGTCGAAAAAATAATATTTTAAAACGTGGACTTAATGATGTTAAGAATTTGCTTAAACGGTTTCAAATTTCGATTCCTTGACAAACGCCATTTTTATCACCAATATAAAATAATAAATGGAAATGAGAAAAGAACAGCCAAAGAATCAGGTTTTAATTATGAAAATTATTCAAATCGATTTTTTATGTTTAATATTTATTAATCTTGTATATATATATTTTTATGAACTTTCATGGGTGTCACGCATGATTTCAAACATATGTTTAATATTATTGTTTCCACCATCGCGCGCTCCATTAAAATTATTACTAGCATTCCAAATTCTGGGCATATACATGAGAATGCTATTACAGAGAATTATTTTTAAAAAAACAGAAGCAAAACATGCGCAGCCATATTGCAATTTCAAACATCATAAAAAATCTGAATGGAAATTACAGGGAAATCTTTTTATTCAACGATAAGAATCAGTTTGCAAATTGCAATGTTGCCTAATTAATTATTTCTCTCTCTCTCATTTTTTTTCTTAATCTTTTGAACAAAACTATGAAAATTAATTGCATTATGCACTGACTGACGTTATTCTATATGCACTGAGAAGGCAATTAAATATAATTTGTACTGCAGTAATTTGCCATTTAAAAAATCGCAATTAAATTTTTTTTCACCATAAAAATATGCGCGAATGCACGGTACGTTAAGTTTTTTTGTTTTGTTACTCTTTCGCTCCCTTATATGCATTGTTATTATAACACTTGTTATTTTTCCTTACTAATTTCATATTTTTTTTTCCTTTTACTTACTCGTACTTTTTTCTATTATCCAGAAGTCAGTCAATTTGCTTGCACTTTTATGACACATAAATAAACCAAAAAGCTTTTCATATCAGCGCTTTTATTATCCACATCATTTTCGAATAAATATGCACTAAATTTTTTCTCCTTTACATTTCTCTGTTAATTCGATAAATCTTGACGGCGGTGAGAATTGGAGCGGGATTTGTGTCTGGTGACTGAAATGAAGTTGAGATTTGTGTTGGGCTTCTGCAGGCAATTTAATGCATAAGTTTGTTGATTTATTTCTGTTCTTGAAGTTAGAATTATTTGGAATTGATGCTTGTTAGATGAAATTTTAATAAAATCACCCACATTTAACTTGAAGTGAGATCCAGAACAGGGGCGTACATAGGGTGAAGAAAGTAGATCATTTTCAACACTTCTGATAGTTGGCAGCTAAAACAAAGGAGAATAGGGGACATGAGCATCATACCCTATCTGTACTGTATAATTACGCTCGTTCAGTTATGATACCCAACATTTGGGGGGTTTGAAGCAGATTGACTCTTTTAATGAGATGAAAATACGTAATAAGGTGGTAGAAGATACAAAAAAGATTTTTTTGATGGTTTTGAACTAGAAAACGTAAAGTTGCTCTTGACTTGAGTCTCGAACCCAGGACCCCCCTCTGACAAAGTTGTAGTTTTCAAGTACTGAAGGACTAGACCACTGTGTACGTCACCCATAAATTTCTAATTTTGTGACAAATTACCCTTTCTTTGAAAAAAGCAGTTTTTTCTTTCGATTCTTTTCTGGGTTATTTTGATATGAAAGATAGCTACGCTAGACTTTTCAAAATATCATGAGCATTTCTGACAGAACAAAAATGTATACAACACTCACTCTATTCAAATTCGATGATTTCTAGGCCAGCATTCATATGCTTCAAGGCAGTTACAACCACCAACAACAAAATAAGAAGAAAAATATCGATTCTAAATAACAGCAAAACGTCTTAAACACAGAAAATCGTCAACCATATGAAAATCGTTTGTGAAAATTTTTCCAATTGTGGCTATTGCTTGAAGAATTAACCACATAGGTGTGAATGTTATTGTTAGTAAAAACAATTTTTTATTCCTTTACGGTTTAGCATTCATTAAAATAAAAAAGTTAGAAACAATGGAATTGAGGCTTGTGATTGTAGCGTAGCTGAACCTTTCGGGATTTATTTTAATGAGCTTAAATGGAGAAAATTGCTGATGAATGTTTTGTTGATTAACATTAGAGAAAAATATTCTATGAATAAATCATCAAAAAAATGGCTAAGGGGTCATTCACTTATGACGTCCATCAAAAAATGGGATTTTTAGACCCCCTTCCCCCTTGTCACAAATTTTAAATTCAAAAAATTTTCTTTAATATAAAGTGTCACAAAATCTCAGACCCTCCTCCCCCTAAATCATGGACGTCATAAGTGAATGACCCCTAAGAAGAGAGAGAATCCTCATCTCCATATTCATTTTCTAAACATGCTATATCTTAATAACATCATTAATCAGTTCTTTTCATTCTTTAATACAATTTATGTATTATATGTACACATATAAAAAATTTGAAGTAGATATTTGAAAAAGTAATTAATGCCTATAAAATTCTTCAATAAAAAAGATATATTATGACATTTGAAAAGCTCGCTACCATCAAACTTAATGTTTTAATTCGGTTTTAGTTCTCCTTTTTTTCTTTTCTTTTATTTGAGATTAACATTCGTAAATATAATGATATCGTTAAAATTAAAGATGAAAATTTTTTTTGATCGAAATCCCATGTGTCTTTAAAGATATGTGATTTTAAGTATTGACGCCGTGACCGCTACAATAAATCTAATAGAAAATAATAGAGAAATAGACTCAGCTTTTCTTCATAAAAATTTCTTATTCTTTTTGCTGCTATGAGTTAATCGATTTTTATTATTTATGGGACTCTTTTTTTTCGGGAGATTTTTGAAAGAATTATGAGGATTGAATGGGATGAATTGATGGTAAATCATGTTCACAATGAAATGGAATTGAAAAGGATTCAGTTCAGCTTTGTGTAAAATATTCTTTTTTTTTTGAAGAGAATTGATCTGTGTGGCTCACATCAAAGGGGAAAAGTCAGAGACTATTGGCGTCTTTTTAATGAAATTTTGATGAATATTTGAAGAAATATGAGGAATTAAGAGTTGTATTTTGATGTTTCTGTGGGACTTTACTCTTAAAATCTATATAAGAAAAATATCAAGAATTTATAAAATAATTCGAAATTTTGTCAGAGGACACCCAAAATTTGCATAGAAGCCCCCACTTTAAGAAGTATTTTACAGCTATAAAATTCAATTTTTCCTTGAAAAATCTATATTTTTCAAAATCAAAAAATCAAACTTTACTAACTGTTCATTTGATTTAACCTTCGTGAATTTTTTTCTGAGAAATTCGATCTCTGTGAATATTATTCATATTTCTGACAAATTTTCACAGTTGTAGCTTGTAATCGTGAATAATTTATTACTAAACATGGAGGTTATCATGTTGTGAATTTGAATATGCTTAATATAAAAAGTTTCAACATAGTTTTTGACATTTTTATGGGTGAAAAATCTAAAAGTCAATATTTTAAAAAAATTCAGTTTCAATTTTCAAAAAAAAAAATATTTTAAAAAATTTCAATATTTTTTTTAAAAATTAAATATTTTAAAAAATTTCAATATTTTTTTTAAAAATTAAATATTTTAAATTTTTTCAATATTTATTTAAAAAAATTCAGTTTTAATTTTCAAAAAATTTAATTTTCAAAAACAATTAATATTTTAATAAATTTCAATATTTTAAAACAATTTCAAAATTTTAGAAAAATTCGATATTAAAAAATAATATTTTTAAAAAATTCAATATTTCAAAAGAATTTCAAAATTTTAGAAAAACTCGATACTAAAAAAATAATATTTTAAAAAATTTCAATATTTCCATTTTTTTGAATGTATTAAAAGAATTTCAAAATTCTAGAAAAATTTAATATTAAAAAAATCAATATTTTTTTTAAAAAAATATGTTGTTTAATGTTTTAAAAATATTAAAACTTATTTTTAAATTTTCAAAAATTTTTGAAAATCATGTTTATTAAAAAAATCTAATTAAATCTTCTCAAGAGAAAAATAAAAAACTAGTTAATATCCTTTTTGTTCAAACATCCATTTTCTCATTATATCTTTCTGAAAAAAATTCCCTTGTCAATCAACGCTGGTATCTACCCAACAATCAGATCTCCAGAATCAATCTCTGTTTTTTATTCACATCTTTTTTTAATTTATTTAGGGATTGATTTTTGAGAAGTTAATTTTCATGTTCATTTTATATATTTTATTTTCCAAATTTTTATCCACTGGCAAGAATCTCAAAACAAGCCTGCGACGAAGACTGAGAATTAGAAAGAAAAAAAGATTCAAATAAATTATACGTGCAGAGAAGGATTAACATCTATCATTCCATAGGATATCTAATTTTTCTTCACATCCATTCCATAAATAACTGATTAAAGTGAAAATGAAATGGACAGAGAATTTCATATTAATAAGCAATAATGAAAAGAACATGGGAAGGGAAAAGAAGGTATAAGAAGAAAAAAAATGGAGTAAGAAAGAACAAAAAAACTTTTTTTCGTTTAATGCCACAAAATAAAGGGCGAGACTAGGGGATATCTTTAATAATAAAATGCAATAAATTATTTAGACACGCTATAAAGGAAAGAAGAAAAAAAATGAGAAAAAGGAAAAAAACAATTCCTTTTCAAATGAAATAAATAACAGTTCGTATATATACACAGTCAGTCATATCTACCATGCCATGCCATACGTATGAAATGTATAAAATTCTGAAATGGGAGATTAGTTAACAAAAATACATTTTTTTCCTTTCTTGACTTGTAATTTATTGCCTTTATGGAAGTTTGTACATTGCATGCACATTTCTGTTGTTGTCCGGAAAACGGCAAAATTTTGCACTAACAAAAAAATAAAATAATTTTCGATATCTTGTTATTAAAATCGAAAGAAACTCGACATGATGTTCAATATTTTTTTTTGCCTCAACTCAGAACATGTCGAGTAAGAGACAGCACAAAAAAATTCTAGCGATTTGCCGATGTGATGAGGAGAATAAACCGTTTATCATTCCACTCAGATCTCTCCCTGATAAAAGAAATTTTTTTATTGCGCTCCAACGTAGATTTAAATTAACATACATTCATGTTTTTTTAATGAGATTCCCATAAAAACGTCAAAGTAAATGAATCCATCACGACACAAACAAAAATCAAGTATTAAAAATAAACGTAAGAGGAGAACAGAACTCCGGCTTTGAAGACAGCTTATTTTGAAGGGATTATTTTTGGTTGATGTCTTTGGGTGCGAGCAGTTTGTCTGGATTTTGAGGGAATTTTTATGAAATGGATTTTTGAATTTCTGTATAGCAGGAGCGTAGTCAGAGTAAATTAAAGAAAATTTCCATCAAGGTGGTTTGATACCCAAAGCACCCCCTGAAAATTACCCAAAATTCCAGAATAAAGTCTAAAGACGCAGGCTTAACCAGCATTTATGTCCAAAACCTACAAAACTTTCCACTCCCAGACAGAAATGCAGCTCAAACTCAACTTCAAATGCTCAGTAATGAATCACATTCAATGACGACATTTTCTGACTCGTTTTTCCATTGAAGTTTCATTTCCACTTATTTTTTACTTTCATTCCTAGATAACGACGCTTGATGTATGTACATACTCAATTTCTAACTATAGACTAACGTCTCTTCCTCATAGCATTACTCATGCATAGAATATTCGTTGACTAGATAGAAAAAAACCAACAATGAAGGTGAATAGCAACAGCTTATTAGCTTGTACTGCATTGCTTGTAGAAAATTGAATTTATTTACGTGACATGTTGAAGATTTGAAGGCTTTTTACTATCGACTTGTATGTATCATTAATTGTAATTTATTGAAACTTAAATCTTATTGCAAAATGGCACCAATGATTATCGGAATGGAAATTGATCTGATCGGCGGAGTAATAAATGACATTAAGTCGAGAAAAAAAGATGTATAAAAAATTCCATCCAAAAAATATTTTTTTTAAAAAATATAATATGGAAATTTAATTTTTTTTTCCAAAATCCAATGAAATTCAGACGATTCAGCCATTAAAATATATCTGGATTTACACTTATTCCTTTCGTATACAATTTTTTTCTTCTTCATCATCACTTCTTAAACACTTAAATGGAGAAAATGTCACATAATATACAATACTTTATTGCTTTTTGTATCAGGAAAAATATATATTAAGCTTCACATGACATTAAAGATATTTTTTTTCTCTTCTTCAATTCTGTTCGTTCATCTTTGAAATGGAGAGGAAAAAAACCTGTTTCGATTGGAATTTCAGGTTTTTTCTTACAAAAGGGAATTATATTTTTTATAAAAAATTTTAAAACTAGCTATAGAAGTGGATACTCCTGGAACGATCAAAGCGCAGTTTTTGAAGCTGAAAGATAAGTTTGAAATAATTTGAAAAATAACTGTCAAAAAACATTTGAAAAATAACGGTCAAAAAATATTTAAAAAATAACGGTCAAAAAAAATTTGAAAAATAACGGTTAAAAAATATTTGAATAGTAACGGTCAAAAAGATTTGAAAATAACAGTCAAAAAATATTTGAATAGTAACGGTTAAAAATATTTGAAAATAACAGTCAAAAAATATTTGAATCTACAATCATCTCTTTTGATTTCTTTGAAAATTGGAGTTTAAATTGGAGACAGATGGATAGAACGATCCTTAGATGGACAGACAAAATGCAGACACTAGTGACTTCTGCCTTTAGTAAAATACGCTAAAAAAATAAAGTCCATTACTGAATGCTCCAAAGATATATTTTAAAGTAGAAGGTCTTTGAAATCTTTATCGACATGAGAAGGAAACTTTTTTTTCTAAGTCATTTTACTGCTTCTTTAGAAAATTATTTAAATTTCTGGAAAACTATTATGGAGTCTTAACATTTTGTGTAGTCATAATGTATGATTTTTATAGACATTCTTGACAATTCAATATAAGTTATTTGAATTTTCTCACATGGACTTGATATTGTCCAGCAAACGAGGTTCAATATACCTTACACGTTGTGTTTTTTTATTTATTCTGTGTGCTCTGCGTGTGTTTTGAACTATATTGATACTTGTGGATAGAATTTTATGGACTAATAATTATCATTTTTTAGGCGACATAAAATATTTGACGCAAGTGAATTTTTGTCATATTTTTTTATTTGAATTAGTGACTAATGATACTTAGATTCTTGGATGGAAAGTGCAATGACTTGGATAAATTGATTTATTGAATTTAGGGATCAGAGAGGAGGACTTACTGTTATTATGGGGAATAAAGAGGTAAAAAAGCGATAAGTCCTTTTTTTAAAAAAAAAAAATAACTGTCTGCATTTTATTCATGATATGAAATTGCTGGGAATCGAACCCACGTCTTTACATAATTATGAGTTATGCAAAATTATTGTCTATTGCTTAACCATTCGGTTATATAGTCTTTAATATCATAGTTGCAGATTCGCCTACCCCTTCGATACCACAGACTCAACTCTGCTCCAATACTATGCTCTATATCAAGTCTAGTCCCCTGTTTCGTTTTGACCATGACATTTTTTATATTTGGATGCCTTATTTTATTAAGTTTTGCTAAATTTTCTGTTCATAATCTATTTTATGGAACCGTCAAGTCTCAACCAAAGCCTGAATTTTCAATCACCAATTTCACCATTAATTAAGTCACTCTGCTGTAAATATCATCTTCTAATCTAGATCAACATAAATGCTCTTTAAAAGTGCCATAAAATTAATTTTAAGTCATTTTTAGGGCAAGGTCATTAACCCGTCTTGTGGTTTTGCTCCTTTACAAATTTTCTCCATTCTTAACCATCAAAATTGTCAAATTTTTAAAGGCTTCCACACAAAAGATATATATGCACAAAAATAATCACATTTATAGTTTAAAAAACCTAATAAAAAATTTATTTTAAAATAATCATTTTTAAATGATTGTAAAGCCATATAATGTATATATCTGTGGCAGAAGCGAAGCAATTGAGTGTGTATATGTGTGTATAAATAAAAAAAAATTCTTGATGGTATTTTAAATAGGATTTTTATTACAGTCTTCATCATAAACTTCTTTTCTCTCTCATTCATTTTTTTTACTTCTTAAAATCACCTTATTTCAACGATAATAGACACATCATCCACACAATCCACAGTAGTAGTAATGATTTTTTAATAGACAACTTTTATACAGATCATAAATGCTTTTTTTCGACTTAATTGTCGGTCCATAATTCAATATTTTGATATAAAAATTAATGACATCAATCGTCTATCAGCTACCAATTTTTGACATAAAATAAAATTTTTGATGATGATGAAAATTAAAATTAAAATCAATAAGCATACACTCTTTTAATGTGCCATTATTGATTGAAGATGAGAAGACTTTTTTAATCTTTTTTGATAAAAAAAATGCAAATCAATTTTAATTAAGTATAATATCCGGATTTTATGATGGGAGAAATCGCTTCCATCCCTTGAGTTTATGTCTTCTCCTCTACGCACGCCATTTAGATTAACTTTCTACCATTTCTAATTTATTTTCTTTTTCTTTCTTCTCGTCCTATTGATTGTGGCTTCATGTGCAGTAATTCTCATAGGAAATTTCTTTTTTTGAACATACATTTATTTTTATTATTTGTTGTGTGTTATTTGCTTCCAACTGTTTTTTTCCGTATTTACTTCTCTTGTAGGGGGATTGCTGGATTTGCATGAAATTTATGTTTGAGATGCGACATTTTGTCCATTTCTCTTTTGTTCTATGACTCATGGGATTTTCTGCAGCAGTACCTGTTCTCACATACGTCTTCAGATTATATCAGGTCCAAGTGACGTATCGTATAATTTGACTGGTCACATAAGCTCCAGTGATTTGGTGTACTTTGTACGGACGCTTATCTAAGCATCCAACCCTTAATTGCGGTTCTATTTCACATTGAGCTTAGGTGTGGAAGCACCATGTTTGTGATAAATGAACGTTTTTGCCTCTATCTCGGAATGCTCTGTTTGGATGCTTTAACTTTGAACTGTAACATAGGAATGTCCAGCTTGACTCTTTATATCTTTATGACGGACGTAACATACCGCAATTTTACATTTCAAATATTCAATCTATGTAACTCACTTATTTTTCATTTATTTTTATTAATTAATACGAACTATGTTTATAATTGACATTTATTTTTTTTTGTACAACCAATACCTTCTGGTAAATAAACATATCTATCTATCTATCTATCTATGACGGAAGAAAGTGAAATTTTCATCATGGTTGATTTTATGTTCTTGGTTCTTTAATTATCGATTTTTTTAATTTTAATTAATTATGAAATTTAAGATATTTTTTTCTGTGAATGAAAATGCATCATAATTTGCATTTTAATTATGATAATCTTGCTATTGGATATTAGATTTTTTTAAATGGCGTTATTTTATCTTTTTCAAATAAATTAGAAGAATTTTTAATATTTTTAATTTTTTAAAAATTAAGGAGTATATGTTTATCTACAGCAGTGGCAGTTAAACGAGACACTAGCTCATGACAAAATTTCAGGGACCATTCATAAATGATGTCACGCAAAAATCAGATTTTTGGACCATCTTCCTTCTTTGACACAAAATTTTCATACAAAAAAATTGCTATTGTCTAGAAGTATCAAAAAACATCAGATCCCCTCCTCCTAAACACTGGACATTATTTACGAGTGACCCTAAATCGAAATACGTGACCTTAGTTAATTAAAATTTAATATTTTAATGAATTCAAGTGATTTTTAAGTTTTTATTTTTTTTGGAACTTTTTGTGTGTCGTGGAACATTGTTTGAGCACCACTGAGTTAGGACAAATTTCAAAAAAGCTTACTTGACATTGACAACTACTCATATTTTAATGTAGACAAAAAAATTTCATTGTACATGGTTTGACATTTTTTATGAAAAATTCTAACAAATTTAAAATAATTTACTCCTTATCATCCAAAACTAACTTCCAATTTACAATCTACCCATCGGGTCTATTTTCGCATCATAACATTCAAAAATCCTCTGAAAATGTGAAACTGACCACCGACGTTGTTTAACGAATTTTACCAAAAATCTAACATTAAAATTAAAACTTTCAAATTTTAAAAATATTTACAAAAGTTCCTATTTCAATATTTTTCCATTAGCATTTGTCATTTACGGTTCAATATTCCATATTAAAAATCAATTTTCCTTCAAACATATTTTAAATATGAACGAGAAAACATTCCATTCAAAAATTCGTCATAAGCCATTCATCCATCCAACCGTCCCTACATCTAAACTTATCCTTCCCATACCAAATGAGAAAAGTATCAGAGAGAAAAAATTCCTCATTTCAATCGATGTGATGTGAAGCGGACTGATGAGTTCAAAATGAAATGGGAAAAAAGGCAGCAGAATACATTAAAATACACACTAACGTTACGCTTCATATTTTCTATGCTCGATATTTTTTTTCGAGTTTAGAGAAAATGAAAATACCATAGCAATGAGTGTGGGTATTATCTATGCGCAGACGCGACAGTTTTCGATATGAAGGAACAAAATTCCATTTCTATAAGTGCTTGTTATATAGATGAAGTATTTCTTAAATAAATCTTAGCGTTCCTCAAAAATGCATTTATCATCCACGGATGGGAAAGAGAGTCACTGTCAGCATATGAAGAAAGATGTCATAAAAAAAATTATGTAGCAGGTATTAAAGCTGCAACAACTCTTTTATTTTTTATATAGATATTTTCTTTTTTCGTAACTAGCATTGTATAGTGAGAACAAATTGTGGCAGTTAACTTCTTAGCCCTTAAATTTACTTTTTATGTTAGAGATACTTAGAGCAGCGTGCCTCTTCCCTTCTTCTTTTTCTATTCATCTGCTGTGTTCATTTGCTTAGAAATAATCATACGTGAGTAACTAAATGTATGTATATATGCATCTACTCTCGTATAGTTGATAAAATATTCAGTATCTTTGGGAGCTGGTTTTTTGAGGGATTGATGTGGTTGAGCATTCACTTTGGTCTCTAGCTAGCTATTTATAGGATTGAAGGCATGTGATGATGAATGGGGGTTATAGAGTACAATTTAGGGAAAGTGGTTTTCAAAGTGTGTGCTACAGTACACTAGCTGACCCTTGAGAGTTTCGTAAACCAAAATTGTATTTAAAAATTGTTGAAGTTCCAAAATTTTACTCGACACACCTGGGCTAGCTTTCTTGGTGTACATCTATAAATACCTCTACACCAGGGGTACCCCAGGGGTATACTTTACTGCTATATCAGGGGTACCCAAGGGTTATACCCTACCTCTACCCTAGGATATACACAAACCTCTAGTAGGGTTTTAATACTAACCTCAATTGAGGTCAATAATATCCTTTTGGGACTCAAAATATCCCCAAGTCCTCAAAATGACAATTAGAATACCACAGAATGATAAAAGTTGAAAAATACTGATTTAAGGGCATAACTAGAAGGAGGAGGGAGTTATTATTTTTGCGAGATTTAGATTAATCTAAAGTGAAGAATATTTCTGTCGAGGAGGACTTCCTGAATATGCCTCTGGTACCAGAATTTGAATCCAGCAGGTTCATAGCTATAAGATAATAAGACATTATGAAAAAAATACAAAAAATGCGCTAAAATTACCCAACTTCCAAAACAAAAACTTCCCAATAATCTATCTTGTGTATATTCAATCCATACGCATGGAGACTAAAAAGAGAATGAAGAGAGAAAGAGAAAAGAGACGATAATAATGATGAGGACGAAAATGGTCGATTTCTGGTTTCCTTCTTGCTGTGTTAAATCATTATTATTATTGCTATTGTTGTTGTTCATTTCCCATTTGCAGTATAGAAGCAACTTAGCTTAGCAATGTTCCTGACTAAAAAATATATATTTTTTCAAATACGTCGAGAGTAAGCACAGCAGTAAGTGTATATAAAAAAATTGTATAATTTGTTTCTTTCCTTCACTTCATTCGTTCATTTTGATTGTGTATTTTAGTGTGTGTTTGGCTCTTTCTCTCTCACACACTGCCTTGTGTTCTTTCATGTTCGCTTCCATTGAAATCATACGGAAAATTTTCTGCTGGTGTGCTGTTGACTGCTTTTTATATTTTTATACAATTTCTTACATACGAAAAAAATAAAACATTTTTCATTCTTCTCATTTCGAATCGAAGCGAACTCACGGGATGATGAAAATTGCTTGTTGTTAGTAAAGTTTTAAATGCTCGCGGGTGAAGAAGTGAAATAAATAAATAATATAATATAAAATAAAAAAAACAGTAACAACACACAAAAAAATATAAATAATACAGCAATAAAGAAGATATGAGAGAAAAGTGTGTAAAAAAATTATGCACCACACAATAATTTTTTCATTTTATTTTTATTTGATTCTATAAAATAATAAAACCATAAATTTTTATAGTTGTATGAAATAAAAAAGGCACCAAACCGTAGTATCAATTTAAATACAAAACAATCTTTCACAATTGACAATAAACTCATAAAAAAGCCAGGAACTGAGGAAGAGTTCTTGTAAAGATAAAAGTGAAAGGAAATTTTTTATTATTGTCATTTAAACAATTTTACAATCTAAACAGTGAACAAATTTAGTGTGTGAATTAAATTGAGTGTGACTTTAATCGTTTTATGACCGATTGTTAGGACAAATTTTCATCGTAGTGCAATTAATTTACTTGATCTTTAAAAAAACATAATTTCCAAACTGTCTGAAGGTTAATATAATCAAAATTTACTACTTTTATGTAATTTAGATGCTTCGCATTGTTTTTTTTTGACTCTTGATTTTTCGTAGTTTGACTAAAAATAATCAATTTAAATTGCATTTTATTAAGGTGTATGATTAAATTGAAAATTTCAATTTTCTATGGTTGTTATTGCCATTATTTCTGCTCTTTATTTCATTTTAATTACTATTTTTTTTGTTAACATGTGTAATGTGTTGAGAAATCGGTAATGAGATTTTCGTTTTGTTATCAGCAGCCTAAATATATGTGTTTATGAGTAATGCGAATTTTTAGTTCACTTGCGTCAAGGTTTGTTCACTAAAGTTGCATAAGTTGATGTCGTCATGAGCAGGGTGTGTGTTCAGCACCCCAACTATGGCTTAACATACCCCCAAAAATATGAAAAGTCATTCAAAATCGCTAGAATTTTAAATTTCATATTTTTAGACACCCCTTGTCCCAAATTTCAGGCTACACCACTGGTCCACACGTGAATCAGACTTATTTATTGTCCATGATTTACTATATCATCTAAATTTATTTTTTTTGTGGCATACGTGATAAAAAATGTCTGCAAAAACTTGAAAACCTGCTTGAATGCAAAAATGGTTGTAAATTTTTTTTGTCAAATATTTGGTGAAAAATGCACCTGTAAATTTATGACTCTATAATATTTTTATTGTCTCTAGTCCGAAGTGTTTGGTTTACTGCCTCTTATTAGCAAGACAAAAGGGGGCTTGTTTCTGTTTTTTTTTTGTTTTGGAAGATTTTATAATACTGAATGTTGTTAATCCTTTTATTGAACATGAATATGCTTCATTGAGTGATTTAAGAGCTCATTGTTGTTCATTGATATTTGGAATTCAGAATTTGATTTATTTTAATTTTTTTTTCGTGAATTGATCAATGGATTTTTTGTAGATATCGAAGTCGTCTCAAATCAACTATATTTCTTACAAAATTCGTTTCGACTTCGATGTTTATCCGAAATCAAGCTGTGATTTGATAAATTAAACTTTCACTTTGTAGACCTTTGGCATCAATTATTGTGAATTCCTTATTAAATGACTAGTAAGACATGTCTACTAGATGTAAATTTGGATATTGATAGACCTCAGCACTTAAATGTTAAGATTTGAGTTATAGAAAGCCACAATTTAAAGAAATATTTGATATTTTGATAGCATTTCCCAATATTCAAAGAGCTGTGCTTAATATTGAATCAAATCATCAAGCTTAGAACTAGTTTTTGTAGATTAGACTACATCCTGTATTCAGAATTTTTAAACAAATTCTTGAAATGCAAGAAAGCTCTTTCTAGGCTGACCATCTGATTGGTTTTTCAGAGGACTGTCCTCTATTTTTTTTAATTTTTCAAAAATTAAAAAGATTTGTAATGTTCTAATTCGTCAAGAAAGCGAATAAAACCAGTCGACATGGGGGATGTCCTCTATTTTTCTTGAAAATGTCTGGTAACATTAGCTTTTTCTCAATACATGTGACCTGAATTAAGTTGAAATTTGAGAATATTGCTTGAAAATCTTGATCAAATGTCTAATTTAGAATCTACTGAATATTTTTCCATAAAACAATTTTTGAAATCCCCCTCGAAAAATTTCTAGCTACACCATTCGAAATGGTTGCATTGTGAATATAAAATTAGAACATAACCTTTAAAAAATATCAAAATTAGATCTCATTATTTTTTCAAGACCTTCAAAAACCACTTCAGGTCAAAAGGAAGATGATCATCATGACTTTTCCATTACCTCATCTTTACCCTTACTTTCTTACATCATAGATTCAAAGAAAACATTAAAAGAATATGCAAAACTTTAGTGAAGGAGCCTTGAGTATGCATATAATATTTTATGACTAATTCTATGCCCAATAATGCATGTTCCTTTTGTGTACATTTTTATTATTTTTATTTTTGTTTACTCATACAAATTATTCAACTCTTTTTTCAAATCTCATACGAGTGTGAGAAGCAAAAAGGCAAATCAATAAGCTAAATTTCCATGACTAATTCGTGTTTCATGTTTGCACTTTTCCATAAAACTGCATGGATATATAATTAACGAAAATTTGTTTCAATTTGCTGTGTAATTGAAGCATGTATTTCAAGGTTAGATGATAACAAAAACTTTTATTAAAAAATTAAGAAAAATAATTTTCCATGAATTAAAGGCGTATGTTGCTTCGTGCTGCAAGACGCAAGATTAAAAATGTGATAGAAAACAAATCTAATCAAAGCTCTATTTTTCATTTTTATTATCACTCCAATCATAAACCTATAAAAGCGAAAATAAACAAACGATAAAAATTTAATTATAAAGCGACGGTGATAAATTTTCGAGCACATATTTAAAAGGTAACAAGCAAGGGCACACTGTATGACAAATATAAAATATATAAAAAAATGAGAGCCATTTTATGTTGCTAAATGATGGTCGATAAAACTGTCGCAGCTATTTTATTAGTTTCACGGTCTATAACAAATGAAGGAAGGAATAATTTTCTCTAGTTGCTCATTATTTTGAGGATATTTGGGCAGAGTTGAGAGCTGCTGATTTTTTTGACACCATTCTTACCAGATTTAATTAAAAAAGTCAACGGAAAATGAGAAAAAAAAAGAAATTAAAATATTTTTGAAAATATAAGGTAATCCACAGGACCTATAGAGAGTGTCTATGATAGACAAAGTCATTAGCAAGCTGGCCATCTTTCTGACAACTCTGTAACTCGACAATAATGCAATTTAAGTTGATTATTTTCTTATAAAAGTAAATTTTTACATTTAAATTTCAAATGAACTCGATGAAAAAAATCCTTTTATTAAAAAAATCCTTTCAGCTCATTACCTTGGCTGATTATTATTTTACTACACGATATATGCCAAATAGATGTTCTCAATGAAGCTTATTGATTATGACAATGTTTAAAGAAGCTGAATGAACGAAAAATATTAATTGCTTTATTGTTATATCGTTATGATTGTTAAAAGAGGTAATTACTTTTGTTTATTTTATATATTTTTTCATTTATTTTACTTTCTATATTTATTGGGTCTTGAAAAACACTTATATGGAAATTTCATTTTGCATTAATTTAAATTTTTTTCCGACACGATAAAAATATATATTTTTCTTTTACTTTAATTGACTGAAAATATTTTGCTCAATTTATTTGAATTAATTTTTTATCAATTTAAAAATAATATACTGGTGACATTTATTGTGGGATGGCGAGTCAATCGTTAACTGTTTGAATAATTTATGAGTTTTTTGAATTCTTATAAAAAATGCATATTTCTGGGGCGACATTTTGAATGCAAATGTAGGCTGTATGGTGTAATTTAAATGTCGTATTTCATTGATTGTGGATCAAAATGTCAATTTTGGCGATGATTTTACTTAAATTTAATTTTTATTTTTTTTTTAATTTGAAATTTTCAAACAAAATATCAAAAAAGTCAATTTTTGGTTCTTTTTGATTTTTAAATTTTTTTTGAAGGGTTTGAAAGTTGAATAACTGGAAATAAAAAGGTTTTTCAACATTTGATTCTAGTTTAAGGACAAAATACGGAGCTCATTTACTTTCAATTTTATTTCTATAATTTCAAATCATTATTTAAAGTTACATTTTCATCACAATAACTAAGTTTAACTTCTTCTATTTCAAATCTCATTCAATTTCTATGCTGTGAAGCTTAATAAGTTTCTAATTCTCCTGGTACCATAAAAAATTATAATTTCAAAACAACAACAAATCCCGTCGTATTATTAACTTCAAATCATTATTTTCATGCAAATTATAACTTAACAAATCTTTATAATTGAGATAACTTTGAATTAAAAACTGCTCGCGATCATAAAATTACGATTGTCTAATTGCAAAGGAAATATCATTTTATGGCTAATAATTTTAACGATAGAGGCGTATTGACCTAATTCAGATTTCAATGGGTCATGATACTAAAATAATTGAGACTATGTTAGGAATATAATTAGTGGATTGGATCTTTTTTGATGTCTTTTTAAGGGATTAAGTACAAAGTTGTTGAGTTTATGAATGGAAAATTATGGGAATGTGGAGGAAATGAGATCGTGAGGAGGTTTTGGCTCGATATTCTAAGGAATTCTATGACCTAGAATGGCTATATTAATTTTTAAATGGCAAAATACACATAGATGCAGTGACTTTTGAAAAGGCAATCGACCAGAACCATAACTGCAGCTCAAAGCATCCCATAGTAGGGTTGGGGTGCAAAATCGAGCAACAACAGACAATAAAACTACTAAATCAAGCTCAACAAGATCATACTTTAAAGTCCTCGTGATTCAAAACTGCTGTCTAATTAGTTTCTGACAACTTTGTTTCCATAATGATTCATAAATTTTCATTTAGTTTCACACGATAACACGGGGAATCATCCAAAGACCTATTTTTGACACTCACGACTCTCAAATCGTGCCTCTCCCTTTGTTAAACGCGTCACTAGCAAAAACCTTGGTTTTAAAAATTGCAAGAAAAATAATTTAAATGAAAGTTTAGTTTTATAAAAAGAAATATTCGTGAAAAACATAAAAAGGAAAAAAAATCAAAGCTTCAAAGCCACGAAATGAGTTTAAAGTACATAAAAAAATATCTCAAAGCTCATATATTTAAAATAAACGAGCATTTTAGTAATCATTAGTCACAACAAAGGAATCCTCAGAGATTTCAATTTCGTTGTGTGATTTAGAGCACTTCCGACGCCAATGATGGTTTTAGAATGGCCAATAAATTTTGATTGATTGACCACATCATACATTACACTCACAAAAAAAATAAAATAAAGAAATTTTTTAGTGGATATTAACATTACTTTTATGGACCAAATGCTTGAGCCAGGTGTTACCATTTAGTGGTTTTTAAATTGTTGGCAATTCACATAATATAAATTATCATTATTACGATATTATTAACGTATATAAACATTTATATGTCCTTATATTTTTTTTTATTTGATCTCCTCCACTCACAGAAAACAGTGAAAATCACTTAAATCACTTTTTTTTATCTCCCAATTTCTCCCATCTCACTCACTCAATCATCAAGATGACGACGACTGATGTTGATGATGATATAAATATAAATTTGTATGTATTTACAGCGTACTCATATAATATGACCAATGATATATCGTCAAGTATGATACAAATATTTTTATTTATATGTGAAATTAAGACATACAATCATCGATGTGTGTGATTTTATAACTTCTTTAAAAGAGAGAGAATTTTTTTTGGGGTCGTCCATAAATGACGGTTAATGAAGAATGGGATTTTTAGAGCTAGATGCCTTGCTGCTAGTTAGCTTAAATGGCTCGGTGACGCTCTTTAGTGCTCAGGTAGCTAAAAATTGTAAATCTTATCCAGGAAACCTGGGTTCGAATCTTGGCATGTCATCTTGTCATTTTTTTAAATCAAAGGCCTTTAAATTGAAGCTCATAGTCACCCTTTGATGCTGCAAACCGTATCACAGAGTGTCATACACCCTCAAACCCCCCAAAAACCTAGACATCATTTCTTAACGACCCCCATTTCTCTTAATATAAGTACAGCATATAAAAATCCATATCGCGGGAGTGAAAAAGGGAAATGAAAATTTATGAATGATACAAAAAATTGAGAGACAGAGGCAAACGGAAAAGAAATGAGCGTATACAAACTTTGTCTTTTTATTTGGTGTAATAACAATTATATTTTTATATTTATTGTCAACATTATAGTATGCAACATAAAATTTATTTGGCATTAATTTCTTGTGTAAACCATAAATGAATGAATATAGAGATGTATATTTCTTTTTCCATTTGATGGTTCCTTGAGACGAAACATAATGCATTTTACATACATATGAATTTTTTTTTCTTATTTGATTGTTTTGAGAATGAGTTGTGAAATTTGGACTTTGTTGTTTAATGCCGGGGGTAATGGTGCATTTTTTTATGATGCAGATTTAATATTTTGAATATTGTTGAAGACAACGAATATTTTTGAGGAGTTGGAAAGATGTAATGGATGATTGAAACTAAATTATATGAGATTTAAGTTTTTTTTGTAAATTATTTCAAAATATGGGGGTTTAAATAGCTACACCAGGGGAGTAGCCAGAGGGTGTACCCCCTTCTAGATCAAAATTTAATAAGACTTTTTAATTTTTTTATTTTTAAAATCTAAATACTAATTTTTTTTACAAAAAATGATAAATAAACCTTAATCTCTTAAAAAGTATAAAAATTTAATACAAAGGCTAGATTACTAAGGTGCTTATGATAGTTAAACGAATGAGGGTTTGCAGGGTCACTGTGCTCACACCTAACTAGACTTTATAGTGGAATCCAAACCTGTCCTATAGCCTTCAAAAGGAGGTTTTGATCTTCAGCATTCTGTAACTTAGCTATAGCTATTAATATTTATTTCACGTTTGTTTGTAGTCAAGAATTTTGAATATAAATACTACAATGTCAGGAAGAAATATGAATTCTCGAGTTTCAGAAATATTAAATTTCATGTAGAATGATTATTGAATATTTTTAATTTTAATGCCACATTTTATGAGTTCAAGTTCTGTCAAGAATGATTTGAAATTTTCCGTAAATGCAAGAATGTTTTTGCCTTTATGTAGTTAAAATTAGTACTTTTTAATATTTTAGAGCAGGGTAGAGGTGCATTTAGGTTGGTTTAGGATTGAAAATCCCTCAATTTTTCGAACTAAATCCTTCTATAAATTTCAAAAGATACAAAAAATTAGAAAATCTCTCAAAAGTTCTTCCAATTACACCCCTGTTCCAAAAATACCCAAGAAAAAAATTCAGGTCAAACAATATTCCCTCAAATTCCTACAAAATACGATCACAAGAAGTCACAAATCATAAATTCATGAAATAAATCGCAATAAATAGGGGACAGCGTCTTACCAGATTAAAATTGAAAGAAAATTTATGCCATTTTTAATTTTATTTGAGTTTCTCTCATCTAGCCCCTCTCATCAAGTCTTAAAATAGTCGGACGCTTGAAGCATATTAAACATTGTTGAAAACTTTGCTAGATAAACATGTTCCGATAAGACATGATGAAAATTTTTGTTTTCTTCTGGCATTAATTGTTTGTAAATCATAAAACAGCATAAAGAAAATCCAAGCAGAAAGATGGAAAAAATAGCAAATGCAAGACGTGATTCACATGAAGCACAAAAAAAACTTTTATGATTCTTTTTATATTTTTTCTTATGTGTATGCTACAAACTGCCAAGTAGGGCGGTGGCTCCCGAAAAAAAGAAAGAAAAAAATTATACAAGCAAAAAAATAGCAAGCACAAGTGCTGTCATAAAATGGCAGAAAATGCTCAAGCCATTAGTTTTTCCTTATATGACTAGATTTTTATAGTTTTTTGTTGATTTGGGAAAACAAGAGTGAATAGGAGAAATGGCAACAGCAGCAAAATGATGAAGAAATGCTTTTATTTTGATTAAGTTTTGTAATGTAATAAATTTTTTGCAGTACTCATGCTGAAAATTAAATTTATTTTTGTTTGTTCTCTCCTCGTGTCTATGCAAAAGCATAAAAAGTTTTCGAACAAAAAGACGTGGAAGTCTCATAGGAGTTGGTCGGAGGAAAGGGTTTTGAATCTGAACAGTTGTGAAATATGTTTGAATTTTTAAATTATTTAGATTTGGAGGGGGTTGTGAGTCTCTATCGGGTGATTTTATAGGAAGTCATGTATTTTTTAAACAAAATTATAGCAAATTTCGTACTACAAGAAAGTACATTTTAGTAGATTCTATATTTAAACTCTTAAATATGGACTAGTTCCTTAGGTGTATTTAGACCTAAAGGGTATTCAAGAAGGAGGCTTTACAGGTCAAAACGACCCCTCGATTACAATTTTTTTTGCTAGTTTTCCAACAAAAAAATAACATTTTCTTCATTTTCTGGAGTTTACGCTAATTGTACTTAAGATTCTGATTTGAGCGAAAAACTGAAACTAAACATTTGTTTTCGTGAATGATTTTTAATTCCTATTGTAATTTTAGCAAGATTATTTTAAATCAAATATAGAAATCTACAAATTACAATAAATTTCATTCAAAAGTAGAGGTTCAAGTCCTTCATTATTAAAATATTCATTAGAAAACATTATTCTGGAAGTTTTTTTTTTGCATATTTTTGTTTTTTTATAAATTTCTTAGCAAGTTCTGTGAATTCAATAAATATACTTTTAACTAAACTAAATATTTGAGCTCTGATATTTTATTTTTTAATTTGCCTCAACCAATTTCTAAATTACAAGTGTTTGACAGCTAACCCTTCAATATTGAGACCTAGACAATTAGCGTCTGTAGTTACACTAATGCCTCACTTTTGGATTTATATCCTGCATTATTTATTTTTTACCTATGAGCAATAATAACATACAACCAATTTTATAAACTAACCCCATTCTAATGACTAAACACCAGAAGCACTCAAAGATTCCCTCATTAAAATTGCACTCAAAATCAAAATCCACTTAAAATCTAAATAAAATAAATTCAAAATATTCGTGCAGTGCTAATTAACGCTGAATAAAAAAACCATACAAAAAAGTACGATAATTTACCAATTAAAATTTATGGCATCCTTTTTTCTTAATTAATAAATTGTTTTAAAAGGTATGAAAATAATCATCATGCGCTGTAATTCTTTTTTCGTTATGTTATTTATTCGAATGTGGTAGCAAAAGCAAGGCAGTTAAGTAATAAATCTATAAACACTAAATAAACATACCGAAAAAAAAACAAATATAAACGGAACAAAAAATAAGTGTAAATATGAGCTCATATTCTTTATTGTTATTGCATCTATAAAATCATTTACTGATGCCTTTTAATGCTCAAGTAAAACATCTTTCTTAGGCATGTGGAATATGTGGAATAAAGAACCATTTAAAGGCATAACATTCTCATTTAGTTTTATTTTATCAAAAAGACAAAAGAAATGAGGATCATAAATGGAAATACGTGAATGAGAATGGAATGGAAAAACCGCCAAACTCCTTCATTCTTGGGATATGATTTTTATGATCTATTTATTTGTCAATTCATATTGATACGCACAAATATACATGATGATAATAATAATAAACATCATAATGAATTATTAAATATTTAATATCCAAACCGAAATAATCATAGACTGATGATAAACAGATCAGATCAATTTTAGTGTTGATGTGTGGAAGGTACTCAATAAAAGTAAAAATTATTTGTTTGGTTATTACTTATTAATTTATTAGCAATAACAAAACTGATTTTTAGTGCTTTTCTCATAAAAATCGGGAATAAATGGTGAATGGGAAAGAAATGGATGGTCATAATTTAACACTGCAATCTTTCTGGGTTTTTAAAAATTCTTTAGTTTAAAAAAATCGAGATTTAAATTTGATTTGTCGGTGCTTGAGTTTGAAATTTGAATATGAACGACTTTTTGTCAAACTGAATTAAATAAAAGTCAGTTTGAGTTTTTAAAATCTTAGTCTAGAGTTTATGGCAAGGGTTCGATTCCCAATATGATTTCAGTATATTAATGTGTTTTACACTTATAACAATGTTTTTTGGAATATTTGAAAATAATTTTAATATTTTGTTCAATTTTTTTATCTCAATTTTTTTACTTTTAAAAATGTTCAAGGTTAATTTTTTTGAAATATAAAGTTATCAAATTCTAAATTTAAGGAAACATTTAAATTTCATAGGTTCGAATCCTATCACTTTGCAAAAAGAGTAATTAATTCTTCTTTCTTGGATTAGATGATAAACTTTTAATTAATGAATTTTATTTTTTTAAAATTTTTTTACTTAATTATTTAGAAAAAAAATATTTCATTAATATCAATAGCCCATATACCAACAATTCAACAACAGTGCAGACATTTCCCACATGCAGTCATGTACATTACTATTCCTTTAATAATAAACTATGCATAATAAGTTGCACACAATGCAGTACACTATGTTAAGTCCATTTTTATGCATATTGAGTTTTCACTCCACAACCATAAGTCTTTTGATTGACAGCACATCCAAGAAATAATTCATTGTTGCACCGACTTAATTATGAAATAATATAGAATGTAAATTAAATATGTAAATTAAACAAACCGCACACAGCGAGAGAGAATGAACTAGTTTTATGGCTGTTTGGAGTATGTTGAGATAATTGAAAAAAAATGAAGCGACGGGAAAAGAGCGCAATCTACAAGTCGTAAAGAACATGACGAGGAGGGAATGTACTAGAATAGAAAAGATTTAAATTTTGAAAGTTCGTTTTTATGGCTCGCACGCAGCACTATCTGAGACATCTTTTTCTCTTTTCGTTTGTGTTGCGTTGCTGTTGGACTTGCCAATTGTGACAACGTTTTTTTACGAGTCAGCAATTTAAGAACATGAAACTTTTTGACCTTAATTACATGCAACAACTGCATTAAAATTTAACAACCTCAAAGTACCTTCAAGAATAGAAAAAGAAAGAAATTGAAAGCACGACGAAAAAAACACAATTTCTCCTCACCTGAAAACTTTTTATGACAACTAAAGTGACAGTAAAAATATTTATTTAGTATTATAAAATTCCATTCAAACATTTTCACGATATGGCAATAATAGGGTAATATATTTAAAGACTTTATAGCAAAACAGCAATTACATGTGCATTAATTAATAGCCTGTCAATTGGAAATGATTAAACAATAAATAGAATTGTTGATAATATTAAATTTAAATATTAATTTGTTAAGGTGGGAAAATTATTTGATTGAGGTGTGATTTGATGTAGTTTTAACGGAGTCTCTGCAAGCTCAGTTTGAGGATGGGCAATTTTTTGAGAAAAATAATAAAATATTTTTTAATTATCAATTATAGAATTTGTCGTAAAATGATAGGAGGTTGAGGTTTAAGATTTTTGCGCTATTATTAGAATTCTTAATTTAATTAAAAACATTTATTAATTTCTTATTTTTTTTATTAATTTAAAATTTTTAAAAAATCATGAACTGTAATTTTTAAATTTTAAAAACTTAATTCAAATTTTGAGTGTTTTTAGAATTTTTTTAATTTTTGAAATTCGAAAAGAAATAAAAATTCTTGTTCAAATTTAAATCTTTTTAAAAATTAAAAAATTTACATTATTTAAAAAAGTGTTAATTAAAAAAAGATTAATTTAAAAATTATCCATCCCTTGAAACTCAAAAAAAGTTTTAATTCTAATAAGAAGAAAGTTTATTCAATTTTCTACATCCTCTTCCATCTCTCCCTCTTCCTACATTCTCATCGCATGCCATTAAATTGTGTCCCTGCTAAAATTCTTAAAAGCTGCTTCCACTTCTAATGCATTTCAATCATGAATGTTAGATCATTAAAATCGATTGCAATAATGAGTTCGAGATTAAATTTATGGATGTGAATTGTCCCTACAGTATTTTTTTCTTCATGCTGTTTGCGATTAATTAGAAAAATATGTTTGCTTAATGCAATATGGTGCATAAATGAAGAATATGCGAATCTAGTAAATGTAATAATTATGAATCACTTTAGGAGAATTTTTAAATTAGCATAATTTTAATAAAATGATTTTATTAATAACCATTTACAGATTCCCTATCTATGGAGATCGATTTTATCGATTGAATATCTTTATTAGTTAAATTTTATGTAAATTAGAATCATAAACTTTCGTCAATATACGACAATTTTATGCAAAAAAATTGCTTAAAGCCAAAAAAGAGAGTTTAGATAATTTAAATTAGTCATGACTGTGCCTCGTATTATTTAAAAGTTTTCATTTTAGAAATATAAATTGTTGATAAAAAGCGATGTGCCATAAAATAAATAACATGAAATAGAAGGAATTCTACATTTCAAACAAAAAAATGGGGGTTGATAGAAATTTTTTATTTCACTAAGAGGATTTTCATGCTCTCAACAATTTTATTTTATTTTTCCTATTCTATATTGGAATATTATTCCTACATATCTAGTATCTTTCAAATCAAATTCAACTAACAGCAAATAAAGCCTTTCTGTGCACTTTACGTCTCCCTACATGGGGGTGGATTTTATTTTTTTCTTGGCAAGATTAAAATCAAAATCGATTTCATGCTGAACAAGAAGAATGGAAAATGGAAATGGAAGAAATTTGAAATTCAAATTTAAAGATTTTCTGCAAGTTGAATTGAAAGATTAAAGTATTTTTTTTCTTCTTTTGTGAGATGATTGCATTAAGTGTGGATGTCCTTAGGGGAATTTTGTGTAATAGCATTGTTTTCTTTAGATTGTATTTAGGGGTTTAGCTTGAGGGGTTTCTTGACCCCGTCCAAATAATATTATTTCTTATTTCTTTAACTTAATGTTTTATAAAATTTTGTTAGTTTTTTATTTTTTTTTTCAAAAATTATTATTTTTTTAAATTATTAATTTTTTTTTAAATTATTAAAAATAAATTATAAATAAATAAATTTTTGATTTTTTTTAAATTATTAAAAATTTTAAATTATTAAAAATAAATTATAAATAAATAAATTTTTGATTTTTTTTAAATTATTAAAAATTTTAAATTATTAAATTTTTTTAAAATTTTAAAAAATTTTTTATTTCAAATTAAATTAAAAAATTCAAAAGAAAACTCAACAAAATTCAAATTTTGTATAATTTTGTCCATAAATCAACCCAAATTCATCACAAGGACTCACCATCAACAGAATACAAAAAAAAATACATAAGGAATATAAAATATAAATTGAAGTATGAATTATTGAGTGTCTGTGCTGAATTTGATACAATTTGATTAAGTTTAATTGAAAAATTTTCTTACGATTGGAGCACATTAGCAAGGTTGATGCCTCCACAAAACTTGAACTTCAATTGAATTTTTATTCGTTTTAAATTGTCTTGATGCAAAATGAAGAAGAAAATTTTTTATTTTCTTTTGCCACACTGACGCACATTTTTAAAGATATTTAAAGCAGGCTGAATTAAGTTGGGCATCATTGCATGAATTTTCATCTTTTTTTTGGTTGAATAACACAGAAAAAATGTGTTTAATACCCATTAAGATTTTTTAATTAATTTTCGGGGTCGTTAATTAAATTTTTAATTAAAAGAAGTTCAATTTTAATTTCGAATTAATTAGATGGAATAATTAGGATGATTGTGAATATTTTTTTGAATGCTGATGATGATGATGAGGCGGGCATCTGTAAGTGAAAATCATTTCATGATTGCAAAAAAATGTGAGACTCGATGACCTCAAAACATAGAATTTGTTTTCAACATACAAATATATATAAAGCGGAATTTCATTTCATTTCGTTCGGCTTTGTCGGTAATTAAAAAAGTAAATTTCTTTCTCATCTCATTGCCGCCTCAATCTTTGACTTCAATGAATTTAAAAAAAATATTTTATTTTATTTCTTGCTTTATTTTTTTTAAAAATATATATATTTTAAATAAAAGAAAAATATGCGCATGCATATAAGCAGCTTAGCAAGAACGATGTCGCCACATTGCCTCGAACATATCAAGGGATAATCTCCATATCGATGCGATTACTTCTCATCAGCCTCCTCAATTGTATATAAATATCTGATTATTTAATTATCCAACGCCTCTGATCTCTCTCTCTCTCTCTGCCATCTTGTTGTCTTTTTATAATCTTTATTTATATTTATGTTAAAAAATATTTTTTTAAACCTTGTTAAAAAATCTCACAGGGTCTACATATTAAGCAGAAGAGAGATAACGACTGATTAAGATATTTTTATATGCTGTCATACAAATTACATTTAATCAAGTCATATCTATGTAAAAATATGGTCAGGCGAATATATTTATTATTTTAACAAAAACTGTGTTGTGTTTTTTTGTTAGTAATTATTGAAATGAATGTTGGGTTACTGGGAGTGAAAATTTTGTGGGTCCAGAACAATTTGGTGCGATTTAAGGTTCTCATATTTAAACTCAAATATTTTTGCAATTTTTTTTGGGAAGGTTTTAGTGCGATAATGATAAAGTTTAGGATAAAATGCAAAATTGATTAAACTTTTTAGTATTTTTGAATTAAAAATACTCAGTTTACTATCTGTAGCCAATAAAAAGGGGTTCTAAGCCAGTATCCCAGTTCAAATGACTCGAAAAGCAGCAAATTGCCTGGCTGAGACTCGAACCCATGACCTTTAAGTCGGTGAAGCTAGGTCCTAAATTCTAGACACCTACGTAATCGCCACCAACCCACTTCAGCTCAATTTTTAAAATCCAGAAATTTCCCTATTCAAAAATGAACCTAAACCTTTTTCACCACAAAGCCCCCTAACAAAAAATTAAAAATGTGGAAAATTATGAATACCACATGGAGCATCAAAGCTTAAACATTTTTTTTCTGGCTTGTTTTGTTTCATTTCTTCCCACGACGAGATGTATACACACATCAAGCGATTGCTGAAAGATACAAATGAACAAGATATGAAAAAAAACATTTTTTAAAAATGCGAGTTTGATAAGAAGAAACTCTTCAGAGAATTAAGGGAAAAAAGATGGAATTGAAGTGGCTCTTAATGGAACTTGAAAGAGAAAAAAAAAGATGAAACAAAAAAAAAAAATTAAAAAGCAGAATACGGGTTGGGATGTATCATTAGTCAAGAGTCTTCCATGTTTCTGTTCTTTTTCATACACTTACTTAAAATTATGAAGAAATCGATTGCCATGCACGCTCACCATTGCCGTCGGAAAAAAGATCAAAAAAAGTTATTTTTGTTTCCATCTTTTCGTGCTGTTCGGTTGTCAAAACTTGTTTCTGTGAATTTGTTCTGATGCATACATAAATTTATGCATGCACTGCTTTTTCTATGAAAAAAGGAGCAATTTTACGTAAGAAAAGGGATATTTCTGTTTATTATGCATGCAATAAATCCTTCGTTACATTTTTCCATGCCTTACTTTTCATGCCTTACTTTACATTAGCTCTGTTGCCTGCCATACATTCCTTGCGGGATGTTCTTTTGTTTATTGCATATTTTTTCTATTCATTTCTTTTTTGTTAACACGACTATTAAGGAATGAACCCTTTCCTTTCTGCTGTTCTGTCTGTTACGCAAGAAACTAATTTCCAAAGATATTTTGCATAGTTTTGAATACGAATGGAATGAAACAAATATTTAACAATTGAGTTAAAAGGGTGCAACTAGGTTAAAAACATTTTATGGCGTGCAATAAATAAACATCTTCTGCTTCTTTTCTCTTTTTTTTGTTGCCTTTCCTTTCCTTTCATTCCATTCTGCTGTAATTTTATCTCAGATCTGTTCTGTTTAAATATTGTTCATTTAACGAAGAAAAAAATATTTATCTGTTTAACTCTAATGAGATAATATCATTTAAATATTTGTATATTTACTTTAGAGTAAATGATTAATTTATGATGATGGAGAATTTTTTTTTGTGAATGAAAAATTGACTGATTTGTTTGTTGATCTACTGAAAATTATTTGTTTAGGTTAATAATTTTTATTAGATTGTTTGCTTATTTTATGATGGAATTTGAAGATTTGAGAAATTTCTTGATTGGATATTGGAGATTTTTATGTGAATTTACAGAAAATTGGAATATTTTTGACATTTTTAAAATTTTGAATTTTTTTAAAATTAATGTGTTTGATGATGTTTTATATTTTTGTAAAGATTATTTTAAAAATCATTTTAAAGATTCTCTTAAAATGATGAAAAAATGCTCAAAATTAGTTTGAAAATATTTAAAATTTAAAATATTTTAAATTTTGAAAATATTAAAAAAATTTATTTTTTGCAAAGTTATAAAAAATCAAATTAAATACATGAATTTATAAAACTAAGTTTTTTCAGTGTAATTTAAAATTCTAAAAACTACTTGCAATGGAAAAATAGAAAAAAATATTTTAAAATTTTAAACTTAAACAAAAAATATCAATTAAAGTTAAAATACTGTTATTTAAAATGAAGTATAATTTTAAAAAGTGCTTAAAGATATCTTTTGTAAAAAATAGAATATTTGAATTTTAAAAATTCAATTTCTAAGTTTTTCAATTAGAGAATTGAAATCTACTTTAAAAATATTTAAATATTCATAATCTACTATTTAAAAAAGTTCAATTTAGTAAAAAAAAGTTTAAAAATTCCAAAGTTCATTCAATTTTAAATCTAAAAAGCAAAATTCAATTCCAATGTTTCATTAAAATCATAAAAAATATCAAAAACCCTCAATTATTAAATTCAAAATTACACACATTTTTAATTATATTTTATATATTGCCTTACTTTTCAAACATCAAACACCCGCTTAGACCTCAAAACCCGCTTTTTGCGCCTTAAATCTTATCGAACGACAGTAAAATTAAAGCAATAAATATCGCAAAAAAACAATGTTCCTATTAAAAATTACATAACATTATTTCCGATTGTCCAGAGCTATCAAACAACAAAAGAGTCATGAGTTTTCGGCCATAGTCAATCACTGTCTATAAACGAGCAATAAACCCTGGTTAAAATTTTTTATTATACTTTACTTTTTCAAAGACATGAATGGATTTCTTCTTTTGTCAAAAAAAAGTATCCACAAAAAATATATAAACTGTCGTAGTTGTACGTGATAAGCGAAGGTTGATAGTAAAAAAATATTAATATTAAGCTCTTACTTCCCTTCAGTATAATAATATTTTTAAATTTGGATGATTTAATAAATTACGCACAGCCTTAATTTCCTCACTACTTTCTTATTTATTTTATTTTATTTCATTTTTTTTTCGGCACAACAAAAATAGAAACTTTTTTGTTCCATTCATTCCATTTATGATAGGAAATGAAAAAAATATGAAATGTTGTGTTTCATGATAAGAACCTATTTAGCATTCATAATGGAATTTTCATTCCTTTTAGATTTGAACATGTTATGAATGATATTTCCCCGAAAACAACAAAAATTGCTACGTCTAACGATTGTTAAACATGCGCACTTGGAATTCTAATAAATATTGAAGTGGAAATTTTCTACTCAACGGAGCACATGAATAAACCTCTTTAAATCATCGTCCGAATCATGTTCATTTGAAATTCAACTTGATTGCATTTTGCGAAATGAGTTATGAATGAATTCTATACGCGTCAGACCTGACATTAATTTATTTCTGCAATGAGAAGTTGTTTGTCGCTAAGTGTAATTATTATGCAGCGAGTCAAGTCGAGTGAATTTATGTTTTCAGACAACAACACATGGGGGTTGTTCATGAATAACGTCTTGTGATTCTGTAAGATGTCAGTTTTGTTTTGGGCGACAAAGACGCATGTCATACCACTTTAAGATTCATTTTAATGTGTCAGACATAGCTATGAGTATATATTATAAGTATAAAGCTCAGCTACTGGCATCTACAGGTCATAATGGGATTCGAACCTTTTAATTGGAGACATTTCAGTATAAGGTCCATAATAGGATGCTGTGAGCTTTATTTCTAGTACCTATGATTTGGTAAAAGAGATGTTGACCTGTCAAGTAGCCAACCAGACCACAACCATATGTACTTTATGAAAAACGCACAAAATTCTATATAAAATCAATTTTTTTTCATTTGGTCACGGGCAACAAATCCCCTTGCTATGACACTAGTCTCAAACGCTGGATATCTATTCTGATGTTGCAATTCTCAGGTACCAAACCACTAGATCACTTATAGATACCTCACTTATTTAAATTGTCTGAAATTAAATTTTTAAACGTATTTTATGAACATCCCCACAGCACAATAAGAAACTATAATTACAGAATTTTCTGTACACTGTCAAAAATTGTCTTGTTTCATAATTTTCCTGCTATAGCTTTAAAATGTGCAGGTTTTGCGCTACAAAACGCCGATTCCGTAATGAACTTTATACATGAATATATTTTTACAGTGTTAAAAATTTCCAGTATCAAAACTTAATACATGAGAGAATATTTAGGTATATACAGAAGAGCGCTTGCATGTGTTTGTGTGAGTGCGCGCACAGCACAGCACACAAAAAAATGTTCAACCATCATGAATGTTTTTCATTTTCTCTTTCTCGTGAACACTTCGTACATATGCATGCACATATATAAATGTCGTACATAATGAGATATTTCTTTCATTTTGTGATTGTATTAGTACAAATATGGGAGCACAAGGCGATTTATTCTTGATTGCCATGAAGCGTGATTGTTGTGATATTTAAGTTTGCTTATTACACGATACGAGTCAGTATTTTTGTTCATAAGCAATCCCACGAATTTCCCTCTATTATTTCTGAGACGCGCTTTGAATTTCATTTTATTTTATTTTTTTCATTTCACTTACAGACAAAAATCTCTTCTTAAGCCTTCACATTATGCCTTAATTCTTCTTCCATCTATTTTTGTCATCATCGTAAGCGAGAAAATCTGTAAATTGTCACAAGACGAACGAACAAAAATTTTTTTAATATCATTTTAAGAAATTTATTTGACATATATGAGCATGTCGAGGAGACAGCGAGATTTTAAAATTCTTGAGACTTCTTAACATAATAATGAGACTGAGTAGGAAGGTTTTGGTTTGTTGGGGATGAGTTGGAAGCGCATTTACTGGTTGTTTTGGATAACATTGGGTAATTTTGAGGTTATTTGCTGGTGATGCTTAATATTTAGGTAGGTATGGGGGTCTGAAGCTATTCCGAGTGGTAATTCGCACGTCCTGTCATAAAGGCGGACAAAAATCACCATCACGATACTCTCAGGGTACCCCCATTCCCTTTTGACATTCTGTCATTCTAACATCGACGTAGCGGTGTCCATTGTGCTGCTTGGGTATTATAACTGGGTATATGAGACGACAAATGTTCAACATATTAATTGGCAGCTATAACGTAGTTGCCAGGGCATAGCTACGCTGACATAGTTATTAGGGAAGGGTCACTAGATCCTGGTGGTACCTAAGAACTCTATAGTAGTACACTGACATAAAATAAGAGAAATCTTCCTCAATAAGCTGCTCCAGCTACAAAGCAACATTTTATTAATCCTACTAAAATCCAAAGTGCCCCCAAAACTGCACAAATCCAATACAAAATATGAAGACAAAGAAGACGAAAATTACCTCTCAAAGAATTTCTCGTGAAGGCTTATTTCATTGGAATTTGTTGAACGCAAAGCAATTCAATGAATTTAAATTGGATACTTATATGCCCGTCTTTACATTAAAAGATTATTTCATTAGGCAAAGTAAATATCTCTTTTAAATTAGTTCAAGATTCTCCAATTCAGCTAGATTAACTTGAGCTCCACAAAATAGCATTTAATAATGAGACGACCGTGAAATGAATGATACACTTAGATTAAAGCATCTAAAAAAGAAAGAAAAACCTCACATCATGTAAAAATCATAAAAACTTTTTATTGCAACTGTGAATGGTTTATTGAACCAACTCTCGCGCGCTGCTACAAGATTTTTACTGTAGACCTATTGACTGGATTCTCTCTCTCTCTCTTTTCTCAATTGAATATATACGTTTTTATATATATTTTTTCTTTTATAAACGTAAACAAAAAAAGCCAACAATCTTAAGAAAAAAAGGCATATAAAAATTTTTATGACGTGTTAAATGCTAATATACCTTTTTTCGTAAATAATTATGAAATAATAAAAGACAGTAAAATGGAAAATATCAGTCTAATCATTGTTTATAGAGCTCAGAAATTTTTTTATTTTATGCTGTTTGTATTTAATAAACTTTACACTTTATTATTAATTTGTTTTAAATGAAACAAATAGAATTTATAAAACAGCAGTCTTTAACTACATTTTATTAATAGTTTTTTATGGCAATTTAAATATAGCATGAACTTTACTTTATTTTTTTTTATTTTTATGTGAAAAAAGTCATCTTGTCTTGGTCTTTAAGAATGAAATTGAAAGTAAAAAAAAATTGTTTTTATTACGAAATCTTTGCGGTATTTCCTCTTTATGTTTGTGATGCTTGAGGTTCGTTTTATTATTACATTAAATTGATATTGATTTGTTATTGACACAATTTTCATGCTTTGTTAGCTTAGATGCAATGAATGTCACTGTTTTTCGCTTTGTTTGGAGAAATAATTGTTCATCTTGATTGGATGACAAATGGATTTTTGATGGAATCAAGGGGTTTTGATGCTTGAGAATTTAATTGGAATTTAAGATTTTTTTACATTGAAAATTTGGAATTTTGAGGAATTTTTTATGATTCGGAACTAAATAATTTGATTTGTTGATGGAATTTGTAATAGAATGGCTGATTATAACGGAAAATTGTTGATAAATTTGTCTTTAATTCATAATATTTTAACACATTTTAAATATTATTTTAATTTCAATTTTTTGAAATTCAAAATTTCAAATAAATTTTAGATATTTAAAGTTTATATTGGTTTAAATTTTTTTGAAGGAAATAAATTCAGAAATTTTGAAATAAATCCTAAATTTTTGAAATAAATTCTAAATTTTTGAAATAAATTCTAAATTTTTGAAATAAATTCTAATTTTTTTGAAATTTTGAAATAAATTTTAAATTTTGAAATAAATTTTAAATTTTGAAACAAATTTTATAATTTTTTAAAACTTTGAAATAAATTTTATAATTTTTTAAAACTTTGAAATAAATTCTAAATTTTTTGAAATTTTGAAATAAATTCTAAATTTTGAACTAATTTCTAAATTTTGAACTAAATTCTAAATTTTGAACTAAATTCTAATTTTTTTTTTGAAATTTTGAAATAAGTTCTAAATTTTTTGAAATAAGTTCTAAATATTTTGAATTTCAAAATAGATTTTCAATGATTTTTTTATTTCTTCAATTTTTGTTATTAAAAACTTGTTTTAAGAGTGAAACCGTTTTTTGATCGAAACTTGCCAACTGTTTCTACCAAAAATACCTTTTAACATTTTAAAATTTTTCTCATGTACGAAATTTAAATACAATCTGCATCCATAAACATCTCAAACTCATTCCCCCTCATTCATCCTTCATCTTGTGTCTCAAATTCCTTAAAGATCAATTAAAACTTTCTCCAAACAACTAACAAACAAAAAAATTTTAATTTATTCTCTTACAAGTCGAGAAACTTTTATATTTTTGTTATGTAAATTTAAATAAGAATTTTTCCATTAAAATTTTCTTTCCTTTTTCTCGTCACTCGAGGCAAATTCTATTCATCAGTCAACATTGAAATTTGAGGGAGGGTAAAATTATATTTTTTTTCTCTTCAATTTCTTTCTGTATTCCCTGTTCGCTATTTTTGTACATTAAGGTCTTATGGGAAAAAAATGTACACGAGAAATTTGAATGAACATCAAGGAGAAAAGGGAGCAAGATAGGAAGTTTGTAGAGCGATAAGAGAATGAAGAAAAAAATGTAAATTGAGACTTGATATAAATGTAACTTTTTCGACGCATTAATGGTATTGAACCTTGTGGGGATTTCGGTTTAAAAGTGAAATATTTTATTTATTTTTAAAAATGTAAAAAAAATGTCTAGAAATGTTTAAAAATTAGAAATCTAAAAATAAACTTTTTTAAAATTTAAAAAAAAATTCAAAATTTTAAAAAAGTTTCAAAATTTTAAAAATTTTTCAAAATTTCAAAAAAAATTTCAAAATTTTAAAAATTTTCAAAATTTAAAAACCATTTAAAATATGAAATTTAAAAAATAAAAAAGATTTCAATTCAATTCCAAAAATTTACTATCTGCCTAAAACTCCAACAAGGGACCAAAAAATAAACGAAAAAAATATCGTCTAGCTCACAAAGTGTGAGGAAATGAGAAAAATGTACCATTTGCTTTCTTTCATCAACAATAATCAAGAAATTGTTAAAAATCCACGCTAATCCTCAGCCGGGAACGTACGTTGATGAAAATATAGAAGGCGGAAAATATATAAGAATTAAATGAGACGAGGAATGAAATTTATGATTGTGGAAATACGTGTGAAAATAAAGCGTGGGGTGCGCACCAATTTATTTATATATATGCTGTACGTACGGAATGAGATGAATATGAAAAATAATAATATTATTATTATCAATACAGTTAATTCTAACGTTGAGCATCGAAAGAAATAAAAATTGAACGTAAAATAATCGGCTTTATACGAGATATGAATAAAAATTGGTATACAATTTAAAAATTTCGGCTTCATAATTAGCTTTGGTAGAAATTCCATAATGGCAAAAAAGTTTTATTCATTTTCATATTTTGTAGAGCACCTGCGCTTTATTATTGGAGGCATATTACCACGCATTACTTATAAGATTATAAATTTACGATTTTTCATGTTGGAATTCTCTGCCTGCCTGCCTGCGTCTATACGTGAAAATTATTGTTTAAATTAACGAATAAGAAGAACACTTTTCGGTAGTTAGAAGGTATTAGCATAATTATCGTGAAATTTTAATCTATCCTACCTACCGTCAACTTAACGATTGTTATAGGGAGCTCACAAAAAGCCATTAGCGATAAATTGCTCACAGGTTCATTTCGTAATGAGGGTTGGGGATTTTTTATTTAATCTGCTTGGGGATTTCTTCTATTTTTTTAACATTCTACTCGAGCTGATAAGTGCTCCTGAATTTATGACGATTGATAATGATTTTGATGAAGATAAATTTGACTATTTTGACTTTTCTCATTTTCTTTAAAATGTTTTACAATTTTTAATAATTTTTATCAGTTTTATAAGTTTTATCAGTTTGAAGTCTTGAAAATTTATTAGGAATAAATTGAACTCAAAAAATAATATTGTAAATTTTAAGTTTCAACTTTTAACATTTTTTGAAGTTTTGTTTTCTTAAATTCAATTTTTTTGTATTTTCAAATTTAACTTTTTGAATTGTAGTTTTCTAAAAAAATTCAAATTTCATTTTTTTAATTTTTTTTTAAATTTTATTTTTTGTTTTAAAAATTTCTTTTTTTTTTGAATTTTTTAAATTTCCTTTTTTGAAGTTTTTTAAATTTTTTTAAATTTATTTTTTTTTATTTTTAAAAATTTCATTTTTTGAATTCTTCTTATTTTCAAATAACAATTTCAAATTTCATTTTTTATAAAAAAATTTTAAATCAGATTATTGAATTTTTTGTTAAACGTGAATGTTTTGAATCATTTTTGTTCATTTAAACTTTAAATCATTTTAAATCTCACAATTTCAAAAAAATCTTAATTTTCTCCTTAAATTAAACAATTTTCAATTTACTAACAAATTTCCCCCTTTCTTTTTTCATTTTGTTTCAGAAAGTAATGAAAGTTACTTTGGAGCTTATAAAATCGGTAGTACAGTAATAATTCCCAAGGTAAGTTACGCGATGGCAATGACGCAGCATCGTTAACTACTCGTATCTTGTGAAAAGAAAACTAAATATATAAAAATTATGTAAAATATAAAATGAAGCTAAAAAATACCATGTCTGGAATCAATTCATTACTCAAAGTAAATATCGATGATTTTACTAATGAAAAAAAAATATTTTTTTTACAAAAATGGAAGAATATGTTTGGCTGGATGTGGGGTTGTTTACAAATGACGTCCATATGAAAATAGATTTTTAAGTTGGACGTCATTTGTGAATGATCCCTGCAGATTGAGTTTTTGAGCACCATAATGGGTTGATAGCTTTAATTTTAGTATTTCTGAGAAGATTCATGAGCAAAATATTGGAAAATGTAGTCAGACATGCAACAAAAATTCAAGAAAGCAGAATCAACCCAACAAAGTATCGACAACCTTGATAACCCCCATCCTATCAAAAAACCAACCTCATTCCATTCCTTTCACCACTCTACATCAATAACATACACATTTTTTATCATTTATCCCTCTCGGCATCATGAAAGTATGCAACTTTCTTCCTTCACTCCATGTGCAACGTACACACATAGGATCTTGTTATTTTTCTTGTAAAATTTAATCGACAAATCGTGTTTTATTCCACAGCAACATGCTTTCCTTGTTCTCATTATATACAATTTTTTCTGTCTATATACACATGTGTGTGATTGAGTAAATTACAATTCAAGATTATTTATTTTTTTCTTCTGTAAATTGAGCACATATGCAATTCATAAAAAGATCGTAAATTAGGGACAATAGCACACCCTCATTTCTTTTCACTATTATTTATTGTATTTCAAAATGAAAGGTCTATTCTATTTTTGTAAAAATGTGTAGCAATAGAAAAATATCCTATTTTATTTTTTATTTTCTAAAAAAATACGAGATAGAAATTTTTTTGTTATGAAATATGGGCTAAAGACACGAAAATGATGTCTTAAAAAATATCAGTTGATGATTGCTATAAATTATCAGCGAGCAAGTGTTGAAAGCGATTTGCACCATTTTGTTCTCCCTCAACTTTTATTTGTTGTGTATTTTTACTGATAAAATAAATTTTATTTTCTTCGTTTCTTCGGCCTTTGAGGAAATGAAAGAAAACCTTTGGCTCGTGTTAGTCATCAAATGTAATCAAGGAAGGGCCAGAAAAAGGTCAATTTTTCTGTTGATGTTTATTTTTCTTTTCTAGTAAAAATTTCATTGTGGCTGTTTTCTGAAGGAAAATTTGTGAGTTTTGAGGGTGTCAGTTTGGGTTGGAAGGGGGACATTTGGATGGATGACTGATTGACTATTCTTATGGATGGAATTTTTTTAATTAATCTAAAAGTAGGCATTCGGATATTATGTGAACCCAAAATGACCATTTTTGATTTAATTCTTTTAAACTTGTATGAATAATTAGGCAGATGACCCCTTAGATTCCATTGTTGTTACCCCTTATCTGGGTGTCTTTGGCATATCAGAAGAATTGCAGTCACGACAGCATTTTTCGCCTTGATCACAGGCATACTTGGTTCAAAATATGTAATAATATGCAATATTTGGTGAATTTATCACAGATACTGCCTGACTACAGTCATATTGCAGATGTAAACCCTACCTAGGACCCTGCAGAGGACTAAATAATGGTCAAAAGACGTCACGGTCCATTAAGACTCAAAAATAAAGTTGCAGTGGTGCATCCAGTGTTTAAGCCATAGCCCCGGTCACCCCTCTTACTACAAAATGGAATGTTGATCACTAAAACAGCCCTAAAGACACCCTTACTCCAAGTTCCTTAAAATGCGCCTCATTCACCAAATCAATCCAATTCCCCCACCAAAATCTTAATAATGTTTCCTTTGTGCATGCCATTCTGTATTTATTTCTGTGGACATTTCCATGTTAATATACTTTTGCACTATCTAAACTACATTCGTGTTGATGGAAAATATAGTATTTTTGGGGTTACAATTTCTGACCTCCTGCCATGCAAAAAAATATTTTATGTTCAGCTTATACTTCATTTAATAAATTAACTTAAGCTAAAATGTATTCCCAAAAAAATAAAATAAAATCGTAATAAGAGAAGAAAGAATGGAATAAAATACATTTCCATAAACCAGCAATTACCATTGGCTTTTGCTGTTGCTGTTGCATTCGTTGACATGAATATAAACAACAACAGCACTAGAAATTTGATATTCGAAATATTTCTATCTGGAGATGAAAGACGATGAAAACTAATAATTTGAGATTTTCCAGAATTTCTTCTCAAAAATGTCTGTTATTGATAGATAAATTATGTTACGAAAGCTGACTACATATTTAAGTTAGACGATGAAAATAAATTCAGGCGTGGTGGAGACATTGGGAATGTAAATCATGTGGAAGTAGAATTAGTTTCTCGGTGACATATCTGAATTTTTGAGGCTTAAAAGAAGTATTTTTAGATTGGGTATTACTAGATGGGGTGGTGAGTGAAATGAGGATGATAAGGTTGAGTATGTATGGAGATATGTTTCGGTTTGGTCAGGCTGTTTTGTGGTGATTGCTTCTAAAAATTAAAGTTTTGTGATTTTGGTGCTTTTTAATGACTAAATTAGATTGAGTTCTTGTTTTGGGGTACAATGTTACTTGGGGTACAATGTCAAGTGGATCAAGGGGATTCCAATCCATTTTCACACTCCTATTAGCCAGTTGCTGTAAGTTAATCTTAGCCTAGCTAGGTGCTAGTCATTCTCACCTTATTCCTTCACTAATTCCATACAGACACTCCACCAAAACTATACAAAACTCAACCTCATCAAAGAATTTATGCAGTCACAGTGTGAAATTCAAAGCACATCTTAAAGTCCGGAATTAAAACTGTAAATATGAAAATCGTCTTCCATCGTCAATTGTTGAACAGAAAGAAACAGAAAAATTCCATTCGACTCATCTGCATTAATCCATTACATGAGAATTTTGAATCTTCATTCTCTAAAATGTCTTTTCATATCCATTACACAAAAATGTATTCATCCACTTAAAATATTGAAGAAATTTCATTTTAACAAAAAAAAGCATGAACGAGAGCTGAAAAGTGAACGAAAGGAAGGAACAAAAAGAAAAGAAGGGGAGAATGGAATGAAATAAAATAAGAAATTTATTCATTATAATTCTGAATTACATTTACAGATATAATGCACGAGAAACTATGTAACATGTTTTTTGCCATATCTCTATCGGGCGAGAGATACATACATTAAAATGTGTACAGCTATTATTATTATAATTTAATGTAACTTATATCCATTAATATTATTACAAAAGGGATATTGAAATTTTTGAAAAGAGCATCAGCAGCAGCAGACGCCATTCTTTTGATAAAAATGAAACTCGAGCATAGTAAAATTTAATAACTCAATTTTGTTAAGTCGCACACATTCGTTTCTATGTCTAATTCCTTTATTGATATGGTGAATGATAAAATTTAGAGTAGTGCATAAGTTGAGGGTGTGGATTTGGGGTTGGGTGACTAGAGCGCATTTTTCTAATTTGAGGAATTTTAGATTCTTAAAGTTGAGAGTAGGAAGTTTGAAAATTGGATGGGCATCAGTGTTTTGTTGTTGATGCTTCTTAATTTTGCTGTTAATTGTGTCAAATCCATTGTTTTGAGAATTTTACTTGAAAATATTCATCAATTTTTGGCATATGGGGGTAAAGGGGGGGTCTGATGGGGTCCAGACCCTTCCCCTCGATTTTTTTTTACATTTTTACTGAAAAATAGTTATTCTCTTTAAAACATTTTCCAAAAGTTCTTTCGAAGTTCTAGTGACATGAACCTGATGTAAAATGACATAACAAGGTAGGGATGATTTTTAGATGCCATGATTTAAGGGTTGCAAATCTGAGAATACTGCAGAACAAACTATAAATAATACTTTTTTGACTAATGACCTCCATATCCACTACAAATTAAATTTTTTTGATGGACGTCATTTTTGAATGACCCTAAATAAGACAACTCAAAAAATATTGCACCTAGTAAGCCCATTCATCAGACAATAAGTCAATCTACCATCCAAACTAACCCATTACAACAAGATAACCAATCCATAAGAGTGTGTACGTTCCATATGTAACATATGAAGGAAGAAGTCAATCGACGACACTAAAAATATATTTTAGACGAGAGACTTTTTTAAATGAAAGCATGCCGAATTAATTGTTTCCGCTTTCCTTAAAAAAACTCTATTAGGAACACAGCTCAAAAATTGAAAATCATATCCACCATGATATTCTTCTGTCAGTTGCAAATGGCACAAATTTATTTATTGGCAGTTGACATTTCGGTTATTTAAATTGTTAATTCTACTCCAGCAACTGCCAAAATATTGTTATGTGCTACTTCCAACTATTTCCCTCAACACCGACAAAGTCATGCAAACTTTTTTTAAAATCCATAAAAATTTCGAACCTTTTTCACTTCTTACTTTACTTTCAGCTCTTTAATCGCGGTCACACAAATCTGGCTAGTGCAGCAGCTTACGGTAAGTGTACAAAATTTTTATACTACACCTGTAATTAATATGCATAAAATGAACGACTCATAAACATGTCTCGTGAGGAAAATATGCGAGTATTTATAATCTGATTAGTTCCAAGAATAAAAAAATTGTTGCTGTTTTTTTTAAAAAAAATTGTTTGACGAATAAAATGAAAGAAGGAATGAGGCAAGTCAAAAGTGACTCAACCAAGCATGCGAATAGGGCAAGAAAATAAAATAAAGAATTTTTTGCACATGCTTCATCCAATTATCTGTAAATTGTTCTCATTTCTTTCATGTTTTTTCGACAAATGACTTATCATTATCATCCATTGCCCCACAATTGGCTGTGTATACATATTTTCTGTTTGCCGTTCCTTTTCATCTACATGACACACATTTGCTTTTTATTTTTCATTATCGCACTAAATGAAGCGACGACCAAAGTTATCAGCAATTTCAGCTTGAATGCTTTTTATGCTGACATTTTTCTTTATTTTGCTGCCGCTGTCATTTTTGTCTTCTGTGGCTGCTTCTCGTCATTCGAGTCCGTAATGAATGCCTGAAAGGCAGATACCGATGAAATATAATGAACATCATCATCATCATCGTCATGTTTTAAGTGTAGAGTTACATCCTTCCGAAAGTATGGGGTGGATGGATGGATGTGGAAAGGAAAGGAAGACGAAAGAAAAATTATAAATGATGAATGTTTTTTAAGTAGTCGACTGGAACTGGAAGAAATATGTATTCTTAACATTTTTAATGAATGCTTAGTGAGGCGTAAGGGAAGACAGAAGGAACTTTCACATTACATGATACACGAAAAAGTCAATCTTATCGTTTTTAAGTGAATTAAATGAGACAGAGAATGTAAAAAGTGCTTGGATGAGCAGCTGCCTGTAAAAAAAGTCTTGTTATGTCAGAAAATTCCCGCCATTCTCTTGTCAGAGGAGGCATGTGGAAACGACGCAAAGATAAAAATTCCTCTTTCTTTCCCTTTTTATATACATTCTTTTTTCTGCAGCATCATCATCAACATGAAAAACTTTCTATTTCCTTTTCTATTGCTGTCATTGTTGTTATTTTTTGCTGTTATTGCTGTTGTTTGTTGTTGCTGCCATCGTCGAGTTTTTCTTCTGCTCATTGAATTGAATGAATTTTCCGTCTCATTTAACATTCATTCTCGAAGACGAATAATGATATTTTTTTTTCATGAGACTTCCTCGTTAGTCTTTAATGTTATTTGTTGTGCACTATGTGAAATGAGATGTGCAGGAACCCTTGGAATTCATGATTTCAGACATTTTTAATGCTTTTAGAGGGGTTTGGTAGGGTTTTGAGTTGGTTTGAGGGTATTTTGAGTGTAATCTTATGGATTATGTTGGGATGAAGCCTATGAAGAGTAGATTTGATGAATATTTTGTCTAGGGTTATTGATTATGGCTGGTTACATCCAAGGGGTACCAAGGGGGTCAGGAGTTTTCAAACTCTTTTTTCAACAAGATTGAAACAACTCTTATCAAAGTAGTGTTCGATTCATAGTTAATTAGGTGTAGTAAATGTAAAGGCATCATTATTTTTTCAAAAAGGTTCTATTTAAGCTGAGTTTCAAAATACCTACCCTCCTCTGGATATGCCCATGGGTTGGATCACATGTACGTTCGACTTGATTGACTTTTTAATATTTTTGAGGATTCTGAACAGTAAATTTGTTAGACATTCGAAGTGAACGAACCAAATATGGCTTTGAGAGACAATCATGACTTCTTTTAATTAGACAATAGTCAAATAATGGTAGTTTAACGAGTGAGGATGACCAGATCACCGTGCTTAAACCTATACATCCAATTGACTGCGACTGGAATCATTTTTCAATGACATAACTGTCGATAGTATAAAAAGGGTTCATTTCTTGTACATCCCATTCAAAAAATCCACAAGATGTCCTGCAGAGTTTTAAAACTAAGAATTCAGAACTAGAAGATAGCTGCTCAGTATACTCTAAGGTACAACCGGCTTCAATAATTAAATTGTAGACCTTTGTAAATTTTTCGACAAAATTCCATACTTTTGCATCACCAAAACACTTCTAGCTCCATTACTCACATCCAATGACTCCAATAATTCCATCCAAAATAACCCCAAGGGTCATCTCGTCAAGCAATCTTCCTCATGACATTTTTTTTTCTGCCAGTAAGGAATTCATCTATGCTATCAAATTTCAAGCATTCATTAGCAAAAAAATGAGAAGTCAGTAAACAGAATAAGATGGCGAATGAACGACACAGACCACCCATGATAACATTTGCTTTCATTTCTTTGTCTTTCATTCCATAATTCTCAATTTTTATGCACTCTAAACAAGAAAGAAAACAAAATCTTCATTTATATTTAAATTATTTTCCATGCGACGATTAAAAGAATATTTTTCCAAAAAAATCAAATATCGAAAAAGATATTTTTCTGTAAAGAAGAAGTGATGACTAAATTGAAATCTAAAATCAACAACGAAGCAAGAAAGACAGAATATGCCGACATGAGACGAGAAAAAAATTCTACGAACGAATGTCATGAATATTCAGATTTTTAATAAAAAGATGAATATATTTATTATAATATTTAAGATACAACGTCTGATACATGTAATTTAAGAAAAAAGAAGAGTGGAAAAAAATTATAATGAAGTCAGCCTACAGACTTTGCGCGCATTTATTAGTGTCAGATAGAGTGAGGACTTTATATACACTGTGAGAATGTTGATTTTAATTTAAAGCCTTTAAAAGAAGCAAAGGAAGCCATAATGAGAAGATGAGAGGTTTATAAGTTGACGGTTATTTAGCATTGAAGCGTATTAAGATGTAACTATATACTTTCGAGTTAACGTGATAATTAAGTAAAAGGGATTGATTGACTCTTTAGCTTACGATATTAAGACTTTTATGAATAAATTGAGGATTTTTATGGGTGCTCGATGCGGATGGAGGTGTAACTATAGATGATATTATCAAGGTTTAGTTTGAGGTTCTGTAAGTCAATATTTCTGAATTAAAATTGTGTTTTGATTAAAATTGCTTTGAAATTTGAGGGTTCAGTGACTTTTTTATGTAATTTTTGGCTGCTTTGAGAATTTTTCTTGTTTTCTTCCATTAATATGTACATTTTTAAAAGGAATAATGAAGGTTTTATCTTAATTCAGTTATTTAACATTTAAACTAGTCGAATCTACCCTAAAATAGCATACTGGGGTGAAGTACCTCTGTGGCGTAGTGGTTTAGTAATTCTGTATCATAATTTTCATTCATCAACTCAGTAGTCTTAGGTTCGAATCTCGGAAAAAGCAGTTTATCATTTTTTAAATCAAGGGTACTGAAAATGAAGTTTAAAGGCCTCAAGTGGAGAAAATCCCACTTTAAATAGAGCGACTGGATATTTTTTAAATTAATATGGAATATTTTGGTGCTGTGCCAGGACACATTAGCTAAAGAAAACAATACAGCAGTGTCCAAGCTAAAATGCAGCAAATGGTCATCCAAACTATAAGCTGTTAAAGACCACAGATGCTGTGCTATATTACAGGAATTATCTTAATAACAACAATCGTAGGAGGGTTCAGTGATGCAATAAGATATAGAATCACTGCAATCCTGTTCTCATAGCAGAAGCTTTATTTTATAAAATATATTACACACCTCTATCTTATCTTAAGACATCAAATCTTTCAAAATGGACATAAATTCATACTAACTCAATTAAAATACCCATTCTATTGTGTCCACCATATCAACAATTAACTTCATTTCTATCCAAACAAACAAATCTTTTCCTTATCATGTGGACATTTTAATTGAAATTTGCATATTTTTAATGACTCTCATCCAGCCAAGTTTTGGTTCGTTTGTCATAAATTAAATAGAAAACCGTTACATTTTCTCTCCCGGATTAAATGCGAAGTAATTATTGTCAAACTGAGATTTTCACGCTGAAAACGATCACTGTTGGATATCATAATAATAGAGGAAGCTCGCTAGACCACAAGCCTAAATATATTAAAAATATGATGAAAAAATTTACATTCTATTCATATTCAATAAATAATACGTAGTTGTATTTATAATTAGGTGGTTTATGGGGGTTGTTTGGCAGTGATGGTCAATATTTTATTGGGGATCTTGGGGTTGATACTTGGGTTAACCCATAGTACACCCAAGAAACCGTCCTCTGGCTATATATGGAGCTATATAGAATTTAACAAAGGATAAAGAGTAAAAAACTCAATTTTTTAACAGACATCATTTATTACCGACCCCACAGCTCTTTTGATTGGACAATGGAGACAATTCAAGTATGTCACAATAGGAAATTTATCGATGGTTCCATTCAAAAAATATTTATTGTCTTGTCTTAATTTTTTATTCATTCAATGAGTTATTGGATAATTGTTAGATATTTTTATAAAATGCTCTATGCGTAGTGCTGATAATTTATGGAACTATGCCCCTTATTGTGAATTTTGGAGGTTTATTTGGCCTCGTGAGTAACAGAAAACGGATCTTAATGCCAATTTTGACGCAAATTAATTAATCAATGCAAAATTATTAATCCACATTAAAAATTCATCTTGCAAAAATTGAATTATGAATGATGTCTTGCAGTTTTGTCAACTCATTCCAGTTTTGAGTCACCTGATATCACAGACATTTTTGTTTAATCACCAGCCAGCGATGATTAGTACTACTCATTAAAAAATTCCACAGAAAAATTATTCAAGGGGTCGATATAGCCAGAATGAATATTTGATCAGAAATATTTTATATAAAGGAAAGCGATGAGCACCCATACTGATTTTTTGTCGCCTTCGTTTAAATGAAGATAATACTCTTAAAAATAAATATATATATATTCAAAAATATGAATATGAATGCTTTTGTCTCAGCCTCATTAAATATTACTTTTTTTCTGACAAAATGAATATCTACTGGATCAGGTTTCGAGTCTCTTGTTTCTCTATTTGTTTGAGGTTTTCATTTGAGATAATGAGGCAATTCTGAGGCAAATGAGTACAGGTGTAAATATTTCACCTGCAGATTAAATTATTAGTTAACCATTTTGGTTTCTGTCTGTGACTTGGTTGAATATTTTAACTGTTAATAAGCCTTATGACCATTCGATATTTGTGTCCAAATAATAAAAAAAAGTTCACTATCAGTGCTGAGAAATCAAATACATGTGTGACATATGAGAATTTTTAACTATGAGAATCACTGGACATAAGCATAAGCATTTTTAATGGTCGTCTAAAATAAAAGTGAGAGAAGAACAGAAAAAAATGTAGATTTGAAAAAAAAAATTTAAATATAGATTGTGTAAATGTGACTTGCTTGTCGTCATAAATTTTCAAAAAAACTCCTTCAAATGAATTTAGAGTTATTTTCTTCAATTGGCTCTTCTTTATATCAATTTAAATGAAATATATATTTTTTTATACAGCGATAAATTATTTCATCTTTCATCAAGTCAAGTGATTAAATGAAAATTTCTATTTAAATGTCTTGCTGGCTTTTGTTTGAAGCACATGCAGCATGTTAAATGTTCATTTATTAATTTATTTAGAGTGAAATGCACTTAATGGGACTCTTTATCAAGAATTGATGATGATTGAGGTTTTGACACTCTGGTTGGATAAAGTGTTGGTTCGGTGACCCTAACAGACAGTGATCAAGGTTAGAGCTTACTCGTGAGAACTCTCAGTTTGTACATTTAAGATTGTGCACTCTTTGACAGGATGTTATTTGAAGGATAGGGTGCTTTGGTACCTGAAAATAGCAATGTTGATCTTATGCATCTAGATTTGGCAGAGTTAGTATCTGTTTTTGAATCATAGGTACTAGAAATGAAGCTCAAAGTCTCCTATTGCAGGCTGTAATCAGAAAGGTCATCAATGGAGTAGTTTCAGATCGCATTATAAGCTGTAGACTGGGGTATGAGACCAAGGTTCCAAAAAATACAAGCTAGTATTTTTGAAAAATATTATTAAATTTAAAAATACATTTAAATAATATTAATTAAATATTTGTTAAATATTAATTTAAAAATATATTCAAAAAATATTTTTTAAATTTAAAAATATATTTAAGAAATATTTTTTAAATTTAAAAATATATTTAAAAAATATTTTTTAAATTTAAAAATATATTTAAGAAATATTTTTTAATTTAAATAATTGTTGAAAATTCTATAAAAATTGAAAAAAATTAAAGATTACGGACTCCTCAAAAAATCAATCCATACCCCTTCTTGCTGAATAATTTCTGTGATGCTTAAACATGTTTGTCATCAAATCAAGATATGTCACTTTTTAATAACTTAATAATATTAATAATTTAGTACCTCATTAAAATTAATTAAAATTTTATTTAAATTTTTGCTCAACAGCTAATGAGTCAGGGGTTAAAAATCAAGTTTTGCGAGACAGAGACAATTAAAAATATGTTTAAATTAGACACAATAGGAGTCATCCTAAAATCAATAGAACATGCTAATCTAAGAAACTGCATGACTTAATGACTTAATTATAAATATTAAAAACGTGGATCGTCAAAAAAAAACTTCACAGTGACAAAGCCTTGAAATTTTTTAATTAACAATGTATCTATCCTATCAGCTCATCTATTCGGAAGCACATTTTTTACCCCGAAAAAAATAATGTCACCATCCATAAAGAAAAATTTATATATCCACGAACAAGAAACTTCTCATTTAGATGCTTATCGAAAACTTGTATATTTAATTTTTGGATTAAATTGTTGAAAATGAATAAAGAAATTAAAATCGACTTAATTGATTTGTTCGGTGGTTTTGTAATATTTTCCTTCATTTTCTTTGTTCCTGCTGCTCTTCTATAGACAGAAACAAAAAAGAAGCCATAAAAATTTATTATTAAAAAAATGGTCTCGCGTCGTAAAAAATAGAATAGAATTCTTTATAAGTATAATCCTTTTTTTGTCTTTAAATACTTTCGATAAATTCGTTCTACTGTCTATCTATATATATATTAATCGATGAAAATGTCTTTATACCGAAGGCACCTACATCTTTTTTGGAGTGCATTTTTGTTGAGAAAGAATGAAAATGTTGTTAGTAATTTGTCGGCATAGCACAGCGCTGTTCGATGCGGTCATATGTTACGGTTGTGATTTTTATTAGCTTGTATTTTAATTACTAGTTTACTCGGTCAGCTGAAAGCTTATCCATCTAAATCAGTGGAGAGTAACCCCAACCCATTGCGTCAGTGCTGAGGATTAATCTTCACATCAAAATTCACATGTAAAAAATATTTTAAAACCCCACTAAAAACTTACTAAAAATATTTTTAAAATTAACTAAAAAATATATTTAAAATTAAATAGTTTTTTTTAGTTTTAAAAAATTTATTTTTAAAAAAATTGATTTCTAAATTTTAAAAATTGATTTTTAAATTTTAAAATATGATTTTTAAATTTTAAGAATTGATTTTTAATTTAAAAAAATTGATTTTTAAATTTAAAAAACTATTTTTTTAAATTTAAAAAACTATTTTTTTAAATTTAATTTTAATATTTTTTTAAAACTACATCGATAAATTGCCATATTGCTGGTGGTTAAGTGGATATAATACTGGGCTAGAACCATGAAGTCTTTTGTTCAATTCCGAGCAATTTTTAAAAATAATTTTAACGGTTTAAAATTTCAAAAAATTTAAAAATATTTTTTAAAATTTGAAAAATGTTTTTCCATACAAATTTAAAAGGGTTTTTAATTTTTGTCTATAAGTGCAGAAATCTTGACAAGCTCCATTTTATAGGAAAATCGATGAATTTCTTCAATAATTATTAATTTTTTCAATCAAATTTTAAGGTTAGGTCGGCAGTCAGATGAGCATCAACGTTATAACTCATCCAAACTATCAATTATGCTACATGTATCCATAAATTTCATCTTAAACTAGCCTCATCCTCTCATCATAGCAATTTCTCAAAAAATAATGATCCAATTCTAGTCCTAAAGCAATTTAGAAAATCAATACATGAAAAATGCGTCCATGCCAGCCCCAAAACAATAAATTTTTTCTATCTCATGATAAAAATCGCTAATATGATTCCAAGATGTACAAACATACATGTATCCATGTCTTTCTTTAATATTCCATGTGAAAAAAAGTAATAATGAAGCATGAAAGGAATCAAATTTGTAGCATGTGCAAGATGGTGTGCCTTAGATCTAAAGCCGATATAAAAATATAAAGTATAATAATGTATATAAATTATTGTATAGGAAAAATCAAGTTTATATTTTCGAGAGAGATATCTTTATTATTATTATTATATTAAAGTGAGCGACGCACACAGGCATTTTGTTATTATGATTCTTTCTACTCCATAAAATGAGATTTTTTTTCATCTTTCTTTTCGTGCGCTTGCTTTTTTGTAAATGAGACGTAGGATGAAAGATTTAAAAGACGAAAAGAAAAGAAAATGTTTTCTTTTTTTGAGATCAAACACAGCATGATATACCCAGAATTGTATATATTTCATCCTCCTTCATTCTCATTCTTCTCTGGCATGCATTTCATGGAAGTCTGCGCTCTTCCATATCTATTTTGAATCCCTATAGACTCTTGCACACTTAACCCTTGTTTAATGCTACACTCTGCTGAATTTTGATATTTTTTGAAGCATAGTTTCTGGATTTTTGCTTGAATGGTGCTGTTCTGTCCTTGATTGTCCGTCTTACTGTCATAACGGTCATTTCTAATTCAAATTGTATTTAATAATTACATAGTTGTTTACCCCTTTCGTGTAAATATTCAGTCTGTTATCAAACTTCGAACAATAAACATCGTATTTATATAAACCGTAACGGAATAAAAGTTTTAATTAAAATACGATAATTACAATTACAAAACATACTGTCTGCTTTTATAATAATATTTTAAATAGCTTGGATTTTTTGATTCTGGCAGGCGCGGGAGTACTTGGTACTTCCATGCAAGGGGGGTAATTGGTTCTTACAAGAAAGGGGGTACTTGATACTTTCGAGCCAGGGGGTACTTGGAGGATTCTTCAGTTTGCTAGGGTTTTTGGGAAAAATCCTGACTCCCTCCTCGAAAAATTTCCAGCCTTACCACTGTGACTTGAATCAAAAATTTAATATTTGCAAAAAATGCGCTTTTATCCAGCATTAATAAGGATATATTTTTAATACCTTTCATTTTTATTTATGAAATGCTTGAAATTCATTCTCTCCCTTGCAATAATCAGCAAAGAAGTCAAGATGAAGGGTGACATGTCTGTAAAGGGTTTCTGCAATCCGAAATTTAATGCATGACTTATTTCGAGCATATCGACAAAAGACAAAATTGCATTAAATATGAATTAAAAAATCTTTCTATGTGACATAAAAAAATGTCAGATAGATAGGAAGAATAACAAGAAGAAGAAGAGGAAATGAGCAGACAAGCTGTGTAATAAAAATGTGCAAACAAAGCCCAAACTATGACATGAAGAAAACTATGAAATTATTACATTTTATGATTTTATTAGTCTTGTTATTCTCTGCTTGAGATCATCACAATGATGATATCATAAGGAACAATTTTTTTTATTATAACCAGCAAAAGGATATCTTGAAATTATAAGCACAAGAAAATCACGTTCAAGAAGGTTTTTTTTGAATGGTCTTAAAGTGATTGCATCAATATACTTTATGTTGTCATATTATTAAATTGTAAGCGGTTTTTATACGACATGTTGAGATTAAAATTTTTTTTCTTGTTGTACAGTAGCTTAATAGGTACAACTTTGTTGGTTTTTAATGGGGTTTTTAAAAATTAATTGATTTTTAAAAGCTGTGCTTGAGTTTAAGTGGAAAAATATAAAGTTATGAAAATATGAGCGAGTTACAGGAAATAATTGAGATTTTCTTTGATTCTTTTTTTTTGGGTTACTAGGCGTGTATATGTTGAGGATTTTTGAAGTGGATTGGAAGTATTTTGAGGTCTACTTTTGAAGTTATAGATCTTTTACGTTTTTAAAATCAGTTTTATTTCTAAAATGCTTTTTTTTTTTTCTAAAAATTGTATCTCTTTTTGAATTTTTAAAAACTTCGGGTCATTAATATTGGAAATTATTAAATTTTGAATTAAATTTGATGGATGTGTGTCCTAAAATCAAACCAAAAATAATAAAAATGTTGATGAATTGTCTCATTTTGGTGTTAAAATAGAAATTTTGGGAACTAATATCAGTATTTAAGTTTAAAAATTGTAAATCGTCGGCTTCTGAGATTCGAACTTAGGTTTATTAGGGATTATTAGGTTGCTGTCATGAATTTAAAGTAAAAAGCAACAGATCCATTGCGTTTTGAAGCATGTAAATATTAAATCAATTAATGTAGCTTTAAAACCTTTAACTATTTTAAAAAGAATTTAAAAGGGAGTCCTGCGCAAATTACGTAACGCATAACATCTTCTTTTAAAGTATTTTGAGGTCTACTTTTGAAGTTAGTCAAAGTTTCATATTAAATTCTTCTGAATTTTTCACAAAATTTATTACGAGGAGGAGGAGGAGGGGGGGGTTCAGATTGGTCAAAAATTGCTATTTTTAACGTTACTTAATATTCAAATGACCCCAAAAAATAAACTAATAATCCATAGCTGCGCAATTGAAATGCGTTTTATGACTGTTGATAGTTTAACGAGTGACTTCCGTACTCAAACCTACACTAGTTTTACAGTGGGATCCAAAGCACTCCTTCGATGACATCTATGATTGTAGTCTACAAACAAAAATCCCTTACAAACCCCCAAAAAATTGAAAAAATCCTAATAAAATATTTTTCAAGCTTCCCAACAAAAAAGTATCACTTAAAGCTCAGCCGCAACTCATTTAAAAGTTGTAATAATTTCTAACGATAACAAGGCCATAAAGCAACCTCGATACTTTCACGTTTTTCTGTGCACATATTCTCATCGAGAGAAAAAAAAAGAGTCACCGACAACCTCTTGACGTAATACCTTGACGACAAATTGTTTGCCAAAATCCAAACAAAAACTATTATTGAAAAACATCTCATTGTAGAAGAAAAATGTCACAAGATTTATTATAGTGCATGAAATTTCATTTTTAGTTCAGCTTCTCATTTCCTTTTGTCTCTCCTCTCGATATTTTTATGGCCATGCTTCTTTATTTTTATGACTGTCTTGTAAAAAAATGATGTAGAGAAGGTAGAAAGATGTCATGTTACATTATGTGATTATTGTCATAATCTTTACAGAATTCATAATTAGTTTATTAAATTTTTATACCATTTTATTGATGCAATTATGACATCCATCATGAAGTGCAATTAACGAATAAAAATATTACATTTTTTATGGGCGTTAATGTACATCATCATCAGCATGGGTCAGGGTCAGAGTTCAAGTATTTTATGAGTTCAGATAAGAATAAAAAAAAGGAGAAAGAATTGAAAATACATTTTATTGCATTTCACAGCCGAGCCAGGCCAACATACCAAACATAATAAAAAAAGAATAACAGAGTTGCGCTTAAACTGGACGACAGAGGTCGCGTTAGGTCTACATTTAGTTCACTTCCAAAGAAACATGCATGAATAAAGAGTGTCTATGAGTAGCGTAATCGAACAGCACACAATGATGCAATTTAAACTGAATTTTCTCGTATCTACACATGTCTCACCAACACAACCACACCCATCCCCTGTACGTACACAGCGGGTTTCTGTTTCGACACGAAAAAAATATTTATAATATTTTTCTTGTTTTCATTTCGGTGAGAAAGGCACATGCGTGTTTCATATTAAAGAAGAGATTTCCTTCACATCGCATCGAGAATCGAGAGATGTTTTTTCTTCTTCTGTGTTTCGGTTGTGTTATAAGACATTCGTGTCTGCTTTGCCTTCAGCGCTTTATAATACAGAAAATATTGACACATGTATTAAAATATAAAACAAAATAAAAACACACAAAAAAATACAACAGAACAAATGAGTCGTGCTTCAGTTTTTCATTATTGTTTGACGCGATAGGTTGCCTTTTTGCAGGCCACCGTGATTTTTCTCGTACACTTGATCGTGACGTTCGAAAAAGATTATATATATTTTTTTCTGTTACGAAGAAAAAAAATACAATTTTTTTGTACAAACTTTTTTTTTTGTTCGAGAGGAGAAAAAAAATATCAGAAAAAATTTCCTTTTTCTCGAATCGGAATTGGAATTTTTGTGAGGAAATCGAAGAACGGAAAAATTATTTTTCTATGTGGAAAAATTCTATAAAGTTTGTGGAGTTTTGTGGGACTTGAAAAAAATTCAAGAGACTTGTAAATTTTGAGGAATTGTAAAAAATATTTTAAGGAACCGCAAAAAAAAAATTACGTACTCAAAAAAAATTAGTCAACATTCAAAAAATCCAAAAAGCAACAAAAAATTCAAAAATTGTAAAAAAATAATTTTTTAAATATAAAATAAAATTCTGACTGATCGAAACTGAGAAAAAAAATTCCAGTCAAGTGAAGCACCGAAAAAAAGGAAAAAATTTTAAAGACAGCAACAGAAGTAAAATTTCCATAGATAAATAAATAAAAAAAAATTATTGACACACAGCATGTAAATAAGAAAGATGATGTTGTGAAGAAGAAGTCATAAACCTGTGCTTATTGTTGTTAGTGAGTGCAAAAAACCTATATGTGCTGTTTGGGATTAGTGCAATAAAATAATTAAAAAAAAATTATTATTGTTATTATTTTTCTTGGAGCAACAGCAACAGTAAAAAAATAAGAAATATTGAGAATCAAGACATGTTTATGAATCGTCAAGAATCAGCCTAAAAATTTTTTATTGCCTGCATTTTAACTAACTTGTTGATTTTTTTCATCTCTCTTTCATACGTTGAATTTTTGTGCAAAAAAATAAAATAAAAAATTCATAACGGAAAAAATAATTTTTTTACATCAATTAATTTAATTAAAATTAATCATCGATCCGCAACGAATTGTGCAACATAAAAAAAATAAAATCTCCAAAAAAAAATTGTCATGATGTGAAAAAAATAAAAATAATATCATCATCGTGAAACAAATACACAAAAAAAAAAATTCTATGTGAATAAAATACAAAACAATTGCGTGCGGCGACGACGAATGGATGAAACAAAAAAAAATATGCATGGTTCATTTGATGTGTAATATAAATTTCTTCTTTACTATACGTACAACACCCGCTTATACATAATCGTAACAATAACAATTCCAAAACTTCCATGCATTTCTCCACGTCGATGTTATTTTTGCGTGAATTGTGAATGTAACCGTGCAACGACAAACAAAAAATTATTAATCGTGTACTTAAAAAAAACTTTTTTACTCTTAAAAACTTCTAAATTAAAAAAAATTGTGAATAATTGATTTAAATCGGCTACAAAAATTACGATAATATCCTCATCTCACCACTACACAACTATTCCACTGGCGTGCGCGCTCTACGACCCCCACCACGATGTCTCGGCAGGGTCACACGCTGCTGGGCCTTGGTGGGGGACACAACCCCATCACACACATCCGGCCAGTGCTGCTATGTATGAGGACACCACTGGACAAAACACAACCACTCATCATCACCACAGTCCGCCATTGTTATCATCACACAATCCAAACGCATTGCTGTCATCGCAGCAGCAACAACAAAGTGCAACAGCCCAACCACCTCATACACCTCAACACAATTCGCAAACGAACGGTACACATACAAACGGTACAGTGGCGTCTGCACAACCACAACAGATTGTTACGCCATCGGCGGCTAGTGACTCACCTGTATCGCCACCGACAGGTATGATAAAAAAAATAACAATTGCATTTTTTTTGTGGTGAATGATGAAAAAAATAATAAAAAATTCTATTAGGTCCCCTTCACATACCGGCAATTCCTGCAGCAAAGAGGCCCGGTTATGAAGACGGCTCACTATTGAGGCAGCCATGGGGCTACGATCCGCCATTCGATTACAATTACACAACTGGCTATCCATACTCTATAGAGCGAGATCGAAAAGTATTTTATCCGTCTTATCCAGATCAATATGCTCAAGTAAGGACATAAAACAAGTCTCTTCATTGTCGTGTACGAACAAAAAGTTTATTTCTCATTATTTTTCTTCTTCTTCTCCACTTACCACTTTATCCATCTTAACATCGTATCTGCAAAATAAAAACATCAGCATTATTGGAATCGTGAACAACAATTTCCTGTCGAAGAGAAGCCTATTATTACGCCAAGGCAAACAGAGACGACATCGAGCGCCCAAAGTTCGTATGAGAATACTTACACAAACAGTTTAAGATCATATACGAGTGACCCTGCTGGATATTCAACAACTGGTGAGTTTTTGAGAGCAAAATTTATAAGAAAAGTTGCTAACTTAATATTTTGTGTGCTGTTGTGTATCACTTGTACTAAAAATATTGGTTTTGGGGAGGCTTTTTTGGATTATTTTGTGGATAATGAATTTTGAGAATTTTTAATCAAAATTTAAAAATGTTTTTATGAGGATTATCAAAATTATTAGTTTTTTTTAAAATAATGAAATTAAGAATTTAAATTTAAAATTTAATTCAATCAATTTTAAATTTCTAAAAAAAGTTTAAAAGTACAAAATTAAGAATTTGAACATGAACTAAAGTTTGCATTTATGAAATTTTTTTTTAAATATTTGATAATCAAATTTTTTAAAAAATTTAAAAAAGTTGAAAATTTAAAATAATTAAGTAATTTATAAAATAGAAATTTAAATGATTTGAAATATTTTAAAAATATAAAAGTATTTAAAAATTTAAAAAACTTAAAATTTAAATAATGATTTACTTTCTGAAAATTTAGCAAAGCAAAGAGTTAGAATTTAAATTAAACAAGAATTAAAGTTTACATTTATGAAACTTTTCCAATTTTTAAAAAAGTTAAAAATTCAAAATATTAAGTAATTTAAAAAAATAGAAGTTTAGATGATTTGAAATATTTGAAAAATATAAAATCATATAAAAATTTAAAAATATTCAAAGTTTAAAATTCAAAATAGAATTTGCTTTCAGAAAATTTAAAAAATAAAAACATTTTACTTTTTTAAAAAGAAAAAATTTAATTTTTAACTTTTTTAAAAAAATTACGGTTTTTTGCATTTAATTTTAAAATTCAAGTGATTGTTTGAATATAGTTTAAAATTATTGACTTAAAGTAGCTTTACTCAGTATATAAATTATAAATTTTTTTAATAAATTTTTTTAATATTCTCAAAATTTTAATATAAAATCCCTAAAATTTGAATTAAAAACATAATCAAAAAATATTTATCAAAATTAATTCACAAAACAATCCAAAATCAAAAATTTCCCCAAACAAAAAAATAACTTGCATTTTTTCACATGGAATGCAACAAACAAGAATGTCGTAAATTTTGTTGTGTTGGAACTGAATGAGCTTGAAGACAAATTGAACAAAAAAAAATTATAGCATTTTTTTATTATCAAAACAAACAATTACATTTTGCCATTAATCAATTGATAACGATTTATATTGCCGCTAATTGTCGCACATATATATAATATATATAACAGACTAACTTTAAAATGAAATTAATTACTTATCATAATCATCATTGAGCTATTAAAAAAAATCGACAATTTTTCACTTTTATTTTCGACACGACGAAAAGGAAAAGAAAAATGTTCTGAGTTGAAGGAACAAGGAGGGCAATTAAAGGGTGCATATTACTTTATAATTTTATGACTCTATAAAATAATTATTGCCTGCCTGTTCTGTGCTTTACTGAGTTCCTTGACTGTATACATACATGTGTATGCAGCTCTCATACAGTCATAAACGAATAAATTATTATAATAGCAATTTTCTGTCGAAAAAATTAAAGAAAACAAGAAGAATAACATTTTAATGAGAATTTTTGCAAGCATGCATGTGCAATCGAGTATCTTTCCTCATATCTCGTTATTTTATTTTTGGTTAATTGACAGACTGACCAACGTTTTGAGTTTCGTGTCATTTTATTGAGATTAAAATATTTTTTTATATCTTAATTTTCATTTTATAGAACATTTTTTTGGGATAAGAGAGATTATAGGGGTTTAATTAGTGGATCTTAAGGTGTGTTTTGAACTAATTGAGAAACACTTTTGGGGATTAAAATATTAATTATTAAATTTTTGCAGCTGAATTGAAGAATGAGGAATTTAAAATTCATAAAAAATTGTTTTTTAACATTTATAAAAATTGTTAAAAATTGTAATTGAAATTTTAAAAAATTGAAATTAATTAAAATTTAATCTTTTGCTTCTTTTTTCTTTAAAATCTTGAAAAAAAAGCGATTTTTAAATTTTTTTAAAATTTTTCAATTTCAATAATTAATTAAAATCACATTTTTGCATCAAATCAGAATATTTGAAAACTAAAGCAATTGAAAAAATATAAAAAATACGTCAATTTTATTAACAATTTTCCAAGAATATCCAAATAACATTTCAAAATTAAACCAAACAAAAATTATTTTTCAATTCTAAAATTCCCCCAAAAAATACAATTTTCAATAAGAAAAACATTTCCCAACTCTTTTCTCTCGTCATAATCTCCCATATGTACACACATGCATGACGGCAATTTGTCTTTATCCCCATCGTGCCATTTTCTAAATATTTTCAAAAGAAACGGTAGTTTTAAATCATTTTTTAATGAAAATATACAAATCAATGATCATAAAATTCTTTCCCATTTTGAATATTGTATATGAACTACGATGAATGAAAGGATTTGAGTCTGACAGAAGCAGTTCATCTGCATTTTTGATTTACACAGTAAAGAAATGAGGAATGAGATTTGTTTAAGATAAACATTTCATATTTACTTGAATCAAAAAAATGTTTTCTTTCACTTCTTGTTCATTCTCATACTTTTTGGGTGTAAATATTTATGTCTATAAGAAAAATTCTCTTTTTTTCTTTTCCTTTATTCTTTTCTTGTTCGTTTGAAAAACTAACATTAGGAAAATATGGCGCACAAAACACCAAAACAACCTTGATGAAAAATAAAAATTAATTTTTTTCCTCTCGAGGTTCTTTTTTCTGTTCATTCAGTAATGAAACTTTTTGTTAAATTGTAATAAGCAGTAGCGTAGCTAGAAATTAAAAAATATTAATTTAAAAAAATTCCATTAAAAAAGGGTCCCAGACCCCTCCCTACACCCCTGGCACTACAAGACATACCTTCACCTCACAAAATCGTGACAGAACTGAAACAAAAGAAAATGTTTTTTTTCCTCTTCGTCTTTGCTGTCTTCCTGTATGTGATAAAGAATATTAAAAAATTAAAATTAAAAAAATGTTGTAATTTTCTCATACATGCAGCACTGACGAAATAGTTGGAAATAAGAATGAGAACTAGATGTAGATAGAAGTGCACAATGTATGTGTGCATGCTTGAAATAATACTTTTAGTTAGACTGTTGCTCACTAATTGATGATAAAATAAAGTCAAATGAACAAGGAAATGTAATGTGAAATTTATTTGAATGTAGGTGGAATTGAGATATTTTGTTGACTTTGAGAATTTGCTTTTCTGCGTCCTTCTACATGCTGGAATGCATGATCGAATTTGCTAGAAAAAAGTTAAACAATTGTTTAAAAATTTGAAATTTCTTTAAAAAAATTAATAGATAGACCCTGAGATAGGCTTGAATTCTTCAAATTTAATACTATTTCAGCTTCAGAAATGGAAGCTCTAAATGACTCTAGATTTGAAATTTTAAAAAACTGTACGAATTTTTGATAAGAATGATTTTCTATAAAAGCAGTGGAAAAGTGGCAATGCTATAGTAGTTGATGTCTCCTACACTAAGGACCCGGGTCCGATTCACAAAAAATCTATTATGAATTTTTTTATAAGGTTAATCATGCCCCAAATAATACAGAATGTTGTACTAGTTTTCGATAATTTTCTTTTTCAAGTCATGAAAATGTGAAATTTCGGTATTTAAGTTTTACAAAGTAAAGGTAAAGTTTAGTTACATTGATCAATAAAATAAAAAATTTAATATAATAAAAGTCTAAGCAGATATTGCATTTTTTTTATAAAGTCAAATTAATGCCGAATTCAAGTAACTCTCTAGCTCGTGACTTAATAAGTCTCAAATTGGAGTACTTTCCCTATATTTAACTTAACTTTAAAATATCATAAAAAATTATTTCATATTTAAATGGTTAGAATATTATAAATAATTTTTATTTTCAATAATAATTTCATGATTAAATGTTTAAAAATTATTAAAAATTTAATTTTTCCAATTCAAAAATTATTAAAAATTTAAAATTTCAAAAATTTAATTTTTTCAATTTAAAAATTTAACTTTTCTAATTTAAAAATTTCAAAATTTAATTTTTCTAATTTAAAAATTTCAAAAATTTAATTTTTCTAATTTAAAAATTTCAAAAATTTAATTTTTTTAATTTAAAAATTTCAAAAATTTAATTTTTCTAATTTAAAAATTTCAAAAATTTAATTTTTCTAATTTAAAAATTTCAAAAATTTAATTTTTCTCATTTAAAAATTTCAAAAATTTTATTTTTCTAATTTAAAAATTTCAAAAATAATTTCAAGATTAAATATTTAAAAGCTATTAAAAATAAAAAATTTCAAAAGTCATCAAAAATTTTAAAATTTTAAATATAATCAAAAATTTATTATTAGTTATATTTTTAAAATTCAAATTTCAAAAAATTCAAACTTTTTTTATCACAAAAATACTCAAGAATCCTCAAACGTCCCCTCAGGAATTTCAAAACCACAGCAACTTCAGAAAAATTTCCCAACCTTGAACCGCACATATAAAGCAACTGCATTGAATAACTCTCTCATCTGTTTTTAATATTTGTGATAAAAAAATAAATTACGAAATTGTGCACTGCATGAAAATAATGAAATTAACCTCACGATCTGCATAGTGTTTGTTGTCGATAGAAATTAATCTAATGCAATAATCAATGCTGCGCAATATTAAAAGTTTTTTCCTCCTCATTTTTACTTTCCTTAATAAACGCAAAGTAACAAAAAAAAATTTTCTTTGTGCCAAAATCCTCAGCAGAGTAAATTTTTGCACGTTTTTTGAAGCTAACCCACCAAAAAATTCTGATGAAAAAAAAATTGATTATAATTTTACCTTATTATTGTTTGCAGATCATATTAAACGAGAAATTGATTTTAAGCGTTATTACGGTAAAAATTTAGAAAGCGATTATGAGTTTTTATCATCGAGGAGATCTCTATACAATGATTCAAAAGGTTAATATACCAAATAATAGATAAAAAAAGCAAGCACTTTAGAAAAAAGAATCTGTGCTACACAAACAAATCAATCGGGAGCTGATTTTTATGATTGAGTAGCGTGTTTTCTTGGATGTGGTGGGAGTTTGGAGTGTCATTTTGGGTGTGGAGATGTTTTTTGTGGGTTTAGTTTTCATGAATGCCTAAAATTCTTTAGACATGTATTTTTTGGATTGAGGTTGGCTGTTTGGTATACCCTAGGATTAATCTCTTTAAAGTGTGCTCAAGGGTATGAAAGTGGTATACCCTCTGGTTACTGAGGGTACGGCAGGACCCAACCTCCTTAAGGAGCAGGTTTTATTATTTTTAACATCAAAGTTTTACTTTTGGGTGTCTGAGTATTTTTTGAGGGGTTTAGATGTCAAAAAATTGAGCCAATCGTTCAAGTTATGACTGATAGTGAGTATGATCAGCCACAAAAATTGTAATCTACTTTGCTTCATTATTAGTTATTAGATTCCAATATTCAACATAGTTTTATGGGCGGGGGGGGGGGGGGGTAGTTTAAGAAAAAGAATTAGAAAGATACCAATTCATAACTGAAAATTGTCAATTCCCTCTCAAAAATTTCAAAAGAGCATGTCCTAACTTCAGGATTTCAACATAAACTTCATTTTTTTTGGGATAATTGATTTTACACAAAAATATTGAAAAAATTTCAAATTGTAGTAAAAATTCTATACAGCTCCCTCAAAAAATTAAAATTCTAATGTTTCTCCATCCAACCCTTCCCCCCATTGCCCCCCTCAATCAATACCAAGAAAATGCGCTAAGATCAGTCCCACAACTATGAAAATATTTTATAAAATCTTAAATGTGAATGAATTGATTCCCTTCCACTTATCCAATCATTTTATTTTGTTTTTCGCGCATTTTATTTGCTTGGGAAATGAAATAACTCATCAAATTAAATATTTCAAGTATCAAATTAATTATTTTGACATAAAAAGCCGTTTTTATGAATCATAACAATTTTTAATGCTCGTCTTTTTTTGAATGAATATTATTATTATTATTGTGTGAGAGAGCGAGAGAGTGTAGGCGCATTATATTTTTTTTGGGGAAGCGGCAGCACGCGACAAATAATCTTGTGTGTTTTGCAAAATTTGAATATGATTATAATAAATCAATAGGTGTGATTTACAGCTTTAATCTCAGAAACGAGACTCAATACAAAAAAGAATTTACAAATCTCATAAAAATTTTTTTTTTCTACGTAAATGATGAGTGTGAAAGTAAACTACACGCAAAATGAGCAATAAAATATTTATTTTTTTTTGCTTGCTCACTCACTCACTCATTCTCGACATTCGGAGTATAAAAGAATCAGCTGATAAATTTAATGACTTATTTTTTATGGCACATGTATGTTTTCAAGATGAATGAAGACGCGCAGACAGACAACAGGCACTTTTTTTCATTTTTATGGGTAGCATCTCTCTCACTCTCTTTCATGGATTAAAAATCAATGATCAATGGGTATCAACAAGTATTCTGTGAATGATTCTTATGTGTGTGTATATGTGTATGCATCTTGCGGTCAAGATTTACAACATGACAAAAAAAGAGGGAACCATAAAAAATAATAAAATTCATATCGCTTTTTATTGCTTAGGTTCAACAATCACAGGATCATCGGCAATTGGATCAGCCACACCATCAAATCCACTAGAATGGCCAAATCAAGTTGTAACCGTCCGTAAAAAACGTAAACCTTATTCAAAGTTTCAGACACTTGAGCTCGAGAAGGAGTTTCTTTTTAATGCATATGTTTCGAAGCAGAAACGATGGGAACTGGCAAGGAACTTGAATCTTACAGAACGTCAAGTCAAAATATGGTAAGGATTTGAATTTAATTTTTGGTGAATTTCTGGATTACTAATGGATTTTTTTTTCTTTTTTGTTTCGCTCGTCTCATTTTAGGTTCCAAAATAGGTAAATTTAAAAATTCGAAAATTTACTTCCTTGTGGTCGTTCTGATATTACGTAACATTAAAATTGACTCTAGCATTTCTCAATCACTACTCATGACCGAATTTTGACGAATAGTTTATATGAACCCACCCCCAACGTTACGTAGCATTCGATCGACCCCCCACTTTGAAAATGTTATGACAATTTTCTCAAACCCAAATTTTTTTCCCTTTCACAGGAGAATGAAGAATAAAAAAAACTCGCAAAGACAGCAGTCAAATGTAAACAACGCAAATTCAAACAGTCATAATCATAATCATGCACAACCACAAACGCATCATAATGCTCATCACATCGGTTTGGGTCTCGGTATGCATCACCATCCACCAAAGATGCACCATCAGTGACCTCCCCAGCACGTGACATCGTCAACACCGTCTTCTTCGTCAACAACAACTGGACTTGTGTCATCAAATCTTCCACAGCATCAACAACAGCAACAGCTACAAAATCATCACTTACATCATCATCAGTTGCCATCAGCTTCATACCAACATCCTACAGATATCATTAGCTACTGAGCTGGAAGGACTTTTGTGGATATGAAATAAGTCGTGAATTTGTTGACTAAGAAGAATTAAATAATATGAGAAAATTGAATGTTTGAATAAATCCTTGCATTGTTTGAATACATTTGAGCTGCTGTCTAAAATAAAAAAAATAATAAAAATTGCTTGTAAATTTTTCAAAAAAAAGAAGTAATGATCAGAAGATAAGAGAAACAACAACATTAAATAATCATTTAACAATTAAAATTACTTAGTTTTAGTCGCATTGATAATTATTTTTAATATTATACTTATTAATAAATATTAATGATATATGATAATGAATAATATTAATTATAAAGTAATATAAAATAATAATAATAATAATTATATTGATAATGATGATATCTTTCTAGTAGCATGTAAAAGGTTTTCTTTTTTTTGGGAATTTTAATTTTCAAATTTGATAAAATGAAGAAGAAACGCATTTTTAAAAATGGGGATTATTTAAATTGAAATTTATAGTTATTTGAAACTTTGTGAATGGAATTGAAGAAAATTTTGGTGGATTGTAGATAAATTTTGAAATTATAGTTCAATTATAGTTTCATAAACAAGGGTATAGTAAGGAGGTCCATAGGGGTCTCCTGCTCAGAATTAGATTAAATTTTTTTAAAAGTTTTTATTTTGCTTAAAAATCTCAATAGACATCCAGAAGGACTTATCTTAAATTTTGATCTTTTTTAAATAAATTAAATTTTTTGACTTCCTCATCTTAATCGGTCCTCTTGGTAAACAGGGGGGAAAAGGAAGCAAACAGATTAATATTTCTTCAATTTTGGAGTAAGTGACTCTATTATCTTGTCAAACCTGATTCAATCAATTAAATTTTATTCAAATTTGATTGGGGACCGTTCATAAATGACGCCTAACATTTATAGGAGGAGAGGGTCTTGAGTTTTGTAACAGAAGAGGGAAAGGGGGTCTAAAACTCTCGTTTTTTGCATGACATCATTTATGAACGACCCTTTAATTGAAGAATCCTTTAAAAGTCAATGAATATACTCACTAGGTACCTTTAGTTCCTTCCTGTTCATTAAGACAACATTCACACTTTGAAATCCACACAAATTTGTTCTAAATCAAACTAAGTTACAAGGCATCTACCTATGCCTAATGAATACATTCATTACCTGACTCAGAGATACAATCGTACTTTTTTCCTCATTTCGAATTCCTTATTTAACCATACTCTCAAGGGGACGTTCATTTATTACGTTACACAGAACATCGACTTTTTAGACCCCCTCCTCCCCTTCGTTACAAATTTTGAACGAAAAAATTCTTTAGTTTTAGGCTCTTACAAAATCTCAGAACCCCCCTCCCCCCTAAAAAAAGTGACCGTAATAAGTGGACGACCCACAAGAATAACATTTTTTTTGCATGAAATGAGTACAAGAAAAGGGAACAACTCGCTCGTTTTGTTCACAAAGTTTCAAATAAATTATGTATGATTTTAAAAAAAGAGTTAAAATAATTGAAATCGTCACGCACTTTCTGTTTCTCAAATGCCTGAAATTTAAATAATTTTTTTTCTTTGAAAATGACTGAATGAATAATTTTTTGTAAGGCTTTTGAGTTTGTCAGAAGAAAAAGAATTCTCTTTGTTACGTACCAGGACACAGTGAATATTTAAATAGTACTATAAATATATAATATATACATAAAATGAAGTCTTATTGAGATTTTTTTTACAATTTAAGCTAATCTACATAAAAAAGTAAGTTTGTAGATTAAATTAAATGAATGTTACATGAAATAGAAAATTGATAATTTGAGGTGAATTACAAGATCATTATGTAAATTTTTTTTATAAAAAATCTCAATTTTTTTATTAATTTTTGTTTGTTTCTCAAATTTGTTTCTATGTGAATTTAATTTAGATTTATTTTTGTTCATTTATTTTTTACACACACACAAACACATCTCTCTTTTTTGTTTAGTATAATTGTGATGATTATGTATTTTTTTTCTAATATTTTAACTTAATTTGATGGAGAAATTTTTGTTCTTCATGACATTTACCAGTGAACATGATTTATAGATGTAGACAAAAAAAAAATATGAAAAAGTATCGGGATAAATGCAAATCAATAATTTTTAATTTTTTGAGAGAATTTTCAATTTTAGGGGGGTTGTTTGGTGGTATTTTGGAGACTTTAGGGCTATTATTTTTAGATTCTTAGTCTTAATTTAAAAAAAAAATGTTAAGGCAACATTTAGGGATTAAATTAGACCCATTAAGGCCCTACTTGAGTCTTGATAACTTCAGGGGAGCTAAAAGCTTCATAATAGAGTAATAAGGTCTCGAATTAAGTCATAGAGACCTTTGTGGAGCTTCTTTAATTCACATGTAGCATTAAAGATCCCAATTAGAGCTTTAGAACCCCTAATAGAGTCTTTTAAGAGACTAATTGAATATTACGACCCAAAATGTAGCTCAAATAAAGCCATTATACTCCAAATTGAGCCTTTAACATCCAAATGAATCCATAGCATCTCTAAATCCCTCAGTTGAGATACCACCAGAAAACCAGCCCCAAAAGTGTTTAAAATGAGTTTGAAAATAATTTGAATTAGAAATTTCTAACCGACTAGGTTGCCAGCAAAAGCGATATACCCTTATAAAAATTATGAAATCTTAACTAAAATTCTAGCAAGTAAAACATTGGCCTGGCTAGAGTGTACCCAAAATCAGCCCAAACCAGTCAAAATTCTATCAATAAAATTTCAAACTCATTTTAAACAATTTTCTTCTCAAAAAATGTTAAAATAAATTTTAAAAAAATCTTTCAATCTCTAAAAAACTGGAATTATAATAAAAAGGAATCATAATTTGTATTGAAAAGAAAAAGAAACTTAGAATATAAGCCTCAAAAAGAAGAAATGAAAAATATGATAAATAAAAAAAGCGTCAAGCACATGATGCATTTTAAACTAGAATTTAAGGACAAAAAAAAGTTTAAAATTTTTCATTTCTTTCTCTCTAAATTGTCAATTGAATTGAAATAAATTTATTCAGTTTAAAGCAAAAAAAAATTGTGAAAATTTTCAAATATTTATATTTTCTTGAGACTTCCGTTCGTTTTTATTCTTTCCTTTTTCTCTCTATTTTAAGCAGACTTTTTTTATTTTAATTTCACGAGACAAAATAGTAACCAAAATTTCAACCCACAGAGACACACAGACACATGCCGTCAACCCAGAACAGATCAAAATGAAATTGAATTGAATAAAAAGTTTTCCCTGCCCGAGATGAAACCTCTCTCAGTACGAATTTATATAAATTTGATGATGAAAAAAAGAATAAGTAAAAGTGAAAATAATTCTACATGATACACACAGTTGTTGGAAAAATAATAGTCAAATGGAAAAAATAATATTAAAAAATTACTGTTTTGTGTTGTTTAGTTTTCCTCTATTTGTATTAAAAATTGACTTCTTTATGACGATTCTTAGAAAATTTTCTATGATGTGTATAGTACAAAGGGGGTATTGGAGATAGATGGGTATTTTTGGTGCTTATTTGAGGAATTTCGATGGGGGTCATTGGTTTGAAAAATTATTTAACTACACAAAATTCTGTTCAAATCGACATTATTTAAATTGAGGACCCCTTAGTGTATGATATTGATGTCTATAATCCAGATTTAATTAACAAATATTGAATTATTAGTTGGTTAGTCGTATGCTCGTTTTTCCGGACATTTTCTGTTTTTCCAAACGCTTTGCGGAATTCTTTTCAAGAAAATTTAAACTTTCCTTCAAGTCCTGGATTTTTATTAAGTTAATAGAAATGTTCATAATTTTTCTAGTCACTAGTGGGTGTCTTATATCGGTCATTTACACCAGAGTCTTCTTTTTTGAGAAAAATCTCCAAATTTTCCATAAAGCATTCAAAATTCTAGTTCCAATCCTTAACTATTTGAGTTTTAGATCCAAATTATTAAAATCCTTAATTTATCCTCAACAACAAGCTATAAATTAAATATTTTTCAATAAAAATTCCAGAATCAAGCACCAACCACTCAACCATCCCCAATAATCTACCAAAAAAAATCTTCTAGCTTCTTTTCACATGTACATTATTAATTATTCTACATTTTCGCTTCTTATAAACTTTATAAATATCATCAAAATAATTTACTTTTGGTTTCATCAGTTCTGTTTCTTCTTCTTTATTTTAATTTCTATATCCTTCCCGGTTTTTAACGAAGAAAGAATAAGATTTAAATTGCTTACACTTTTCAATGTTTGCAATGTTTGTCATTGATGAAAAAAATAAGAAAAAAAAAATTAAAAAATAAAATGCTTGATGTTAATTGAAATATAAATATTAAAAAACAAAAAAAGAGAAATGAAAAATATGATAAAAAAGTAAAATTTAAATAGAACAATTTGGTGGATGTTCTCAAAAAAAATGAGATGAAAGAAAAAAAATAAAGTAAATATTATCGTTGGGGTATTTGGTGGGGTGGAAATTATGTGGTTATTATAAGCTAATTAAGGGGATTTGAATAAACTAAATTGTGAGGCCAATGTTGAGTCTTAAAACTCACACAAAACTTAAATTTTAATCTTAAAACTTGGACCTAAAAATCATCTAAATTTTGTAGTTTAAAGTATCCAACCCTTGATGAAAAAAATCTTAAAAAATTTAAAAATTGATCTAATTTTAAAAAAATTATTTTAAAAATGATTATCTAATACAGACTCAAAATTGAAGTCAAATTGCTTCAATATATTGAAAAAATTAAAAAAAAATTGAAAATTCAAAAAACACAAAAATCTTAAAACTTATTTCAAAATTCCCTTCAAATTCCACAATTCACATAAATTCCACACCACCAAAAATCCCCACAATAATCATGATTATTACTATATATTTGACAAAAAAATATATGCTAAGAATTATTCGTACTAAATTGTATTTCTAGAGAATAAAAAAAGTAAAAATTGATATTGAATCTGAAATGAAATGAATATAAAAATTAAAAATTTTAGTTAAAAATTTAAATTTTCTTTCAAAAATAATGTTGAAAGATGAAAAATAATTTCATGACAGACATAAGAAATAAAGAGTAAAAGTAATCGTAGTTTAAGATGATAAAAAAGTGAAAAAATATAAATAAATAAAAATCATCAATTTTGAAACTTAAAAATATTTTGTTTTATTTAATAAATTTTTATTTTTCGATCTAATCAATAAAGTCATCAAAATCAAGAGACAGTTTCCATTATTAAAATAAAAAGTCGTGGCAAATTTGCAATAATTTGACAGTTTTACGGCATTTTCTGGTAATTTCTTAACCAACTCGACAGTTTTATGTCTTTTTTAATTCTCTATAGTTTAAGTTTGTTTTTAAATTGTCATGTGTGTATTCAAATTAGATGCATAAAATCGCTCCGTGAATATAATTGCCTTGACTTGATTGGCTCAAGACACCAAAAAAAAATAAAGTTTCATATCCCCACGACATCTGCGTCTAACTATTTCGTCAAGTTGTCACATGAAAAACACAAAAAAAGAGAAGTTGTATAATTTTGCAATTTTCGCCTAGATGAATGGATAGAGAATAACGAAATGGAGAGGTACGACAATGTTCTATGACAATTTATTTTTAGTGTGTGGATTTTTGCTAGAAATTTATCGCTTTTTGTCTCAGCGTTTCACCAGTTAGGATTGGCTGATTGTCATTAGTATGATAATGTTATTGATTTTGATGAATATGGAAAAAATTATTTGCTGATGGTGACGATTGTCAGTTAAAATGAAGACTGGTTATGAAATCGATATGGTGACCTGGGGAACTTTTTGTGGATGCCTGTTTTTGAGTTGTTCTCGGAAATGATAAAAAAATAATATTTTTTAAAAGAAAATTTATAAAATCTTTTTGTTTGATGCATGTTTGTTTAGTTTTTTGAAAACTGCTTATTTGAATTGTATTTGAGCACAGTAGAAACTAGAGTAACCAGCATTAAGCATGCTAATTTGTCAGTATAAGATAATTTAATGTAAAAGCCTCAGAGACCAATCATTTAATCTAACGATTGGAGATCTAATCTACAATTTTGAGAGGTTCGATTCCCAGTGTTCTCTCAATCATATTCAAGAGTTGCAACTGATCACCGAAAATAATCTAATCCTAAGAATTATTTCTAAACAGGACAATTTTTGGGTGACCATCTAATTTTCTCAAAAACACAGAACCCTGCACAGAACATAAACGAATATTTGAAAATTAATGGAAATTTTCATGAAAAATACAAGACCTGGAACAAAATTTATATAGGACAATGTTAAAAAAAATACAGGGATATCCGTTAAAGAACCACAGACAGCGGCGTATCTAGGAAGGTTTTTTGGGTTAGCCCCTATTTTATTGAAAATTCAATTCTAAAGTTAAAACAAAAAGGTCATTATTGAAAGAGATCTCCCAAAAAATGAGGTCATGGTTTGATAAACATCGTGGATACATCACTCCAGAGGCGTAATCATGAGGGTCTGAGAGGGGTGCCCAGACCCTTCTGCACCCCTGGATCATTTTACCTTTATCATTTTTCATTAAAAGTTTACTTCTTTTCAGATTTTTTCAGACCAGTAAAAAATAAAGAACTCTTCAATTCACGTTTAAAATTTAGAAGAAAAAAATAAATTCATTATTACGCAGCATTGTTATTTTCCTCAAGATTTATCTGATTTTTTTTTCCAAAATACCTTAAATTATCGTTTTCCTTATTTATCCTTTTTATTCTTTGCTAAAATTCTCTAAAAAAATTTCAACCAACATTAGTTTTTCACTTTACAACTCCAAATTATCCCTTTCTACCTCTTTCCTTTATTTCCTCTTCTCCTTTTCTTCATTATACCACATTCTTCTTCAATTCTTCTTCCACATATTTGCATGTTCCCTCGTCATACAAAATTGCCTTTCTACAATCTGTTTAGTATTGCTAAAGTATGCAATACTCGCATCACAATGCAATATATTGCAATTCATACTTCAATAAAAATTATTCAATTTTATACAATTTTTATATAGGAAATATAAATTTTCTAGTAGATTAGATGGGAACATTTTCATACATTTTACACCCCAGCGCCATCTTTTATCGAGAATATTTATTATTTTTTGGATGATTAGATTCAATTTTTGTATGGATTTTGAATTTTATACGAAGAATGAATTTTTGGTCGAATTCAATTGAATAGGAATAAAATGTAGATGTGGATATGCCGTAATGGTATTGGAAATTATTTCGATTATTTTGTTTGATTTAAAATTTCCATGGTATTTTGGGTGATTCTTTATAATTTCATATTTCTGTCAGTAGACTGAAAATATTTGACGATGTGCTGTTTATCTATCAAAAGTGAAACTAAATTAATAATTACACAAAAAGATATTAAAAAATATTTTTAACGACAAAAATAAAATAGATTCATTGAAGAATTTTTGGGGTTTGTCATCTGGGGTGTAGTTGGGATTTTTTAAGGTGTTTAACATTTTTTAGCATCATTTGTTGTCTATATTTTGTCACTTTCTAAAGTCCTACAGTATTATAAATTTTAAGGCTTTCTTTCCTACTCTACCATGGGAGTACCCTTACCTAAGGTATCCTACCTAACCTAGGTTAGACGTAGGGTACCCTCGGTAGTCGCAGAAATGAGTTAAATTGATATTTTTGAAACATTTCAAGTAAAATTTTAATTAAAAATATTTAAAAAAAGGTCTAAACCTCATATTCCTCCCCTGACTACACCCCACCTAATTCATAACTGGATAGTCAATAAAAACAAGTAAGTAATTTAATAAAATTTCTGATAGAAAGTTTAGAAATTTAGATTTTATAGCTCACATTTTGAATACATAATCATGCGTAACTTGATTACATCTTTATTAATAATTTTTAATGATCGAACGTTAAATGAGTGACACGTCGCTTGATAACGCATGATTGAAATTTTTGATAAGAGAAACTTTAGTCGATAGTTCCAACGGTACGCATACAAAATGCTTAATTATAGATTTTTAGATGCATATTCTGTAGATTTTCTGTGAAAAATTTAATTTTATGGCAATTATCCGCTAAATTTATCTAACAAGCCTAATCCCACATAAAAACATAACAAAAGCCTCCATTTTCCCCTCGGCTAACCATTTAATCCATCGCACCATAGCAACTAATAATCCATATTGTTCCATTCGACAAACTCCGTTAAAAAAATTAAATATTCAGTAGGTTGAGCTACGTGAGATATCCATATGAATTTTAAAATCCATATGAGACTCTTTCTCGACTAGATACAATAGATACATTACTCTAATTAGATTTTTTTTTGCAATCTACTCACAAAATATTATTTTTGATGTGGCGCAGTAACAAAATTAACATGTTTATGTGGGTTCACCACGCGCCACATAATCCGATTGTTTGCCGCAAAAAAATGAAAGAAAAAATATAATTTTGTGGCGTAAAAATTCTTTAAAAGGGAGATAGAAGAAGATCTTATTTAGGAAGCAGTATTGAATAGTGTTTTGGAAATAGAGAGCATTTAGTATTTTTATGGGGAACTCTAGATTGTCTTTGAATGAAATATGTAAATGAGAAATTTAAGCTGAAAATCTTTGGAAGTTTGAAGTTTTTTTGAGATAAAAGAGGATTTAATGTGGAGAAAATTTATGAGGATAGTAAAAATAGGGTAGCTAGTTGTGGGTTTTAAATTCTAGAATATTAATTGAAATTCACAGTCCTGAAATGCCACTTCCTGGCTTTCTTGATGCCAGGACCGTAGCAAAATCCGTTAAACCACAAGATTAAATCCAAGCTAGCATGAAGACAGCTATAAGGCTATTTAAAGACATTTTTTGGTACTGCTGCATTATAAACCTAAAATATTGAGTAAAACTGACCATAATGTCCAATTTACAATACTCAAATTTAGTCGAATCTCTTTAAAAATAAACAAACTATAGAAAATAGTAGATTCACAAATTTATATACCCTATTGAACTCAAAATACTCCCCCTAAAAATAACAAAAAAAAAATTACTAAACTCATCAACACAACTGAAAATGCAATAAAAATTCTTTACCATCCCCAGAATCATTCATCATCATCTTTTCCATTTCCATTATACGATTTTCTAATTATCTACTTACACAGATACCATCCTTATAAGTAGCTTTCATTTTCTACTTCTTATCTACAATTTGATTATATTTTTTCTTTTAAATTATTTTTTTTAAAAAAAATTCTTCAATTTTCATTCACATTTAAGTTCCCTAGTTCATTCATCTTTTTACATAGTATTATCAGTCAAATGAATATACATGTACAGTATAAAATGAGGGTGACGCCGAACGACAAAATGAAAAAAAAAGAAAAAAAAGACCGACGATGAAATTGTAATAAGGGAGAATTTCTTTCTACATAAATGTACATAACAACTCATCCATCCTGACAAGGCGAACTCAAAAAGTAAGCTCGTTCATATCAACACACAAAAGAGCAAGAAGAAAAAGAAATATAGGTCTATATGCGCACTACATATTTCATACATCTCATTCTCACACTGACATCCTCATCATCAGCAAGCATCAGAAATAAATATGTAACATTTTTATGACATATTTTCCAATGTTATTTCAAGAAAACCCATCTCGAAAAAAAATTTCTCTCATTTCTTTTTTTTTCATTCTTTATGTATGTATGTAAAGAGGGGTAGAAAAAAAAGAATTTTTATCATCATGTACCATATAATACAGAGAGCAGTCGAGAGGAAAAAAGAGGGAGGAAATGTTCTCCCCACTGACAACATTTTTATGATCTTTTTTCGGGTGCTGAATGAAATAGAAATTGGTAGTGAAGGCAGGAGTCTCGAAAGCGCACTTTTTTGACTAAAAATTTGAAATCAAGCCCAAAGAATTCAAAATTAACCGTTAAAAAGCTACTTAAAAAATAACGGTCAAAATATATTTGAAAACTAACGGTCAAAATATATTTGAAAATAACAATCAAAAAGTATTTTTAAAGTAAATCTTAATAAAATGTGGCACTCGCCGGGATTCGAACTCTTGCTTTAAACCAAAAAAACAATTGAAATTTTGAAGATTTCTTGTATGAAATCTTATACTTCACAAGAGAAAAATTCTTTTGTCGTTGGGGAGGCAGTACTAAGGTTATTTTGCTATTGCCAATAAAGGAAGTGACAGATTCCAATGATTTTTTACAGCTCCAAAATCTTGAGATACTGCCTTTATTTTGTCATCAAAACAAACTCGATACATTATTCTCAAGACGAGAAAGTTTGATAAAAGGCACACAATCGGATGATAGCACATGTCCTGTGTCTCAATTTGGAGTAAAATGTCCCACTTTTGAAAATAATATTCTAAATTTCAGCCTCTTCTTGATGGACAGCCTGTCAAAGAGTTCGACTCACAGATGTCCTGACTAATGAATGAAAGGACGAACATAAATACAGACAAACAAATAAGCGAACAGAAAAACGGACAATATGCAGACATAAGCATCTTCTATCATTATCAAATTGCACCAAAAAAGCAGCAAGTAAGACAAGAAAATGAAATGAAAATGAAAGAAAATTGAGGGAAGAAGAATGCAGAGCGTGGAATTATAATCCCCGGAAAATTTATGGATTTGGCAGAATTTCAAGAATCATTCCACGTTGACATGCTACTTCCTGGATAAATAACATCCATCCACAGCTGTGAGGGAAATTTCAATAATTATACACAAAAAGAGAAAAGAATTCTCGACTATTTTACCTACACTGTAAAAAAACATCTTTATAAGAACATAAAACATTTTATGTCAGTACTTCCAATCACATTGCACAGTCTCTTGTTTTTATTACGATACAGAAAAAAAAATATTTTATACGAGCAACTCTGAAAAATATCCTTCTTGATCGTATTTGTAGCAGTGTTGTGTATAGACTGAGGGTTGAGTGAGTCGAGAGTCAGGAAGGAACAAAAAAGTGCTAAAAAGGCCTCAGAAATTATTACATTACATACACACAGACAAAAGTGTGTGATAGTCCCAACAAAAATACAAAGCGTAAGAGACGTCGATGATGCTTAATAACGAATTATTGAATTACTGAAGCAGTCACAGAAATTTCAAATATTTTTATCAAACGAAACAAGTTTGTCAGCAGTGTCAGTTGCATCTCGCACAACAAAAAAATAGAAAAAGAAAAATAAAATAAAATTTATTTGGTGCCGTGAATCAAGTTGAAGTGAAACCTCCAAGTGTTCTCATTTCCATTTATTTTACTTGTTTTGCTACTTGTCTTTAAATTCGTACTTAAAGCACAATAGGAATGGAATTTTCTCCGCAATTTTACTCGCTGTGTGAAAGACTTACTGTGCGGTTTTCATGCTTTTTTTGCTGTAAATTCATTTTTTTTGGCTTTGCACTTCTTTTCGTTCCTTTTGTCTCTCTTTTTGCATTCCATTCGTGATTCAGGGTTTGTGTCAGTGATGGAGAGGGATTGTAAGTAGTTTAGTGCTATATTGTAAAGCTATCGATTTTTTTCATGTCCTTGGAAAATAGACTAGGATATATGTGAGCAGAAAATGCTGTTTGAAATGGACGATATATCCAATATGATGCCACACATTTTAGTCATTATGTTGTCCAGGGTTGTAGCATGGTCATGTTGTCATTGCATCAATTTTTGATGGTAATAATGGAATTGAACTTAGGGCTTCCTTCTTGATCACATTGCACACATAACCCATATCTTGACAGTAGTGTAGCAAGGGGAGGGCAACTTGGGCCACGACCTAATGTCTTATATATTAGAGATCATAGCTAGGGGAAGGTCCTTTTTAACTTTTCAACCAAAAGTATATTTTGTTTATACAAAAATTTGAAGTCTGCTCAATATTAATTTCTAATGATGTTTAAATATTAAAAAGTCAAATTTCAAGAATCTAGTTTGAAAATAAAAAATTGACACTCCCCACCCATTGAAAACTTCTGGGTACGTCATTGTCAATGGATTCGTGTTTGAAACCCGATTTAATGGATATGAGCTTTGGGCTATTTTTCCAGAGAATAGGAATTTTTCACACATTTACCCCCTCCCCCCTTCCTGGCTACTGATGGATACCACTGATGGATATCAATTGTTTCCTAGAATTCAATTTTTAAAATATCTACAACTGAAATCTTTAAGAATTACTGGATTTTGCAACCATGAGGATACAAGTCTCTCTATTCAGCATTTAAGTATTATTTAAAACAAAACCAGTCTAATCAAATTTAATTTTTAAAATATTTATTACCAAAGTTTCTTGACACTATTTAATTGATTGGTTACGTGTAAGATGGCAACCATAGGTGGTAATGCTAATAACTTTATTAAAAAATTTAATAATTTTGGAATGATTTGATTTCACATAAATTAGTAATAATGGATTTGGCCTTCGGTTAGATGTCAAGTTACAAAGATTTGATTTTGATGTTATGAATTATTCGGCCTGTTTCACTAAAGTGGATTATCCTCATTTTCGGATTAACTCTTTTTGCAGTGCAAGGAAATTTGAAATTAAGTTTTTCTGACGTAAAATTTCATGACTAGTCCTAATCCGATGAGTTTCAAAAAATATTTTTTTCTCGAAAAAAAGATATAGCAAAAAATTAGTTTTAGTAAAAAGATAATCCTAAGATTATCCTGGGATTATCCTGTAGATAATCCTAAAATTTTAAAACTGAGGGGTACCAGGATTGAATTTTAGGATTATCTACAGGATAATCCCAGGATAATCTTAGGATTATCTTTTTACTAAAACTAATTTTTTGCTATATCTTTTTTTCGAGAAAAAAATATTTTTTCAAACTCATCGGATTAGGACTAGTCATGAAATTCTACGTCAGAAAAACTTAATTTCAAATTTCCTTGCACTGCAAAAAGAGTTAATCCGAAAATGAGGATAATCCACTTTAGTGAAACAGGCCGATTATTATTTGCATAATAATTATTGAGTTAAATCGAAGGTGATTTAACTGATTCCTGAAGAATATATCAGGATTTCTAAGAACTAGGAAGTATGAGTTTGGGGATTGATTAATTCAATTTATTGAAGTTTTTATGACAATAAATTACCATTGGCTTATCAAGGATTTTTGGCGCCATTTTTTCCAAAAATTTACTAATTTTCAAATTTAATCTAATGATACTTAATTTTCTAACATCTTTCTCTTCAAGGAATGCTCAAAATTTTAAGAGGGGTACAAATTGAAACTCCCAAAAAAGCTCCAGAACTCCCCAGGCTATGACTTCACCATTGAATCGAATTTTTTATTTAAAAGACCTTCAAATTAATTTATTTAGGGCAGTATTGACAGTTACTAATAATTATTTAATATTTATTTTCATTTGATATTCACGTTTTTGCTAAATTATATCACGAAGTTGAAAGCGAAATAATTAAAATCAAGTGCTTCATTAACAGGAATAAGTACTGAGCGTACTCTCTACTTACGTATGACTTTTCTATTCTTTGCCGATGCTGAAACTCTCAAAAATTCAATTAAAAAACTATTAATATGTTTCTATTCAACATTTCTTACAAAAAATTATTAAAATTTTGGAATTTGTTAAAATTCTGATAAAAAGTTGTGAGTTCGAATCTCAAAGAAGTGTTTGAAATGAATTTGAAAACTGTTTTATCATTGTAATTTTTTTTACTCCTATTTATAATTATTTTTCTCAAAAAATTCTTCTGAAACTCCAAAAATTTCTATAATTCCTTCTTTATCTAATGTTCCTGTTTTAACATTAATGTTTTAAATCAAAAAATGGCGGTGTTAAAAATTGATAAGAAGTTTAAATTAAGATTTTTGCAATATATCATTAAAGATTAGAAATTAAAATTTTAGATTTCGATGAAATTCTGTCAAAAGTTGGTGAGTTCGAATCTCATAGAAATTTATAAAATAAATTTTGATAGTTGTCAATAGGATGTCGTATTTTTTGAACTTTAAATAATTTTTTTCCTGATTTTTTCAATCCTTGCCATACTGAAACTCTCAAAACTCAACAAAAAACTGTCAATATGTTTCAATTCAGCATTTCAGACTGCAAACTAGTTTAAAACAACACCTTTTTTGAGTCATACACCCTTGCTGTTATACAACAGTTGTGTTCCTTCTCGAAATTGCACTCATAAAACTTCCAGTTCCAAAAAAATAAATAACAGTATGAATAGAAACCTCAAAATAAAAAGTCACATCCAAAACCCCTGAAATTGAAACAGAAAGAAAGAAAAAAATATCGAGAGAGAGAACAAGAACATAAGACGAATGACATAAAAAATCATATTATTATTTTTTTCATTCCTACCCGGCGTTGTTGGCAAAAGCTGAAACCAAGCAGCTATTTTATATTATTTTTTTGAAGGAACGAAGTCGGAATATATATACACAATTTTATACTTATGTATATAATACGCTTTTAGACTCATAAAAATAAAAACATTTATTTTAGTATGGTACCTCGCTGGGTGTAGAGTCGAGCGAGAAGTATTGTAGAATTCGACGAGAAGAGAGGTATTGGGGTAAATAAAAATTTTTATATTTTTTTCTTCTCTGCTTTTTTTTGGTTTTTATATTCTATATACATACAAAGAAGATTATACGTATGTACATGCTGTACACAATTTTCTGGCTTTGCCTTTTTTTTTCTTCTCGCTCCTCATGAAACAACATTTCTTTCTTTCCATATTCTCATATTATTTATAGTACTACAGCAGAAAAAAAAAGATTTTTTTTGAGAGTTCAGAAGAGCTGGTCGGGTATGAGAAGCAAATAAATTTCATCTGTGTCTGTAGTGGTGGTACACAAAAATTATGTATAATTTTTTTTGGACAGTTTTCTATCAGAAGTCTTTCACAATGATGTGATAGGATCGGCATTGTTGAGATAAATTCTTTTCTTTTCTGCGGTGCTGATAGAGTGAGATGGAGAGAGATGGATTGACTGACAAGTAATCAAAAAAAAAAAAAATTCAAACACAGCTGAGTGAGTTCAATTGAAGTGCATTATTATTATTCATTTGTCTTTCGACTCGTGTGATAAGTGAACTGTCTGAAAATTGTGTGAGAATAAAAAAAATAAATAAATAAATTATTTGCTGTGTGACTAAATAGTGAATTGTTTAAAAAAAGGTGAAAGTAATTTATTCATTTGCCATATAATGTAATTATACGCGTACATGTGTATTCCAATAATCAACAAACAAAACAAAACAAAAATAAAAAGAAACAAGCCCGGGACGGAGAGAACAACTCGCGTTTCTGCTAAAGTGTTAAGAAATTGTGTTTGTGAATAAATGAACTCTCGCGAAATGATTTGCATATTTTCTTGTGCTTCTCATAATCGATAACATTGCATGACACATAAATATTGACATCTAAAGCCATTTCAACGTAATATTATGAATTATGTGCATCGGTAACGGAACGAGTGTTACAGACATATGCGGAATCTCTGAAATGTGAGTACAGTAATTGAACAATCTGTCGTCAATGTGCATATTATGAATCTGCCCATTCAATTATTAATCCTATATAATTATTGAAGCGTCAAAAAGAAGCTAAACAAACACAGTCATTTTGTTTCCATATTTTTGTATTAAATCTGATTTTTTCGATACAATTTCATCAATAATTCAGTGTTGGGAAGGGTGAGGGATTTTTGTAGATTTTATCGGAGACACTAGGGGTTCAAATCGGTGTGAATATGCGATGACAAGTTTAAATTGATGTTTTTGTCAAATAATTTTTTTGAAAGTAAATTAAAATTTAGAATTAGATGAAATTCTAACAAAAGTTGTGAGTTCGAATCTCAAAGAAAAATGTCTGAGAGTTTTTGCATTTCTTGCTTTTCTTTTTAATTTTAAAACTTTTAAATTTTTTTCTAAAAATTTCCCAAAATTCCTAATAAAAGAAAGTAGATTTTATCGGAGACATTAGGGGTTCAAATGTTTTGAGTTATAGAATGGCGGAGCAAAAATTGTATAGAAGGTTTAAATTGGGATTTTTGCCAAGCGTTTCTATCGACTAGAATTTGAAATTTTGTAATTCGATGATATTCTTATAAAAGTTATGAGTTCGAATCTCACAGAAATGTGTAAAATGATTTTTAATTGGTTAACGTTTTTTTTAATTTTTAAATCATTCTTTTGCAAAATTTTCCCATTTTTTTTTCAAAATCCATAAAAATTTTAATCAAATTTTTACTTTTTTCATAAAAGTCCATCGACATCAGAATACCCTAAATTCCGATTAAACAAAATGTTGAGTGACACCATCATGATTTCTCCTTCTTCCCATTCGCCATACATATGGATATTATGCCATTCATAATACTCGAGGGTTCCATTATTACACACAGTCATTTTTTTTCAAGTTGATGAAAGTCGAAAGGGAAAGCGACAACGAGTTGAGGGGTGAAATTAACATAAATACAGTAGTTCTTGTTGAAACAATATTTTTTTTGTATTTATTATTTTAATGCTTCTCATGCACGAAGAATTACGGATGAATGGAGAGAGAATAAAAATGCTTTTGTATTTTTTAACACTGCGATGAATTGAAGGCGATAAATGGATTGAGATAAGGAATGAAAATGAAAATGATTGTCGAGTGAAGTTCCAAGAAGAAGAAAAATAGTTCTGAATCTCGAATGAACAGCACTTCCATTAATTTATTCTGTTTTGAGATTCTTGTTCTGTGTGTGGAAGAATCTAAGCAAAGCAGAAGATAAGAAAAGTTGACTAAACCTTTCAAAAATCTAATTTTGAATGCCATCTTCTTATTTTTCCATGTCTGACAACTTCATAGTGCTTAATTACCGAGTTTGAATTTAAATATTTTTTTGTGCTGATTGCCACCCGACTTGTTTGTTCATTTTGAGGCATAATGAAGTATGATTATGGAGCTTCAAAGTGCCGAATTTACTGATTATTTATTTGTACATTGATTGTTGTATTCGAGTGTCAAAAGTCACACAAATCTAGATAGGAATGATGTTTTGGGATTGATGAACTTTGGTTACGTGGACTTATGGCATGTACTGGGTATTTTTATGAAGAAAGTTTCAAATTTTAGGGTAAAAATGCTTAAAATTCCAGGAATAACTCATTTTTGTTACGCATTTCAGTCCAAAATATCTTAAATTTTGTGACAGGTCAGAAGAAGGGGTCAAAAAAATAGTTTTTGAATGACGTCATCAGTGAACAACCCTCGATCTAAAATTCTCAAAAATCCCATCACAAAATAAACACCAAAAAAATCCTCATTAGCAGCTAAAAATTAATTAATCAATTTTATGTATCCAAATATTCCACATGTTATTTCTTCTTCTTAATTCTCTCTCATTTTTCGTTAATGATGAACAACCAACGTTTTTAAAATAAACAGCAATAAAGCAATCTCTTTTGAAGTAGAGATCTTTTGACCCATATGTTGCAAGGTTTCTCTGTTTGTTGTTAATGAACTAAACTTGTTTATTTGCCATGGTTAAATAAAAAGAAGTGTGTGATTAATTTTTCTTGAAATTGTTAAAATAACGCGAGGTGTAGTTAAAAATTTTAATTAAAAAGGTTTTTTTTGAGATTGTTTTCACTTTTTTGTTGTTAATGGATTATTGAAGTAAATGCTGAACACTGAAAATTGATGTCATGAGGAAAATGCCAAAATTAGTTATAAAGTGCTTTGAATATTCATTAAAATTCCATAAAGATTCAGGTTCGAATCCTTTTGTTATTAAAATATGAACTTGTTAATTCGGTTGAATACTTTTTTTGGAAAATGTATAAATCAAGTATAAATTTATTTTTTATTAAAAGGGTTTTTCAGATTGTTTTTACTTTTTTGCTTTTAACGGATTATTGAAGTGTATTAGTAAGAATTTGATGAACACTGAAAAATGTTATGAAGAAAATGCCAAAACCCAATATAAAATATTTAGGATATTCACTAAAATTTCATAAACATTAAGGTTCGAATCCTATTGTTAAACCACAAACTTGTCATCTGGGCCCAGATATTTTTTTAAATAATTTTTTAACGAATTATTCTTTTGAACATAAAGTTTGTTCAGTTTTTGCTCCATACTGTCAAATGTTAAACTATTTTCAGTTTTCAGATCCTCAAAAAAGTCTAAATTTTCCTTAAAATTCATTGTAACTAATTTTTGTATAATTTTACTCACAACTATTCCAAAAAACCATGAAAAAGAAATTTAAATATAGAAATAACGCCATGTTAAATCCCATGACGTCCTTCCAAGAATGAAGGAAATCATAAGTTGTAACTTATTACTTCCTACAAAATGTCATGTGACTCGAAATGTTAAGTAGAACGAGATCTTAAGCAGATTTTATTTTATCAAAAATTTTCAGTCGACAATTTTTATTCTAAAGAATTTTTCCAGTTAATAATGATGTTTCGTGACATTTTTTATATAATCCTTGAATATTTTAGAAGTGAACATGTGAATAAATTCTACAAAAGTTCATTAACCTGTGTTGAATAAGCAGAAATGTGTCGGTATGAATAAGAATCTTTTGGATTAAGAAGATGAAGATTGAAAATTATTTGAGACGGAATTGATATTTAGAGTGTGAGTTTGGTGATTCTTGTGTATCATCTGGTAGAGTAATTATTATTTACTTAATATAATTATTATGAAATCAGAAATTAGAAACTCATCAAAAAATTATAAATTCTCAAAAGGGATTCAAAAAAACAGTGTCGTAGCTAGAGGTGGAGATGAATGGGTGAAATTGCACTCCATTGAAAAAAAAACCTTGGCTACGCCGCTGGAATATCATTTATGAACCACATTTTATAATAGAAACAACTTTTTATAAAATTATTTTAAAAAATTTTTGAAAAAGGAAATTGGCTGAGGGTTTCGCTAATAAACAGATTTTTGTAACGATAGGATTCGAACCTTAATCTTTATAACATTTCAATGCATATTCTAAATCTTGTACAATCAAATTTGACATTTTCTTCATAACATCATTTTCTAGTGTTCATCAAACGCCTAATTATTTACTTCAATAATCAAGGATTATTAATCCAAAAAAGTGAAAAAAATCTAAAAAAAACTTTTAAGTTGAATACATTGAAATTATTAAGAATTTTCTAATTTTTTCATCGAATTTTTTTTAAAAATTTTCTGAAGTTTGTTTGATGACTGACTAGGGGGTTCTCGATATAAATAACTATTTTATTACTATTAGAAAATCCTGTTCTAAGCAAATTAATTCTAAATTGAGTTACTTTCATTTTCTATGTAAAATTCTTGCTACGGAAAAAATTTAAAAATTGATTTTGGAAATGATGTGTTTTTTAGTTCAAATTTATTCAAACCATGGACTCCCAAAATTCACGCTTTTCAGTAAAAATGACACAAAAATTTCAAAATACAAAAAAAAAATCAAGCTAAATTAAAAAAAAATTCTCCATCAACAAAAAATTCTTGTTCATCGACATTTCATGTCTATTTCACATTTTTCAACGATCGATAATTTTTCTTCTTTTTTCTGTCTTCTTTTATACATGCTGATGACAAATTCATCGCTCATCTCCGCGCTCGTCTAATTTAAAGTTCATTTCTATTCAAGTTGTTATTTTTTTCTCATTTCTGTTATTTCCATTACATTTTATATATATTTTATTAACACTTGGCGTATATATGGAAATTTGATGGATCAAAAAAAAAGAAACAATAATAAATAACGAGTAACCCATAGAGCTCACTTTTGTAGCTGATATTCAATTTCTATTGTTAATTAATCAATTTATAAGCAAATCACTTTTACAGCGTCAAAAAATCTACACCGACATTCATAATATAAAAAAATATGTATTGTAATAAAATCCAAACTGCTATGCAGAGTTTGTAGAATAAATGAGCGAGGCATTTATATTTTTTGACAGTGTAATTCTCACTAATACATGTGCATGACATTATTTTCTATGTAAAAGAAACGAACATGGCTGAAAATGTGATATAGGAACATAAATTCACCACACCCTTAGGATAGAGCAAGATAGATGTATATGAGGTATTTGTTGTTTCTGTTTGATGATAACAAATGACTTGCTGTATATATAAATTGATAAGGGGAATTTTTTAGTAATTGATGGAAGAAGAAATATTTTGTTCTGTGGATTTTGAGATTTTTTTAAGAATTCTTTTTAAATTTCGGATTTTTTGAGAGTTATTTTTAAATTGAAAATTTTTCGTACAGTTTTAAATTTTTTTGGGCAAACTTTAAATTAGAATTGAACATGCTGAAGAATTTTTGAAATTTTTTTTATTGAAATTGGAATATTCTTTCAATTTTCCATCCAAAATAATTTTTTGAATCATTCTAAATTTTTGAGACATTTTAAAATTTTTTAGCTGTCTTAATTTTTTTTGAGCCATTCAACAATGTTAAAGTGTTATTAAAAATAACATCGCACACAATTTTTTATAAAAAAGGATTTTTTTTTGGTTTTTAAAAGAAATTCAATCCCAAATATTTAAGGTACTTACAAACTTTTCTAACAACTTAAAAAATTTCAAGGTCCTTCAAGGATTGTTAAAGCCCAGGGGTCAGTTTCTTTGGTATACCCTAGGCCCTAGTCATGGCTTGAAGCTCCTACCTCAAAATCAAACTCAGTACAAAATTGTCCAAAAAAGAAAATTATTTTGAAAATTTCTTTGATTAATAGTTTAAAATTCTTAAAATTTTAACTTAGTGACGAATACTTAAATCTATAATTTTCACCCCCCTCAAAGATATTTTTGGCTACGCCCCTGCCTAGGGTTTTCTTTTGCCATACAAAAGGAAATAACTAGAGTATACTGAAAAATCGGACCATGAAAAATTCAAAAATATTCAAAAAAAATTAATTAACAAAAAAAACTTTAAGAGATTTTCCAAACATATTCAAAAAATTCTGTATAACTTCTAAAAATATCTTGAGGCACTCAAAATTTTTAACAAACATTTATTTAAAATATTCCTCAAATAATATTCAGCATCTTTAAAAAAATATTTAAGACACCCAGACATTTTTTAAGGACGAACTGATTTTAAATTTTACTTCATAAAAATTATCGATTTTTATGAAAAATCATAAAATTTGTGTCAAATGCGTCAATTATGTGCCTTTGAGCTGTTCGATGTATGATTAGACGATTTTGAAGTGAGCATGAATCATTCCAGAAAGTGCCATCTTGTGGTGGGGTGCGGAGTTAACTTTGTATATTCCTGGGTCCAGTGGAGATAAGCAGATTTATCAATTGTATAAAAATTATCAAAATTTCTGGTAAAATTCACAATTTTTTATCAAAAAATCCAAAAATTTAATAAATTTCTCATAAAATTTTCATCATCAAAAAAATTCTCAAATCTTCATAGTTCACGAAAAGATTTTCTATCACAACTATGATCTCTATCATCCCAACACATCCACACAACCCTACATCCATGTATGCGTGCTAAAAGAAATTTTTTCACATCTCCAACACACTCAACCGATCAAAAAATTCGTGCTGCTCTCAGGAAAAAAAGTAAAATAAAAAAAATAACACACAAGAAGAAGAAATTTCTTACTCGATATATTCAGCACGACTATACACTATACAGATATATATCGGTGAAATATATTTTATGAATATTATATTTCTCTCGATACTGCGCCCAAAATAATGATTTCGCTTCCAACTTAATTCTACAATTTCATTTAACTTATCATCAGCTTCCAATCATTCTAAAATGATACTTTGTAGGAATCTCTTTTTCCAATAAAATATTTTATTTGGGAGGATTTTTTTTGAAGAAATTTACTAAATTACAATTTTTTTAAGCAAAATAAATGAAATGAAAGGAGAAATATATAATTTGTGATGACATCGAATGCGATGCATTAAAAAAGTAGAGAATTTTGTTGAGGAATAATTTGCTGGTGATGCGGGGGTATAAAGTGCATTTTAAGATTGAAATATAAAAAAATTTTTTTTAAAAAAATTAAACCTGTCTTACATGTTTTCCTTCTCTCTTTATTTTTGTTTTTAAGAACTTTTTTTTTACATTTTTTGAACTTGTTTTTAAGGAACCAATAAAAATAAAACTAAGGAACCAAATAAAATTTTGTTCTAAAAAATAAAAAACTTGGTAGAAAATCTAATACAGTGGAATCTAATAAGAGCATTTGTAATATTTTTTGATCCGAATTCTAATTTATTTTTAAGTATCTTGTTTTATATTTTCAATATTAAACTAAATTGAAAAAATCTATAATTTATTTATAATTTTTAAAAATTTACAACTTTTTATTTAAAATTTCTAAAAATTTATAGTTTACTTTAAAAATTTATAATTCTTAAAAATTTACAATTTATAATTTTTAAAAATTTTAATTTACTTTTAAAATTTATAATTTTTAAAAATTTAAAATAGGAATACCCATTTTAGATTAAGTTTTTTTTTTGAAAAATTTATTCATTTTTACTTCTATTTAAGTTTAGTGATTTTTCTTTTTTACTAATTTGTTGATATACAAAATTGACTAAATGTATTTTTCAATAAAAGTTTATTTATCTAAGTATCTAAGATCACAAAATAATTAATCACAAATTTTCCTTTTAGAAAATTTATATAGAATAAAATAAAATTTCAATCACAGTGAAATCTTCTAAAATTTAAAAAAAATACTTTAGTAAAAAAGTAAAAAATTAAAACAAACTGATCCAGTCAGTCACGTCAAACCAAAAACTCATAAACTCACTCATTCTTCCACTCTAAAAAATTGCACAAAAAATGATGATTATTATTATTATTTTATGGAATGAAGAAGAGCAGCATTATCATCGATGAAAATACATTTCGCTTGAAAAAAAGAGGAGAAAAAAACTCAATCAACTTTTTATTGATTTAAATATAAAGCGTTACTTATGTAAGATTATAATCGAAGAAAAATTTAATTTTCTTTTTCTTGAATCAGAAATCTGAAATGGAAAGATGGAAACTTTAAGAGGTTTCTAATTGGATAAATTTCGAGAGGAGTCAGTTGAGAATTTCATTCTCGAGTGCTTGACGGCTTCAATCTCATATTTATGGAACCAAAAAAAAACATTTCTGGTTATCTGCTTTCTTACTTAAGCACGTACAATTTTGATGTAAATATTCCTCGTATGTCATCAAGACCAATAATTTCTTTGTATATTTTAAAGCTTCGGCTTTTGCATTAAAAATTAGATTATTTTTATATCGTTTCGGTGTATTTTAAAAAAAATATTATTTGTATATATGGCGTATAGATTTGTTTAAAGAAATCAAATTGAGAGGAAGAAGAGGAATGAGACTAAAAAGATTTAGACTAAGTCAAGTAGATTCATGAAAAAATATAAAAACAAAAAATATAACGAAATGAATTGGAATTGAGTTTAGGATGGGACGCTGGTTATGTTTTTGGGGGGTTATTAGGGGGTTCTATAATAGATTCTACAACGAATGGGATTGTAGTACCTCAGACTTTGTGTCGCATCACTAGAGCCCTTTCATATTATTATTTGATGGTTTTTCAATTTTTTTGTTATTTATTTTTATCCTATACTGTGCTAGTGATGGGTTGCTAAGGAATAATATAGTTTTAAAGGGGCAATTTTGAGATTACTATATGCCAGACTAAAGATTTCAGTGGATTGAGCTGTATGTCATGCAAATCAGGGGTATTTAGAGTATTCCAACTAGTTTTTAGCATATAGGGCATGATTTGATCCAAAAAAGGTAGGGTATACTCCAAAAAAGTTGTAGTTAAGGGGTCATTCACTTATGACGTCCATCAAAAAATGGGATTTTTAGAACCCCCCTCCCCCCTTGTCACAAATTTTAAATTCAAAAAATTTTCTATAATTTAAAGTGTCACAAAATCTCAGACTCCCCCTCTCCCCTAAATCATGGACGTCATAAGTGAATGACTCCTAACCAAAAAGTACAGAATTTTGAACAATTTAATTTTACACGGTAGGATGATCTCAAATAAAATAGAATGCACCTCAATAAGATAGGATATAACTCAATTAGGTGATATATGACCAGAAAATGATCAGAAGACCCCAAAATGGTTTTAGGCCCCAAAATATGTTAAACATTATGGAGTAAATTCCACTCAAAAACGTTGGTTTGAGTCCTTACGTCAAAAATACTAAAAATTTCTTCAAAATCAAAAAACTAGCGTCTCACCCTCTCAGGCCCCCAAATTTACGCGTAACAAGTTAAACATCGTTTAAATTCTTGTTCCTCTTTTTCCTCCAACATTATTATTTGATATGTTATAATTTTTTTAGTGGGATTAACAAAACATTTTACAGTCATACATACTGAGTCGACATTAATCTCGTATTTCTTGTTTCACCTCAGCCATTCCGAATGTCTGCTATTAAAAATTTTTTTTGTTTTTATTTTATATCTTTTTCGACTTGTTATGCACACTTCCATTTCACGTCATGCTCACGTTTTCATGCTTCTTATTTTTTTTTCGGAAAAAGAAAAAAAAATTATGTATACAATGTATTTATGTGTTTTGAAGCCATGAGCAATGAGGAACCAGAAAAAAGAGAAGATTTATAAAGAAAGTAAAGAAGAAAAAGCCATTAAAGACTTGTAAAGTTATAATAACGTCCTTGTAAGAATTTATAAACAACAAAACAGCATAGGATGCACTTGAAATAGTTTATGGATAATGAAAATGCAGGAAGAAATGCAGAAGATATGAAACAGTTATCTCTTAAGGCTCTTAAATATCGTGCGTGTGTCTCTGTACGGAAATAATTCTTTTTAAGAACTTTCGATTATCAAAATTAGTTCTTCTAAAAATGGAACGAATTTTTTGAGAGATTCATGGTCATCTGTTCATGAATTTTATTAGAAAATATGTCGGAAGTAGAAATGACGCGAGATTTGATAAGTTTTAAATTGAAAGTTATTGAGACAATGTTCAGAGATCAAAGAGTTCTTTTTTTGGAAGTGAGACATTAAATTTAATTTAGAAATTGAAAAAATGTGTTTCAAGGGGGGTAGTCAGGGGGTTCATGGGGTCTGGATCCCTTAAAAGTTGCCTCTTAAACAAAAAGTTAAATTGTTTGGTTTCTCAAGAAACAAAATAAGAATTATTAACAATAAAAAAATTCCGGCTACTCATCTGATGTGTGTGAAATTATTGATTAAAAGTTGATGCTTTTTTGTGGACCTTGAACTTTAAAATGACATTGAAGCTGCAATTGATTGTCGACTGAATTAAAAAGTATACGAATTATTTTTTAAGTCAGCATACTGTCTGTGATGTCACTCATATGACCAATCAAATGAATAATTTAAACCTGCTGATTTGCCAAGGCTGACAAAAATGGAAAACCGGTTCAGAAATGCTAAATGCCGGCAAAAATGTCAACCAAAATTTTAAATTCACGCTATAAGAAACTAACAGTGGACATTCTATCATGTGTTAGTCATGTGCCGGTTGGGTGAACCCAGTTTAACGAGAGTACAGCAAGAAACTAGACAAATTTAAAGCACAGCTAAAAAAATCAATAAAAAATTCCGGAAGTTCCCCAGAAACATCAACTTCCACTTCAAAAAAATTCCAAACACGAACTTTCATAATTAAATTACCTTTCATAAATATTCATCCCTTTTATGGGGATTACAACTATCACGAATGTCCCATTCTAAAATGTAAGTAGACACCTTCCATTACATATAATAATTATAACTCCAATTTCCTCATAACTTGCTCTATTCATTCATCCATTCATGCATCATGTACGAGCAAACATGAATGTTAAAAATACATAAAAATATTCAACTCATTTGTCACCCAAAAAAAAAAAAAGAAATAATGGAAACAGTTGACGCAATTCATTCATGAAAAGTCATTAATTCAAGCTACATTTTAATTTTGATTGTAGGCAATAATAATTTATTGTATGAGTAAAGAAATTATGTGAAATTGTCGTCGGACGTTGAATAATTGGTGGATGTGAGGGAATAATTGGGGAAATTGAAGGAATAATGTGGTGTGTTGTGGAATAATTGAGGATATTGAGGATAAAAGCTAGATATTATTAAATTATTGAAGGTATTACTGAATTATTGTGGGTATTACTGAATAATTGGGTATGTATGACAATAGTTGAGGATATAAAACTGATTTGAAATCTCAATGCTATGCTGAACCCCGCTTAGTCGAATCATAAAGTACATTGACTCAAGGAGTCATCCAAAAATGACGTCCATTACAAACTAGAATTTTTTGAGGTCATCCTTGACTTTTTTACAAAATTTTCCAAACAAAACAATTTTATGAAGCATCGAACAGATCGAAAGCCCCTAAATAGCAGACCCAATAAGCGAATAGCCCCACAAAATTCAAAAAACCCATTTTTAAATCATACATCCAGAAGAAATTTTAATTCCTAATTTTCACGCAGAATAAGCACCAAAAGAAGAACTCAAAAGTATAATAACAGTATCCATTTGTCAAGCTTTCGCCTTCTTTATCGACTCACTTAAAAAGTGCTTCATTTTCAACCGAAAATTCCGAATAAATTATCACCAATAAAAAAAATTTCCATATCAAAACAATTTCAACTTCGTCCATTGAACTTAAACTAATAGACGCGCGTATATACATGATCAAAAAATAAAAGTTTGGATGGAGTGAATCTATTGCCGTATATGTCAAAAACAATCTCTTAACCAACAAGCAATGAATTGTCATAAAATTTTATATGGATGTAATTTTTATATTTATACGATAACATAATTTGTCCTTTTTCGTTCGGTCTCATCTGGGATATAATATACAGAAACAGAGCGGTTGGTCACCGCAGCATCTATAAGTACTCAATCTGATATTGATTATTGGTTAATCATGGGCTGGATTCAGTCATTTTCTAAAAAGGAGGGGAGGCTTCAAGGTAGTCAGGGGTGGGATGCCTTGTGAGTTAGTTGAGATCAAGGATGTGGATTTTAAATGGAAGTTTGATTAGACTTTCTTGGTAAGAGGAATAGAACAGGAATCTTTATAGACATGCCATCATGTCCAGCATTCCCAAAAATTAGCTGGACATGACAGCTTCTCGACACACCCCCTCTAAACGTAACCAGAACAAAGAGGAGGAGGGAAGTAGCCTAAAATACCCTAGCAAGTTGAAGAAAATTTCCTTCGAAGGGGTATTTGACCCCTAAAACAAAATAACCCCTAGATACACCCCTACTTCTAAATCCACTCCATCCATCTAATCATTTCCCATTCAATAAAATGCAAATCAAAATCCAATGTACTCGTATTTATTCATGTGTGTAGTGGCCGGGAGATAACTATCAGTAGTGAGTGTCTATGTCACCATCCATATAATAATCATAATCATTTAATTGGATCTTCCATTTAAATTATGACATAAAATTAACAATGGGTCATAAAAGTAGCGCATATGGTTCCGGTATTCTTTCATACGTAGTTGCGTCCATAAAAAATAGCTGAAAGGAACGAGACACAAACAGAATGAGAGAGAGGAAAGAAAGAAGAAAAAAATGGAAATTTTTGTTTAGTGTTTGTGTGAATTGTATTGTTTAATATTTGGTTGTAAAACTATAAAATGGATATTTATGTGAGTAGTCTGTTGATTTATGGATGATGCTATTGCAATGGGAATTATTTTGTAGGTATTTTGTCAATTAATTGAAGTCAATTGGAATTTATTTGATTGCCAATTAAGCAGAAAAACGGGATTTTTGGGGCCTCGTCGTCTGCTATTTAATCCGTTTGCTGTCTGAATTCTTTCAGTTGCAGTATCATAAATTCTACTAATGAGCTCCCTTTTCTTCGTTTATTTTTGTTCATGATTCGACATTTTTTTCTGATTAAATCACGCCGCATTTCCCCATAGCAATCTACAATGTCACATTCAAATTTTTTTGCTGCCTTTTTATAAAATTCTTATTTTATTCAACTCATTTTCATAATTTATCCAAAGTTAGTGCTCATTACTTGATACTTCTTTTTTTCATTTATGAGTCGTTAATTTAGTTTTTTCTTTAAAAAAAAGTTTAATTAAAAGTAATGTGAGGCCGCCTAAAACCGAGCAAGTCTATATGCTTAAATTAATATTTTTTTCTCTCTTGCATTATATTTTTTTTTATAAAAATTGTTTTCTTAATTTTCAATGTGGATTTGTGCTTGTAACTGTCTGGGGATAATTTTTTGTTGACTTTAAAATTTTGAGGCATGGGAAGATGAATTTGTGGTTTGGGTGGCTGTCTTAAAATTCAGGAAATTGAAATCAAATATCTTTTTGATAATGAATCAGTGATTTGAAGGTTTTTAAAAATATTCTAGGCTATTATTTTTAACTTTTTTTGTATGTTTCTATAGTTTCGTGTCCCATTTCACGCTATTTTAGTCAAGGGTCAAAATTAGAAATTGCAAATTGATTGAATTTATTCAATTTCACTTTTTTAATTTTTTTTAAATAATGCTTAAAAGTTGATACAATATATTTCAAATTTTGCAAATTATAAATAAAAATATTTAATTAGTAAAAAGACTAAATAATTAATCAATGGATTTCAATTTCAATGATTTCAAGTAACGATTATGGTTCGAATCCTAATTATTATACAAGTAAATTCGATTTTCATTTGTTTTTTTAAAATTTTTTAGATATCAAGACCAAATTCGAAATGATTTTAAAATGCAATTTTGAATTTTTTTCAAAAAATTCATCAAGTTCTTGAAATCAACACATATTATTAGAGAAATTATATGAAATTGAGGGAAATTGGGTTTAAAAATTCGTTTTTTTGCACAACTTTGACTTCTTTTTATCTTGTTTTGCAAGATGCGCTTCTTTATATCCAACCATCGCATACCATACCTAACCATCATGAATTATTTTATTAAAAATATACCCACAATTATTTTTAATCCCAAAGATTGTGATAGCAATAAATATTTTTATTGTGACTCTAATTATCGCTTATTTAGAAAAGTAAAAATATGTTTGGTAATTAAAAGGCGCTTAAAATTTTTTTTGATAAAGAATCTCAAAGGAGGGCATCGTGGCGTTATCAATATTTCACAAAATATTATAAACAAGAAGAATCTTGAAGTGAAAAAAGTTCAAAGAACATAAATAATTTTTTTGTGTGAATAAAAATCGATTCTAATATGTGAAAGGAAAAACAAATGTAATCTAGCAGAAAAAGCCACACATAAAGTATTTGACATCACGCCATACTTTCTTTGATAATCCTCCTATATGTGCGATCTATCGTGTTGAATTATTGGTCTTATTTGCTAAATGTTGTTTGCTCTCAAACGTTCTCTACGAATAAATTCAATATTATTATTATACTCGATATATATTCTTTTCCTTCGTTCCTTCTTTCTGTTGTGTCAGAAAATACTAATTGGCTCATAAATAACTCTGAAAAAATAGAAGAATGTGAAATTTATATTTAACTTATACATATTTTTTTCTTTCCTGTCTTTCTTTTGTAAATATTATAAGTCGACATGGCAAATAATATTCTTTTTCTCTCCTCGACTTTAGCATTGAATATGCCTTTTTATATTTATTCAGTTGACTTTTAATTGAGTCGAATTTTTTTTATATTGGAGTATCACGACATGTACTGAAATGTGTGCAATGGTTGGGAATTTTGGGATTTTTTGTGCATTTTTGTTTGATTTTAGGCTGTTTTGACTTTAAAATGGTGAATTGTCATTTAAATTTTTAAAATGTTAAATAGAATTTGTTACAAATAAAGATTTAGTCAAATTCTTGGGTTCGAATCCTACAAATGACAAATATTAATCTCAGGGCTGATTAGCCTACTGGAATTTTTTAATTTTTGAACTTTTTTAACATTTAAATTTAAATCTATTGTGTTTTTTTAAATTAAAAGCATACAAAAAATGATTTTTTTTTCTTAAAAAAGCTCCCAAATTCTTCAAAAATTCTAAATTTCATAAACTATTTCTTAAAAACCCTACAAAATTTTAAATTATTTTACATAAATCACTACAAAATGAAGTTCACTCCATCAAATTACCCCATTCCAAACTCAAAACAAGTATTTGTTCTAAGCTCAATACAAAATTTATTTGTTTATTTGCACTAAAGTTTCAAAAACATTTTCTCATGCAGTCAAGATCTCTCTCCATTACGATAAATAATAATAACAATAAAAATATACAAACATAGAGTAAATGATAATATCAAAAATGAAGGAAAAAGAGCAAATATCCATGTAAATACAAATCATAAAATTATTGAAATTATGTTGGAAAAAAATTATTATGCGTGTATTTTTTATTGCTCGTTCTAAATACTTTGGTGTGCACACAATTTTTGCGTCTTTAAGTGCATTTCGTTCTTATGGATGAGATGAAATTCGAGAGGGATCAAGTTAATGATCGGAAAATTCGTTTTGAAATGGAATAAAAAATATTTTTTATTTAGTGAACATGAATGATTTATGAGATGTGATTAGATGTATTGAGTAAAAGGTTTGGTTGAGGGATTTTGTTAGAAAGAGGGCAGGAGTGCTTGCAGTTAAAAAATTTGAGAGTTTTTTAAGTAAATTAATAAGTAATTCTTGAATAAATTTTAAATCAAAAACAGTTTTAATCTAATTTTTGTAGTGATTGCTTTTGAGCAATGAAGGTAGTGCTCAATCCTTCATTGATGGATCCCCTTGTAACAAGACAAGAAGTTTTATTTCTATATTTTTTGTTAATTTGATAAGAAACGTGGATAATTTTACTATAAATTAGAACTTCAAAAATAATTTAATAGTAACCCCTAAGGAGGGTCACCAAACCTAAAATCAATCTTCATCGAAAATTATTGTTTTTCGAATAGTTGAAGAATAAGAAAGTAAATTTGCCAAAATCTTAAAAGAAAAATCTGTAAGGATTAAAAAAACCTGAGAAAACCTGAATAGATGAAGGTTCGAAACCTTAAAAAAATTGCTAAACTATTTGTTAAGATGGTGGGGTTGTAACGTCTTCTTTTTTTTTTTTGCAAAAATAATTATTTTTTTGTTGCTGTGGTTTAGTCTCTACACCAGTGATGCCCAACCTGTGTGCCGCGGCACACTAGTGTGCCGTAGAATTTTTTGAAAATAACACGAACCGCACGCTGTGTGCGGTTTTTGTCATGGTTTACCATCGAGGTGTGCCGTGGCTCAAAAAAGGTTGGACAACACTGCTCTACACCCCTGTCCCATCACTAATCAATCAACAAAGTAACAAAAATGCTCACATTACCATAACTCTTCTTCCAACCTCTTTCGCGCTGTGTGTGTCACATAACAACATATCAATATTGATTAAATCCATTAGACAATGAGGCGCCATATTGAAGAAATAGAGAAAAAAAAACTTTGGTGATTTATATAAAAGTATCATAATGGATACAATCTAGCTGGAAAGAAAAGTTTATAAGTAGATTTGAAATCTTGCCAACCATCACTTAAAGTAAATTGAAAACTTTACTATATATAGAAAAAAAACGTAATTTTTTATAGTATTATACTCAAGAGTAGTTTTCTTTGGAATGAATAAAATCAATTTAGTGTGACTGACTGACGGATGGTTGACTGGTTTTGCTATAAAGAAAATTTCATTTTCTTTTCGAAATCTTTCTATTAACTTAATTTATTTTTCGCGTTTGTTATTTTATCTTTTTTGGATTTTTTTTAAGATTTATTTTTGTTGCTGGGGATTACTGAGGATTGAACACTGTGGATGGGGTTAATGGCAAAAATTGAATTTTGTTAGATTTTTCTAAAATAAATTTTTATTTAAAAAAGTCAAAACTTAAGGTCAATTTATTAACAATTTTAAAAAACACGCTATACATAGAAAGCCACGAACTTCCACGTTTTACTTATGTTAGATTACAGAATTTACCAAACACGCTGTACATAGAAAGCCTCGAACTTCCATGTTTTACTTATATTAGATTACAGAATTTACTAATATCAGACTACCGATTACAAAAAATGAAAGTTAAAGAAAATTTCAATTTTTTTTAATTTTTTGGTCGTTAATACCAAAACCTTATTTTATATTTTAGTTTTCTTCAAAATCAGAAATGTAAAAAAAAAATTTTTCAAGAAATACAGAGATGTGATCGAAAAAATTAATGACTATAAAAGCGTGGAGCGTAAGTAAAATTGAATTGCGAATTGTTTTCAAACGCTCCACGCTTTTATAGTCATTAGTTCTTTTGATCACATCTCTGTATTTCTTGAAAAAAATTTTTTTTTACATTTCTGATTTTGAAGAAAACTAAAATATAAAATAAGGTTTTGGTATTAACGACCAAAAAATTAAAAAAAATGAAATTTTCTTTAACTTTCATTTTTTGTAATCGGTAGTCTGATATTAGTAAATTCTGTAATCTAATATAAGTAAAACATGGAAGTTCGAGGCTTTCTATGTACAGCGTGTTTGGTAAATTCTGTAATCTAACATAAGTAAAACGTGGAAGTTCGTGGCTTTCTATGTATAGCGTGTTTTTTCTCGTATATCCATTTAGTACATAGGGCTTGGAAAATTTTCACGCCTTCACTCCGCTTCGCTACGTTCAGGACGTAAAAATTTGTGAGCTTCGCTCAACCTAGTTCGAACTTCGTTCGAACTATTTTTGTTCGAGCTGCGCTCGAACCTCTAAGATTTTAACAGACAGTGATTATAGATTACAGGGGTTGTCGGATCTCGCTCCGCTCGTTCGACTGTTTATAGATCACAGGGGTTGTCGAATCTCGCTCCGCTCGTTCGACTGTTTATAGATCACAGGGGTTGTCGAATCTCGCTCCGCTCGTTCGACTGTTTATAGATTACAGGGGTTGTCGAATCTCGCTCCGCTCGTTCGACTGTTTATAGATCACAGGGGTTGTCGAATCTCGCTCCGCTCGTTCGACTGTTTATAGATTACAGGGGTTGTCGAATCTCGCTCCGCTCGTTCGACTGTTTATAGATCACAGGGGTTGTCGAATCTCGCTCCGCTCGTTCGACTGTTTATAGATTACAGGGGTTGTCGAATCTCGCTCCGCTCGTTCGACTGTTTATAGATCACAGGGGTTGTCGAATCTCGCTCCGCTCGTTCGACTGTTTATAGATCACAGGGGTTGTCGAATCTCGCTCCGCTCGTTCGACTGTTTATAGATCACAGGGGTTGTCGAATCTCGCTCTGCTCGTCCGACTATTATAGATCGCTACGCTCAACCTAGTTTGAACTACGTTCAAACTTTTTTATTCGAGCTCCGCTCGAACTATTATTACTCAAATCACCAGCACTTTCTCACATATCTGCAGTCTTCTAACAACTTTGGTAAAATTTTCACACCTTCACTCGCTACGCTACGTTCAGGATGTAAAAATTTGTGAGCTACGCTCAACTTAGTTTGAACTACGTTCAAACTTTTTTATTCGAGCTCCGCTCGAACTGTTATTACTCAAATTACCAACACTTTCTCACATATCCACAGTCTTCTAACAACTTTGGAAAATTTTCACACCTTCACTCGCTACGCTACGTTCAGGATGTAAAAATTTGTGAGCTCCGCTCGAACTATTATTATTATTGAACGTAATTTCTACAATTTGAGCAACACAAATATTCAATCGTAGTAGTCAACGTTTTCTTCTTTCAATGTTTCATATGTACTTCTGATGTTTTCAAAATCTTCTATAATGCCTTTTTGTCTTCAATTCCTTTCATCGACATCTTGACTTGATAATTGCTTGTTCTTCTCTTCAGCTTCACTTCAATACAAATTTTTTAATCAATCATTGAAAATTTCTTAACGTGATTTTTCTTGACTTGATGATTAGGTTATATCCACTTAAATATAAATCCGGCCCGAAGGACCAATTTGTTGCGTACAACAATAATAAATGCGATGGTTCTGGTTTAGAGTGGACTGTATTTTATTGACGATAAAAGAATGAATACGTATTAATTGTTTATATTATGAATTGTACTAAATTATTTTAAGAAACTTTGACTACTACGATTGAATATTTGTGTTGCTAAAATTGTAGAAATTGCGTTCAACAATTACTCAAATCACCAACACTTTCTCACATATCCACAGTCTTCTAACAACTTTGGAAAAATTTTCACACCTTCACTCGCTACGCTACGTTCAGGATGTAAAAATTTGTGAGCTACGCTCAACTTAGTTCGAACTACGTTCGAACTTTTACATTCAAGCTCCGCTCGAACTATTTTTATAACTCAAATTACCAACACTTCTTCATATATCCTGATATCTTAATCTTATAACCTGATTGTCCCACCACCATGACAATTCCATGAGTCATGCTTTTTCAACCTTTTACTTGTACTTGGTGATCTTACACAGCTTCGTTATATATTGTTCATTGTTACAATATTTGATATTAATGTTCATGAAATGTAAAATACCAAAAAAATTCATACTCTCATCACAACTGGCATACAAACTTTATTTTTTTACAAGGACTAAAAAAATTGGCTATTTACTTTCACAATTTAACTCCTTTTTCCAAGCTAAGTATTTTCATTACTCAAAGTCGTAAAGATTTTTCTCCCCAAAAATACATTCACCAATATAAACCTATATAACGAGTCACAATAGTTGTATTTTATACACCAATTTTATCCAAACAGTTTTACAACTACATCTATTAGTGACAAATATTCGTATATATATATGTATAGTGAAAGATTATTGCTCTTGTGAAGTATATCAATATTTCATACAAAAACTCAAAAAAATCAGAATATACTCTTTTTTGCTGTTTTATGACATAAAAAAATATAATTAAGCATATTTAAATCATGAAACATCATAAAATATCAAAAAAGTGTAAAAAAGAATCAAAAAATTAATCGATTGGAGCAGTAGAAGTGGTCAAAAAATCAATTGCAAGATTTGATCATGACAAACAAACAAACAGAGTGAGTCAATATAAAGCGTGTAAAAAACATGGAAGTTCGTGGCTTTCTATGCACAGCGTGTTTAGTAAATTCTGTAATCTAACATAAGTAAAACGTGGAAGTTCTTGGCTTTCTATGTACAGCGTGTTTTTTCTCGTATATCCATACAGTACGTACGGCTTGGGAAAATTTTCACGCCTTCACTCCGCTTCGCTACGTTCAGGACGTAAAAATTTGTGAGCTTCGCTCAACCTAGTTCGGACTACGTCCGAACTATTTATTACTTACATGGATCACAGTAGAGTCGAACTTGAGCTACGCTCGCTCGACTTGTTTAGAATCACAGTTTTTACATAGATCACAGTAGAGTCGAGCTTGAGCTACGCTCGCTCGACTTGTTTAGAATTACAGTTTCACATGGATCACAGTAGAGTCGAGCTTGAGCTGCGCTCGCTCGACTTGTTTAGAATCACAGTTTTACATGGATCACAGTAGAGTCGAGCTTGAGCTACGCTCGCTCGACTTGTTTAAAATCACAGTTTCACATGAATCACAGTAGAGTCGAGCTTGAGCTACGCTCGCTCGACTTGTTTAGAATTACAGTTTTTACATAGATCACAGTAGAGTCGAGCTTGAGCTACGCTCGCTCGACTTGCTTTGAATTACAGTTTTTACATAGATCACAGTAGAGTCGAGCTTGAGCTACGCTCGCTCGACTTGCTTAGAATCACAGTTTTTACATAGATCACAGTAGAGTCGAGCTTGAGCTATGCTCGCTCTCTTTAGAATTCAAACCTTATAACGGTCAAAATATATTTGAAAATTTCCCTCCAAAAGGTGTGTGAATTAAATCTCCATAGCTTCTATGTCTAATTAAACAAGATCCAGTAAACATCTACAGCCTCTATGCCAAATAAAAATAAGATCCAGATCCTCTATCTCTAATAAAATGAGATCCAGTTAGTCATCTACAGTCTCTATGTCCAGTAAAAATGAGATCCAGTAAACATCTACAGTCTGCATGTCCAATAAAAATGAGATCCAGTAACTATCAAGAAAATCTAAATCCTCTATGCCTAATAAAAATAAGATCCAGCAATCTTTTAGAGCCTCTATTTCAAATAAAATGAGATCTAGTTGCTCTATATTCATTCAAACAATATTTTTAAGTAAAATTCACGTTACTTAATTTTACGTTATAACTTTTATAACAATCTTCTTCATGCTGTAACTATTTACAGAAGGCTCTAGAGGACCAACATAGCGGATATTAAATGTAGATGTTGATCTTTCATTATAATCCTATTCTAATGCTTGAAATGTTAATTACAGTGAGTAATCAAAAATGGCGTAACTGTCATAAAAAATCATGTTTTTTGCATTTTTCGGTCACTAAATGGACATAAAGTTCGGATGTTATGTAGCACAAAATGGTTTTAAGGTACGGTCTATCGAATCAGATACAAGAAACTGTATAAAAGTCATCGCATAGAAATTTTTTATACAAATTTTTAGTTTTTAACGGTTTTTTTGTGTCTAGTTCCAACGCAACGGAACTGGCTGGAACCAAACATATCTCAGGTAATAGCCATTTCCAGTATCTGTCATATGAGAGCAAAAACGTATTGATTAATGCTTTCGTTGACTCAAAAAAGAAGGAAGTTAAAATGGCACGTGTTTTGGACCCAAGCAGGCACATCGGAACTGACCAAAAAAGTATATATACCAGTCAATAGGAAATTTAAATATCAACAACTAAACCCTAGATTTTTGGGGCTAATAATGCTTAGTTTTCTCAAAAAATTGAAAAACCATATAAAATGGCACGTTTTTTGGACCTAAAGCAGGCACAGCGGAACTGACCAAAAAAGTATATATACCAGTCAATAGGAAATTTTAATATCAACAAATAAAACCTAGATTGTTAGGGCTAATAATGCTTAGTTTTCTCAAAAAATTGAAAAACCATATAAAATGACACGTGTTTTGGATCTAAAGCAGGCACAGCGGAACTGACCAAAAAAGTATATATACCAGTCAATAGGAATTTAAATATCAATAACTAAAACCTAGATTGTTGGGGCTAATAATGCTTAGTTTTTTCAAAAAATTGAAAAACCATATAAAATAACACGTGTTTTGGACCTAAAGCAGGCACAGCGGAACTGACCAAAAAAGTATATATACCAGTCGATTGGTAATTTTAATGACTATATTTAGAACCTAGGTTATTGAGGGTAATAATGCTTAGTTTTCTCAAAAAAATGAAAAACATGAAAAATGACACGTGGTTTTGGACCTAGAGCAGGCACAGCGGAACTGACCAAAAAAGTATATATACCAGTCGATAGGTAATTTTAATGCCAATAATAAAAACTAGAATAATTGGGCTAATAATGCTTACTGTTCTCAAAAAATTGAAAAAACCACGTGGTTTTCGGACATTTTCAGGTTTTGAGGTTAAAACCACACTTAACCTCAAAATCACGCAAAGCGCATAGCTTTCCCCAAGGGTTCACTATTTGCCTGATAGATTGGCATCGAAAACCGCATCAAAATATATGGTTCCTGACCCGGTAACCCTGTCCACAAAATTTGTAGTACATTTTGACACGTGTTTTTTGGACCTAGAGCAGGCACAGCGGAACTGACCAAAAAAGTAAATATGCCAGTTGATAGATAATTCCAATACCTACATTTGGTATGCTGGTTGTTAGGGCTAATACTGCTTAGTTTTCTCAAAAAATTGAAAAAACGTGAAAATCGAGCCATTCGTGAAACCAATAACTTACACGCTATAGCGTGGAAGTTAAAATAACGGAAATAAAATAATTTTATATATAAACCAAAATAAATCAGCCCACATAATATTAAATAAAATTCCAATATTTATTTAAAAACCTCAACCAACTTTTAAAAAAAATAATAAAATCTCCTTGAAATGTCAGACAAAACTGCCATTGAGACTATTGTTTATTTATTTTTTATTTAAGCTACTGTTTCCAATTAAATACATGCAAATCGATTTAAAGTTGTAAATATTTCTCTACAGATGTCATAAGTTCTGTGTTTATTTACTATTAATTTAAGATTTAAAGGAATGAGATAGTGAAAAAATAGTATTATAATAGCTACTGTGGGGAAATTTGTAGTTGGATATTTTTAAATACTGATTATTTATTTTCATTTAGTTTCTTGCTCATCATTTTAAGAAATCTTAGCATTTTAAGTTAAAGATTTGCATGCACAAAATTTGCATTTTTACATAAATATTGAAGTTTATTTGAATAAATCGACTGAATGTCTGGTCGGACTGATGCAACTAAAATATTGTAAATTGACTCTGAATTAATTCCACACTTTATGTATTGTAAATTGTAATGGATTCATTATTAGCTATAACTGTTAATCTTTAATTATTGTAAATGTTGAATAATTTAAATAAAATAATTAATTTTTAAATCCATAACGGTTAATATGCCTGAATACAAGGATTTTTGTGTTAATTAGAGTAATTTTTTAAAAACCATATGGCGTTTTAACATTAATAAGAACATGATCATTTGAATATTTAGCTGGGTTCTATTGAGAAATAAACAGATGTTTTGCAAAAATTACATTAATGATATTTTTTAATTTTTAAGTTATAAATTCACTAAATCAAGTTTTAATCAGCGACAAAACGGAAACAGCATCTAAAGAATCTGGATCTGAATGGATCTATTAGTAAATTCCAACGAAACACGGTGAATTTTTTCAAAAACATTGAAAATTTCAAAAACTTTGAAATTCAATTTTGAAATTCAAAATTCAAAAAATTGCTTATAATTTTTTCAAAGCCTCTAAGTCTGGGAAACGGATGGCTATTGACTACATAATTCATTCAATTTAGAAACAAATCACGCCTGATTCAAAAAAGTTCACTGCCAAAAACTTTCCCATTGTTAACAAATACATCAATTTCCACACGATTTATTAACATTATCTTATTTTAAATTTTGTTAAAATATTCACTCAACTCAACAGTAATTTATAATTCATAACAAATTGCATTATTTTAAAAAAATACACAAAATATTCAGTGCATTTAATTAAGCAAAAAGTATTCATGAAGTATAAAATCGTAAAAATTAATGTCATGTACACAATCATTAAAATTATAAAAGCATGAAATTAAGAACGGCAATAAATCAGCAACTTGTCTTGAATGTTGCGTTATCAGGAAATGTTGTGGAAAATTTTGGAAGAATTTTGATTTCATTTGAAAATTTTTGAAATTTATTTATTTCTTTATTTTTAAAATTATAATTTTTTGTAAATTTTCTTCAGTTTTAAGTTATTTTGAATTCAAAAGTTAAAAATAAAGTAAATTTAATATCTTTTCAAACTTTTAAATTCTTCTTAAATATTTAAATTTATGAATTTTTTTTAAAACTGTAGATTTTTTAATTTAAAAAAATTAAATGTTTTTAAATTAAAATTCTTTAAAATTTTATAGTTTCTTTCAATTTTTTATTTTTTTATCTAAATTTTTATATTTGCTTCAAATTTTTGAATTCTTTTCCAAATTTTTAATTAAATTTTCGATTTTTTTGAATTTTATGCAAATTTTTTGGGAGTTTCTATATAAAATTCCAACCAGAATCCTCACATAAAATTTTAAACAATTTTTAAAACATCCATAAAATCATCCAAGGCTAACATACCGACTCATTAAAGGTACAGTTACACAATAATTGCACAACTTTAACCCTTTCCCATCATTATCCACAAGAACTAGTCCAAAACTAGCTGTTAAAGGTCACCCAATAATTACTCTAACCGTAAAGAGTGAAAAAACCTTGAAGCAGTCACAAGAAGAACTTCATTTACAATCCAATCTATTCAATACTATTCTCAATAGATCCGCATTATTATTTCAAGAAAGAAGAAAGGAAGAATAATAAGAAAAGGAATTTCCATTTAAGACGAGAAAATATTTTTCTTATTTTACCAATTTCATTCTTACATATATATTTTTATACATGTATATCCACATTTCAGCTTCATTGGCGCAGTTGTGAGTACGAGAAAGGCAGCAAATGTAAAGAGAGAAATAAAATAGAATTGGCAAAGGGGGGAGTTTGGATGTTACGTGACGTTTGGAGGGTCTATGATATTATTATGCTGTGGAATGGGTATGAGGAGGAGCAGAGACATTTAAGGGGAGGATTTCGACATTTTTTAATCAAAATATTTAAAAAATTGAAGACAAATTTGACCCCCTCCTGATCTTACCCCTTGAGGGGTCTAGCCATTTGCCACAAAAATTAGGGATTCAAAACGACAATTTCCAGCATCACATAACACCCAAATGACCCCCAAAATAAGAAAAATTCCTCAAATTTCTTGAACAAGCATGTTTACCACATAAAAATTGATTAAGTCAATTCCACTTTCGTTCTCTACTTGTGCTGTTTATGTACGATGCTGTATTTCTTTCCTCCTATCATTCTCTCAATTGCGAGCCATAATGAATGAAATGAAATGGAATGTTAGGAAAAAGCGGCAACTGTCGAGTAGTCGAGAAATAATGTAGAAAATGTGTATCAAGTATAAATGATTTTCATTTCAATGAGATTAATTTTCATGAGAAATTCTTGAAGCGGAAAATTGGAAAAAATATTTTTTTCCTTCCATTTCATCTCATCTTGCTTGTCTTTTTGTGTGCTTGTAAGATTTCTGGGGTTAATTGTATTACTTAGTGAAACTAATGAACAAAGTAGAAATGTTATTAACATTTCTCCTCCAATGGAGATAGAAGAAGAATTAGTTTCATTTACGTAATAAGATTTTTTTTCTGCTTCTTGTGCGACAAGCTGAGTGTCCCTTGGGTGGAATTTAGATTCAATTTAGATGATGGGAATTTTGAAGACAGGTTTGAGTCTCATCTGGATGATAATGGCTGAGTTTTTGGATTGTTTTGATGAAATTTTGGGAAATAATGGCTATTGATGGGTTGAATTCAGGGGTGTAGACAGAAATTTTCATGAGGGGGGGGGGAATTTTGTTACGAAATTTTTTAACACTAAAATTTATTTATCCATTAATTATCGTAGATAATATATTTTAGTAAGAACTGTTTAATATTTTCAAAAATTTTGTTAGTAAAAATGTTTTTGTATGGACTTTTGATTTTTGGATAGGGGCAAGTACCACAAAAAGCCCCCCCCCCCGGATACATCTTTGTTTGAATTAAACTGAATGTTGGGCATTCTCAATGATTTTTGTTTAGAATATTTGAAAAATAAGCTTTTTGGAACGAAATTAATTTTTTTAATTATTCTAAGTTAATTATTACTTTTTTTCATTAAACTGTTTGAACTTAACTGAAAGTTTGGCATTCTGTATGATTTCTGTTTTAAATATTTGAAAAATACGTTTTTTGGAACGAAATTAATTTTTTGGAATTATTTTATGAATAATTAAACTCTTTTTCATTGAATTTTTTGAATTAATTCATAAAAATTGATAAATTTTATGATAAATTTACGTTAAATTAATTTAAATCTGACAAAAACTTAAAAATATAATTTAGCGGCTTTACCAGTTAAAAATGTTCCTTAAGCTGAATAATTCGTCTAAGTATCGAACTCTGGCCACTAGTCCTAAATAGTTGATGTAATTTTACGGTTTGCTACTTCAGAAACTGTCTAAATATTAATAATTTTCTATCAAAAAATTACAGTAACCTCCAATTTTCATAACTATAGTCAAAAATAACCCAAACCCTAACCAACAGATCCCAAAACAAAAATTCCCCACAAGGGTCAGCATTCCTACTGTAATTTATACGAGCTGCTGTGAATTCTCGCTTTTTTACGTTCGCCGACGGTTCTTTATGCTTCATTAAACGAAAATGAAAATGAAATTAAACAGTGTGACTTGCTAGCTATGGCAGAAATAATGGAACAGAAAAAAGTCTTCAGCAGGGCTAAAAATAAAAATCCCTCTTTGGCTCATTATTGATTTATTCATTTATATCCGTTTGCCTTTTTTTGTTTATTAAAATTTCTCCTTCCTTTGTTTGCCTTAATGCCAAAATAGCAATAGAGATAAGAACTTTCTACTTCTTACGCCTCTCTATGCCTTTATGTTCTTATTTTGATTGTTTTGTTTTCGTCGATTATCGGAATTTATTCAAAGTTGAAACAAAACATTTTTTTGGACCTTTTTATCATATTTTATTCAGCAGTGTCGAGCTTAGAATGTTTTTCTTTTTGTTTTATATAGTTACATAAAATATTCATCCAGGGCTTCACGCCGCATGTCGAATTATTCAATTCACTTCCATTCTGTTTCATTTTCATCCCTTTCTACGCATACACATGAGTCGAGCACACTAAAATGAGAGCATTTTTATTCATTTTAATTCTGTGTGGAACGAAGAAAATGTAGAATGTGAGAGAATAAAAGCGACTTTTTTCTTCTGTGTGCCACGCCCAACATGGCTTCTCTACACACAGCACACAAAACAAGATGTATGTGAAGGTTTATTATTAGACTTCAACGTGTTACGTCACATTCGTCGCACATCGGACTAGTTTAAATAATATATTTTTGCAGAATTTACAAAATTTTCGTTCAAACCCCGGCGGAGATTCGTAAAATAATAAATTTCACTCAAAAAGACGACAGCAAGATCAAGCAAAAAAAAGTAATTTAATTAAAAAATATTTTAATCATCGTCGAGGAAAAAAAATTTCTTGGCTGACTGGGAGCGATTAACGAAAATAAAAGTCAGGAGAGTTTAAAGAGATTTTTGCTTAATCTCCGTTCATAATTTTTCCTGTCTCAAATGAAAAATGAAAATTTTTTCTTTTTTATTTCGTAAAATAAAATTTTTTTCTTTCTAGTTTTTTAGTCTTTCTGTTGAGAAAAAATTATTAAAATAGCGAGTTAATTAATTATGTGTGCTTGTGTATTTTTATATAATTTTAAAGTGCTTCATTTTGTGAAATATTTCAAGAAGTTTCTATATTTAGTTTTATGTTGAAGAATTTTAATTTATTGTTTGTGTATTTTACTGTAAAATTGTCTGAGAAGGGTTAATTTTCAAGTATAATTTATGAACTGAATAGAGTAGATGATGACGTGAAGATTATGAATTATTGAGTATTTGAAGACTGAGATTATGAAATTTAGAGAATTTTTAAATATGATTCTTTTTAGCGACGGTTTTTAGGTTTAAAAATGAATAAAAATTTGAAAATTTGAAGCAAATTTAACAAAATTATCATGTGTTAAAGGAAGTTTCATGTTAATACTTTAATTTTTAATTATAATATGCCTAGATGACTCAATTTTTAATTTAAATTTTCCTAGATGACTGAATTTTTAAGTAAAATCTTCCAAGATGACTAAATTTTCTGTTTGAATCTTCCAAGATGACTAAATTTTCTGTTTGAATCTCCCAAGATGACTAAATATTTAATTTAATTCTTCCTAGATGACTCAATTTTTCAAATAAAACCTTCCTAGATGACTGAATTTTCTGTTTGAATCTCCCAAGATAACTGAATTTTCAATTTATTTTTTCCTAGATGACTCAATTCTCAATTTGAATTTTCCAAGATGACCAAATTTTTAATTCAAATCTTCCTAGATGACTGAATTTTCAGTTTTGATCCTCATGAAAGACCAAATTTCCCTTGATGACTGAATTTTTAATTTAAATGAGTAAATTTTGATGAATTTTATCTTAAATATCAAATTTGAAATGAGAAAAATGGCTGAGTTGATAAAATTTCACATTTAAAATAATTTCAACGGTTAAAAATTAGTTTTCATTTTCTACCAATTTTACAAAGCCAAATCTATCAAAATATTCAAGTCCAACTAAAACTAACTCAACCCCCACCTAAAAACACTCAACCTTTCAATCATAAATATCAAAAGATTCCTAAACAGCTCCAAAAATCTTCCGCATTTCCATATTACAGTAAAATAAATCCTCTACTATCGTATGTGATCTCAATTTAATTAGTTTCGATAATTCCCTATCACTTGTGCCTCGCATCTCATATTAATCCCCCTCTCCTCCTCACTTAATCCTCATAGTTCTCAAGTAGAAACGGAAAGTTCACCCAGCGAATGCTATAAACTCATTTTATGATCTTTTTTGGAACGGAAATAGCGCTTGGATATGATCTGAATCTTTCTCATTCCATTTGAGATGAATTTTTTTTCCTAATACCCAAAATGCGATACGATAAGCGGGAGGGAGAAGTGGAAGGAAAAGAAGCATATTTTTATTTTACTAAAAAGGATTTTCTTAAAGAAGTTATTCTTGCACACGAAAATTTGATTATTTTTTATACTGACAAGAAGGTATGCTCGCAAAAAAATAAGGAATAATATCAAGAAGAAGATGTAAGAATATTTCTTTTATATTGCTTCCCATAAAGTGGTCCTTTTTTCTTGCCTTCATCTTTATACTATGCTGTACTATACATACATATTTTCATTCCATTCCTATGCTTTTCTATTCTATTGCTATGCTTCAGTTGTGATGAAGACGAGAGTAGCATGATGAAGAGAAAATGTTTAGAAAGTTTTTTGGATGGGTGTGAGGGGGTCAGTGGCGCACTTTTGGAGGGGATTTTAGACCTTTTTGGAAGTTAGGGAAGGATTTTCTTATGACTAGGTCTGTATAATTGCTGAATAATGTCTTTAAAGTGATGTTTAGGAAGATGGAAGTATATGTTAGCAATTAATCAAATCCAGGGGTATGTTTAAGGGGTACTAGGGTATAGCAAGTATACTTGACCAGAATAGCACCTAATGTGACCTCAACGTGACCCCCCAAAGTGCATTCTAAAGTCCATTACTAAAATATCAACTCAACTCATAACAGAACCAACTCAAAAATCTCACAATCACAAAAAATCCAATAAAAATATGAAACCCATCATCAACAACTCCGAGAACTGCATCAAAATATCCTCTCAAAAATGTCAAAACAATTTCATTTCGACATTAATGACTCCGTCTCCAGAGAACAAGTCAATAAATAATACGTCTGTGAATTTTAAATATTTTTTATTTGTAAATTTGAAACTGATTTTTGATAAGCTATCGATTGAATCGAGGACACAGTCATACTTTTATGTGCTCTCATGTGTCTTGTGACTTCATAAGCGAATTTGAGAAAGAGAATTCGCTGTTGGAGATTTTTTGTACTCGATTTTTTATTTTGGTTTTCGTGGGTTCATTTTAGGTGGGTTTGAAGTAGAGATGTTGCAGTTTAGAGCGAAATTTGCTGCACTATGCAAGATAATTTAAGAATATTCATAAAAACAAAATTTCTGCCATGTCAGCTCAGCCAAAACAATCTCAAACCCCCTCACAACTCCAACAAAAACAGCTCTCAAAATAACAAAATTCCTTTTTATTACAAGCAAACTTTATGTTTTTTTCAGAAAACGTCTAGAGTTTTCATGCTTCAATATTTTCCTTGCATAATTCATGATATAACTTTTTGAAGCAATATAGCAGTAGCTGTATCATCTTCTTTTTCATTTCCATTCTCTCGTTCTCATCTAAAAAAAGTATTTCAACACGAATGAACGACAGATGAAGGAAAAATAAGAAGATGATGAAGAAAAAAAAATGTAAAATATATAAAAATGAGACGAGAGAAGTAGAAAGAATGATAAGCTTCAGGCACATTGAACCTTGTTTATTATCATTAACACAGCACGATGGCTTTTTGCTTTTAATGGTCCCTCTAATTTACATGGTAAGCAGTGCTCATACGTACAGAAAATATTTCCTCTTTTTTGTGCTTCTTCTTTGTCCTCTCAGGGTCCAATAATATCTTTGTGGATTGCATACTGTGAAAAGGAAATTATTGCAGATCTTTTTTTTGTTTTGTTTGCATAACGGAATTGTTTGAATATTACAGAATGTTGGGTATTTGCGAGGGCGTAGCCAAAAAATTTCAATATTTTTTTGCATAAATAAAAGCTATTTGCTTGATTTACTTTAGTGTATACATTAATGCAGGGGTGTATCCTTGGGGTAACTAAGATAGGATACCCTACGGTAATCCTAGGTTTATAGCCTCAAGCCTATAAATTTTGGATACCATAGTGTATAATATTGTTCTATGGTAGATACCCAGGGTATAAACCTAGACTATAGAGAGCATCTAGCCCCAAAAGAGGGGTTTGACCCATTCTAATACACTTCTGAATATTTTTAGCATTTCCCATTATTTTTCACGATTTTCTTAGAGTTGTTGCTACATGTCATGAAAGTCCATAGACGAGAGAGTCCAATGTCCATTTTTACCACTGCGTAATATACAAACAATCCCTAACTACCTTCCTCATCATTGCATCTCCTTTTGTCTTTCCATTTTTATGAAATTATTGATTCTTTTCCTTTCTCTGCGTTCATGATGAAAATTAATGGAGCAAAAATCCTGTTTTTCTGTCCCATAAAGTTTATTTATTCAAAAGGGATACATTTACCCAATCTAAAAGACAAACTTTTTCCATCATTACATTGTTTTTCACAAAAAAAAGAAGACAAATAGAAAGAGAAATATTTTTTGATGACGATAGTTGGAAAAGAAAATTACGAAAAAAGACGAGAAAAACTTATCTATGGAGGAAAAATTTAGATTGTAAATGTGAAAATGGGAGGGGTGTGGGGCGAAGATATTTTAGAAATTTAATTAAATTGAAAGGATTATGTTTGGAGATGATGAAGGAAAAAATTAATGAAATGTCTTAAAGACTTTCTTTTGAGTTGTTGTATTTGCGTTGTTGGGGAGTTAAGTGCGGAAAATTTATGGATCCATGATTCATGGACCATGGATATGTTTTGATCAGAGTTGTCAGATAGGTGCCTTTGGAAAGGTACCTAGCTGTATCATGGTAGCTTTTGCCTTTGTCTAGGCATTACCTATGGATAGGCTAAAGAATTTGCCTTCTTGTAGGCATGTCTAGTCAAAGGCATTACCTAGGCAAAGGCACTGCCTAGCTACAGGCAATATTTTTTGCCTTTGGCTAGGCACTGCCTACGATAGGCATGCCTTTACCTATGCAAACCTAGCGTAGATTTGAGTAGGTACCTAATGTTTTTTGTAGAAATAAGCAAAAAATCACGTACGTCATGCCTTTGATAGGAAATCGATAGGTGACAACTCTGGTTTTGATTTATTATATTGATATTTTGTCATATCAGTTTCAAACATTAAAATTTATTATAAGAAGAAATCTTAATATACAAAAGGTTTGAAACCTTGAATATAAATATCATTTAAATTTAATACCCCCGATTCCTGAGAATTTTTTTTATTTTTTTCTACAATTTATTACTTCTCGAAGGTTCAATTGGATTCTGAAATTATTTTTTTTAGAGATTTCCGAAATATTATTATTGCATATTAATTAAGAGTTTATTGACTAAATAATAATTATTAATGTCATTATGTGAATTTAAGTGAAAAGTATTTTTGCATGAAAAATAGCTTTGTGTTCGATAAAATAACATTTTTAATGAAAAAACTCTTTTTCCTAATTTAAAAATTTGTTTTATTATAAAAACTTATTTTTGTTACAAATTGCGACTTAAATAGCATTTTTGTGAAATTAGAAATTACAGATTAAAGAGGTTGATAGATCAATAGTATACGTTGTTGACTGCAATGAAAAGATTCTGGGTTCAAATCCCATATTTGTAACATATAAATTTTCTCGTTTTATGTTATTTTTTCAAAATAATTTTTTGCAACTTTATCTGGACCCACATCTTTTTTGCACCAACAATATCCCCCCGAAAAAAAATCCATTCAACTTTCTTCGATATAAAACAGAAAGTATATATACATCATATACAAAAAATAGGTGATTTCTATTCAACATAGAACGAAAATGAAAATGTGGTCTCGCTCTTAGTGTCTATAATAAAGGACATGATGAAGCTTTTTAATATAATGAAATGAAAGCAGTCAGTAGCAAAAAAAAAGAGCGATGAGATAGAAAGGAAAAGGAATAGCATAAAATTTATATTCAGAAAGCGCTCACATTTATATATCTACGTTGTGCTGCGCGCTATGAGAAAAGCGTCTAAAAAAGGATATAGAAGGTAATGTCTTTATCCGCAAAAAGAAAAGCCAACACGATACTGAGTTTTTACGCATTCCATGCATGTAATCATACTTTAACGTAAATCCACATAAATATAGAGCGATGCTAGAATATCTAATCAAATGAAAGTGAAATGAGAAGCAGAATATGAGCATTCGTTGCCTTCCATTTCCCTCCCTCATTTTTATTATCGCTTGCTGTATGTAATTCTCCGAATATTGCGATTATCTACAACTCAATTAACCCTTAACTTACTCACTTCTTTCATTTTACTATCATCATTCTCCTATACAAAACTGATTCGACTAGAGAGATTTGTTTAAAAAAGAATTGTGAAAAAGAGAATTAACATAAATTTTTATTGTTTTGGTAGTAAAAAAGGTGAAATGTGCCAAATATGCCCTGACTTTTTTATTGCCATTTTTTTTGCTCTTTCTTTTCTCTGTTTCGTCAATAGACGATGGAATTTTTTTGTTGCAATTTGGTTTGGTATGCATTTTTTTGAGGGGGATGTTAATGACGCATTTAGGGGTTCTTTGGATGCTGTCTTGAGCTAAGGTTGGATTATGAGGGGGGTTGGTCTCGTATGGTGACATTTGTTTACTCAAATTGTACATAGCTTAGTAAAATGTGAAAAATAGGAGCACCAGGACCGAATAGTTGTCTGAAATCAAACTCAAGCAGGCCTGGTTCCGTCATTTTTGGTTTTTTACGTCATGTTCTATTCAGGTTAGGATCATGCATTTTTTGAATTTTCCATGCAAATTTTGTAACTAAGGTGAGTCCAAATAGGTCATACTTTGGTGTGGAAATGATAAAACTGATCAAATATGATCAAAAATAATTAAAACTCATTTTATCAGTTCCGCACCCAGACAAACTACCAACATAACCCCACTAGCATCCACAAAAGAGTCCACACAATAAAATATTTTCTCACATTTATTATATTTTCTGTCCAAATGAAAGCTGAATGAAAAAGGGTCTAGCAATTCCACTCTCCTAACTGTGTGTTGTTATTTTCCTTTTTTATTTTTTTTGTTAACAACTTTTACACTTTTTTTACTCGTTTTGTAAAAGTGAGAAGAGAAAAGTCGTTTTTCATAATAATCAGCTTTTAACTTACATAAAAAAATATTACTATCAACATAAATTTACTCTTTTGCACATATTTTGTTTTCTCATTGGATGGACTGAGGTGTTGGAGGGAATTGTTGGGTACGGGATGGTTGGTGAGATGAGTTTTGATTGGGATATGATTGGGTGACATGGGTTGTTCACCATTTGGTCACCAATAGATGCCATATCGAGCTTATAAGTGCAACTTAAGGTAATCTGTAGGAATAGAATTGAAAATCAACTGATTAACAGAATTGGAAAAAAATTCAGATTTTCAGTTAGTTTTAGAATGAAATCAGAAATTATTGATGACTTTAGCAAAATAATCATAAAATGCAATCTGAAATTGAAACTAATCAAGCCTGATTGAAGCCAAAGTTAATATTTTTCTGCAATTTAGATTCCCCCAAGATATGCAAATATTAAGTAAATTCATGCTTAATTTTGACTAATTTTCTTATCACATTCCTAAAAACTCACTGATTTTTTTATAATCAAGAATTTTTCCCTTGCGTGCCTCGTCTTCATAACAAGTTATAGCAAAAATATGGAAATATGCAAATGTGAAGAAAATTATTCAAAGTGAACTGAAATTTCGGGACGTTTGGATGTTAGGTAACGCTTAAAATAATGTATTTTTGCTGGACTTTGATTTCTATTTAAGGTTACAATATTGTGGCTTATTGGACTGGTCAGAATCAGTCAATTCCTGTTGGTCTAATAAACAACAGTCGATGCATATCAAGGGCGTATTCAGAGTGGGGTTTGGGGTCTACCCCTCCATTTTTTTCAATTTTCTATGGTTTTTTAAGAAAAAAATCCCAATATCCCCTCCAGAAAAATTTCTGGATACGACCCAGATGCATATGCTGGACGTCAAAGCAAAATTTCTAATCATAATTTATAAAATTTATAGGAAGTCAGTTTCATAGTCTTACCTATTTTCCGAACTATCCCCTTCTTATTACATCATTTTCCAAATATTTCTCGCTCAATTGCAAACAATCCTCAATAATACAGGTGCTGAAAGTTCACCTCATACCTCGATGCTGAATAAATTTCATTTTCAACGAAAGAGTTTCATGTTTTATGACTTAATACCTTTTACACATTTTTCCCATTCATTTCTTCTCTATATAGATTGGATATGGCATAAAGTTTTCGTGCCTTTTCATTCAGCTTGTGTTCAGGAAATAGATTTAATTAAAAGATAACGAGACTCCTTGTTTCCTTTCTCAATTTTGTCGTTCCATGATGATGAGCATGGATGAATGTGCTTCACGAATAAAAAAAAACTCTCGAAAGATGAAGCTTGTCACAAAGAGAATGCAAGAGAATGAAAAGACATCAGCATAAGTACATTGGCATAATAATAATAAAGTTATATAAATGACAAATATTTTTCAAGATTATAATCAAAAAAATTTTAAGAATGCATGAGAACAAAGTCAGTTGATCTTGTCATTCATCTCTATATCTCCTTCTCCCTTCCCGTTCAATGTGTATGTGTCTCTAAAAAATTATGCAAAAAACCACAATCGTAAAATTTTTTTTTTGAATTATGAACAGAATGGAACTCTCACAAAAAAATGATGAAGCATACACATTGCTCTTGCCTTTTATATGTTATACGACAGAAATGTTACAATTCAGAAAATGTAGATGTACTTTTATAACAATGAAGGAATGAATGTTGATACATAAAAGATTTGCGTGACACAACTGATAAAAGCGTACAATTCTCTTACAGTTTTTAGCTGGATTTTTTGAGGGAGTGAGGGGATTTGTGGCAGTTTTTCCTAGAATTTACATAATAAATTTTTTGTATTTAAAAATGTAGATATTTAGGTCAGTTACTATGGTAGGAAAAATAAGAATTTTGTCTAAAAACTACAGCTTAAAAGGTACACAATTTAATAAAGTTCTATTCAAAAATTCTGAATTTGCACGAAACGATACACAGTGCCTTTGATCAAGGTCATATATAATTTGCAAGGGACATCAATTGGGAAAGGCTTTATAAATGTCAAATAAAATTTAAAAACTTTATTTTTTTACGAATTGCAACTTAAATGGTATTTTTGTCAAATAAATAGTCATAGATTAAAGAGATTGATAGAACATTATCATGAGTTTTTGACTGAATATCTCTGAAGTGACGGGTTCGAATCCCACAGATTCAATATTAATTTGGTTATGTTCTTGAAATTTCGATTTTTTTTTGCATTTTTTGAAGCAATTAAGCCTTCTAAAAATCATTTTAGATTTCAACTGTTTTGTTCGATGATCGGATAAAAAACTATTCGATGAGAAATATTAATTTTCTAATTAAGTTAATTCGAGAATGAAATTGTTTTAACGGTTTAATTAGATTTGAATTAATCAACTGTCAAAAGTAATTTGAATTACACAATGTTCTAAAGTTTAGTACTGGGTGAAATGTAAACAATAACAAATAACAAATAAATAATATAGTGTAATTTGACGTGATTGTGATGAGTATTTGGGATATACTTATTATAATTTAGTAAAATACGATGCAGAGAGCTAGCATTTAATGAACAGAACAGTTGAAATTTCTAAAATGCTTTTTAGAAGGCTTAGTTGCTCCAAAGAATACAAAAAATTATTAAGCTGAAAAAGTTGGCTTGGATCTCTGGGTTTTGCCGTTCCTTAATTTTTTTCATCCCTTTTAGAACTCGATTTAGTTGTTTTGTACTTTATCAAAAGCAAAAGATTCTAATATGAAAGACCCCAAAAATCCAACCAACAATTTTAGATTAAATCTACACAGCATTCCACACCAATCCACATGACTTCAACCAAACCTTCAAATTTTCACCCAATTAGCATATCTCTCATCCATATTTAGAAACTTAATAATCCATTTTTCATCTTCCCATTCCAAATTTCACTCTAATACCATCAATAATCTGTTAATATCATCTCCTAAGGTGAAGACAGCTCATAAGCCTATTACGTACCACCTATGGCTTTGTTAAATAAGAAATTTTTTGCGCTTCCCAAAATCCAATCAAAAATAATTCCAACTTGTCTTTTTGATAAAACAAAAGTGTCTTTTATTCTGTTCCCCCCTCCTCATGCTCATCCGCGCAATTGTCATTTTTATTTATGGATGAGAAGAACGAACGAACGAAAAAAAACAAAAGAATAAAAGAAAAGAAGTTTCATGCATGGGAGGACTATAAAACAACAGCACATTTGTTGTTGACGCATTTTGACACATCAGTAGCGTTTGCCTAATTAGACATAAACATCTACATTTCTCATTGTCTTGCTTTAGAATCCAGCACCATTTTTCTCGCTCTTTTTATGCATACAGATATGAAAGAAAAATAAATCACAAGAAAGAAAAATGTATAAAAATAAATGAAATGAATCTATGCGGGTGGCGCTGTTTTGATGCATTAGATGGAATAAAAAAAACGAAAGTTTTATGTCTTTAGTGTGTGCGAGAAAGCTGTGATGGTGACATTATCTATGTTGATATGCTCCACTATATGACCAAAATATTTTTCTTATGCATGATGATGATGATTGAACAGTCAGAAAAGAAATTTGATGGAAATGCGTATGAATACATAATCTCTATTCGATCATCCTTCTTATTTATTTATCAGCTTTGCTTGCCTTTTGTTTGTGTTATATTATGGCATCATGGGAGTGAGTTAAGGAGGAATAAGTGAAGATGCATAATAAAAGTTCGACAATTTCTACTGTACGTGCTCTAGATGCTAACAATGGAGATTCTGACGTTTTTTGTGACTATTTTGTTTGGATTTAGGTTTGGTGAGGATTGGACGCTGTTGATGGTGTTAGGATTAGTACTGATAAGACTGGTGCTGTGCTTAAGGGTTCTAAGAGTATAACGTCTTCAGGATTCGCAAATATTTTGGGGTAGCCATTGAAATTTCATGAAAATTCAGGACAGTTCTATAAATTTCGTAAAAAAACGGGACATGAAGGAAAATTTGAAGATTAATGAAAATTTTCTTGAATAATAATCCTGGATGTAGAACAGAAATTTAAAAAAATTCTGGGAAACCTTAAAAAATGTAGAACAATTCCAAAAAATAATGACCTCATAATATAAAATAATGACCTAATAATATAAAATAATGACCTAATAATGAGCTCATTGGCATACCTAGAAGGGGGGTTCCAAATTTAGAAACTAATATAAATGGAACCTTATTTGAAAAACTAATGACTCCTTCATATTGACTACACCAGAAAAAGTACCCCCTCTGGGCAGGGGCGTATCCAAAAATATTTTCAAGGGGGAAAGTTTTGAATTTTTTGCAAGGTTGTTAAAATTTAGGATGGTTTTGATATTTTTTCTTAAAAAACCTTTGCAATTTGAAAAAAAATTCCCAAAAAGGGGGGTTTTGACCCCCAAACCCCCTCTTTGAATACACCCTTGCCTCTAGGTACCCCCATGGACCAGCCTATTCTAGTTAGATTCAATATTATGCCTAATATTCAGAAAATTACACTAAATTCAGCTCCCAATCAACAAAAAAATCTCATAAATTTCCCAAAACCTCCAAAATAACTCTTGAATCAACACATTACCATCAAAAAATATCCCACACTAAAAATCACTGAATAAATTTTCCAAAAATATTTAACTTCTAAAAATATTACAAGCATTAAATCATAAAACGTCGCAAGAAACTTCTATGACCTGTACTAATGCAGCTTATCGCTCAAATCGCATGCCTCATATCCTAATCTAATCTTGATGGATTTACAGAGAAAAAAATTCTCTCATGAAAAATTCAATCGAAATAAAAAAATGTTTCATCATAAATTTCCATAATATTTTTTATTCTAAGTGCTGAAAAAAATGGAACTAAGAAGTAAAGTGAATAAACCTTGACGGTTTTCTCTCCTTACTTTTCAAGTTTCTTTTCTTCACTTTCTGTGTACTTTGCCTTTTATTAGAGCATGAGAGAAAGAAATTTATAATTCAGACCCACGCCCCAGGTATATTTCATTTATTCTTGCTGTTGAACTATAAGTACGGCACACGCAAAAAAGAAAAATTGGATATCTCACACTCCCTTCACATCTTTCTGCTGTAACTATATAAAAAAAAAGTATTCATAAAATGAAATGAATTTTTTCTCGTTCTTCTACTTTTTTTTTGCTCGTCTAATCTCACTATATAGATTGTGAGGTACACACAGGCTCGAATGGCAGGTACACATTTCTTTTTTATCGTTATACATTTTTTATACATTCAATTTTTTTCCTCCTCTGCTGCTCATTTTTCTCTGCCTTTTTTTGCCATCGACCTTAATAGGAACGGCTCGAAGCACACTTTACTCTTGATTATGGGAGTTTGCGTCATGATATAATCTTGTGCTTTGCTATTTGGAGCTGATTTTTAGAGGAGAAAGGGTTTGGGATGTTGATCCAGATTGTCTGGGGTGGGTTGGGGTTTGATTTAGTTGAATCTGGGATTTTATTGATTCACTACAAACTGGGAGTCTAGTTTCAATTTTGATGGTTTGGCAAATCTTCACTAGCAGCTACAAAACCTGATTTTTAGAGGAGAAAGGGTTTGGGATGATGATGCAGATTGTCTGGGGTGGGTTGGGGTCTGATTTAGTTGAATCTGGGATTTTATTGATTCACTTCAAACTGAGGGTCTAGGTTCAATTTTGGTGGTTTGACAAACTTACACTAGTAGCTAAAAAACCTAAGTTTAGCTCTAGATCACCTCAATTTTTTTGTATGGAATATTTAAGAGAGGGTGGGGGTGATTTCAGGTTTATTTCTCAAAAATCCTAGTAAATTGTAGAAATTTTTCAATGAGGAGGAATATTTGTCTTAAACCCCCCTGTCCTCACTGTCTACTCGCCTGCTTGACCATCATTAATGAACAGCCCCTTAAAATTCATCAAATGACCAGCATGCGCTCCATTCCATTCAGTCACTTCATTCAAAATTCCTTACTACACCCATTTCATCTGATACAGCATATCTGAATATATACGTGCATGTATATAAGTAAATTGATGGATATACTTTTTACTTAAGTTGGATAATCCTAGTTTCTGCTTGATGAGCACAAAAAAAATCTTATTTCGTTTTATATTTTCGTTATTCAAACTTGTGTGTAATTTTTTTTTGATAAGATTCAAGAGGGATACTTGAGGCACTTCTACGAAATTCCACTCAACAACTCGATTGGTTCAATTTAAAACTGATTAATTAAAAATCAATAAATTGGGTCTGCATAGTCGAGTGGGTTTGAAAATCAGATCATTTTTTGCAATCAATTTGTGACACATTTTGTCGATGGGATCTGGTTTGAAATTAATTAAAAATTTTATTGCTGAATGATTTTTGATTTGGATGATTTCAAGGAGGTTCGGTCATTTTTGGGGTCAAGATTTTTTTTCTGAAATATTTTAACGTCCGATCAGCCATAACTCAAATTTTTTTAATGATAATCTAAGCGCCATATTTTGTTTTCAATTCGATTCACATGTGTGTCTACGTCTTCACGTTTCTGTCATCATGCCTTAATCTCTCCATATCTATATTCTATAATCTATATTTGATTCATGTCTACGCATTTACCCATTTTCAAAAATAAAACTCTTTACATTAATGGAGTCACAAATTTGCATAAATTTTCATAATTAATTTCCAAGAAAAAGATGAAGCTAAATTAGGCGATAAATATTAACAAATATAGGCAGATAAATTAATAAATTAATCTATTTCGTGTCCATTGACAATTCTCATTTACTAAGTTGATGTCATTAGATCGATAGTTTTAATTAAAAAGTCTCAATTTATAAATGAGTTTGGACTAGCAGTGTGAGATCGTTAATATTGATGGAGATATGAGATGATTTTGGAGAGATTTGGGATGTTAAGTGTGGGAACTTTTAGGCTGTCATTGAGATTTGGGAATGCTAAGGCAGTGGGTCTCAAAATGACGATTCGTAAATTACGTCACGCAAAAAAACTACTTTTTTGAACCCCTTTCCACTTTTTCACAAGTTTACCATTGTTTGGACTGTCACAAATTACACCCTACCCCATAAAAGACTAAGTGTACCATAAGCAAAAATGCTTGAGAAAAACTGTTTAAAATATTGACTACTCAACCTTTTCCTGAGCATATTATATGGGACACTAGTGTGTTGCAGCGAATTTATTACCCAGAACCATGTTTGGTGTCCATCAATATGATTTTAATTAGAAACTCGCCTAGTTTGGGGTACCTTGGGGTTAATTTTAGTAGAAGTCTGATGAAGGGCCTCATTGAGAGGGTTTGGATGACTAAAAACTCAATGATAATCATGAATTTTGTAAGATCAAGCAAAAAACCAGCTTTAAGTGTCGTCCATAAATGACATCCACATAAAACTGGGATTCTAATACAATGGTTGTATTTATTGCATCAAACCCCCTCTGAATCCCAAAAATGTTAGACGTCCCCCAGTAAATTCCCCAGAAAACCTCTAAACTTTACAAAACAATCAACAACATACTCCCCATAAAAAGTATAGTCAAAACAATAATCGATGTAAAAAGAAACAACGCCTGCATGCAGCAAAACAGCGATAATTAATGAACTTAAACTTGAACAATTAGTAAGCTGTATGCATAACATCGAGTAATTGTAGACTGTAACATTCATTAAAAAAAATTCCAATAGATGAAAATTACATGCATGTTGTTTATGAGACAAGCAGGCTATTTTCATGAAATTGAAAAACATCGTGTAGCATTTTTTTGTCATGCAAATTAAAAGCAATTTAAAAATAACATTTTGATTGAGGAAAAAAAATATTGAATTGGAGTTTCATTTAGTATTTCAAAACAGCATCGCTTTTTTCCTTATGTTTTTTCTTAATTGAATATTTCGTTTGAACTCTCAGTGGAATTGGAAATTAATTTTTAATGCATTTAAAAAAATCTCTTTTCATAAAACATGGCCGTTTACTTTGGGATTAAAAAAACTACATCCAATTAGATTATAAATATGCTGCTTTTTTTGAGAGTGGAATCATTAGCGAGATGCAATTTTTGATAACAAAAGTAGGCATGAGTTGCTGTTGTTGAAGACCACCGTGATTGCTTTTAATTTTTAATTTCCTTAGCATTTATTTATTTATTTTTTATAAATTCATATTGTGCAATTAAGAATGGGCTGAAGTCAAGGAGAATGAGATTGAAACTCATGAAAGTTTAATAAGATTTGGAGGAATAATTTTAAGGTATTGTGTCCCTTGTGAGGAATTTTTAGATGAATTTAAAAAGAAAATTTAACCTTTTTAAAAAAACTAAATTTTAATGAACCTTTTTAAAAAAAATTAAATTCTGTATTTAAAATATTTTGAATTTTTTAATTGAGAGTTTTTAGTTTTTTTAATTTAAAAACTTTTAAATTGAACGTCATTATATTTTTAAAAATTTTGAATTAAATTAATTAAATAAATTGAATTTTTATTTTTTTGAAGCTTTGAATTTTTTAAATATTAAGTCTTAATATTTTAAATATTTAATTTTCTAAATTTTTAATTTTTAGTTTTTTAAATTTTAAATTTTTTAAATTTTTCAAATTTTTAGTTTTTTAAATTTTCAATTTTTTAAATTTTAAATTTTTTAAATTTTTAAATTTTAAATTTTCTAAATTTTAAATGTTTCCAATCTTAAACTTTTTAAATTTTCAGTTTATTAAATTTTAAATTTTTCAACGTTTTAATTATTTAAATTTTTAATTTTTTGAAAATTTTAAATTATTAATATTTTAAATTTAATTTAATGAATTTTCAATTTTTGACAGAAAATTTCTAAATTTCAAAATAAACTGTAATTATTTTACAAACTTCTATCAGAAATTTAGAAAAATTCCATCGCCAGAACACCACTTACCATCTTAATCAACTCCAAAAAGAAATATTCAAACAATTTAACGCAATTTTTTTAATACACAAAATTAAATTATCCTCAAAAATATTCACGATTCGTTTTAAAATATTCATAACACCAAGAATGATTCTTTTCACCCCGAAAAATTTGTCGAAAGAAACAACAAGCCGCTCCAATTCATGATTATTATTTAGAATATCAATGAGCAGAAAAATTTAATTGCAGCTTCCATTAATGTTATATAATGCATGACATGTATAAAATGCAAATTACGATAAAGATGCTTAACATTAATATCACATTAAATTCATACTGCTCTTGTATATCACTTAATGAACAGCACAAGAAGAAGAAAATATGAAGGAGAAGAAAAATGAGTTAATTACAACAAAGTAAAGTAAAATTTTATATGAGCGTAAGTTTCATGCCTTCTTTAACTTAATCGTAAAGTTAATTGCAATAATACTTTGCATAATTACTTACTTCTTTCAAGAAGTCATTTAGGTATATATTTTTTTTGGAAAGGGTTGTTGAGTTGATGAGTGGAATAAAGTTGGTTAGTGTTGTGAATTTTTAAGAATATTGAGAATTTTTGGGTTAGAAATTGGAAGAAAAAATGTAATAATTTGATAAGAATTGGGGACCTAGCCTTTAGTCTTTAGATGAGGTTGATTTTTTGAAGGTCTACGGGACTACCCAGGTAGATAAACTAGTATGGCAATTAGCCAAAAGTAGGTATGTACCTCGATAGGTCAGTGAAAAGAATCTTTGGTAATGCGCCTAAAAATCGTCATTATCTCATTCTTGTGTTCGATTCCTACCAAATTTGTACTAATCATTTGAAGTATGTAAATAATGATTCAATTATAAAGTGAAATACATAACCCCCTAGGGCTGTCAGATTAGAATTTTTTTAAGGACTCAACCATCAGCTAAGCATGGAGTGGAGTGATCAATGCCAGTTTTAGATAAAATAGACAATGTTAAGGAGAATAGTTAAGTCTGAAGTTAAAACTAAATCACAAATATGGTTCTGATGCTAAAATTTATTATTATTTCATCTAACCAGAATCTCTTGTATATAAACTTGCTAGTGCATCCGTTACACCACCCTTAATTACATAAGACACTTGGAGCCTTGGCCCCGTCACCCCCCTGTTGCCACCAAACTGAATCATCCCTCAACCTGCCAAATTCCATTTCATTCATCTTCAATTATTCATGCCATCCACTTTACTCTTCATTTTATATTCCAACAATATTTTCTCCATTTTACCCGTCCAATCCACTTGTCTTCACCATAAACTCATTTCCATCTTCAAGAAAAAAATAATAAGAACTCACAAAAACACACACGTGGTTGAATCATATCAATCATTTATAAATAAATTCATGATGATGATTATTGTACATACAAACGAATGGTACAGAAAATGTAAGATGCCATAATGGTGCCATGCTTTTCCTCAATTTGAGAGAGATAGAAATGAGACCCCTTAATTGCTCAATATTTTGATAGTTTCATTTCTAAGTACAGATGCGTGACTGTTCCTCAAGCATCATATACATTTGATAGCACAGAATGTATCGAAAGTTATTTTCTTATCGTAAAAAGAAGTCGAAACAATTTTTTTTCTTGGTGAACGTGAAAAAGTTTATTAAAATAGAAGAAAAAAGAAAGAAAACAGGAAAAATTACTTATGAGAAAATGTTTTTCGTATGGTTTTTATGACATTAATTTTCTTTATGCATTCATTTTTTTTTTGATATCTTCAACATCCTCCTCCAGGATTAAACAATGACGTAAAATTGCGTAATGCCGCACGTTCATGTGGTTAATTTTTTTTCCTCGTCTCATTTCATTCTTTTTCGGCGTGGTGTATATGATAATAAGAGTAAGGCAAGTAATAGCTCACCGTGGGGGGAGCAAACCAACAACAAAAAAGATATAAGGCAAAAAAATTTAATTTTCTCCAAATGCTGACTTGTTGTATATACAAAAAAAAAATTGCGGCTGACAAGAAAATGAAAGCATGGGACATAAAAAAATGATGAAATATTCAAAGTGCTACAGTTGAAAGTTATATCATTCATGCATAGTTTATTTGCCTTTTTTTCCTCTGCCGCTGCTGCTCGAAAATTTTTTTTTTGTTGCTGTATTTTTAGACATGTTTGGTGTTTTGTGCTATTTATGTCTGAATGTCGTGCTTGTTGTTAGGAATTATGACATTTAATTTATGGATGTGTTTTAGACTACGACTGGTTTTGACGCAGATAGATAAATTCCGAACTTAATTGATGATTTTCTTTGATAAAAAAAATCAAACGTGAATTTTTTATTGAATATCAACGGTTATAGGTGGCATGCGTAGACAATTTATCGTCGTGTGTGGTCTGACATGCAAATATCAGTAGCTAAGCTGCTCCAACACATTTCGTGACGAAAATGCCTCTTTATTCATGCAAAATTCTAGATCTTTATCATGACCATGTACTACATGCTTATCATACCTTAATTCATCTTGCTAAAACACCTTAATCACTTCTAGTCACAACATTGACCGTAAATCAAATTCCATCAAAAATGTCACTCTGCATGACTCACCAAACTTGTTATCATCAAAAGTTGTTCTTCACACCGACAGAAAAAAGAGCATGTACATACTAAAAAAAATTCTTTCATCTCATCCTCTTACTTCTTTTTTTGTTCATTTATGCTATATAACTTTTTTTGATATCAACTAGAATGTTCTTGTATGTCGCATATAAAAAGTACAAACTTGAACCTCCCTGGTGAGGGAAAGTGAAGGAAAAAAAATATAATATAAATAACATGGTAGAGGAGATGGAAAAAATGGCACAAAAACAACATGAAAAAAATAAATAAGTAAAAAGGAATGAGAGGAAAAGTTGGGATGGTAGGGGTGATTAGAGATTGAAGGGATGTGACGCAGTTTTTTTTGGGGAAGGGGGTTGAATTGTTTTGATTAAAATTGAACCTTGAGGATGTCAAAATTTGAATTGAATTTTCAGCATAACGTCTGACTTGAATACTTTTCATAAAGTGATCTTGAGAAGGTGAAAATGCTACAATATTTAAATTCAGGTTTTAAATGATTTTTTTCCTTATCTTATCTAAGTTTTTGACTTCATCCTATTATATTCTGGTCTCTATTTTGGATGTCAACCAGAAATGTGAATCAAGAGTTTTGATCCAGGGATTAAACTGTGTACAATCTTGTGATTCATATGTATGGTTCGATACCCCAAATTCCACTCTGCTCAGATACTACAGATGTCAATTTCCTGTCTCACTCTTTGTTGCGAAAATCATTTGGGTCAGAAAATCAAGAATGTCTGAGTGTAAATTACATTTCCATATCACAAAATTCCAAAATACGACAAGTAGCTCTATCTATTCTCAATTTGTAGTAGTAGAACCTTTTGACACATGAATCATTGCCACATGACCCCCAAAATGAAGGCAAACTAACCCAATTCTAATTCTAAATTCCAGCTAAAGAATTAGAAGCATTCCTTTTTTCCACTGTCTCTTCTCTCTGTTCTTTTTTTATTATTCACCCATCAAAGAGTGATGAGATGATGCGAAACATGAGCCATCCATTGAGAGTGCTTTTTGTGCTTCGTGTTTATTTTATACATATATTTTTTATACACACCAAAAAAGAGAGCTTTTTGCAAACATCTATGTTTGACATGATATGTTTAATATAATATGGAATGATAAAATGAAGAGCGATGACAGCAGCAGCAGCTACAAAAAAAGTTTTCACAAAAAAAGGCGAATGTAAATGTTGAGGATATATGCCATATCTAGCGGTTAGGCAGCACAAAAAAGGGTTACATGAAGAATGGCACAAAAATAATTTTTTGAAATAAATATAAACTTTTATATGACTGAAACTTCTATCTCTGCCATTTTTTTCTCATCGTATTGTATTTGTCACATATCTTTCCATCCACATCTAACCCCAAACAGTTATCTAAAGTAATATTCTCCTTTCTTTCATTTTTTTTGCGAATAGAATGTAAATCGAGATGAAAATAAAAGTGAAATTGTTTTTTTTTCTCTTCTCTAAAACCCAAATGGGAATTTTCTGTGCATGTTCAAGTTTTGGGTATATGTTGAGATAATAATATGTGGGGTGGATCCATGTGAGGTATTATTTGAATTTTTTTTATAGAACTGACACGAGTGTGAGGTGAGGAAGAAAAATTTAATCAAATTTTTAAGTCAATTTTATTTAAAGATGTGCAATTTATATTGAAATTTAATTTTGCGAATCGTAAAATTATGGAATTGTAGTTGCTTAATTTTATGGATAGGGTATGGAGGTGTGGAAAATGTTCTTTATGGTAAATACTGAAAAAGGGGGATCTGGATGGGAATTGACGATTTTTGATGGAATTTTTTATTCAAAAATGTTGAATTTATTTTCAAATTGATTAAATTTGGGTCTCAAGTCAACAATTTAATTGAAAATATTTTACTTAAAATCATCAATTTTCCTTCATTTCCCTCAATTTTTTCAAGTACATAATACAGCATGTAATCAATATTTTCCATCAATCCAACTCAAGAGCCATTTTCCATAATTTAAAATAAAACATTCCAGCAACAAAAAACACACAAATGCACAAAAACCATTTAAAAATCTCCAAGTGCCTCCATAAGTGCAATAATCTATAAAATGCCGGACAGAATCAATTCAAGTATGACGAAATAACCACTCATAATCCACAAATAAATATCGAATTTCATAAATAAAATACAGAATCCCACGAGAAAATTAATTCATTCAAAATTTTCCACATGACCATCGCTTGAAAGCCATTCTCGTCTATTTTTCATCATCATTTCATGTCATTCACCACAATCAATTTATTTTGAGAACTCAAAATTGTGTAAATACTGAATAGTCAAGAAGAAAACATAATTATGTATATGTATGAGCATAAAATTTCGTCATAGTCCCTTTTTTGGGGGTTGTTTATTAATGACGTCTAATTTATTGAAGGGCAAGGATTGTGGCTGATGTGTTTTTGGTATTGATGACATGCAGGTTATACAAAAATCAAGGTCCTATTCAAATTGAGAATTTTTGGGTGGGAGTTGGGTTAGAGGGGGGGGGGGGGGGTGTTATGGGTGGCTACCACATGACCCTAGAGCAATATCAACGTGACACTTCAAAGAAAATATTTTTTTTTGCATTAAAATATTTAATAAAATTAACGTTGAGTTCCAAAAATTCCACATCTCGATTGACGTCACTTATAATCAACCCAAATATTCTGAACATTTTTTCAAACAGTCATAAACTCGTTCAAGTTGAAATATCTTAAATGAGGCTTTTTTCCTTCAAAAAATAAAAACTGTATTAAGAAATGAGAACGGAATGGCAAGGTCATGCATGTTGTAACTGTAAAGTCACACAATTTGGTGCACAGAAAAATTCTGAGAATTTTTTTCAACCCTTTGACTGCAAGGATTGCATAATTTCTTTTAAAATTCCAAAAATGTATTGTTTAATGGTCAATATAGTAATTTAAACTAGTTGCCTTCTTAAATGGCCATAAAATAACGGGTTCTCTCCATCTATTCATCTGTTGTTCTTTACACTCTTTAACTGCTGTGACGCAGTTTTATTATTATTTGTATTATGAATTTTTATGGCATGTATCCTTGGTTTTTATGGTTTTGGGAACGAACAAGACACGCCGAAAACATAAGAGAGTTTCTCTCCTTTCTTCATTCTGTCTGAAGAAAAAATTAAAATGCAGTAAAATATTTCACATATATAATCATATCCATCCAGATGCTTCATACATATTTATTTATTTTGGCTTTTTATATGAGCACAGTCGATAGAGTTCAATGAATTTCCATATCAAACATGCATAATGAATTTTTGTGGTTCATATCATCTCATTCAGTGCCTGCATTTGTTTACAGTTTAATTCAACGATTTCCAAATAGGGAACAAAATGTCTTATCGTTAAGTGCCGTTGCTTAAAAAAGTTTTTTTTTCTTGTATTTTGCTTTTATTAAGATTTGTCGAAACTGGTTATTCTCAATTGAATGAATATTTGGAAATAGAGTTTTTGAGTTGGAGGTGATTGTTGGTTATGGAGTGGCTGAAACGCATTTTTAGTGATTTTTTTGTTAATATTAAATTTAAATAATACCTATTCAAATTTTTATGTCAAATTAAATCAACTTGTGGTTTAATGAAGTAGTCAGAATTGTAGCTTGGATCAGAAAGCTATCAAGAATACAGAGGCATATCCAGGATGTTTTTTGGGACGGGGTTTTAAATTCATGACCCTTTTTTGGGTAACAATCATGACTTTTTGTTTTAAACTGGTGTTTTTAAAAACTACTTTCAGGCTCAACCCCCCCCCCCCCCTTCTGGATATGCCTCTACTAGAATATTATCTACTCAAAAATATCAAAAATCTTTTTTCAAAAATATAAATATCAAAAATATTTCTGAATAAAAATAGCCAATATTAGTAGATAATACGGTAATACCTAAACTTGAACTTCTCGATTAGAATTTTAAATTCTAGTACTGATGCAAGATACAGAATATGCTTTGGTACCTGTCCTGAAAACCATATTGTGCAACTTATCCAAGTCAGGACACATCTAGAACTTTTTCGATGAGCGGATGTAATTTTTTTTCAAAATTCTATTTTTAAGGGGTCTGTATTTCTATTGGATACCCCCATTGGTACCCTATTGACTACCCTCATTGGGTACCCTGTTGGCTGTGCAACTAAATGGTTGGCATTGTTCAAACATCAAGATCTGAACCCACCATGATTTTTTGGAATGTTTCTATTAAGATCTCGCTAATAAAGATTTGGGTCACCAAAACATTGAAAATCCATTCTATTAACTCTTTGATTCCCAAAATTAATGTAGCATACCCAAACAGAATAACCCACCAAACCACACCAATCCCCCTTTCTAAAAATTCCGCTAACAATTTTTTTCTTGCATAGCAATCATCAATAACATTTTGTAGCCCGGGCATTGCTGCGCACTTACGATAAAACTTTCATAGAAAATGTTTACTATTCGACGCATCAGCATGGAAGACAGTAGAGTGAAAAAAAAATTCCTCTGCAGCAACCATACTTTACACTCACATTCTCTTCTCCTCCATTGAACTTCTTTCCTTCTTTTTCTTCTTCTCTCATTCGCATCTTTCTATGGACGTCGGTAAATTTGGTTATTTATATACGTTTCGTTCCAGAATGGTAGCTTGTTGTGGAGATGGAAATTTACATCATTTTTTAGTAATTTAATATTTTCATATTTTTTATCACTAATGAAATATCTAGGCATACACTTGGATTGACATAAATATCTATGAAATAAAATTATACGGAGGCAAAAAAATAAATCGATTTTTTTCCTTTTTCTGTCTCTCGTTCTCTCTTCTTTTACTTCCCATAAGATGTAGAAAAAAAATCAATTTTGTATCTTATTGGAGGGTTGGTCACTTGACATCCATGGGTAATAATGAATAATTTTTTTTGTGACTTGAAAATATGGTTTTTGGATTTTTAAAAGACGGAAATAAGTTTATATCTTGATGGTTGGATTATGAAAATTTTTCACCGTTATATTTGTGGGTTACAATCGGCTGAGATTTGGATAATTTTTTGGGTATAAATTATTTTGTGTGAGCAGAATTAATGAGTTATGAATGATTTTTTTGGAAATGTTCGAAAATAAAAAGTATGCTTTGAAAACTTTTTAGTTTTTGATCAATCTTAGTAATCATTGATTTTTTTGTGATTCGTGTTTTGTGTAAAATTGGAAAGATTAGACAAGCTCGAGTTTTGAAGTCCACAGTGTGTTTTGCTGATGAGTGAGGCAATATTTTATTCAAATTAACCCAGGAATTGAAGTAAGTTAACTGCCAATATTTTCAATTCGAACAAAAATGATCATCAAACAAAAAACGAATTTTTGGAACATCCCCCCAACCTTGCCAAAAAATTTTCATAGAAAAAATTTCTTTTTTTAACTTGGACTGTCACTTATTCTTCAACTCTTCTAAGAGGAACCTGAAGCATGATTCTTGTACTTGTACTTAATTCTTGTAAGCTTTTGGATTAAGTTGTTTGATTTTGTGGTCTTCTGTTTAATAATCCTTCGCGTGGAACACGGAATTTGTCATTTAATTTGTCAAGTCTAAGATTTTCAGTAACGATACTCAAGCCATTACTTTTTTGAGTACAATATACATTTTAGTACCGGCATTGATGTCCACAACAGAGCATGAAGTCGACATGAATTTTTGTATAAAATTCCATATATAATCCGAGTCAACTTCAAGCTCTGATCTCAAGTAACTCCTGAAATATCTTTCAAAAAAGTTACAGAATTTGAGGACATCGTGTCTTGATTAAATCTATTTAAAAATTCTCAAAATATCAAAATTCATAATACACAATCCAAAACACAAGCCAGCATCATAATCATCACTCAAAATTCACCTTAAAAATCTCATTTCATAAAAAACTAACTGACATCATCACATGATCTGTTTCATTCTCATATCATATGATCCTATTGTATTATTTCATATTTTACGGAACGTGTGATCTTCAAAAGAACACAATACATTTTTTTAAAAAAAATCTTACAATATGGGTTGAAACCTTCAAGTTGAATTGTCTAAAGTGTGAAACACAATAGTGGCAAAATGCTTCATAATTATTGTTAAAAAAATCTTACCTACATGATAGATACAAAAGACTTCTTTTGGTTGCCAGATGACTTAATGTCGATCAGAAAAGTGTATCGGATTTTTTAATGGTAGAATATTGTGGGAATATTTCTTTGGGAAAGGATAATTTGTGATATTATTGGATTGATGGTGTTTTGGAGGATATGAAGGATTGAGTTTGAAGTGGTGATGCTTGGAAGAGATTTTAGTGGCAAATTGCATACTGAAAAATTCTGAATTATATTGATGATCCTCAAAATTTTTTTAGATTAACTCACATAGGTCATTTGAGTCTATTTCCATATTGATAGCAACTTATCTACCTGATCAGATTAAAAAATTCATAAATTTCGATAAAATTCCTACAAAATACCAAGACTGACCCCATAAAAATTTCCACAACTCCATTCACCCAATAATTCATCCAAAAACTACCTTAAGTTTTCTGTTCACCAAACCATAACATCTCATCAAATCACCGCTAGATTTAATCTACCAATTTTTTTCGTAAAACATCAAAGAAGCTCATATTTTATCTCGACTTTTCATTCTATCATAAATTTCCATAATTCATAAATTTTTTTCCTCACTCGATACACTTTACGGATAGTCATATGTCTCACTGAATTATATGAGCCACTGATCATATGACGGGAAGCAGCAATTTTCCTCGTGAATGATTTTTTATGACAAGAACGCAGGTCAAAGAGAGAATATTCAAATAAAACTATTAAGCAACCGTGTAAATGGGAGAGATGTGCATGTTAATGTGAATTGGAATGGATGTTAATAAAGTTTCTGGGATATTTGATGGGAAAGATTATGCTGGTGATCATGGATGCTTATGTGTGGATGCATGATCATATTTGCTTGGGAATTTTGATTGTTTTTGAGAATTTTGCAGGAAGTTTGTTAAAAAATTAAGAATTTAAATTTTAAGAATTTGAAACTTTTGAAAAATTTGAAGTTTTTGACAGTTGAAATTTTCAAAGTTTGAAATATTTAAAAATATTTAGTTTGAAATATTTAAAAATATTTAGTTTATAATATTTAAAAATATTTTTTCTTAAAATTTAAATTTTTAAAAATTTAAATTCTTAAAATTTGAAATTTTTATATTTGAATTTTTTTTAAATTTGAAATTTTAAAATTTTAAATTTTTTAAAATCTTTTTAACAATTTGACAAAATTTTCAAATTGCTCAAACAAAAAAAAATTTCTAGAGTGTCCCATCCTTGCATATTCACTTCAGAATCCTATTTTAAAGCCTATCTGTAATGTTTAAGGAAATATAAATTTTTTCTTAGAATTTTCTTGCATAAAACCAGGCAGAAATTACTTTATGAGTTTATGGTGCAGTCAGGATACCTTATAACCCTTTGCTATTATATGATGTACCCAACATTATTACTTATGGCTCAAGAACTACCTGATTTGTTGTTACTTAAGGAATATAACACCTCAATAGACACCAATTAGACTGTTAATTAGAATTTTTATGATGAATAATTTGAAAAGCTGATGATGAATAATTTAGGGGAGTTATGACTAATAAATTCTTAATTATGACTAATAAATCATGGCTGTATTTAGACACACATAAAAGTAATTAAGTGATATGATCAATTCACAAATCAATTCTGAGGTTATGATTCATTAATTGAATTAAAATTCAAATTTTATTCCAAATTTGCAGAATTTCCGGGTATTGATCATTCATTCTAATTTTATGACTCAATCGTGATCGATGGACTTGATATTGCAAGAAAATTCAGCAATGAATATCAATGAAATTAAATTGATCAATTTACCGTATTTCTATTTACTTTTTATGCCATTTTTACCACTTCTACTGCTCTGTCCACTTCCTTGACTTTTCATGTAAAAAATGCTCAAATTTGAATGCGATCTTCAGTCTAATATAGATATTCTAGTCGATTCAAGTGCCGGTGGCTTGAGTTAATTGAGCAGTTTTTAAGGAAATCCAGTCATTTAAATTCAACCAAAATTAATTTTTCTTTCGAATTTTTTTTGTAGCAAATTAATTGATCGTGTCTTAAAAATTCAAATATATTTTGTGCATATGTATTTTATTTAGTCATTAAAATCCTCTCATTTTTAGGGAGGCATTCACATGTGACGTCTGCAATTTATTTATTTATTTAACGTTTCGTAAAATAGGACGGTTTTGGGAAGTAACAAGCTAATGGGACCTTAGAGATGTGTAATACTCAATATATATTTTTTTGTTTAAAAATATTGTTTGAAAGGGATGGAATGGGTTAAAATCTTACTTTGTCAAGGGTTTTTTGGCACCAGTACCAAGATTTAAGCATTTCAGTTGAAGTTTAAAATTTAAATCTTTAATATAATTTTTTATGAACTTTTTGCATTTTTTGAAGACATCACTTATGATTGACTTTTATTGACATAACAGTTTAATAGCTTGATCAGTTATCTAATCAAAAAATATCCCCAGTAACTCAAGTGCACGTACCAGTAGCGAAATAGATGCTAGACGTGATCAGTTTCGGGAGAGTATTTGAGAAAAATAGAAATTAAGTGATAATCGCAAGTGTTGAGTGAATTTTGATGAGTTTGGAAAGAGAATGTGATGAAAAAGTTGATGATGATTTTTATTTGAGCGTCCAATGAGGATAGACTGAAGAATTATTGAGAATTTTAGTAGTTTTGTGCAAAATATTTATAAAGTGTCAATATTGATGCTCAGCTTTGGAATTAAATCATAACTAAATTCTAGTTCCAACAATTCACATTCATTGTCTAAAAAACAGTTTAATTTGCAATAAAAAATGATCAATTCCTACACAAATACATCCAAAATGTCCATAAGATCTACAATCCGATCAACTAGATCTACCCAACAATTCCACATCCAATAAGGACAAATCTTATTAATCAAACTACAATAATTCCTTCAAAATGCCTTCAACTCCATAACAGCATCATCATTCCATCCAAAAACATCCAGTAAGATTCACATTGACTTAATACTTATTGCGAACCCTGAAAAAATACAAATTTTCTTTATCTTCTTATTTTTTCCGCTCATTCTCTCTCGCCCACACCCAAAACCCCATAAAAAGGTTCCTTCATTTCCCAAATCGATTAGATGCTTTTAAGGTTGCAAGCTCATCACGTTCTGAATAATCCTCAAAATATTGTATTTATTGAGTTTGTCGGATTAAAAAATATTTTGTTTCTAAATTTTAACGGTCGATAAAGTAGAAGTATTTTTAGTTTTTAAAAATCTACAGCTACGGCAACCCTAAACATTTCCAATAAATGAACAAAAAAAAATATTCTCTGCCTTCCATACTTCTTTTTTCCTTCCATCATTCTTTTCGTTTTTTTTGCTGTTGTTTGCGTCATGCGTCTGTGTATGTGCGACTGTGGCCTGTTTGTGAATGAATGAAATTTGTGCAATCTCTGATGCGCCCTCTTTCTTATTAGAATTAAAGGCGAAAAAAATGTATAAAGATGATAAGAGAGGAGAACGAAATTGCTTAGAAGAATAAATATTTATATTATTTAGGTGGCAATAAAAATGAAGCTTAATGCAGACATTCTGCATTGACTTTGAATATTTTTTTTATTGACTTTCCTTCAAATTGCGACTTTTTTATATGCATGCGAATGACCTTGAATTTGAGGGAATTTATAGATTGCTGATTTTTATCGGCTGTGAATATTTTTGATGTAGTTTTTAATTGAGTTTGATGTATTTTTTTGCTACCGTAGCTGTTCTGGATTTCTGTAGAAGCGTGAAATTTAAAGTTGCAATTTTTTATGCTTTAAAATTTGTCATTTAACAATTCTTTGACATTTAATCAGCATTTTTAATAAATTGCCAAGCATATCCACTTCGACTCTGTAATAATAATAATAAACAGCAACTTACAAGTGTATCTAACTAAATGTCACACATGTTGGACGAAAAAATCAATTTACCGACGCTGATGAGAAGAAAAAAATTATTTTTTTTCAATTTTTTGTCGTAGAAATTCAGGCATAAAGTTTGTATTTTAGATAAGCTAAAAATAAATAAAATATTTTGTTATCGTTGCACAATTTAGGTTATTATTATAAATTGCAATTATTTTTTGGCGTGTCCAAACAGCACAGCTATTTAAGTTAGTACGATATTTTTTAAACACTCATTTGCATTATAATCTTTTACATATTTTGTGCAGTTTCTCGTGTGCTTATTGATTTTTTTAAATATATAATTTTTTTGATAAAAGTGGAGAATATTTGTGATGTGAATTTTAGAGTCATCTAGGAGGCTCATGGAAGGTTAGTTTTAAAAAAAGAGAAAGAATCAGCTGATGACTGACATACCTTAGAGATAATGCGATGCTCAGTGATGAAGAAATTTTGTATAAATGAAGTCGAATTTGAATTTTTTATTGCTGATGTTTTAGTGGATATAAAGATGCGATTTGTTTTGAATTTCTTTTGATTTGATGACGGCTAGTCGCGAAATGATATTAAATGGAAAGTCAGCCACCTGGTTGAGTTGAAAAGTCGATGCAAAATTGAGTTGTTGGAATGTTTTATGGATGATGTGGGGATATGTTTTATGATTGATGTAGGATCGATATTTTAAGAGCTGCTGGGGGTTATAAAGTATTTTAAAGGTTAAATAATAGTTTTGTATTTAAATAGAGAATATAAAAATCTCATTTGTGCGTTTCTGTATAAAATAATAACAATTGAAAATTCTAAAAATAGATTATGAGCATACAGTAGAGATGTTAGTCATTTATTACAAATTAAGTAATTTTACTATAATTTTAGAATTTTATAAGTAACTTGATAGACATTAACAAATAGTTGGATATAAAACAATTTAAATATTCATTTTCTTTCAAAAATTCATTTTTTTAAATATTTAATATTTTTCATCAAAAATTGAATTTATTTCAAAAATTCAGTTTATTTTTAAAATTCAATTTATTTAAAAAATTCAATTTATTTAAAAAATTCAATTTATTTAAAAAATTCAATTTATTTCAATAATTCATTTAAAAAAATTCATTTTTTTAAAATTTAATTTTTTCTAAAAATTTAGTTTAAAAAAATCAATTAAAAAATTATTATTTTTTCAATAAATTGAAGAATTTCTTGTTTTAAAGATTTAAAAATATTTTAAAACTGGAATTAAATAAGTTTTTTAAATCAAATTAACTAGACTTAAAATTAAATAAGGATAAAATTAAAGAAATTAAAAATTTGTAAACAAATGAATTTTGTTTTTTCAAATTTAAATTTCTTATTAATTCAAAAACTAATTTTAAGAAAGTTTAAAAAATTCCAAAGTGCTTATTTTATCAAAACTATATTAAAACTAGTTAAATATACTTAAAGTTTATTGAACCATTCACGAAAGATTTTCAAAAATTGCCCTGAAAAGTGCCAAAAATTCAAATATAAATTCCTCAAACATTGTATTTTGAATATTGCACTAGCATGTCAGTAGATAATCATATTCTCTTACATAACCGATGAAATTTTCTACATTATTATTATTTTTTGAAATGACAAGTAAAGGACACATGTTTTTGCCTCACTAGGTTACTAATGCCATGTTTCTGAATATTTTACATAAGAATTAGACTTTTATATAATATTTTTGGAAAAGTAAATTGACATTGTTATCGTCTCACAGTTTGATACTGGCTGTTCACATGAACGCGAATAAAATATTCTTTATATTTGTTTATTTTTGAAGAAGAATCTTTTTTTAAATACGAATCTTTATTTACGTAATTTTTTAAAATAACAATCTACACAATTTAATTAAAATTTCTGAATCATTTAACTTTATAAAGTAATTAATGAATCTCACAAAATTTTGTATAATCTCATAAAATTTAGAATTAAAAGCTTAGGTTAATTAACATTAAATTGAATGACTTTTGTGACTTTTTTGATTTTTTTTGTTACTTTGTTGCAAAAATTTAATAAAGAATTAATTAAATATTTGCAACAAAGTTTCGATTATCACAACTAAAGGTCAGACACATTTAAAAAAAATTCAAAAAAATATGAAAAATGAAATCTTATTAAACTTCCGAATTAAATGAAATAAATTATGAATCATATGTTACAGACATCAAAATATCAAGCTATAGAAAAAAATCTCGATAATCTTCAATCTAATTAAGGTCAAAATCTGGTAGTGAAGCCATAAACATATCATAACGACTGAGTAGCTTACAAGCGATTTATTAAGGTCATAGAATTATTGATAAATTGATCAAAAACTTTTCTTAATTACATCTCCGTAAATATCGAGAGATATCCATCAAAATAAGGAAAGCTGGCTAATTGACAAAGTTTTTTTTAGCTTCTTGTAGCTCAATTGGCTTAATCAATATTATTCTCGCTTGTATCTCATCATCATTCCGTTGCTGCTTGTCACAATCAACTCAATTTTAAGAAGAGATAAAGTAATAGTGAAACTAAATTATTGTAACTAGCTATTTTGTTGCCATTTTTTTTCTCTCTCTCTCTTGTCTCATCGTCTGATGACTGAACAGTTCTGTAAAATTACGTCTCATTCTCATTATGATGATGGAAAACGAAAAGCATAAAAAGGCAAAAAAGAGAGCATTTTTTTGTAATGGAAAAAAAAATTTGTGTTCTGTAGTTTGATAGTTAAAGTAACTCGTGCGCTCGAGTTTGAATGACACACAAAAAATACAGAATATTCAAGATTTTAGAAAATGGTAATCGCTTTTGTGCTGAAATAATTTTTCATTTGTATGTAAATTGACATCAGCTAGAGGAGCATTTGACTCAAGTTTCTTCTTGCTGTTTTTATTGAAAATATTTTTCTTTTCTTCTTTTTTTCGTCGTTGTGTCCCTCACTACTTCTAACTCTGTTCTATTTTCTACAGCCGTCTGAATTATTAAAGCAGAGCAGAAAAACAGAAGAAATTCTTTTGAAAGAAAGTTTGTCATGTTGAAAATGGCAAAAGTTGAGTGAATGGCATTTTTTTCCTAAAAATAAGAGGAATGGAATAGAAAAGTATGGTGGGTTGATTTGAGTAGAGTATGATGCGCATTAATTAAATATTGTATGGAAGAAGAAAAGAGATTTGAACTCAAGCTTCATTAGTGTTGTAGCAGCCAGGGGCGTATACAAAAAATTTTTGAGTGGGGGGGGGGGGGGTTTTCATAAAACCCTTGAAAATTGAAAAAAAATTCCCAAAAAAGGTTATGTACTCCCAAACCCTCCTCTGAATATGCCTCTGGTAGCAGCCATTATTGAGCAGAATGTGAACTAAGGTAGCAAAATGGGGTCCAGAGTTTTGTGACACCTTCATGTTCAAATAATTTTTTTTATGAAAATTTTTTATGACAGATGGTGATGGGGGTTTAAAAATCTCATTTTAAGAGGTCGTGTAATCTACATACCTAGCGTATGACTTATGAGTATACTAGAGGTATAGTTTAGGATTATCCCTGGGTTATACGCTAGGGAGAACATATTTAGTGTTAATCATAAGGTTACCCATCGGCTATACCTCTTGGTTAACCATGATCTATACCCCCAATGAAATCTAAAGGAACTATACCCCTGAACTATATACCTGGTTAATCATCATGCTTCTTAAAATTCAAAAATCCAAAATTTATCCAAAAAATCCCCAAAAAAATAATCCATCTCAAAATGCACATATAATCCCAACTCACATTTCCAAGAATTCATGCTACATCGTCCCAAAGTTGAGGGAATATAGACGAGCGCTTAGACAAGTGGAAGAGATTATATAATGAAACCCAACATGGAATGCAAAATTTACATATCTTTTCATTTTCTAGATAGATGGATGAAATATTCAATTTTTTGTTCGTTCTGAAAAAGATGTTTCCTTCAAGTTGATTGCATAACATACCACTGCCATAGATCCATTCATTTCCATCCTCTCTCTCTATCTCTAATCGATATAATATTATGGGAATGGTAAATAAGCAACTTTATGTATGCGGAATTTTTATCAATCTTATACAATTTTTTGTGCTCCCTTTTTCTATGGCTGTATGTTAGTAGAGGGAGAAAAAAAATAGTTTAAGATCGAAAAAAGGTTTTTCGAGTCGAAAAACTAAATGGAAACATTTTCCTTTTCCTTAATCTTTAGATTGGATTTGTAAAATCGAAATCGAAAATTCAATCAATTTTTGTGCGCTAAATTGAATTGCTATTAAGCCTTACTATTTTGCATAACTGATGTATGGATATGTGTGTATTATTTTTATTCATCACGATAAGGATTTGTCACTGATTGAACGTTTCATTAGATGATTGAATTGGTTTTGGGAGGTTTTGTTAAAGGATTTATATTTTTGAACGTGGAATTTGTGATTGTGTATGGAATGGAATATGATGGATGGAATGTGATGTGGTGGCTAGGGAAAAATGGATTTTAATTTAGACTAGACGGAAAAAGTGAATAAATAGTTTTTGACGTCAAGGGTAAAATAATAAATTTTGTGCTATTTTATGTGGAATTTTTTCATCTTTATCTAGGGGACCATTCATAAATAACGTGAAAAACGAGATATTAGATCCCAACCCCTTTCTGTCAATATTTTTAATTTTTCTTTTGTATGGAAGTGTCACACAGCATCAGAATTCCCTCCTTTTAAACAGTAGATGCCATTTATGAACAACTTCTAAAATCTGCGTCACATTATTTGAGATTTTGTGCCTTATTTTATCTCATTTTGCAAGATTTTCAGAGCTGTGTCTCGGTTAAGAATCTCGGGTAAACCCCCTTGGACTCCCTCTTGACTATGCCTTTGGTTCAAGATTTATAAACACTTTTGGAAAAATAACTAAATTTAGGGAAAAATGATACAAAAAACGGAACAGTCATGTTAAAAATCGATATTCTGTCTATATGAATCTAAAACGCTAACTCCAAATTGCACAAAGTAGTCTAGGGGTACCACTACGTCGCCGTATTAACGATGACACTTCACATAAACATTGGGGTGTCTTGATGGTGTAGTCCGATGACGTGTAAAATTCCAGCATCTGAATGACCCCAAATACACCCCACTTAGTTTTTAAATATCACTAACTACAACTTAATTTCATATCCAACAAAAATTAACCTTCTAAATAAAAAATCAACCCCTTCTTATACTTCCAATTCCTATTTATTTCCCTCACTATTTCCTTCCTTAATTTCCTCTAAGTAACGCGACACAACTTCCCGTTAGTGTAAAAGCCTTGACACAAAAGCTAATAAAAATTCTTATTGACTGAAATATTTCCTCATTTTTATGCAACAATAGCGAGAGAAAAAAAAAATTCCACTATAAAGTGAGTCTATCTTTATATCATTCATCCAATTAAATGATAGGATAGGTCAACAAAAGAATCATCATCCTAAATCACGGGTTAGTTGTAAGAAAGACATGAAAAAAATTTCTTCCTCGTCTTTCTTCTTCCATCCTCGGATTTTTTTTTGTGTTGTATGAAAATAAAAAAAAAGTGGAAAAAAGGCGAGGAAGGCTATAAAGTGGGCTATTTGTTGCCTTCCAGACGATATCATTTAACACATCGTAAAATAAACAGATTTTTATCTGAAACATTAAATTCTATAAGGCAATGAATGTAAATGACATAAATTTTTTTTACATTCAACTGACACAGCATAAATGTGTGTCTCACTTACATATAGACGTTATGTCTTATGTATATGTTATTACATAAATCACAAAAAAAGAAGAAATTCCAAGACGTGAATGTGCTGTGCAGCATAACAGTAAAAATATCAGGAAGTGAAAAAAGTACTCTTGACCGTGACTTATGCTGCAATTGTTTAAAAGGCATGAAAAAAAATTTTTTTTTTTGAAATTTTGTACAAAATTTAATATTTTATTGCAGCATACTGTAGAGCATAAAATTCATAACCCTTGAAATAAAACATAATTTTTTAACCCTTTTTAGCCTGAATATCCTTTCAGTCCTCTTCCTTATTTCTCTCATTCTGTCGTAACAAAGACAATATAGGTGTGCGGCTTTTATGATTATTCCAGTCAAAATATTTTTTTTTCTGTCTTTTTATTTTTATATTTTTCAACTCCTTCTTCTTGTTTCTTGCTAAAAATAAATAACAAAACAGATCTGTAAAAAATTATTGCATGAAATATTGCTGTACTTAAAATAGCGTGTAGCTTAAATATTTACTCACAAACATTACAAGGCAGTTTATTTTAGACTTGAACGAAGCAAGAAATAATTTTTGTTTGATGATTAGTCAGTGAGTGAATTGAATTGTTATGACATACACACAAGAAGCGGTCATTGACATTCATGTTACTGTCAATTAATTTTATATCGTCGACAAGACGACTTTTTCATGTGAGTTAAGAAGACGAATTTATTTAGAAAAGTTTATGCTTGGATGATGAATTTTATTGAGGTGATGTTTGGGGAATTATGAGGTAGGAATTAGAATTTTGAGAATATTTAGGTGGAATGGGTAGACTGAAGGTGGGAAAGTATTTAAAATTGTGGGCAATGGGGTTTGTAAAATTGTAGATTCAACTTTGAGAACGTGGTCATTGTTAATTCAAGATGATTAATTTTCGGAGAGGGTCTTGAAGCAGCTCGAATTTTAATCTCAAAGAGAAGGGAGTGCGTGTGTACCTAAGGACCCTTCTGGCTATGCACCTGGGGTGTATATGCCTATTATCTTTTAATAAATACTAATAATGCGTGAAGGGCCCAGCCTTATGAGCTGGAGGCACTGCGATTATAGATCTATTGTACCTCACCCTTTAGACCTACAGTTTATTGTGGGATCTGAACCGCTTCTTCAAGTTGCCTCAAGTTCAAGTTACCTTTTAATAACCTTAACAATATTCTGCAAATTTGAAGAAATAAGTGCGAAAATGTGATGAGAATTGAATTGATTGATTTATTATCTAACATGTCTTGTTCAGTATCCGACCATATAGAATATTATTTTAATTAAGTAAAATATACACAACTGCCATAAAGTTAATAGTGACAAAAAATCGAATTGTTTAGGTATGGCACCTCCGTTATAATAATTTTTTGCTAAACCATAAGCTTGTTTAACATAAATCATCAATTCTTTAGAAATGAACACAAAATAGTTGACAAAAACCAAAATAAATATTAAAATGTCAATGCATGTCCAATTTATTCTATAAAATTCCAATAAAAACTCTTTTCAAATGCAAAATTTTTAAATTGATTTAAAAAAATTCAGCACTAAGGAAATTCAAATAGAATAACTGCAAAATTTCATTATATAACGGTCCATTGCTTTAAGCAAAAATAATTCCATTAATCTAAATTGAGGTTAGGAACATTCCACAATTCTGTACAATTTCAAATGCTTTCTTTTGATAAAATATAAAATATTTCAAATTTTTCTACAATCCCGCCCAAGGATGACCTCAAAAATAATATAAATTCCCAAATTTAAAATGAAATATCAGCCAAGCCCAACATTGTTACAAAAAATAAATGACAAACCATAACGAAAAAGATTTTGATTAAAAATCTTACAAAACTTTAAGATGGAAAAATTTCTGTGACATTCTTTTTGAAAAACAAATGAATTGAGTTAGAAAACTTTTCTCATTGTGTTGTCATTTCCCCCCGAAAAATTTCCTCCTTCGTCATTCATTTTTCTTGTTACTAAATAATGCATGAAAAATAGCTCCACTGGATCCTTCCTCTTATTTTCTCATCCATAGCAATTTTCTGTCGTATCACAAAGAAGTGTAATGTCTATGAAAGCGAATTCATTACGTACGCTTCGATGCTCGTGCTGTATAGAAAGTAAAATTGAACACATATCATCATCCATGTCGTGACATTTCATAACTTCAGTCAAAACAGAATTTGTTCGTTGCCTTTTTTTACATCCGTATGTTACAGTGGTGTAGTCAGGGGTTTTAAGGGGGGTGGGGGGTAAATTATCCCCAAAAATATGTAATATTTTTAAAAAATTTCCATTATTTCATTTGTCTGCCTGTCCATCCTTCTATCCTTCTGTCAGTTAGCTATACTTTAAGTAAACTTATGGAAAATGAGGTAAAATCGAGGAAAGGGTTGGATGGGGGTCCATAGAATGTACAAGAAGGGGTGTTAGTGGATATAATGTGACAAAAGTGATGTTATGATGAGGAAGCTAACTTTAATTTCTGCTTAAATTCTGTGTTTAAAAATCCACTTTGTCAGCCTCACGTGACCACGCCTGTTTATATCTTGAAGAAGGTTTTTAAGATTTTTTTTTGAAAATTCCAATTAAAAATGAATGAAGCTATTCACAAAGAATGAATTTGAAGCCCCCATGACCCCCCTAAATACACCCCTCCACATGTATCGTCATCCTTTCTGAATAATTTAAGATAGATTGTTATCAGATGATTTGACAACACAGAACAAAAAAAATCTAGTTTTTTCTGCCATTCGAGCAACTTTGAAGAAAAAAAAACTGTAAATTCACCAGAAAAAAATTTTAGATGTATAAAAAATGTGATGAAAAACAGAATGTGTACGTGAAAAATGGAAGTTATTTCATCTCATCTTTTTTTCGTCATCTACTTTCACATATGACAAAGGAATATAATTCAACCATACACACGTTGTTGTCTCCTTGAATGAAAAATGTTTTTTTCTCTGCTCCTTTTTCTTTTCTTATTCTTTTGTGTATAAAAAAATGTTTGGGATGTCGTCATGGGACTGTCAATGATTATGGCGCAATTTTTTTGTATGTCATTTTTCAAAAATGGAGATTTATGATTTTAAAAAAATCAATTTAATTAAATTTTATGAGATTATCGGTAGTTTGGTTCGACAGCTACAGATATGGAAGTTGGAGGCTCCAAAATTGGCAGTTAATTATATTAAATGTGGATTTGACTTCTCAATAAACTATTTGAAAAGTTGAAAATGTTAATTTTGATGAGATTTTGGTGCGTGAGTTCTTTTTATGAATATGATTGGAAATTGATGGTAATTTTTTGTCTATTTTGTTTGACTTTACGCAGTGGTTTAGCAGGAAATTCACCGTTCATTTGCTACTCCAAATGTATTTTAATTTAGTCTGAACTACTAGTTCAAAAATGACACTTATGGGGGTATGTTCTAGGGGGTATGTGGTAGGGGGTACTCAAGTTGGATAAAAATTTATCCCAGGGTGTGCTCAATTTGCTTGGAACATTTTTAATCAAAATTGTTGATTAAACACTAGTGACTGATTATTTTGACCGAATTTAGTACCAAACATGACTAAGTTGAGCTGACTCAGCTTGACCTGACTCTGAATTTCAAACAAACCTAAAATTAGGTTAAGTTGCTGCTCAATTCTACAAAAATATTCAACCACTGGTGTCCAGTCTACAATTTTGACTTAAAAAATGAAAATATTCCAATCAAACCCAAACTGAATACAACATCACCCCCATGCACCCCAAAAATTCACGCTAAAAATATTGCATTTAATCAAATCATAGTTTTTCTCTTTCGTTCCATGCATTACTACATTTTTTTTGCTCCCTTTGATAACACAAAATTTTATGATTTAAACGTGAAAGTTTTTGTGCTTTAGGATGAGATACACAAGATTGAATCGTGATAGAAAAACAACTTTTTTAAGGTTTTTTTCTCATTTTCTTGTTTGATGAAAACTTTTTTGAGACAATTTTGATTAAAAAATTCATCAACGAGTTGCATCGAGAAAATTGAATTTCTGTTCATGAATCACTGAACTTTCTTCTAATTTATCCATGAGTTATGAGCTTGCCATGCTGTAGATGCTGATAAACTAGACATGAAGTTTGTTAAATCTCATTGACCCTTTCTTATTAACCCATGCTTATTTATTTACTTTTAAATATAAAATTTTTAGAAAAAATAATCAGGCACAAACTTGAGATTAATTCCCAGAAAATTTTCACATATGGCCGTTGAATCTGTCTTTAATTTCCCACCCAAAATGAACTGTTTTTGTTTTGTTATTTAAAAAATCATTTTTTTTCGAAGAAAATTTTCTTGTTAATTTATCTTTTAATTCATGTATACATATGCACATAATTTATGTTCAAAACATGCTAAAAGAATAGAGAGAAAGGTTTAGAAAATTCAACTCAAATTATCTAAACATTTATTTATTTTTTCTTTTGATACATTAAACAGATTCAGCTAAATGTTTTGATTCTGAAATGTAAAATGCATCTGAAAATGAAGATGAATGTAGAGAAAAAAGTATGTCGTATGGGAATTAAAATGTAATATGTATTTACGATGTTTTGGGAGTTATAATGTTTACACTTGTTAGGAATTTAATGGTGGATTGATGAGACTGTGGACATTTTTTTTGGAAGTTTGTTACTTAATTTGCTGAATTTTATGACAGAAATGAAATCAGGATTGAGATGGGAAAGTTCAAAAGGAACTAGAACAGAAAAATGAAATTCATAAAAGTTTTTTAATTTTTTTTTAAAAATTCTTAATTTTCTCAATTTTTTTAGTTTCTTAATTCTTAATTTTTTTAAATTCTTAATTTTTTAAAAATTCTTAATTTTTTAAAAATTCTTAATTTTTTAAAAATTCTTAATTTTTTAAAAATTCTTAATTTTTTAAAAATTCTTAATTTTTTAAAAATTCTTAATTTTTTAAAATTTTTTAATTTTTTAACAATTCTTAATTTTTTAAAAATTCTTAATTTTATAAAAATTCTTAATTTTTTAAAAATTCTTAATTTTTTAAAAATTCTTAATATTTTAAAAATTCTTATTTAAATTTAATTTTTTTTTATAAATTTCTAATTTTTTTTAAATTTGAAATTTTTTAAGTTTTTAAAAATTAATAATTTTCAATTTCTAAAAAATTTTGATTTTTATTTTAATTTTTACAATTTAAACATTAAGCACAGAATAAAAATTATAAACAATGAGAAATTCAGACCGTCATAAAAATTTATTCTATAGCCACTGTCAACAGCCATTAAATATCCATCACATTCCTAACTTAATCCAGTAGCTAACTGAAAATTCTTACGATTATTCTTCATCACATTCACAACTTAAGTAAGAAATTCTCCAGTAATTCACCAAAAATCCCATCAAAATTTTTATCAAAATAATTTTTTTCAAGATTACAGATTAAGATAGTTTGTGACTTATTTATACCTAAATATATTAGCCTTCACATAAACCATAACTAATTATTATTAGTTTAAATCACGAATAAAGGTGTAAGAGACTTACGAATGAGTTAATGTTTATAATGCGTAACTCACACATGACTTAAATTATTCGGATTAGTGGAAGTAATGTGAAAATTTATGTGTGGAACTTGGTGATTTTGAGGAATTAGATTCTAAATTAGATAGCTCTGATTTTAATTTTTTTGGCATGAATTTCAAAAATTTCTGAATTTTGAAGTATTTGAAAAAAAATTCACAAATCTTCAATTCCATCCCAAAATACTCAACTCAACCTCCATCTTCTACTTAAGCACCTCCCAAAGGAACAAAAATATTGCCATTCCACCAGCCTCATCAACTGCACAAGCCTCTTAACCCATTAAACTAAATTAAAACTCATTTATCTGACATAAAAATCCACGACAATATTGAATCCCCTAGAGTGAGAGAACGCGCGAAGGCTCATTGAATTTAATGTGTCAAAATCACGCCGCTTTTGTTGATAATTCCAAAAGTAGACCAGCATAATTTCATCATAATCAGCAAGTAAGAGAATTGTAGGGCTTAGGAGAATTTAGAGAATTTTCTGAGAGGTTTTTGAGGATAGAGCGCATTTTTTGGATTTAATGGTTGGAATTGCATGACCAAGGGCTTTAGTTTGGATCACAAATGGTCTTTAATTTTAATAGTAAATTTCAAAAAAATTAATTTCTTAAATTGACTTTTTCATATTTCAAGCTTGAAAACTAAACAAACCAATTCGTATTCAAATCAATAATTCACGTGCATTACTTAAACAGTCAGCCATTCAATCAACGATTGACCCACCCAAAAATTAACATCAATTTACTCCCATATAAATGCCACAAAAAATATTTCTGATTAATTTCGTAGAAAATTCCATAATGCATGTTGTGTTTCAACGCCTTTGTTGAATCATCATTGAGTATAAGCTGAAACCTAAAAGTGTCAGTTGTTATCTCGTGCATACAATTTTGTGTGTTTTGATAAAAATCATAATGTAAGTAAGCATATTGAAGTAAAAAGCTTTAACCTGTGATAAATGGCACTTTTTATACAAAAAAGAAAGAAAAAGAAAAGACGGAGATGAGAAAACAACAAACGGGAAAGGAGGTCGTTTATAAATTACGTCTTAGTTTTAGATATGGAAAGTTACAGACATGGGTGTATCTAGGGGAGTCCAAGAGGGACCCAGAGGGTCAGAATGCCTCTCGAGATTGGAATTTGAATGGAAAAAAATTAAGATCCCCCTCCTGAAAGTTGAAAATGTATGGAATTCTACCTCGATAGGTCGGACACCTTCGAAAACAGATACCTCTGGTCTTTCATAATTATTGAAGGCTATTTAATGGAGACCCATTTTTTCAAATTCGATTATTAAAGAATGAGAAGGATTTTGGTACAAGGAAGGGACAAGACCCCCAAAAATAACTCCATTCCTGACTAAATGCCTATTCTAGAGCTATATTACACTAAATACTAGACCAAGAGTTCAAAAAATGTCAATTTAAGACAAACGTCACTTACAAATGACCCCCAAGCACATCAACAATAAAAAGTGTCTATTTTGTTGTTTCTTTTATAAAGCATGAAAAAAGAAGAAAGGAATTGTTTGTGTATTCGCGAGAGAGTCTTCATTTTTGCCCCACAGTGACTTTCTTATCTACTTCAATTACCATCATTATCTCTCCTGCGCTACATTACTCTACAAACTGATGATGTTCTTGTTATTTCTCCTTTTTTTTGAAAATTTAATGTAGTTACTTACTTCACTTGTACACTTGAATATTCGAGGAGATGGGAGAGAGACAAGAAAAAAAATAGTGAAATATGTATATTTGCCGCATCTACTGATGCTTGAAAAGAACGAGCATATACAGAGGATAAACGACACAGAGACGTTCCTTTCTTTAGTTCATTAAACGCAACGGCAATTTCTTCTCCATGTTATTTCATATTTTTTTTTCTTCGGTAAACTAAAAAATTTACATCCATAACCATTTCTGAGTCGTTCTACGTTATAAACTCTCTAAGGTTCATTTTCATTCCTTTCGTTTCTCCATCACAGAAAAAATATTTTTTTCTTCTTTTTTTGATGCTTCTGATTCTTCTTATTTGCCTTTTTTTCTAACAACGTCATTCTTATCTTCTTTTTTGGTTCGGGCATCTTGGTGTACTTTTTGTGGGGGTAATGGTTGGGGATGCAGTTTGTCTGGGGTGATTTTCAGTTACAGTCATCACATGACCACTAAGTTGGGTGCTACAGTCTTAAATCACTAGACCAATATTCAACTGAACCACTTCAGAAAACTAGTTTGCCAGGTAAATGCGCTCAATTCCTAACCCAAACTCAATCTACATCACACCAAACTAGTGCTGCCTTTTTCACTTCTTATTACAATTTGGTTATTTTTTCTCATTTCTCTCCGTGCAAATTGCATGACTACAGAAAGCGAAAGAAGAAGAAATTAAAGTTTTGATAACAAGAATGAAAAAAATAATCGAAATCAGCCACAGAAAAATGTCAAAGAAAGTTTTGTGTGTGCCTTTTGGTACATTTGTTATTTGCTATGCTCCTCATCCCGCTCTCCTCAAGATTATTATGTTAAGAAAAGATTTTTATCTCATCTATCTTTCCTCATTATAAGAAGTCAGAAAAGATTTCATATTTTTCGTTCTGCTTGTAGTCGGGCAAAGGCAAATGCAAAGTGACATCAGAATTTATGATATAACACAGCTGCTTCTATTTCATCTTCTATCTTACGTCTATGCGAATCATATGATGTGCCGTTTCTCTCTCTCGCTCATCTTTTCTTATTATTGCTTGTTGTGACACAGCGCAAAAGAAAATGAGAAGAAGAAGAATAAAAAAAAAGTTCGACCATAATTTAGCATATACATGAACGTGTTATTTGATGAAAAAATTATTTTTTGTCTTATCATTTGGATGTTGTTGTTGGATGTCTTGTCGTAGTTCTAAATTATGTAAAATAAATTGGAAATTTTTTTGATTGAACAGCAATGTTAATGATGAAGAATTTGGGGTTATTCTGATAGGGGTACACTAGGGTAGAGCATTGGGTAGCAAGCTAATGGTCTCAGGTCTGTGAGACTATTTAAACTCAAAATTTTAAATTCAGCCTTAAAAAAAATAGCAACTCACATGCCTTCAACTCCCACGAACCAACTGAAATCCCTCTCAAGGGTGATTACATGCAAGTTTCAATAACAACGTGATTTGCATATTTATTCCAATATTTATTATTTATGGAGCGTGGATGATGATTTTACACTGAATAGATTGTGCTTTCTTACGCTATGCGAGCGATCCATATAGATGATGATATAAAGTAGCGGTTTTACACTAAAAGTTTCGACGTGAAACTTTTTCTAGATGAGTGATGAATGGGTGGCATTTGCGTGATTTGTAATCTGGATGTGGATTTTGTGGTTGGGTTTGATGGATTGGGGGTTTTGTGGATGTGAATTTTGATGTGGTTTATGGGTGAATTTGGGATTCTGGGGTAAATATTGTTGGGATTTGATGTTTTTTGATGGATTAATGAAGTTTTTAGGTTGTAGTCTACAAAAAATTGGAAATTTAGTTTTCTGTTTTTTTTTACTGGCACTTTTGAAGGTCATCAATCAAAATTTTGATTAAATTCAATAAAAAGTTCAATAAAATGTTTGAAACTTTCATTTCCAGAATTTCTGAAATCTTAGCTTGCAACCAAAATACTACTCAAAAAAACTAAATAAAATCCCGACACCAAAGAACCCCCAAACCTCAAAACAATTAATTTAAATTTATATTAAGCTAGTCTAATAAGATTAGACAGCTTTAGATTTTTTTCAATCATATATTCGCTGTCAGAAAACAATCTTAATCCTCTATAATTTTTTGGTTCGTATACATTTTAAACAGAAAAGAATATTTTCTTAACCATTTTGCATTTCTCAAGAAATCTAATTTTAAAAATCTGCAAATGAAATATTTTTTTTGTTAAAAAAATCTTTAACTAATTAGCTTTTATTTTCTTTGTTCGTCTTTCAGGATGACGTTGATTAGCTTCTTGCATTCAAAAATCATCATTTTTGGAGATCCGATGAAGCACAGTCCGAGAATGGCTTTACAAAAAGGTAAGTGAACTGCCATAGAGGCCAAAATTATTATTAAGAAAATCCAGCACATGTAGAGTGAATTATAAAAATATGATCGTACATAAAGTTACGAAATTTATTGCCACAGTGCGTCAATTTACCTTCATTACAAATTTTTTTCTGAAATCGATAAAGGAACTAAGCGAGATAATTTTTTATTCATTAAAAGCTGTAAGTTATGTTCATATTTAAACTGAGCAGGAATTCTTCTTTGCTGCTTCATTTTAGCCGCCTTTGAAAACTTATATTTTTTTAATTAAATCTCTGAAAAGTGTAATGAAGTACTCAAAAAGATATCTCTATCTCTTTTTTTTTGCGTAGTTGTGGTTGTTGTTGGTGCTGATATTTTTTTAAAGTTAATTACAAAAAAATCTGCCTTTCTATTTTTTCCACACAAAAAAAACTGTGAGTGGAATTAAAGAAGCGTATAATTGTATGAAGCACATAATATGAACCTGCATTTACCATAATTGAGCATATACACATGCTTGTGGGGCCATTTAACCTTCTCGTCATCTATTCTAGATCTAAATTTCTACCCTTTCGGTGAGAACAACTTTTTCTTGTGCCTTCGCAAAATGAACGTAGATAAATATTTTATATACGACATGGCACACATGAAATGGCATCAAAAAAAGAAAACAAAAACATTTGAAAAATATGACACACAGAAAGGGAAAGAGAGAGAGAGAGACTGGCAGTAAAACATGCATGGTACACACATCTAATGCATAATGAATGAGCCGGATTGATATATAAATGTGTAGCATATATACATAGGTATATCATCATGACCAAACATAGAAGATATCTTGTATTCTCTATTGCATATTGACGGAGGGATACATTCATACATATATTTCACATTGCATATATTTATCATTTTCCATGACAAAAAAATATTTTTTTTTCTCATCAAGGGGCAAAAAATAATAAATAAATAAATGTAGAAAAGAATTTTTTTCGTGATATGAATTCCCTTGTGGGATAGATTGTGCAGGAATGGAAATGGAAATGGTGCGGTTTGGAATTGAATTTTTTTAAGGATGGAGGTACAAATCAAATTTAAAAGATGTTGTTTGTATTGTAAGCAATTGGAAAAATTGAATTTTGAATTTATTTTAAATTGGTGAAAGGGTTGAAAATTGACGGGGGTCAGGTACATGAAATATGTATTTTGAAGAATTTTTTGCAATTTTTTTAAAAAAAGTTTAGAGTTGCAATCAACAGGGGCCGGTTTTTTGGGTTTAGTTTATTGTATTTAGTATAGCAAGTGTACACCCTAGGGTACCCTACAACAATACAACAATACAATAGCTGGTGTCAGTAGCAAGGATTCTTGAAAATGGGGTGCCCAATTTTTTATTTGTGAAAAAATCATTGAAATGTAATTTTTGTTTTTTTTTGTAAAAATATCAATTTATTGGTTCAAAAATAAAAAAGTAAATTTTTTTTCGAAGTTTGACCTCGAGGGTGTTGCCCAGGCACCTAATGACATGCCCCTTGACTGGTGTATACCCCAAAAAAGTGTTTAAGATGAGAAAGGGTACGCAGTGTAAGAAACAATGCTGCAAAGCTTTCATTTTATAGAAAATTGGCAAAAAATCGAGCCTTAGATAGGATTTGACGAGGCTAAGTGGGTTTATATGTACCAAGATGAATTATGAAGATGCTAGAGTTATTCAAGAGAAGTTTGTCGGTTTTTTGTAGGTGTTGAGACGATTATAGTTCTAAATTTTCAAAAATATAATAAAATCCAATTTTTTTTGAATGACATCATCTATGAATAGCCCTAAAAAACTCATAAATTCTTCCATAGTTTCACTTTTCTTATCTCATCTTCAAAATATTCCTTTCAAAATTATTCAACTCTAATCTCAAAAAATTCCCAACAAAAGCAACGTTCTATCTAACTAATTCCATGAATTACTGTCAACATTCATTCTGTCCACAAGAACAGAGCAAAAGACATTATCATATTTTACAAATCATTGCGAATCCAATCTTGCTCAACAATATCAAAAAAGAACGTCCATCCGTTCTCAAGAGAGGTCACATTCCTTACAAGGGAATCAGCAAGAATATATTCAATTTCATACAAACTTTTTTTTTCATTCCTTTCTCCATCCACATGCCACATTCATGCATGACATGCCCATTTATTTATTTCTATGTATGCGCTTCTTCTTAAATTTCATCTTGTCGCATTTCCTTTTTTGCTATGGCTGACAAAAGAGATGAGAGAAAAAAAAATTATTTTTGTCTTTAAAAAATAATATTTTTTTTTGCAAGATAACTCGTGGGTATCTTTTTAGAGACACACACGAGTCTTGTTGCTTGACAATAATGTGTGCTTGGAGAAATCATAAATTAGTGTAAATTATTTGTCTCAAAGGATTTTTAAATGGAAAAATTTCATTCACATCCTCGTTACATTTGTCTTTTGTCGACGATACATGCGATTTATTTTTCTGACGGGGAAATACAGCACACTAGTTGAAATTGACACCAGAGAGCATATTAAATGTCGACGTGACATGCGAAATAATCACAATAATTATATTGTATCAATTTTATCTACAAAAAAAAATGTGATAAAGTGAGGAACTAGAAGCTATTTCTGTGCTTCACATAGAAAAAAATAATGTTTATTTATTTTTGCTGCAGACCAGTCGTGGGTATCGTAGAATAATATACATCATGAGTTATAATAAATTAACATGACATGATTCGTCGGTTGGCATTCATGAAAGATATACAATAAGATATACTAGAAATATTTAGATAAAGTATCGTAGGGTATTCAAGTGAAATGTTTTTTATTTATTTATTTTTTGGTTGGACGAATTCTGGCACGTATAATGTTGATTGAAGAATTTTTCTTGAAGAATGAAATTTTGTGAAGAATTTTGGCAGTGGTTTAATTTTTAAATTGGAATTAAATGGACTTAGAAATCAAAAATCTCCTTTTTGACAAAATTTGTAAAAGTAGGAATAGTCTTTTTTTTTTAAAAAAAATCTGATTAACCTAAAAATAAATGACCTGGGGCTCGTTTACTCGAGAGTACACTGAAATAATGAATGAAATATACAATTGTGTGAAATGTACATGCATGCTGCTTAAGGGTGTACCCTAGAGTCTGTAATATACTTGACAAAACCTTGACTAGAGTTACTGTTCTAGAGGGGTATATATAGCAGACATTTTCAAGAAAAATAGAGGACATATGATATCGTTTTCTGGACGAATTAGAACATTACAAATCTTTTTTATTTTTGAAAAATGAAAAAAATATTGGACAGTCCTCTGAAAAACCAAGCAGATGGTCAGCCTAGATATATACCAGAGGAAGGATTGGGATTGGGTACAAAACTAAACATTTTTATTTAAATCTAATTTATATAAATTATTTATAAAGTATTTCAAATTATTATCCTACTAAACGGCTGCATCGTGAAGTACAAAAATTAATCCAAATTACAGGACGGGTGTGTTTCCAATATTTTCAAAAATAATAAAAACTTCTTATTTAATCCATTTTTAATTTACATCATCCATAAATAAGAGTTAGTCAAAAATTACTTCAAATTTTACAAATATACAAAAAAATTCATTCAAATCCACAAAAAGTTTAATCAACCTGTACTTAAAATTCTCATAAAATCTCAAAAACCACCAATATTCTCCACATGCATACACAATGACCTTCACAAACCAATAAAAAGTTCTCAAACGTTTCTTAATTCCCGGTCAATAACCCCGTCAAAAATAAGAAAAAACTAACCAACAGGGACCCTATGCAGCTACTTAAATAATATTTTTGGATAAATCATAAATAAATATAAATTATTTCCCTCTAAGGATTATAAATGGAAAAATATCATTCGCATTTGTTTTCTTAGAGATATGAGACATTATGCGAATTATGGGAGAGAGAGTGAGTGATGCAATTTTATAAAAGACATATGAAGTCAAAGGCAATAGCAGAAATGAGAACAGAAAACAAAAGCATATAAAAAGACTACGTGATATGCGAAATAATCATCATGATTATTGTATCAATTTCATCTACATAGATGAATCTCTTTTACAATTTCAATAGGAACAATAGAGAGAATGAGAGCAAGCAGCAGTAGCAGCAAAAAAAATATGGAGATAGAGAAATGGAACCCAAAAAAATAAATGAAATACATGTGTGCATAGATCTCAACGTATGCTGAATAGAAATGCTCAATTATTTTTTTTCTATGCGTAACATTTGGGCTGCTACTGCTGTTACTATTGCCTATGCTTGTCGATTTCGTTTCCGTTTGTGCAAAATTAAAAAAAGTGTATCAAACGTGCTTGCAATTTCAAACAACAAAAAAATACACAAAAAATTTTAAATTCTGATTTTGTTATTTCGAATTTGGAGATGTCACAGGGGTGTGGCTAGGTGGGTCTTAGGGTTTCAAACCCCTTCAAAAATGCTTGTGAGAAATTTTTTTAAAATTAATTTTGAAATTTAAAAAACGGAAATATTTAAATAAATTAAAATTCTAAAAGTATTTGAAATATTAAAAAATTTGAATTTTTTTTTAAAATTAATATATTAATAAAATTTGAAATATTAAAAAAATTGAAATATTAAAAAATTTGAAATGTAAAAAATTTGAATATTAAAAAAATTGATTTTTTTTAAAAAAATTGAGATATTAATGAAAATTGAAATTTTTAATAAAATTGAGATGTTAAAAAATTTGAAATATTAAAAAAATATTAAAATTGAAATGTAAAAAAATTCAAATATCTATTAAAAAAATAGACTTTTTTTTAAAATTTAAAGCATTAAAAAAGTTTGAAACATTAAAAAAATCCATACTTTTTAAATTCAAATTTAAAACAAATTTTTTTATGTTTTCAAAATACATAAAAATACTTTTTGGAACCCCTAATTTTTTTAAAATTTTGACTACATCCCTGCAGATGTGTATCATCCAGCATTCATCGGCATTTGTACAGACGTATACAAGAATTCTGTCGCCATATTTGAAACCTAAGGTTTTAGCATTTATTTGCAATATATTATCAATTTATTTAAGCTTTTCTTGCCTTTTTTTCTTTTCATCTCACTCGGTTTCAGCTCCGATCTTAATCAATTCAATTTATGAAATGAAAGTTCTCTTCTCATTTCCTTACGATAATACGTTCATCTCTTAGCTTATATATTGTGAATTTTCTTGGCATAATTCCACACACATAGAGCACGACTTTCATTTCTATCCATTTCTTTTCCATCGACGAAAAAAAATCTAAATTAATCTCATATGCTTGGCACGATTTTGTGAGATTCCTTCTTCTTTTCTGCTTATTTGCTTTCGTTTTTTTTTTCATCTGATTTCTTTGATTGTCATTGTCGAAACAAAGGGAGATGAAAAGAAATTGTAATCCATATTATTAGAATTTTTTTTGACCTCGATATGTATGTATGAATGCATACAAATATTGATACAGAAAGCAAAACAATTTTTCGTTTATGTGAGAATGCACTTTGCAAATGCTTTTAAGAGCTTTAGTCAATTTAGAATGAAATATGTGGTAATTTATTTACATATATTTAGTTTTGAATATAGAGTAGATATAATGTGAGAGAGAAATGGATGGTTTAAGGGGGTCTAATGGGTTGACTGGTGCTATAAAACGTGAACAAAATTGAGGAATAGTTAGTAATGCAGTATTACTAATGTCCTATTTTGTAGCCCAAAAATCGTATGGAGTCAAAAAATTTGGACAGTCTAGTAACCCGTATTTCCTATGGTATACACTAGGGTTACCCCATAGGTATGGTATAGGGTATACATCTATCCCCCTTAAAAATGACCCTACTTGATGATCCCCCCTAAAAAGTCAACTTCAACCCCCCTCCAAAAATCCAAAACATTCCATCCACACCAGCCACAGTTGAATGCACCATACTCAACTCCCTTTGCATCAAATAATCATTTGAATTAATTTAATGAAAATAAGTCTGCGAAAATAAGATCGACTAAAACGAAATGTAATATAATTGACATTTGACATTGGTCTGCCTCATTATTGTTCGTCCGCAGTTAAATGGATGCAATTCTGTGCTGCTTATATCACCTGTCAATGCATTTAATTCTAAATTGCATCTATAATCTGCAAGGTGTGTGGCTCTCATTATTAAAATAAATAATTTACATTACGATTTTTTATTCAGTTCAAACAAGTCAGCGAGCAGCAAAAAATGGGAAAAAAAATCGATATGAGAAAAATATTCCATTAGAGCGACATCAGAAACAGAAAAGAAAACACAATTTTTATTTTAAATGAACAAGAGCCGTCGGATTTATATTTTTTTTCTTCTCCATGCGCAGTGATGGCGGTGCTTGAAACTGGATTTTTTTTTCAAGTATGGCATTTCTGGTGTCTTTTTGTATCGATTATTGGGCGATTTTAAACTGCCTCAATTTGTGAGAGAATTTATTAAAATTATCAAGAAATCATCTGCTTGCATTTTATGCATAAAATTGTGAAATTTACGTTGAATAATTTTTTTTAAATTGAATAAAAATAATGAACTCAGTTTGTAATTGGAATTTCAATTTGATTTCAAATCGATGATTTTGTGGAAAAATATCAAGGATTTTTAAATGTTAATTGTACGAATTACATTTATATTAAAATACGGAGATTTCAATTTGTCTTTAATTGATTCACGTATAATGTATAATTAATTAAATTATAGAAGAATCACATTAGATGTTTGATATTTTTTGCTAGATTTACTTGTTTGAGGATTTTTTGTTATGAAATTTAAACAATTTGTGTTGAATAAAGGCAAGTTCTAAATTTAGAACTATTTAGAAAATATTTTTTAAAATATTTATATAATTTTTTTATTAAACAATTCAGTAATTTTCGTTATGTAACATCCTGTGTAACATTCTGTGTCAAGTTTAAAAATTTTTAATTTTTTTTGGATTATATAGGGTACGGTCATAGACACACCAGACCATCGAGCTGAATGGTTTTCTCTTTTTTTGGCAACTTAGTTTTGTAAAATTTAACTATTTTCTTGTGTTCAATATATATATTGTAATTAGTTTTTAAACTTATCTACCCAAAAGGACCACTAAATTTTAAAATCTAATCTAATTTAACTGCCCATCTACTGGTTGACAAGATTATATAAAAAATTAATTTGAATGTCCCTAGTTACTAAAAACTAAGCATCAATCAAGTGGGAAAAGTGAGGAATTTTCCTGGGGTACCATGGTCCCAGGGGTGCATCCAGAAACTTTTCTTGGGAGGGGGTTTGAAACTTTTTTATATGGCTGGAAAATTTAGGGGGGTTTTTTGTATTTTTTTCATAGAAAACCCTAGCAAATTAAAATAAATTCCCAAAGGGGGGGGGGTTGAAATTAATCAAATTTGAATATTTTACAATATTCAGTCCAATATCCCTAGTTTACCCACAAGAGAGCTACCTACCCTAGCTATATTCTGTCAAAATGTCGAATTCCCATCTTAATTCACTATTCAAAATGCCAGTCATTTACCAAACTAGTCATTTAATCTCAAATCAATCTCTAGACTCAATCAAATATTCACATACATCATGACTGATGTTGAAAATTAACATAAAATCAATGATGCAAAACGTAATTTAATATTGTTGCTTGAACGCAAAAAAAAGAAACTGTTTTAGCGTTTCACTGTCAATATTTTCAGTCATGTAATAATATTGATCTGAATTTATTTATTTGTGGTTTATTGACTTATTGAAGGTGGTGTTGGTGATGAAATCAAAAACTTTTAGCTTTGTATATTCGATATCGATATTTACATGCAAATTTCAGTTTTCTGTCAAACAAATAATTTTTTCTAAATTGAAAAAAAAAATCTAAAATCTGATGAAAAATGAGATTTTTTTGTCATTTTCATTAGCCGACAATCTGCTGAAAGCCAATCCCGTTTTGAAAAAAATATTTTTGTAAATGCCGAATCAATTTTATAAAGTGAATCACTATGCAAATCCGCTTAAAACCTTTTGACATCTTTATTAACATGAAGCTTCTTTTCTGCCTATCGCAATCTATAAATATAACTCATGAATTGAACAGGTGAAATTCCAGACATGAACTTTGCATCCGAATATTGATTTCTTTAGACAAAGTAAATATAAATGTCGAACCAAGCAAAATCTTATCGCAAGGCATATTGAACGACAAAATAATAATGCAGTAAAAATCAAATTTCAGCTGAGTTGTGATTTATATGAAAATGTATAAAAATATGACATGGTAACGGTTATAGGAATCAATACAGAGGCTTAATTTTGATGAAATATTGTAAATGGCAACAAAGAGTAGAGGTTAGTAAGGTTAGGCGTACCCTATAGCAGAGTATGCTCGGGTTCGAACATAGGTAATGTCTAGTGGGATTGGAGTACTTTTTTACTGTTTTAACTCTGGTTTTGTGACTTTGGGGGCTAAGATTTTATAGTTCATGTAGTATGTGACCTATGCTAGTAAAAATACTAGGAGATGGGGTGTTCATGAGCGTAGCCAGAATTTGTGAAGGAGGGTATCCATTTTTTTTATTTTTGTAAAAATCAATGTATTAAATTTGATACTTTTTTATGCATTAAGATTGATTTTACAACATTTTTCTAAAAATATTAATTTTTCTAGTTTAAAAATATAAAAAAATAAGAGGGGAAGTGCTCCTACACCTAAGGACCACCCCCTGGCTGTGTTTGATATGGGCTAAACCCCACCACTAGTGCAATTAATGACACATTTTTTTCCCACATCAGAAAATACTTAGTAACGTATATTGGACACCATTCCAGCATGAAATTGCATATTTATCACCAAGAGGGTGTAGAACCGGTGCCATACTGAATTAACGGTCATTTATGCCATGTTATGTATTGAACACTTTTGGATTTTTACAGTTACAGCTCTGACGTGAGGTCAGCAGACCAAACCTTGAAATTTACAACTTCCAACTTAATTGATGTTTAGCAAGCTAATTACTTGACAATATACATTTACGGCTACCTGACATTTGAGTATCCATCACATGCTTCACAAATGCAATATATTATTATTTCTTGACAACTACAGCAACGACATATTTTAATCATTAATTACTAATCGAGTGTCATACTTGAGTTGCTAATTAACTTTTTAACCTATCTCGTTTGTGCATTGATTTGCTGCCTTACAAAATAAGGTTGATTGATTGGCTGAGGCTATTGTCACTGCATTATGAACTTTTGATTGCTTTATCAGCTCAGAAATTCTATGACGGAAATTCAAGCTCTAAATATTGTGTCTTTGAGAGAAAAAATTATTCAGGATGCTGCTTTGTGTGTGGCTCCTTGAATATATTTTGTCTAAATTTTTTTTCTTTCAAAAGTTCCGAAAGGTCCACAAAGTAAGCGCCATATCAAAGACACCCGCCAAGTCGCCAATCTTATCAACTCGAAGGACATAAAAACTCGTAAAGTGCAAAATAATTCGTCCAAATTTCAAATAATCAGCGCCCGAAAGCGTTTCACATGACTTAATATACTGCTTTCAGACATTCAAATAAACAAACAATTATGCTTATGGCTCCATTGCTCACTGCAATAAACAAATTGTCGGAGATTAAAAAAAATTCTTTACAGCAGCAATCACCATACGACTCGTAAGGTTATAGTGCAATCAATTACAGGCTACAAATGGGCGATAACAAGCTGCAATAAAAAAAAGTAAAAAAAAATTCATGACCTAATACGAAAGATTAATAAACTTTATATTACCGCCACTTGACACTTTACAGCCACTAATTGCTATGAGATTCCTTAACAATAAATCAGAAATTATTTTATGATTTAATCTAATTAGTGCATAATGTGAAGTTTATTGTTCACATATACATCCATACGCAATTTTCATGACCATTCAAAAAAGAAAGTTGTAAATCTTTTTATTGTCAATATAACACCTGTTTTTATTTATGACGCTTCCATACTCCTTTTTTATTTCTTCTTTTGAAACTGAAAAAAAAAATTACAGCAACAAAAATGCGCACCAGAAGAGTTCATAAGCAGCAGTAAAAACATATATAAATATAATAAAACACAATTTTTTTCTGTTTCCATCTCTTTCTCTTGTTCTTTCTTCTTCACATCCATACTGGCTGGCTGACTGGTTGTTGTTGTTGTTGTGGAGCTCTGCCTGATATAATATAAAAAGGCATGCCACTTAAAATGTCATCATTTTAATTTCAGAAATCGTATAATTTTTTATTGCTTTGTAGTAAATATTATTAATGTCTAAAGACTAGACCCATTACCTAATTTTATTACCTTTCACTCTCATTCTCATTCTTGTGTGTATGTATGGTTTTTGTGTGCTGCCTGCTATTTTTCTGCTTCATTCTTCCTATGTATAAATTTTTTTTTATTTTATTATATTTTTTTGCTGTTGCTCTATTGTATATATGCATATGATTTTATATTTATTTATTTATTTGAAATGAATGGCAAAATATGTGCATTAAAATTAACTTTTATTGCTCAATTGGTTTGGTTTTGAATTTTCTATTGGTGGATTTGGTGAGGCTGAATGAATTTCAGGAATTTCTTAGGAAATGGGGGTATTTGGTCTTGGGGTTTAGGGATGAGATTGGATAACATGAGATGAGTTTTGAATATTTTTTAATTGAAGCTATTTTAAGGTTTATAATCAAAAATAAAGAAGTTTGTTGCTTTTGCTAGGAACAAGCCCTTAAAAGCCTAAAAGTTTGAATTGAAATTTTTCAAAATTCTAAATTTTCATACTCACAAAAAATCGTTCAAATTGTTTATTGAATTAAAATGGATTTTTTTTGAAAAATGTCATTTTAGTGATTAACTTTTCTTCACTTATTACGTTCACTTTTTAGGAGGTAGGAGTGGTAGGGGTCTGATAATTGTAGCATGCTAAATTAAAGAGAATTTTTTTCTTTCAAAATTTGTAACGAGCAGGGCGAGGCGTTCAGGGGGTCTAAAATGTCGATATTCTACGTAACGTAATAAAAAAATAAAATGCCCTAAAATAAGTGAAGGCGGGGTTTTAGGTTTCTGGAGAGAAGGTTCAGTTCCCAAGAGCTCAGTGGTACCTTTAAATCGAGTCTTTCAAGCCTAAATCATTAGATGACTTCTTATTACTTCTCCATTGGGTCATTTTGGGGTCTAATATTGAAAACATGCACACTAAAATTTATTAAAATATTTTGAGTCTGAATTCTTGACATTATAATTTTAAAAATATTAAAGTAATTAAAAAATTCTATCAAAATTCATTAAGAAACTAGACAAACTCGAAAAATTCTTTTCAAAAAACTTCCAATTCCTTCAATTTCATTCTTCTCAATCCTCTCACAATTCCGACGTTAAAAACATTTCAACTTGACATTTTTGTATTCTTCATGTTTCTCCACTAAAAATGCTAATAACATATGCTAATGTTAGAATTTTTTAACAATACTGTAGCACATTAGTGACCTACAAAATTATATGAATGAGGTAATAAGAACACACATGACATCTTGTAATCAAATTTCACTTTGATTTAATCGCCATTTCCGTTTTTTTATTATAGCCATTTATCAAATGATTTTTATTGGGATATAAAGTGAATATAACAATAAGAAGAACGCAGCAGACGCTCAGTAAATATCCTTAAAATGTTCAGCATTTTTTTCTTTCTTTTTTTTAACGGAGATTCTCTCCTTTTGGTCTGACTCGTAATGATTATGATTCAATTGGAGTCGACTGAGGGTGACGTATTAGGCAATTCTGAATGAGAAGCAATAAAAAATTTAACGACTGGAAGATGTGAGAAATTTTTTTTTGTTGTGGATTTTTTTCAAGGTCGGCGAGGTAATAAAATGTATGCGGAATGATTAAAGGGTTTCCTGGTTGAGTGAACTGGACGATTTTTGGGAATTTATTTTTGTGGCTGTGATTTGAGGGCTTTGAGGCTGTAAATTAATTAAAAATTGAGTGATTCTAATAATTTTTTTAAAATTTAACTTTAAAAAATTAAAACAAAATATTATAAAACATTGTATTATAACACAAAATTCTAAAAAATCAAAACAAAATTCTAAAATTTAAAAAAAAATCAAAAAATTCAAAATAAAATTCTAAAAGTTCAAAACAAAATTCTAATAACTTAAAACAAAATTATAGAAAGTTAAAATAAAATTCTAAAAATTCAAAACAAAATTCTAAAAACTTAAAAAATAATTTTAAAATTTTTAATTTTTTTTAAAAACTTAAATTACAAAGTTCTAGTAACAATGTTTAAAAAAATATCTTTAAATCATAATTATTAAAATCTGATTTTTCAAAAATCTTAAAGAGAATCTTATTTTTTTGATTCTAACATTTTTAAAACATTAAAATACATTTTAAAACAAAATTTAAAATTTTATGATTATATTTCAATTTTTTTGAATATTTTGCTTCAAATCTCCCACTATATCTCTATAGTGAGCTAAATTATAATTTTTAACCCATTTCTCAGCATCAAGCCACTCAAAAATTCCCATTCAATCTACAAACAAGATGCCATCCCATATTCACATCCAAACTTTCTGAACTCTTTTTTCCATTTTCGATAAAAATCTCCTAAAGCATGCACTATTTGAATATTTCATCGATCTGATTTTCAAGAAAACACAAAAAAATAAACTCATTCATATAACGGTTCCATAGTCCACGCATCAAGGTCATAACTTATTTATTCACACGAAATTAAATATGAAGCTAAATATTCATTAAATAGAAATTTATTTAGATTACAAAGAGAAGCTGTTTAAGGTGTGGATTGAAAAGATGAAAGCATATAGTTCGTAGTTGATGATAAACATTCAAACTAACCTATGTCCATAACCATTTTTCTCTCATCTCACATGTACAATCCATCTGTTCTGGGTAGGTGGAATTGTAATTTAATTTAATTCAAGGTTTCATCTCAACTTCTGCAAACGATCTATTTTCATTACATATGGAATATGTAACGTGAGTTTGATGTTATCTATCGCTTCACAGACAATTTTATTAACCTTTTTTTTCCATCTTCTACTTCTCATATTTTTTTCACCCTAACTCGTCCATTTCATTCATCGTTCATTCCATTTTCATACGTACTTTACGTTTTCGTTGAAAAAAAAAGAAATAAGAAATGAGTGTGCAGGGAAATGGAATTGGAAGCTAATGTAATCGAGTTTGCTGTAAGGGATAAAAGTGAGGAATAGAAAATGAACGAACTACTGCTTTATCTCTTCGTACATATTTATTTACTTTCTTTTTGTGTGCTCTTTTGAAATGTCTGGTGAATGGTGTCATGTAGAATATTTTCTGTCATTAGAATGAAGCTCAAAAACGTGTGCATCGTCAGGTTAAATGAAACATTTTTTTCTGTTCCCATTTCGTAATCTTTTAATTCGATTATGGATTTCCAGTTTTGTAGCTTGAAATTTGGGAGTTGTAGAATTGTGAGGTTGGGATGGTCACATTGGGTGATGGGATTTAGGAATGTCACGTGATTTCAAACACTGCAATGAATTTTGTTTTAATTTCTGTTAATTTTTAAATTTTCTTTTAAGTCAAAATTTTTATTAATTTTTGATCATAGGTATCGAACCATATCCAAGCGAATCTGCCAACACTAAAGTAAGGCGTCTAAGCCTAGTGCTTAGGTAACAGACCCTTTAGCTCCAAAACTCTTTCTTGTGAGGATGTGGGTTTGATTCCTTTCAAAATCTAGAATAATTTTAAATTTGACTAAAGTTGCAAAGTTGTTATTTATGAAATCTAAAAAGCCCTTACCCCCTCCTAGACCACGTCCCAAAATCGATCCAAATTTAATTAATTCTGATATCACTGACACCAATAGACTGGTGTTTTACCTAGTTTATGCTACAAAAATGTCAAAAAGCAAGAAAATAGAACAAATTAGAAAACAATTCTTATCAGTTCTAGATAACTATATTCAATCTTCCTCACACCTCCAACCTAGTAAATCCCAATCAATGTTGACTGACCCAACCATAAAAATTTCTAAAAATTCACCAAAATGCGTCTCATCCTCATCCCGTCCAAAAAACTGCATCACCAACCGTCCACAAAACTTATTTTTTTCCTATTATTTTTATTAACATTGAGTGATGTGATGTACATATGAGAATATATATTTCAATACCATGCATGTCATGCATATCTGTTAATGTTCTATAAATAACCACGTTTCTCTTTTTTTGTTTCAATCGTTCATGTTAATATATTTATTAAAATGGATCAGAGGAAAAGAAACAAAAATGAATGAGGAACTGATGATGCTGTTAAATGCAATGGCAAACACACGTCAAAAAGATGAAAATGAAAATGAGCTGGCAGTTAATGAAAAATTTATTTTTGCAGAATGAGAAAAATAACAGCAAAAAAAAAATCAAAGTGAAAATATATGACCGAAAATTCTGTTGATTTTGTAATGGGAATAAGAGGGGGAGAAGGGGTTTAATTAAATATATATTTTAAAGGTCTGGATTACATTTCTTGAGTGTGATATTCTTATTTATTATATTTTTCGTGTAGCTTCTTATTTAACAGTTTTTATTACATTTTTTTGGATAAGCCAAATTCAAAACAAACAAAGAAGTTTCATTCGTAAATTAAAATATATATATACAAGTAGCTTATCACTCGTGCATTCTCGAATATAATTTTTTGATAGCATTTGTCGATGGTTTAATATGCTTGCTGACTTGATTACCTCTTCTTTTCCCGAAAAATGTATTCATTCCTACTTCATTTTTAATTTAATTAAAATTAATTTAATTAAGAATGGAAATTTTCTTCTTGTTCTGATTCCTTGATAATCTAACCAACTACACATTTTTAATGTATGAATGTTTTTGAATGAAAGGGGAGATGTTGATGAGATTATTGTGACAGATTGTCATTTTTGGGGAATATTCTAATACAGCAAGGAAAATTTTATGATTTTTTACTACAATTTAGAGGTTCAGGTGCTTTCACGCTGGAGTTTTGAGGCTCAGGTGGCTTAACGCTAGAATTTAGAAGTTAAGATGCCTTCACACTAGAGTTGTGATGTCCAGGTGCCTTCACACTAGTTTTTTGAGATTCAGGTGTCTCAACACTAGAATTTTGAAGTTAAGATGCCTTCACACTAGAGATTTGAGATTAAGATGCCTTCACACTAGAGTTTTGAGGCTCAGGTGCCTTCTAATCTCAATCAAAATGCGCTAAAGTCACTCAACTCAATCACCAATTATCTCCTAAAAATTCCTTGTTGTTTCCATTCAAAATTTTAAGCCACAGTAGCAAGAACCAAAGAATGCCTGAAAAGAAGAAAATTAAATTATTGATTAACTCGAATATTACAGCCACTGACTCGTTCGCATCTTATACACAATGCCAAGAAATTAATATTTTTTCTCTGCATTGTGAAAATTGTTTAAATCCGATTGTTTATGGCAGTGTCAAAAATTTATGAGACATTCGTGCATGCAGTTGTTGAGATGCTAAGAGATTTGGTGTATTTTTTCTGTAAAGTTTTTGATTTCAATCGAGAAGACTCAGTAATGGTTAAATTAAAAAAATTGAGAATATTATTTTAAAGATGAGAATATTGAGAGATAAAGGAACACCGTTGGCCGTTACAACAAATTGTAATTTTTTGCTGAGAAACTTTTTAAATTTGCTTTCACAAAAGACCCGAAAGAGCATAAAGAAATTAAGTTTATTAAATATAAAATTGAAGATTTTTGGGGATTAAAAATATTAAGTTAGTTTTTAAGTTTTGGGTTTATTTTTTTGGATTTTTATTTAAAAGTCTTTAAAATTAATTTAATTGGAAGTTGTTTTTGAGAATTTTACAAAAATGATGCTTGCAGTTGGCCTAGTCATATTGATTGTCATCTGAGAATGACGTTATTTGAGCTGAAATGACATGGTGGCTTAGTGTTTTGGGGCTTTGATGCCTGAATACTTCTACATTAACCTAATGGTCATGGGTTCGAGACTCATGAGTTAAAGTAAATTATCCCTTGGGGTCCGGACAGCCCATAGGAAAAGGGGTTCCAAACTACTCTCATTGGATGTCCATATAATTTTGAAAATTCACCAATGAATCCCCAATGCGTTCCCAACTTCCCTCATCTCACCACAGAAAAATTCTAATTTAAAATTTAAATCATTCATCATCCAATTGCATCCCACAAATTTTAATTAAATAACCGAACAAACCGAATCAGATGTTACAAAAATGAATTTTCCTTCAAGCATCATCATTTTTTCGAGTGCTGTATCCCATTTTGCATATAAACTACCCTTAATCAGTTCTGACCCATTTCCATCTCAGCCCAGGCAGTTTTCAGGATGAGAAGTTTCATGAAATTTTCATGACCTAATTTGTGCCACTTTCAGGGCAATTTGGCAGTACGAAAGAATGCAAACTTGTATCCATTGTTGTGAGAAAAATTTAAAGAAAGTCCTCGTGTTATATATCGAGGGACTTCAGCGCATTTTTGTGTTAGCGATCAGTATTTGATTAGCAAAGTACTGCGTATTAAAGAAGTCAATCATGAATATTTAGTGACTTAAATAAATTCGACGGCTCGATAACGGTTTTTTGGCATTCAAATTTTCTAACGGTCAAAATATATTTGAAAATTTCCCGCGTAAATGCACTTGAAAATCATTAATTATAGTATAATTAACAATTTGCACGGTGAATTTTCATATAATAAAATGGTTTGTCATTTAACGGTTTTTTGAAATTCAAATTTTCTAACGGTCAAAATATATTTGAAATTATCCCACTTGAAGTTGGCTCTATTGTATTGAAAACAAAAATTGATTAATTATAGTATTTGGCGATGGTTTTGAGATTTTTAAATGTCCGGGGGGCCAATAACTCGATGGCACGGAACTAATGCAAAAAACTAGAACTCTCTACGATGTCTAGATCAAAAGTTTTTAGTGTGTTCCGACCGAACGAACGAACAGACAAAGTGCATTATTAAGCTACCTTTTTAAAACAAGTTTCAAAAATGCGCTAAAAAGCATCTTAAATGCTTAATGAGCCAAAAATGTCTGAATTGTTTGAAAGATCCCTCATTTCTCATGCTTACTGTAAGAAGTAAAAACAATAGAGAGGAGCACGAAAGGCAAGCAAAATATAGAAGATAATGGTTAAGTTTTGCTTCTGCTGATGCCTTTTCTTGCTCTTCTTCTTATTTCTTTATTGTATGTCTTATTCACTATACAATATACAAGTTTTTTCTTATGCTGTGCTATGGGATATTCCATCACAAATGAGGAAAAAAGGAAAGGAAAAATATAGCATTTATTATTGCTATGGCTACATTTTCAACGAACGGTACATTTTTACCAAAAAAAATATTTATTTACATTCATTCTCTCCGTCCCTCATTTCAAGTTGTTTGTGTACTTTCTTCGTCCTTTGCTAAACAACAGCCAGAGAAATGAAATAAAATATGAAGTCAAGGAAAGGAAAAAGAAATGTGAAAGAGAATTACATAAATTTTCCGTAAAAAAATGTTCCTGCAGTCAAGGAAATAAATGGTAGGCGATAGAGGTAGAGCAGAACTAACGATTTGTATGAAAAATTCTTTTTTATATAATGCACACTCTTTTCTGTGCATTTTTAAAGGGTAAAGGTGGTGTTGAGTAGGTTTGTGGTTGACAGTTTGTCTTCTTATGCTAGTCAGTGGCTGCTTACTGCTGGCAAATCTGGCAACAATAATGTAGCTACAAATTAATTAACTATACGAATCTTTTTACTGAATTCTTGCCTCAAATCTAAAATCTTTAGAATTTTTTAAAGAGTTTTGGTTAATTTTGCACAAAAAGGCAAAATATTGGCAAAATTTAAAAAAATGAATTTTTGGAGTCTTTTTTATTACTAATTTATATTAAAAAAAAGTAAATTAAAGTTGTTTGCTAAGAAATTTAAAAACTTATAATAGCGTTTAAGTTAATTTATGTTATAAAAATTTCACACTTTAGAGCAATTATAATAAAAATGTTGCAAAAGTCTAGGTTCAAATCCTAAAAAATTATTAAGTAGTACTTTGTATAATTGAGGCTTTGTATATTTTTTGCTATTTTATATATTTCACTAATTTTTTTTAAAATTTTAAACCAATTTCATTTAGTTTTAATATTATCTTAGTTTTTTTTTGATCTAAAATCTAATGATAAACCTAAGGAAAAAATACTTTGAGTTGCCAAAAATATTTTTTGTAGGTGTTTTGATAATTTTCTAAGGCTTTTGGAAATAATTCTCAAAATTTGATTAACATTTCTTCTAACAATCTAATCTAATTGATTTCATTATGTCTAATTAGCGGAAATTCAAAATATTTCGATATTTTCTACTTTAAAGATTTATATTAGTATTTAAGCTAAAATGTCTTATACAAAATTCAGATTTTGAAGAAGTTTCAAATAAAATGTTGTAAAGTCAAGGTTCAAATCCTAAAGAATTTAAAATATTCTCTGCGGAAATTTTCCCTGTTTTTATATTTTTTGCTATTTTTTTAAATTTTAGAAAATTTTCATTTAGTTTTAATATTATCTTAGCTTTTTTAAAAATCTAATGATTACCCTAGGGAAAAAAACACTTTGAGTTGCCAAAAATATTTTTTGTAGGTGTTTTGATAATTTTCTAAGGCTTTGGAAATAATTCTCAAAATTTGATTTGCAGTTCTTCTACCAAACTGATCTAATTGATCTCATTACGACTAATTAGGGAATTTTAAAAATATTTTGATATTTTTTACTTTAAAAATTTATATTACCATTAAAGCTCTATTTCTTTATGTAAAATTCAGACTGTGAAGAAATTATGACAGAAATGTTGAAAAAGTACAGGTTCGAATCCTTATAAGTTTAAAACCATTTTGCTTTGTTTAGTTGTCTTATTAATTTTTTGTTGTTTTATGTTCATTAAAACATTTTCTAAAAAAATTTTTGAAGAAATTTTTATTAGTTTTTAGCGCATTTTTGAAACTTGTTTTAAAAAGGTAGCTTAATAATGCACTTTGTCTGTTCGGCTGTTCGGCTGTTCGGTCGGCTGTGAATCGAGATAGAAGCAACCAGACATCGTAGAGAGCTCTGGTTTTTTGCATTAGCTCAGTGCCATCGAGTTATTGGCGTATCGATTAGTTTGAAAGCTCAAAACCATCTCTAAATACTATAATTAATGATTTTTTGTTTTCAATACAATAGAGCCAACTTCAAGTGGGATAATTTCAAACCAATTTCAAATATATTTTGACCGTTAGAAAATTTGAATTTCAAAAAACCGTTAAATGTCAAACCATTTTATTATACGAAAATTAACCGCAAAATTGTTAATTATACTATAATTATTGATTTTCAAGTGTATTTACGCGGAAAATTTTCAAATATATTTTGACCGTTAGAAAATTTGAATTTCAAAAAACCGTTAAATGACAAACCATTTTATTATATGAAAATTCACCGCAAAATTGTTAATTACACTATTATTAATGATTTTCGAGTGTATTTACGCGGGAAATTTTCAAATATATTTTGACCGTTAGAAAATTTGAATGTCAAAAAACCGTTATCGAGCCGTCGAATTTATTTAAGTCACAAAATATTCATGATTGACTTATTTGATACGAAGTACTTTGCTAATCAAATACTGATCGCTAACACAAAAATGCGCTGAAGTCACTCGATCTATAACACGAGGACTTTCTTTAAATTTTTTTTTAAAAACATCTGAAAATACACCCTCATACCTTTATTTTTCCATACAAAAAATTTGAAAGTTGCACCAAAGCTAAGCATTTCATTCAAAAACACAAAAAATCCTATTTTGACTCTAAATCAAGCATACGTCATCACACCACTGCCTTAATTGCTAATGGTGTTTTCAGAAGGTATTTTTCATCGCATCTCAATTTTGTTTTGAGAAAAAGAATTAATTTGAATGCCCATAAATGGTGCAAAGATTCGTCTCTCGAAAGACTTAGTGTTGCTCGCATTGGTAAATTATGTATAGAGGCATGAATACATGTTCATTTAATATAGTGATAAATAAATAGAATGAAAATTGAATTGAGATTCAAGAAGAAGATCATTTTCTGAGAAATGTACGTGCATAAATTATTCCGTTAAGTAGTTATTTATAGATTGAGATGAAAATTGCTGTGCTTTCTATCTCTCAAGATATTCCGTTCCCTTAATTTCATGTTAGCTCTATTGATTTGAGACATACATCTAACAAAGAAGAAATGGAAAATCTGAGAGTTCATAACACTCAGTCTATTACACTTGACTCTCATTTTGTTATTCGATATGAAGTGATTGATGAATGGTCAAATTTATAGATAATTTTTTTTGAATATCTGGCAATTTTTTAATTAAAAAAAATCAAATTGAAAAAATAATTCTTTAAGTGGGAAAAAATTTATTTTATTTTTTAAAACACAAAAATTTCTTGCATTTTCGGTGGGAAATTTTGACGAAATCTCGTCCAAAAGATGGCGCTGATGCTCAAATTGGAATCTAATATGACTGTGTTGGTGACTAGCCACCATCACATTGAAAGTTCCAATAAGATTGTGTTAGTCAGCCATGATGGATGTGTGCGACTCTCAAAAAAATTAAAAAAAATTCTCTCTCGTTTGTTAATCGAGTAAAATGTCTGTTATTCTCAACCATCTCCGTATTTTGTATTATTCAATGGAGTAGTACGGGCCTTCTTTTATTTGTCATAAGTTATATTATTATTATTTTAAAAAATATTATCTGCTGAGTTTTAATTTCTTTTTTTCGGATATTCGTTAATTTTTGGGCTCTTTGTTTTGATATGTTAATTAACATCAATTATTATTTTTAATTTATTCGTCAGTTTTGATTTTTATTTGTTATTTAATCAGAAAATCATTAAATGATGAAGAAATGAAATGCACGAGAAAGAAAAGAAGATAAAAAGAGCAGCAAAAATTGTGTGAAATCGTGTTATCAAATTAAGCAAAAAATCTTCTTTTCCATTCAATTTCGAGTCTTGAGGAGAAGCGACGAGAATGAAAAGTTTTCTCGCTCATTACTTTCTTCTTACTTTGTGATGCTTTTTTTTCGCTGTAAAGAACTATCTTCTTTGAAACATAATTTAGAATTTTTTTTCCATTGTTTTTTCTTCTCTCCTCTAACTTTATTGCATCATGGGAATTTTTTTTCTTTCGCTTGATACTTCTAACGCTGATACTGCTTTCCTTCTCAATGGATAAATTTTTAATTTTAGCATCTCATGCTGTATCAAAATGTAATCTTTAATATAGGGATTCTAGACTTTAAATCTCGGGATTTTAATTTGCTAAACAAAAAAGAGAAATTAAAATTTATTTATTAAACGAAATAAATTTCACGTTCACAAGTTTAGAGAAATTTTTTTAAATTTAGTAAAATCATTGTATGCACAAAATATTGGAATAAAATTTGTCAAAACTTGAATTTTTTTAATGTTAATGATTGTTTGAAAATGTATCTCTCAATAATTTATATTAAGTTTTAAGTCATTTATTCAAATATAAAACTTTATGTAATGAAATATTTATTAAAATTGTATGATGAAGTGATAGGTTCGAATCCTAAAGATTAAAATAAGTCATGGGCAGTCGTTCTTGGTATGATATTTTTTGATTTATTTTTTTTTAAAAATTAGTAATTTATATTAGATTTTAAGCCAAATTTTAAGTCGTAGTTTTATATTATGAAACAATTATTAAAATTGCATGAAAAATTCTAAGTTCGAATCCTAAAAAGTAAAATCTTGTGAAAAATGCATGTTGTCTGGTGGGAATATTTTTATTTTATATTTTTTTTACGTTGTTCATAATATTTTTTGTAACAATTATTGATATGAAACTTATTGAAACTTGAACTTTTAAATGCAAATTTATGATATTTTTAAAATTTATATCATAATAATATATATTAGTTTTAAAACCAAATCATTTCTATAAAAGTTTGAATTATGCAATAATTATTATAATTATGTGATAAAATTCTAGGTTCAAATCCTAAAAATTAAATTTTTTTCTAGAACTAAATCCTCCTAGTCGTATTTTTTTATTTTATACTTTTTTTGTCGTTACTTAAAGTTATTTTTATTTTTTAAAAATTATTTTTTACACTGTTTTCAAAAAGCAGATTTTTTTGCTGCACACAAATCAAGTTACAAAATTGAATACATTTTTATAATTAAAATATTGATTTTTTTTAAAAAAAACTTCCGTTTCTTAAAAAATTTCTAATCATCTAGAATCCCCAAACTCTTTACCTCCTAAATTTGTCTTAAGCGAAAAAAGAATTCTCGAAAAAACAAACAAAAAAGAAGAGCGATAAGAAAAAAATCCTAAGATCCAGACAGTGAGACACATTTTGATGAATATATAGATATATGAAGAAAGTCTCCTGTTACTCATACCTCATGCAGTTCTACGCGAGCGAGCAAAAAATAGAAGAAAAGGCGATAAGCAGATGAGAAAAAAATTTAATTTTATTACAACTCATTTGACATATCATGCGAAAATGCTCTGTTGTGAGTATAAAATGCTCGCTTAGTATTTAGCGTATATAATCACAATTAATTGAATTAATGTCTCATAATTGTCGTAAAAAGCAAAGTGAGGCATCTTTTGGGTCTCATTAAATAACAGTTTCTGTGATAACGTTTTGTGATCTTTATAATTTCTTAATGGAAATCTAATTAAAAATAAATAAAATCATCGAGTAAACAATTTTTGCCTTGTCGTTTCTGCCTTAAAGCTACTCACTTGACATGTTGGAATGTTTATAGTAATTTAAGTGTCTATTAAATGTACGCATCATAGGATTGAACGCTGAGACAATTTTTTTCTTATTATTACGATTATTATCAGCGTGTGGACTTGAGAATGTGATGATTGTAAAGTAGGAGATTTTCTAAAATGTAAATTAGTTGTAACGGAGATAGTTGTAAGAAGTTAGAATGTCAACAGCCATAAATAGAGAAGAGAACAGAATTAATATGTAGATTTAGAAGTGTAAATTGGGTTAATGGAGTTACGTGGCGTGTGTTCTTAGGAATTATATAATTTTAATAAATTTTTAGCTTCTAGCCCGAGCAGCACATTATATTCGGCAGGGTACCATGTTGATGTGTTAACTAGGTAGCGGCGATAGGGTTTAAAATTGGTTTTTAAAGTCTGATCTGGTATAGTCAGAAAATGGCAAATGAACCCTTGACCCACCAACCACTATGTTCCTGCTGCTAACAACCTAGTTTTTTAATATTTAAAATTTTTTACTTAGCATTTTCTGACAGTATTAAGAAACGGGTTTCCAGTGGGTAAGCCTCAAAATTTTACAAAATAAGTGATTACACATTATCAAAATTAACTGCTCATTTTTCGTGCCTTTAATATGGCTAATGATTATTTTGATTACAATTTTGTATTTTCGATGAGAAACAACATTTTAAAAATAATCTTTAAAAAATTATATAAATCACTTTATTTTTCTCGAAATTATCGCAAAAAAATTAATGAATTTATTAAAAAATTTATAATTAAAAAATTCAAAAATTAATTTTTTTCCACAAAAATAGCATGAATTAAAAAAATTTGCATTCAATCTTGCTACAGACCCCCAAAAACCTCAATTTTGATCCAAATATCTAAGCTCAGCTCCAGTTAAAATAAGATTAACCCAATAAACACATGATTAAGCGACAAAATTAGCAAATTCATATACAAATTGGCATCACAAAAAAATAATATCTCTGAGATCATTGCACATTTTCCTTCCATATTTAGCTCATAAATTGCCATGTGAATTTCTCTCACATACCTGAAAAAAATCTTCGAAATCTTAAAAATCTTTTTTGCCTGCTAAAATTGCAGTAAAAAAAATTCATTGATAGTAAAACGAGCAAGAAGTCATAATTTACTATAAAACGGCACTTAACACAAGTAATTGCAGCCATAAATTTCGCTTTCTTTTTGAAAATAATAAATACACTCATACATGTCGACATTATTTCCGTATGTTCCGTAATTGTCTGCATATACAAATGTATATCTTGACTATATATGAATTCAAAATTGTTAATGATTTTTATGGCTCGTCTATGTATATCGCAGCAAAAAAAAGTCGCATATTTTTGTGTATTCTTCGACTATGTGAGTTTATTTCGTAGATTTTTATCAAGCGTAGAGAAAAAAAAACCATTTAATGACGACTATGAGTAGGAAAAAGAAGAAAAAGTCAACAAACAACACATGATGAGGAAGATGATGAGAATGAGTGGAAAGAGAAAGAAAAAAATGAACTAGAGGCTTAAACAAAGAATTATTTACAATGCTGGTGGCGAGTAAGTCAGAATCATTCACAAAAATATTTAAATTAAGATATTTTTAGGTTGAGTTCATTAGCTGTTAATTTATTGAGAGTTTTTAGGGCATTCTGGGGACCTTTTTGTCTGAGAAAAATTAAGATTTACGTAGAAATGCTTAATAAACGTGAGCCAGGGATAGTCTGTTTATGTGCTCACTTTTTTAATGAGCCAGTTTTTTAGATGCGCTTTGGACTCAAATGTCCCAAGCAATAATAAAATTCAGTAACAAAATTGGCCAAAACTTGTTAAAAATACTAAAAATTTTTTAGATTTCCGCTTTTAAGTCAAAAGTCGATGGACAGCAGGGGAGTATACAGGATAATTTTCTTTTGGGAGAGTAAGGGGGGGGGGGTCGAAGCATGACCTTTTTCAAGCTAGCATTGGTTTTCAAAAAATAGGGGAGGTTTTGATCAAACCCCCTGCCCCTGATGAATAGCCTAGCAGGGGTGTAGCCAGAGGGATGTCCTTAGACCCATACACCCCCCCCCCCCTAGAGATCAAAATTCAATACAAATTTTTACATTTAAAATTGAAAAATTAATTTTTTACAGAAAAATTTTGAAGACCATTCGCAAAATCAATATTAGTGTCTAAAAAAGTATTAAAATTCAATACAAAGATCATATTACAGTGATTTTTTCAAAAATAAAAAATTGAGCACCCTTCTTAAAAAAATTATGTCTACACCTCTGCAGCTTAGTCAGTCAGGCAGGCATTGAGTATATCAAACCATTGTATTAACAATTTTTTTTTATCCAGGAGCAAAATATTATTTTTAATACACCTGGATAAAAAAATTGATCAAAACTTCCAGATATCCCCTTCCTATTTCAACCATCCATGCACAAATATTTCAATTCAAAAATAGTTTATCTCCCCTAATTTCAACAAAAAAATTTCTCTACTAAATTAATATCATCGTTCGGAAACCCTATCAACGTAAATTATTAGTTTGTTGTGAAGGTCATACTTTTCGTCTAATACACAACTGTCGGGGCAACGAATCTGAAAAAAAATTGTCAAACGCACAAAATAAATTTTTGTTGTCACGAACATATTTATTTTTTTTTCAAAACTGAAAATATCCCATTTGATAGTGTAAATTAACAGTTCTCATATAAACGTTATAAGGCACGAACTATATAGTACATAAGTCGACATTTATATTTGAGATTTATGTGGATTTTTTTCTCTGTGTAAATAACATACGTGCATAGATCTCAATCTCATTCCGCTCTTCCTTTTCTTTCTTCTGCTTATTTTTTTATCATCATTAAGTCACGTCTGATTCATAGACGAGAATGTGATTGACATATATAAATAAATGCAAAAAAAATTCTTCACACCTTTGAATTTGAATTGATTATTTTCAGTTCCTGTCATGGAACGCATATTGATGGACGATTTTTTTATTCCATCGATGTGATTCATCTATAAATGCATCTATTATCTTCGAGTAGTTCTCTCCATCTTCGTTCAACTCACTAATCTCTTCACGTGTCAGAGTTTTTATGTCTTTGATTGTCGTCAAGTAGTTTCTACTTTATATATATGTGTGATGGGGTTGAGAAAAAGGGAATTTAGAGCTGTTAAGTTTGAGAAATGATAAGGATCAAAAGTAAATTGCATGAAGATTTAAGTGAGAATATGAAGTGTGAATTTACTTTTGGGATTTGACTTTTGAGTTGCAGAAAATGGCAGATATGTTGGGACACACTTATTTTTGATTTAGGAGCTTCATTTTGAACAGTTTTGTAAAATTTAAGCATCTGGGCTAGTATTAGGGGTCAGTTTGTAGGTAAACCTAATGCAAACTCTTAAATTTTCAATTTATATCTCCTTTTCCAAAGTATAAACCCAGAATCGGACTCTAAATAAGTCTAGTAATCCAAGAAGGATATCCAGGGAGGTCAAGCCCTCTATTTTTTTGAAAACCAATACTAGTTTAGGTTATGATTAGAAAAGATATCCAATGTCATGATTCGAACACCTCCCCCCCCCCCCAACTCTCCTGAGTACACCAAGTTATAGATTTTTTGAAACATATCTTAACTAGACCATGCCCTGCTCAAATGTCGCTACTCGTGTGTAATCGCCTAGGTTCTCTTAAATTGCAGGTTATGGACCACCAATGACATTTTCATTCATTTAAAAAATTCTCAAAAATTTCACAATCAAAATTCGAAAATCATCTTTATCTCACTGATATCAAAAACTTCACCTCTTTAAATTTTCTCTCACGTCAAAAAATTAACGAAGGATGAAAATTGTCATGTCACTTTAATTTCAACACCACATTCGCACAGAACAGTTCCCGCAAATAAGTGAAAAAAAATTACCCACAACTCTTTCAAAAAACTGAAAATGAAATTCATTTTAAAAGTTCCGACAGGTGGATCAACAGATAATATAATTGTAAATAATTTTGTAAAAATAAATAAATATTTTTTTCTTTGGTCTTTGTCGGCTAATGTGCGATGAACGAGAGAATATATTTTTTTGAGTAAAATTTTTGTAGATTCCGTGTGGCATTTTGTTAATCACTATGAAAAGATTGTTTTCATTAAAATGTTCATGTTAAATTCATAAATTTAATTAATGATGTTGTAAACATGTTGATGGATAATTGGAGATTTTTTGATATGATTTATCAGGCTTAGTTGGTGGGGGTCAATGGCTATTTAATTTATGATTGATTTTTTGGAGGACTGTCCTTAGTTTTTTTGTTGATTTTAACAAAATTCCTCAATATTACGCCTTAAAAAATTAGATTTTCCTAAAAGATATCCTGTCAACCTAGTTTCAAGTATCTTTTTATAATATTTCATTAAATTCTCGAATTTCAAGCATTAAGAAATTCTTAAAGCAGCAAAACTTCAACCTAAAAAATTCATCAACATTGAACATTCCAAAGACAATTCCCATCCAAAATTGATAACTTCCCTCCTCAAAAAAATCGAATAAAAATTCCAGATCCAAAATATCTTGACCACAGCAAACGACCAAGACAAAATAAATTTTTTTATCCTAAAATTAAATTCAACTCTCGAGAGTAAGTTGAAATTAAAATAAATAGCAAACCTCATCATCAGCATAGAATTATCCTCATTGGCATTCGAGATGCAAATAAATTTTAAATGAGAAAGGAAATGAAAGTAGATTTTTCAAGCATAAGCAGATGCAAAGCAAAGAGCAAATAGATGCCATGGCTTAAATTTAAATTTTTTCTCATTTTTTTTCTTCTTTCTTGTAATATGATGATGAAAAGACCTTTCCCATTTGCCTTTGGTCCCTGATTTCATTCTTATTTTCTGATATTTTGCAATTTCATCTCTCATCGGCAAGAGTCAGAGAGTATAACCCCCCCTCGTATGTAAATGAATAAAGGAAAGCAAGAAAAAAATAAATGAAAAAGAAATGTATATACAAAAATAACTGAAAAGGTTTATTTTCTAGAAATGAAATGAACAACAAATGTAAAGGAAAGAGTAGAAGAATGAGAAGAAGAAAAAAAATCTCAAAGGTATCAACATGTACAAAACAAACAAGAGTCTGATATTCGATGATATAAGCAAGCCAAGCATTCAATTTATTGAATAAAATTATTTTTTTCTTCTTCCTTTCTGCCTTATTTAGTACAAAAGATGCTAGTGGATGAGTTGGGTTTTTTGGGTTTGAGTTGATTGGATGTGGCGCATTAAGTTTTGATGAATTTTTAGGTTTCAATAAATTTGACCCTTTTGACTAATAAAAAGTTGGCGTGGTTCATAGAACTAACCGAGATTTCGTTCGAGACCCACTATCATGTAGGATACCCCCTGCCTAGTAGCCCTATAAACCAGCTTGGTATACCCTAGGAATTAGCCAGTGTTGTCCAGATTATGAATTTAAATAGTACATCGTAGTCTTTTACTAATGATATCCACCAAAAAATGGGATTTTGTACGCCTATCCACTCTAATGTGGCATATCAGTGGCGTAGCAAAGGTTCTTAGCGTCCTAGAGTACTCTTATCTGAGATAATGTGCCTTTTTCGTGGCCATACCCATCACCCCCTTGCCCCAAAGTAACGTTACTTAAGCATATGATCACCCAAGTCATACCCCACCAAAATGCTAGCTCCACAATATTTTCCAGTTCAAAAGCCTGCATCCAAAAAATAAATATTTCTCTATGCTTCCATAGGTATACTCACAAAAAAGAGAAAAAAAAATCTATTTGAATAAAATTGACTTTGCAAAAAAATAAGAGCTAAATTATGGTATTGAAAACTCATTTCTATATGAGAATCGAAATGAAGGCAGAACGAAGAATAAAAATCTTAGCATTCATTCCTGTATGCCATATTGAATTTGATTGTGATACATCTATCAACATAAAGGCATTATGTTGTCTGCCTTGAGAATAAAATAATTTATTTTCCTACTTTGCCATTTTAACCCTCCTCAATTCTACATAATAGAAAAATAACGAATAATGTCAAAAGTATGCAGAATAGATGTATGACTGATATAGACATGTCAAAGGAACTAAACAAAAAAATGATAATAACAACAATATATATATTTGAAAGTATCAAAGCGACGAATGAAATGAATGTTTATATGCAAATTTTATTCGACTACTGAATTCATCGTTGCTGTTCTTCTTATTGACTCTTTAAATGTAAATATAAATTCCTTTTGAAATTGAATAATGGATGGCAACGGGAAAATAAATATATTTTTTTCTAACACTCTCTGCGGTTGTAGAACGACTAGGTTGACTATTTACTGTATTTTTGATGGGACACTGCTGTTTTTTGTATTTAAGCTGTTGTGTTCCAGTAAAGCTAAAAAGTATTCTGATTATTTATGAAAAATATCTAGTCACCCTAAAATTGAGGGAAATATCTATCATAAACCGATGGTTTAACCCCCAAAACCCATCTAATTCTCACAGTAAACCAATCTATTTAGGTATACATTTGAAACTTTTGTAGAATTTTGTTGCTAGTATCATTTTCTTCTTTAAAAAATTTAGGATTTTAGACCATTAGCATATTAGCCAGATTTTTTAAGATGAATCACATAAATTAAGAATATTAGACAGAGGTATAACCTGAGGGTTCCAGACCCATCCTACTTGAACCAATTAAAAAAGAAATTATGGCTATTATGAGCATAACCTGGAGGGTATCCAATGGGGTCCAGACCCCCTCCTCCCTTGAAAATATTTTTAAATGAAAAATGTATGTCTGAACATCAACACACCCCTAAGGTTGAACCCCCTTGTCTACATTATCTGCAAAATAGTTTTATTTTGTTTACTAAGAAAACATTGATTTTCGTTTTAATTCCCGTGAAATTCCTTCCCCCTTTTATTTAAAAAAAATTTGAATATCCCGTCAAGCACCATCCATTGCCTCCGAATTACAGTAATATGCAATACATTATTTGTGCATTTCTCTTTTGTTTCACTTCAATGTACAATTATCATTATTTTATGAAATATGGCAAAATGCTTGCCTATAGAAATGGAGATAGCTAAAAGGCATGAAAAATGAAATTGAAGGATAATGCAGAAGGAGAATAAGGAAGAAGACGAAGAAAATATGGTTATTACATTTTCAATATCCCTTCCATTCTTCTTCACTGTTTGCATTCATTAAACATCCATAACAAGCCGTGCTAAGGTTCCATAAGTTCACATTTTTTTTCATTTAACAAATGCAAGCATTTTTTTCTCAATTGTAAAAAGAAAGCAACAAGGAAGTCGAAACAACAAAAAAACTGATCAATAAAGTTATTAGAAATGAGTGAAGGCCATAACCCTTTCTCATTACACTCCACCTCTCATTTCTTATCTATTATTTGTTAAATATGTTCACATTCTTTTCAACCCTTTTCCTTTTTTTTTGAGCTGTTGGATGTAAGAAGGTCCAATAACCATTAATGTTGAAGGACATTTTAGTTTGTGTGATGTCATTAAAATGCTTTTCAATTTAGTTGTTTTATGTAATTGCTTAGACTGTTGTGTTCAATAGAGTGGGATATTGGAAATTGAAGAGAGAATTTTTTTTTGGGAAAATTGAACAGTTGTAGCTACCTCCTGTTGATTCGAATTAAAGGTTTGAATGACATTTTCATATAAATTTTTGAATTTCGTTAATTTTTATTCAATTTTCTATTAAAAAATGAAAATTTTTACATTTTATGTTGGACCTGATAATCCTTATATCTGCCAGGCTGTCTATCTATCTATCCATCCGTATGTTTGTTCATTTGACTGCCTGTCTGTCAGTCAATCAGTTCATTTGTGTGTCTTTCCACGAATCTATCAATTTCTTTGACCATTCATCCATCAAACTCTTTGTCCGTCTATCAATCTGTCTACCTGGATGAGTAGGATCGTCCGCATGCCTGTCCTTTAAATAATCCTTCAATTTAAGCTTCTTCAAGACAGTTTTTGATGTCTAAATTTAAAATATTCATGATTTTATTCTAATTTTCACTCATATCCTCAAATTTAGTCACCAAATATATTTTATGAACCCATAAGCATCCATTCTGCATATTCGTATCTATTTCCAACTCAAAATCTAAAAACTACCCAAAACTAATACAAAACCCCATCCAACCCAATATAAATGCATCAAACAACAAAACTACAGAAAAATAACATTCACACATGTTGTGATGGACATCCTCAATACAACACCATTGTTATCCATCCCATATACTCATTGAAATGAGACATTTCTATTAGCAAGTGGTCACATATTGCATGAATGTTGCCCCGTGATATCTCTAATGATTTTTTTCTTCTCTCCTCTCCCATACATATTGGATGATACATGATGAATAAGATGTGAAGCACAAAACTCATATATATGAAAGATGAAGTAAATGAATCAACAATTTGTTTCATATTTGGTTGCATTCATTCTGTTGGATATGACTGTGGAGAAGGAAAAAGGGGAGAGGAAAGGATGATAAAGAGTATTCATCAATACATGTCCATTTGTATAACACACAATATATTTATGCTGGTAAAAATGGAAATGATTATATCCACACAACAAATGAAATCACATTATCGTGTGATGTGACTTAAGGATTGCATGCTGTGGGGCTCTTTGGGGGTGTTGGGAGGGTTTATGACACTGGATTGGTGATATAATTGTAAGTAGGGGTTGGTTTGACCTTAGACCCCCTTTCCAGGACCAGAATATGATCGGTTGTTCCAAAAATTGCAACTAAGACTACTCAAATCCCATGATGGTGCTTAGTCACTAAAGGAATCAGCAGCAGCCCACCTTTGACCAAGCAAAATATTCTCAATCTAAATTTCCATAAATTTTTGAACAAAAATACCTCACACAATTCCCATTAAAGACCATCCACATCCAACCTCATGTCTTTGCCAAAAAGAAATACTAAAAATTAATTAGAAAACTTCATGCTCACTCAGCCAGTGCAAAAGCCTTATATGTCATTACCATACGGAATGCATTCACCAAAAAAAGACAAAAAGAAAAAAGCTTCTTCTTCTTGATTGACCATTGAAGCATTTCTCATGTGATTGCATCACATTGACACGACATGGCTTTCTTTGGTTTCTCATATCACAGACATGCTCTATCATTCCTCAATATTACACCGCAGTTTTTATTGTAAATTACTTCATTGAACTTTCACAGTATGAAATGATATTTATATTTATATTTTTCTTTTCCATCCATGACATCCATCATCTTGAAATGAGTAGTAGCAGCTAGCACAGAAAGAAAAAAATTGTGATTGGTTTTTGACGTGTCTCTATCACCCATGAAAATTGATGATATTGAATGTGCATAGTTTGTTGATGTGTATTTCTTTTGTGAATAAGAATTTTAGTAATTTGTCAATATTGTCACGTAAAAAAATATTGTATTACTTTATCATGGCAATACTCGAACAGAAGTAGCACCAAAAGATGATGGTAGCTCATAAAGTCTCCGCTGGCATAATTTTCCATCTCTTTCTCACTCTCTCGATATCGTCGATTCTCCATCTATCTTCACAGACATTCTGCATGTACTATTATAAATATAATACTTTGTGTGATGTGAAAGATGAGAAAATAACGAAGATATGGAATGGAAAGTTGAAATGGTAGATTGATGTTGGATTTTTTGGGACTTAAGCGCATTAAAGGGAGTTTATTTGTATTTTCAGGGTTTGATTTTTTTAGCACTTTTTTCAAATGAAAACGAAAGGTTTAACTCTATACCTAAGCCTATACTTTACATAACTCTATCCTTCACCTAACCTAGTGGTGGACAACCTTTTCTATTCCACGGTACACTTTAGTGTCAAAATTTTCACGACACACCTTAGAAGTTCTTGCGCCAAACTAGTGTGTCACGGCACACAAGTTGTACAACACTGACCTAACCTAAGCTCCAACTGTACCTAACCTGACCTTGTACCTAACCTTACTCTGCATCAAACCCTACCTGCACCTAACCCTACCTAGAAGGTATCTAATGAATAAACCTTATCGTGGATAAGTACAGGTGTGGGGTACCCACTCTTATTCTTCCTTCTTTATTCTGGGTTTTATATAGCTTCTACAGCATTATACTATTTGAGTACCAGAAATCAGAAGATATTGCTTAAGAAAGATGATGCCTTTCAGTATGACTTATTATTTATAGGGGTGGATCTGACATTTTGTGATAATTTAAATAAAAATGGGGGTTGAGTTAAAATTTTGTGACAAGAGGCGGTCTGAAAATCCAACTTTCGATAAACGTCATAAGTCAATGACCCCAAACGTAAAATTTAAATTTTATTTCCCCAAAAATTCGACTTAAATTCCTTAAAAACTAACATAAGACAAACTGTCTCTATTTCATCCATCCACACCCCCCTATTTCCTCAAAATTCTAGCACAAAAGTAAATCCAAAGCCAGTGCCAAGAAAACAACATATTGAAACGTGATGATAAGATAACGAGAAATCTCCTTTAAGCAAATGAATATCGAAAGCTTGATTTACATAATTGAACATGTCGGTAGAGGATTTCTTTAATACATTTTGGACATTCAGATTTCTCACAGGGATGCAACCATTGATTGAATTCAGCTTTCTTTCTCTCCTTTTATTTGCCACCCAAGATGATTAAATTATGATATTTCGTCTTAACTTTACTCTTTTTCTGCATCATCATCCACTGATGTGTGTCAAATATTTCTTTAGAAAGTGGACGAACTTTTGTAATGGGATAAGATAGAGTCAAGATATGTATGAGTTATTATTATCCTCATTATATTCGAGACACTTCAAAAACTTGTTTGATTAAAATTTGTCAAAAAAAAACTTTTGGACTCGTCAACGAATCATGATGGATAGAAGTTGGAACTCATTCTTAGTTTTCCTTTGACAGAATAAGAAACGAAACTTTTCCCATAATAACTAACTATTTTCTGTAGTTGTCAGATTTTTTTTCTGCTTCTTCTTCATCTTTTTTTCTTCGTCTTTTCTTTCGGTTATGGCTAAGCTGTGTTATTATTCCCGAGTGACGCATGAATAAGTTGATGATGATGGTTAGTCAGATTTTTTCTTCGAGAAGAATAGAATCTTTAGGTTGGGTTGCTGCTCTTAAGGATTTTGTTGTGGGACAAGATTTTTCAATTTTTAGTGTATTTTACCAAAAGGAAGTAAAACGGAGGGGTGGGGGATAATTTTTTAAATATTTGTTTTACTATTACTTTTTGAACGTTATATTTCAAATATATTTTGTTCGTTATATTTCAAATATTTTTTGACCGTTATATTTCAAATATACTTTGTCCGTTATATTTCAAATATTTTTTGACCGTTATATTTCAAATATTTTTTGACCGCTAATTTCGAATTTTTTAAATACGTCCGTATTTGTAGTCGTTTTGAATTTTTTATAAAGAGCTCCCCATAAATAAATGCATTCTAGATTTTATCAAATGTCACAAAATTCTGACCCTAATCCCTCTAAGATTTTACGTAACATCAAAACTGCTCCCTTATCTCATTAATCCACAAACGAACAATTGTCCAATACACAACAAAATCCAATATTCTCCCATCGCTCGGGCAAATCTTATGCATCATTTAGTCCTTATTTATATTTGCGTGTATAATTTAAGGATGTAAGTAACATCATCTTGATTCAGGAGGAGTTGATAATCTAAAGACTATTATTAATCTTTCGCATGGAATACAAAATGAACAAGAAGTGGGGAAAAGACATACACAGCAAAGGAAACAGCACATCCAATTTATTCAAATTAACTTTTTAAATTACAGAAAATTGCGTCAAAGGAATTTTTTTTCTCTCGTCTTGTTTATCCCTAAGAAAAAAAAACATTATTTGAAGTATCGCAGCGACAGCACAGACAAAGTCAACAACAAGGAAAGTAACAGCTTTTTATCAACATTTGTTGTGTGTCTGTTTCTTCGTTTTCGCTTTTGGTCCCTTTGTTAATAATCTTATGCAAAATAGTTGACTCTCTATAATTTAAAGGCAGCGACGTGATGATGCTCATTTATGCGAGGTTGTTTCACTGGTTATTTCATGTTATTATTTGAGGAGACTTCTTGGAAATTTGAGAATGCAGTAAAAAATATAATTGATAAACTTTCAAAAACAGTTATTTTTTAGCACACACTCCTATCATCACACTATACTCAATAACTTAATACAGTTAATGATGGTCATTACGCCAATTCGCTTAACGCCATAATTGAAGCAACCAAAGAAGTCCAAGACAAATAATTTATCGCTCATTTAGTCATTCAAAACCAGTTTTTTGCGTTTGTATGTTTTTGGATGAGAATTGTGTGACATTTCTATGATAATTGGGTACTTTATGTCAATGAATTTGAATGGGATTTTTTTCGGCAGTTGTGTCGTTTGGATTTGGGTTATTTATAAATGACGGACCTTTAAAATGGGATTTTTGGATCTTTCTTAGATCTTCAGCCACAAAATTTTCCTAAAAAAATTCTTTTGTATTAAGTTTCAACTTTAGACCCCATTTAGACCCCCCCCCCCTCCAATTTTAGGTCACCTGAAAGAAAGTCCTGTATTTTTCAACACTGTTCTGTATGGATTTTGAAATTTTGTTCCAGGTCCTGTATTTTTATCACATCTTTATCCATGGGTGTATCTAGGATTTTGTTGGACCTTTGACTTTTTATTTTACACTAGTATTGGTTTTTAAAAAAAATAGAGATGGGTGTTTTGAATGCGCCCCTGCCTTTATGTCCTGTATTTTTATTAAAATTAGATGGTCACCCTATCCATGTTCAATGTTGGACGTCATAAATGAAGGACCCCATTTTGTAGAACTGAATGTAAGTTAAAAAAACTTACACAAAATTTCTGAATTTTAGTAAAGAATTTCGGACCTAATTCAGAAAATTCTCAATTAAAAATCTAACAAACTTCATATTTTCCCAAAAAACCCAACCGTTCCAACCTTGAAAACTCACCGTCAATTCTTCAATCTCTCTGATATATTTCATTCATTCTTTCTCGTGGCTGCACATCATCACACATATAAAAATATCTCATCTTAATCTAGTTTCATATTTCTTGTTATGCTCTATTGTTGTGATACCTTTCATCATCACTTCTGCTAATTTTTTTTCTTGCTCCTTCCTCGCATCATTCGTCAAGGAAAATGAGTCAATTTTGAAAAAAAAATTGTAAAGATTTGTTAAAGTGAACAATACGTGATAAACTACAATGTATGTAAATTAAGAGTGATTTCGTCATGCTTTAAGTGAGATTTGAGAGATAATGCAACATTGTTATTGAGAATATTTTGTAAGATTGTATGGGATGTGCTGGAATTTAAATTAATTTTTTTGGAGGTCTTCAAAGGTGCAAGGTACTTTGAATTTTGATGGGTTTTGTATTTAAAATTTCATAAAAAATTCTAGTCGACTTTGAACTCTAGTTCAACACCAATTCTATTTGATTCAAACCCCAAAAATGTTTATTTTGAATTATTATCTTAGAATTCACTCCAACATATGAAAAGCTTGATCCAGAATCTGAATAATATTACAATTTGAAGACAATCTCCCAAAAATCTCAATTATTTTTATTTCTCAATATTCAGACCAATTTCAAGCAAAATTAAAGCCACATTTGTTCCATAAATTCAACATATGCATCCCCTAGCTCTAAACTCTATTAACAAAATATGTCATATACTCAATGCTTTAATATGTTCGCATTATATTCTCATAGAACAAGAAGATGCGAAATTCCTTCATTGACTTTACCAAAAAAAATCTTAAAGAGATTTTTTGGAATGGCATCATAAGAGATAATCAACAAAAATATTCTTTTTTTTGTTCTCTTTTTCTTCTGGATAAGCCCGAAAAAAAATTTACTTGACGATCATAAACATTGATATTTTATTTAAGCGAACAATGTTCATTTATGAATGTTAATTCCTTTGGTTTGTTTAATTTTTCGACATCAGACTAAAGAATGTGAAATTTTTGTTAATTATTTTTACCTCGTCATGACTCAATTAAATTAAATTAAAAACAATTTTGTTTCTTTTTTTGTTGTCAGCCAAAAAAAGTGATGAACATCGTGGATAGCAAGCAGAATTGAGCAATCAAAATGCCATAAATATTGATCAAGAAAATCTTTGTCGACAACATTTTTGATTATGACATTTATCGAGACTGATAAATCAATAATTTTATGTGCCTACGAGAATTTAATTCCGTGAATCAAAATCATCATGAAATCCTCTATAGACGCTACAATTCTAAGAATTTTTGTATAAAATATTTCTACATGTCGACAGAGAAAATTTACAGAGAAAATTTTCTAAATCCAACAAGACTGTTGACAGTGTATGTCTTGTACATAATACTGACATTCAAGTTGAGTCGACGGAGCGTGGCAGTGCTCTTATATACTCAGTCGGTGTTATAAAAAAAATTTATTCCACGCGGTTCCTACACGAAGAAGTAGAAAAATGTGAATGACATGAAAACACACATTTTGTGTGCACAATCTGCAATTATAAGCTATGAGAATTTTTTGGTGCTGTTTGCAGAGTGTGGCCATCCGTAAATTTTCTACACTTTAATTTAATTTATAAATGTGCACACAGAACAAAAAGAAGGGTATAATGGCTATAAAAGCCACCAATTACTTGTTACAGAGTCCTTCTTGTATAATTTTAACAAAACGAAAAAAAAAACATCTGCAGATGCAGGAATGGATTAACTTTTTTAATGCTATGACGAACTCAACCAGACCACCTCCTTTAAATTACATCTTATTTGCATTTGCACAACAAATTTGTAGATGAGAGTCATTTTGTTAATGGGGGTTGTTTGGGTGTTTTGTAGCATTTCCTAGCTGTATCTAAATTTTAATAGATATAAGTGCAATAAAAAGTCTCAAAAATACCCCAAAAAATCTTGTTCATATAAAAATTTGAAAATTACATTTTTCTTGATTACTCTACTAAACTGAATACAACAAAATTCTGTACCACCTACAGTGGCATTGCCAGGGGTCAGGGGCGTATCTAGAAATTTTTCATGGGAGGATTTGACTTTTTTGTATTATCAAGAAAGTTTAGGGGGTTTTGGGATTTTTTTCTTAAAAAACTCCAGCAAATTGGAAAAAATTCTCAAAAATAGGAGATATTGACCTTCCAAAACTGAATATACCCCTGTCAAAGGGGATTGATTGGGTGGAAATTCAGCCCAAACCAAAAAATTCTTTAAAATTGATTGGGTTTCAACTAAAAAAAAATTCCACACTTCTCAAAAAATTCAGGCTACACCGTTGTCCACATCCCGTCCTAAACATTACGTAATACCCAAACAACCCCATGGAAAGTTATTTTTTGTAATCATGGAAAACATTTTTAGGATGTACAATTGTATTAAAAATGATTAGCCTCAATGGCGAGTTCTGCTTTTGATATTCAGAGCACGAAAATATTCAAGAGGGATAAAAATTGCACGCTATATAATAACATTGTGACAGGTCCAATAACCATAAATAAATATGGATTAAAAATCTGTAATATTCAAAATTCCTTAATTTCCAGAAGTTTTTGAAATTGCTCGGATTTAGCATAAAATTCTGTAAATAATTATCTTGCGTCTTTCAGTTGACAATAATTACGTCTTATAGTTTTCATCTCAGAACTTTTTCTTGCAGCTTCTGTAAAAATTATGCAAATTTCTCCAAGAGCTACTGCTAAATGCTTTCGTTGACCTTTCTCTCCTTGTTGATCCATGGGTAGCTTTATTTTTATATCATGTTCTTTACACGAAAAGAAACTCTACATCGATATACAGCTAATAGCTTCAAATTGGATGTAACATGCGAATTGAAAAGTTTGGTCTCTTGTGGAGATTTTGTGCGGGATGTTGAGGGTGTTTGAAAGGGGTTTGGTTAAAATTTTTGGTTTGGGGGAGAATTTGAAATGTTTGTAATAAAACTGAGATTTTTTGGTTTAGACTTATGATGCTGGTTTTTTGGTATATTTGTACCTTCAAAGTATCTCTTAGCACCCTTATCTAGGGTATACTTTTGTGACCATCCATATCCTGTCCTAAAAGATACCCCAGTACCTACTTTTAAAGTATATACCTTCGTATACCCAAATCCTACCCTAGAGGTACTCTTGTTTGAATTTTGAACTCACTTAGATTCAGACCACAGCCTCGTGATTTATTCAATGACATGTCTGAAAAATCCAGGCACAGGATTTGAAAATTTAGATTTATTCAAGACAAAGTTAAATTCCTCAACATAACACCCAAGAATCCCCCCAAAAATCACCACAACGGGCCCGTCAGTTTCAATAATTTATTTTCTCGTTGCGTTTCAATTCAAATAACTTTTTGTTTTCGCAGCCAATCTCGTCTACAGTTCACCCAAATTGTACATGAAGTTCAATGGATACATTTTTTCCATTCGAATGAACATGAAGTACGAACGAAACTTTCAATTCTTCTCGCAATCATTGCCATAGTCACACACAACAAACTCACTTTTTGTTCGGCTCATTATGCTGTTTTCAGTCTTGTCTATTAGTATCGTCTACGAATTGACGTGAAATTACGTAGAAAAATGGTAACTGGTGGTGCCAAATGGAATAATATATTTTTTTTTGAGAAAAGCAGAGCACTTGAATAATAATTTTGATTCATTCGCATTTGTTTGCTCTTGTTTGATTTGAAAAATTTTGCAGAACGAGAGGAGCGAATGTGTACAAACAAATAAGGCAGAAAGCAAAACATATCCATGCTGTGCTGTGTGTCTTTATTGATATAATTTTCCATTTTTCTAAAATGAACAAACAAAATCCGATGAAGATGAAGAAAAAAAATATATAATTTTATTTAAACAGAGGAAAAGTTATTCATGAGCATGTCGACATAGGGAGAGAGCGAGACCAGCAAAAAAAATGAAATATTTGTTTTAAAAATGAATGTTTAAGTAACGGCAAGGAGACTTCTTGTGGCTTTAGATTTTATTTGCTTAAAGTAATAGAAAAAAATTTGATGGGGAATTTCTTGGGGTGATTTTGAGGGGTTAAGGCGCATTTTTTGTTAAAAAGGAGTCGACAAATAACAGGTGACATTTAACAATTTTGATGAAATGGGGCTGAAAGATTAGATTTTTAGATACCTTGATTCGCTTGACTTGATTTCTTATACAATTTAGCTTGCTTCATAATTGCAGGTGTTTCCTAAATGTTGGGCTTATAAAGGGGTCGTTCGAATATTAGGTAACACTAAAAATGACCATTTTTGACCCCTCCTCCACTCACCGTAACAAATTTTGTTAGAAAATTTGAAAAATTTATTATGAACCGTAGAAAAACTTAGACCCCTTCCCCCTCCTTAAGCATTACGTAATACCGAATGACCCCAACCAAGTAGCCCTAACCAAGCATTTTAATTGATCCATAGACAGTAAATTTGGCCAAATTTTTGAAAAAGTTCTCTAGTTTTTCATAACAAAAGAATTCAATCTGATTTTGGTTTAAAAAGAACACCTTCAATTTTGATTGGAGGGGTGGTATTCGAAGAAATTCTATAATGACTGAAAATAAAATGGCTGGGATAAGAAAAAAACCTGAACTAGTTTTAAAATGGCGTGTGAGAAACAAATGTAGAACAAAATGCAGTTGGTCGATTTAAATGAAACTAAATTTCAAAAATTACTGAAATCTTCAAAATTATTTAAAAATCTGAAATTTTAATTTTTTTAAATATTCTCATTTTAATACACAACTTAACCTCTTTTTGATCTTACCTGAGAAATGTGAAAATTCCATATTAAATTAATAAATATCTAAAAATTTAGTTAATAATGGCTGATATTAATTTCATATCAACTATAGACATCCAGTCAAAACAAAACCACAGAAGCTCCATTTTCTCTGCAAAAAAAAAGTCCACACAGAAAAAAATTGATGAAAAAATGTTCATTTTTGGTGAGCTCAAAATGATGAGGGCAAGTAAAGCTAGAGCATCATCATAGTACAGAGTAAAAGGACGGAAGAAGATAGATGTGTAAATAGAGATAAGACGGATATGAAAGAGCAAAATTTATTTATTTTTTACAAAACCCCATCTATAGAAATGGAAGCAGCAGCAAATATCCCATTACAGAAATAGTTTTAGCTTATTTAGTTCCGCATACTGTATGTATATTCCCTGATTAGAAGTTTTGTGGATGGAGAAAAAATATAAACATTGTTTTCTTTAACTTCCTTTATTGAGACAAGCAGCAATGCTTTGTGAATCTAAAATTCACTCTGTTCCTCAAAAATACAATAGCTGCATACAATTGCTTATGATTAAAGATTAAAGGTTCATTATTATGTCTATAATAATTGAGCATTTAATTCCATTATCCATTTTTGTATAAACTGCTTCCTTTCATTCCATTACTGTTGTGTCATTCATTGTGTATTGAGGATATTAAAAGATAATTGGTAGAACATTTAATGGAACCACGAGTAGAATTTCTCTGTGACATTTAAGGCTTTCATTTTTTTTGTTGTTGACTTTTTCCTCATTTCTAGTATATTAGTTAACAAGAAGCACAAATTGAATATTGATTATGCATTTTGTTTGGATCATTAGATGGTTGTGACATGTTTTGTAGGCACTAATGGATCATTTGTCTAAAAATATAGAAATGGAAATTAGTAAGCGGAAAATTATTAGTTTTGTTGCTAATGAAACTTACTTGAATTTGTGTTGTATTTTGGAATTTTTATTCAATTTGAAAGTTGATGGCTATGATCTAAAATGTGTCAGTTGGCTGAAGATGGAATTGATGAATGGTCAGAGGCGGGTTTCACAAAAAGTTTGTTTCTGAATACGCTACTGACTTCTTTAATTGGCAAACAGCATGCTCGAGGGTACCATAATGTACATAGCGGTCACACAGTGACGCAGATAGAGTCAGGGGCGTATCCAGAAATTTTTCAAGGGACGGGTTTTAATTTTTTTTGTATAAACTGACAAATTAAAAAAAATTCCCAAAAAGAAGGGGAAGGGCTTGACCCTCAAAACCCTTCCCTGAGTACTCCCATGCCTTGCATTGAATGTATTAATTATAACTTGCTATTATTTTAAATGAACAGAATTCAATTATACAAAAATTTACACCCAGCTTTGACCCATTTGGCAACTTGCCCTTAAGTCATTGAATATTTTTTCAAAAATTCATCACGTCTGAATATGAATTATTGCATGACTCATTAATAATATTCCGGTATACTGCTGCATACCTCTAAATACCATTCACACAGAAATTGCCATTTTTTCTTCAATGAATTCCAAAAAAAAAATCACTCATGCAACCACAACAATTTTCACATCCAATTACCTCAGTCACAATTCACCAAGTCTAACTGCTTGTTTTGACCAGCATTTAGCAAGTAAATGACTGTCTATATTACTTATTGTTGTTTCAGGTTAGTTCCATGGAATTCACACTGTTGTCATTATAAGCACCATGTTGTTTTGTGTAGCCATGAGAATGATGCATAAATTTACTAAGAATTTGCAATTATAACTTGACGTCAAACGCAGTCTCAGAAATTCTAGAGCTCGATGATGTCTGGAGATAATTTTTAATAAACATATTGTCTTGATTTTTTTAAATTTTAAATCAAATTGTCAGCATATTCTGTGGATGTCCTACAATGCGCTCTTAAGGCACGCTGATTCAAATGATGACTTCTAGTTAGTATCTAAAAATAAAGTACAATGAACCTCAGATTATTATTAAAATTTTGAATCATTTCTGTGTCATTTAGTCAATTGAATTATGACGAAGATTCAGACTATGATTATTTTTGAATAGAATATTCTGTTATGATATACATGACAGACATGCAATGTCGTACTTATTTTCAACGAGCGATTGTTATAACTAATCGACTGAGAATGAAAAGAATATTTTTTGGAATCTATTTTGAGAATATAAATTGACATATTTTTGGATAACGTTGATATTTTAATTCTGAGTATGTATGGATGAACTAGAGTTTATGCTTATTACGTATTATGAAAAGAGGAAAATTAAATTGACAATATTTTCTGGGTGATTTAAATAGAAGTCAAGTGGAATTGTTATTTTGTGGATGAATTTGGAATTGAATATTTTATTTATGAAATTTCTAGTCATTTCTAGCAGCGGAAGCCATAATGGTTATTATTAATCTATGTTAAAGCTTTCGTGATCATACTTCGGTATCATGTATTAAATTAATGAGGAAAAATTCAAAATAATTTATATTTAGTATTCAAATCAGAGCTGAAGACATCATGCTGACTATAACAACATGACCGCATTAGTGGAATCTAATCAAAGCTTGTTATGAAAAATATTTGGGTTTTTTTTCGATATTATTAACTTTTTATTTTGGTTGGTGTTGATTTCATGCTGATTCTGGCTTTAATTTTGTATTTAGAATAAATTGCTGATTCATTGTATTAAAGTTGTTTGGTAAATTTTGACATATTTTATCGCTAGAGCATTTTAAGGCTGAGTCTGATTCTGATGCTCTTATTGAATGTCAAGTGTACACCTTCTTGAGGTGCCAGACCCAAGAAATGGTCATAAATGGTTGATATGTACTGGATTTGCAAAGATATTTTTTATCCTATTTTCCTATTTTTCCAAAGAATTTTTCAAAAATCTATCCAATTTCATCTGATTTTAAGCAACCGCTCCTTCCTCTCAGTCACATCATTTTTTAACTTTTTATATATTTTTTAAATCGTTAAATTTACTGCAATTTATCAAAATGTCTACCTCTAAATCCACTGTGATCAGGTGTTTTAAAACCCATCAAAAATATTAATTTCAATCTACCGAACAGTTCTTTAATGTATCACATTTCATTGCCTATTTAATATCTTTTTGATTAATGGAAGTAAAAATCTTGTCTTTGCTGCTTTATCTTCCTCCATTGTAAACATTTTACATCTTCCATAAAATTTTAATGGCCATTCAATCCTTCATTTTTAAAGTTATTTCTATCTTTGTCTAAATTTATGGCCAATTTACATTATTGATTATATTTATGGTTGCCACACATGTTTCTATTTATCATCAAAATCAATCAGAATTGGGCAGATTAGTATTGAAATTTACATAATTAATATTGATGGATTTAAATATTTATTGATGAGTTTTAGCACCTTGAATTGCTTAATTTTTCGCTTCTAAATTGCTCATAATGGCTCAATAAAATATTTTTTTTGCAAAATGAGCTGAGGGGTTGATTATTAATGGCGTATCCTATAAAAATTAGCCACAAAATATCAATAAAGATCAATATAATTTTATTTATATTATCACTAAACCATAAGACGCCCATAACAAGGCTGACCATATGCTTGGTTTTTCAGAGGACAGTCCTCTATTTTTTTTATTTTTCAAAAATAAAAATGATTTGTAATGTTCTAGTTCGTCCAGAAAACACATAAAACTAGTCGACGTGGAGATGCTCTCTATTTTTCTTGGTAACCCTACCCATAACCCCTTAATCTTGAACTTAAAAAGTGAATTAACGCTAAAGAGAAGGGATGGAGTTTTAGAGAGCTTTAAAATATTTTATGGAAAGGGTTGGGGTCCGAAAACTAATTTTTTTCATGCACATCATTTGTTAACAACCCAAAAAAGACAAAATTTAAATAAATTTTATAATTCATCATAAAATTGTGTTGACTTATCAGTAAAATAGCTTTTATGACTAATTTTAACACGATATAAAATTCGTCTTCAAGATAAATGCTTTTTAAGGAGCATCAAGACTAGTTAAATATGATAATAATGATCATCAAATATTTAACATAATGTGTGCAAGATAATCAAATGCTAATAAAATTATCGTAAACGAATTAAGCCATAAAAACTAAATTTAACACTCTCTAGAGCTGATACATTGTTGTTGCTGTCCCAAAAATTTTTATGGACATAAAAAATATTTTGTGTTTCCACCACCAAGACAGACTTCTTTGTGACTTAGCCATAAATCATCTTTATGGCATTTTTTCTTCTTGTGTTATTATTATGAAAACATTTGTTGCATTTAATAATGACAACAGTCATAATAATAATAATAATGACTATTTTATTTACTATTGAGTGGCGCTTTGATTGTTTTAATAACGCGGAAAAAAAGGCAAATCGACAAGAGTCTTAAAACACTGTCATAAAACTGCTTTGAATTGCTCCATAAAAATTGTATTACAAATTTATTGTGTCTCTCATTCATGCTTGTTTTTAATGTGTACGACTGACTTGACTTGACTGACTATTGAAACATAAAGTCACGAAATTGCTTTTTTTATTTTTATGGCATTTCTCTTGTGATTGACCTTGGTATCAATTTTTATGATTTCTTGTTGTTTTTCCGGTTTTTATGTTCTTTACGGCTTTTATGAATGAAAATTTTTTTCTTCTTGAATCCTGACTGGATGCGATGTGATTTATGGGTTAGAAATGTGGGTCAAGTTTAGCTACTGATGTAGTGAATTTTTTTGTAAGAGAATTTAGATTTTTTATGCATTGATTGAGGGGATTTAGAGGGGATGAATTGGATAATGAGTAGTTTAATGGATGCTGTCAGTTATCTACCTGATACATATGTTCATTATTTTTGAAAATAATGCATTGCTGATTTGACAAAATTGTGTGGTATTCAAATAATTTAGACATAATGCAGTTGACTCAATTAAATTCAGTTTGGTCCAGATTTTGCTTGAGGTTGTTTATTCATGATGCTTAATTCTTCTTCTGCTTATCAGCCAGTCTTCGTCTAAAATTAAAAAAAATAAATATTTTAGAATTATTGATTTTTGAAGCTTATTTTTAAATTCAGATTGTATAAAATTTATATTTAATTTTTCTAAATTTTTGATAGGGGTGTACTAAGGCATTAGTACACTTAAGGTACCTAGAATAATTTATACTTTACAGAAGAAAAATTTAGTTTAGGAAAAAAATTGTTAATGGAGTGTTTGGTCCCCATCAGACCACTGGCTATCCTCCTGATATGTTACTAGACATAAATGAATCTAAACACTAAAGTCAGTACGCTTTTAAAGAGAATTAAACTTTATTTTTAATTAATCCTCTGTAGGAATGTAGAACCGAGTTAGTTATTTTCAATTTATTTCAAAAAATACTCTAAATTTCATTAAATTTCCCCATTCAAAATTTCCACCAATCCACCTGCTCAATTTCATTCATTCATTCACTTTAAATAAAAATATATTCACTCCATGCTCAACAAAAATTAATTCCGTGGCTGTGCGGTTTTGTAAACTACTTCCGACAGTAAAAAAAATCCTTGCCATTTTACGTCAGCAAATATTTCCTCAACAATATTTTTATGAGTTTAAGCAGTAACAAAATTGTGGGTACGACACTTTACACATGAACATGCTCATACATAACATTAAACTCTTCTTAATTGTTACCAGTTAGTTTTTGTATATTAAGCATGAATATTTTATTTGTGTGTGGATTACGAGTAGAATAAATTGCGTGTGTGAATATTTTTTATGAATGATAAGTTCAGCAAGCACGTTTACATTATGTAGGGCTGTATTTACAGGAATTTTTTGTAGTGTACATTAAGTTGTACATGTAAAATTATTTATGTATACACATTCATTCACTAGGTAAATTTTAAGTGAATTGAATGAAATTATACGGATATAAGGAGAAATGGCGAGTTTAATTCAAATTTATGCTTTGGGGGTCGTTGGGATGTTAAGGGACGCTATAAGTTTATTTGAAGAAGTTTTAAAAAAATTGTATGGATCCTCGAGCAGTAATGAGGTTTAAGTTGATGAGGTTGTAGTATATTGAAGCTTTATAAATGATCTAATGTGTGTGTCCGACAAGGTGTTTTGATGTCGATTACATGGTGATAGCAATTAAATGACAGCCATGTGGGCAAATAAAAGCATTGACAGCGCAATACTTTGGCGCAACCTAGTCAATTTGGATCTCGTTGCTACTTATGATCATAGTTTTAATTGGTTGTACCCTCTTCCCCCTCTAGTGTGACATAATTTCCGAACGACCCCTTAAGAAACAATGAAATTATGCAGTCTAGAGCAACTAAGTCTTACACAACAATCTTCAAGTTAATCATGATTTAATGTCACCATAAATTGCAACTTATAATGAATTATAATCTTTTGTACTTTACATTACAGATTATGTTTGAATAAAGATTAGTGCTCATTTGAGATTGTGTGAATGAATTATTTCTGTAATTTTCTTGATTCTTATTCTTATAAAAAATTCTCATTTAATTTATGGCTGAAAGTGTCAAGATTAATGGCAAGACTATAATAAGAATAAAATTTAAATGTTCAAATAAAACAACGATTACAAGCCATTAAATTTTTTTATAACGAGCCATGGGAAGTGAGATTAAAGGTGGAAGCAATTTGTGTTCTTTTATAGCTATTAAGGTTACAAAATGAACGGGCTTCTTAACTATAATTCATGTTGAAATATTCTTATAAAGTTAAGAATTTTTGAAAAATTTAGAAATTTTGAAAAATGAAATTTTAAAAAATTAAAAAAATTACTGTTCACAAATTTTGTCTTTTTAAAAATCGAATTAGAACATAATACCTTTCCCTCCCAGAAATTGGATATTTCTCCAAAATTTCTATCAACCCTATGACTGGGTATGACAAAATAAATTTGTCTTTAAATTCTGCAATAAATGCAAATTTGTCAAACATATAATTTTTAAAATTTTGCTGGATTTTCACCCTATTTTTACTAATTTTTGAAAAAAAAATTCTAATCAATTTTTTATCTCATTTCAGATATTTATGTGTTTCAATCGGTAGTTCGACTCAAACCCGGTGCTAGAAATATGGCAATGAAATAAAAAATCTTTCACAATTTCAAATTTGTGGTGAGTAAAAAGATTTTTTTCAATAAGTTTCAAATATTTTTGAAAGCCCTTAAAAGTTATGAAAAGTCACTAAATATTAACGTTGCTAAGTATGACTTCCCTAAGACTATCAATAAATACATTTCAATAAAATAAGTTGATTATTTTGTCAATGTCAATATTTTACTGCCGTCATGCCCCGATAGACACCAATAAACCACGAACGACACCGACATACACGAGTTACTTCAACTATAAAAAAAATATTATTTAGATTCTATCAAATAATCACAATGAATAATTTCCTATCAATTTCATGCCTAACATTTATAAAGTTTGAAAATTAAATAACTGTCCAACAGCTGCACACTTATTTATTGCTTAAATTTAATTGGACAAATGATTTTGATTGTATAATTTGTAATAAACATTTTTATAACAATGAAGTTAATTTGGTGGGTCATTTTATGATGGATTTTTAACAACTTGACACTCACAAATAAAAATACAGTCAGATTATATGTAAAAGTCATTAAATCTAAACAGCTTTTTTTGACATAAAGTTCACTTTGAGTTAGTTATTATTGCTTTTAAATCGTTTTAGAGCAGTCATAAAACGTCGAGGAATTAAAGTAAGTGTGGGAAAATCAATAAAAATGATGACAATAAAAAACTTTTTATTCTTGTTTGTTTACTTGACTCTTGATAGTTTAATTATCATTATATCGCGTGTGAGGCTCATGCTAATTGATATATATGACTTATTATAGAAGTGCCAATAAAAAAATCACAATTGAGCATTAAGCATCGTCCAGTCGTGAGACAATTAGGCTGATTTTATGTATAGCAGTGCAATAATCTCATGTACGGTAATCCTGCTTCAGCTACCGCCGTCTATTCACTACACAGCTGTTGAATCGTTAACAGTCCATAAAAAAAACCTCCCGAAACCGACGTCTGAATAATAAAAATGTTTTATTACCCAATTTTATTACAAGACAAGGAAAAATTGAAATGATATATGGCTGAAGCAACACACTCACTTCTCTTTTTTATGTCCTCATCGTCGGTGTTTGATTATATGGCTAGACGTCGTTTTACTCTTTTCAATTCAAGTGTCATCATCATCGTCATTTATCTTCCTTCTTCCTTACTTTTATGTGACACATCTCCTTCCACAACATTTTTCATCTTCCTTCTTATTCTTATTTGATCAATTTGCAAGATTTATGAGATATGCTTCTGCTGCTTTTATTGATTCTTTTCCCCCCCTTTTTCACGAACAGCCTGTCTTGATGCACATACAGACATCCTCATGGAAATTCATTTTTGTGGTCGCATTTTATGTTATTATAATTGATAATTGGGATGTAAAATGAATTTTGTACTTCTGGTTTTTAGTGCAATTTGTAGCAATGAAAAAATATACGATTATGTGGAATTTTTATGCATTTTTAATTAAAGTTATTTTGTTATTTTTATACAATGGCGTTTATGGGTCTTAAAGAGATGTGAGTAATAAAGGAGAAAAGAGAGTGCATCCAAGTGGAATGGAATTTTTTTTTTGAGACTGCTTTAAGATTTTATTAAATTTAAGAGTGAATTTTATCGCAAAATAACGAGACGGATTTGAAATTGACTTTAATGAGGAGGAGATTGCATTTAGATGGGATTTTTGGAGTAGCTTTGTTGATAGCATTTTTTATGAGTTCTTTAGAGGAATTGGTAGATTTGGGAGGTGAGGAAGATTTGACAATGTTGAAGTTTAGTTTCTTGTACGGCAAATTGCCCTTTTTGACATCAAGTCACCGTCATGACGTGGTCAGGGTACCCATACATCTTGAAATAACGTGAACATATATATCATTATCATGCCAGTATTATGACTAATACAAATCCACAAAAAGAATTTTAACATTTCAAAACATAGTAAATTTCAAAAAATATTGTAGGTGTGAAGCTCGTAGGTGCAATCTTAAGTAGAAATTGTCATTATTTCTCAACTATATTACATCTTAAAGGTGTCCATAATCGCATTAAGTTTTTTAAAAGATCATTTTGATTATTTTTAAATTGAACACGAATGAGACTTTTTTAAGTGATTTAAGTAATTCAAAATGAGATTAGTGGTTTTATATGTTAAGTGAAAAGGGCCATTTAGTGAGCAACTTTTACGAATTTTAAGATGATTGAAGATAAAAAAATATTTTTTTTGGATTTTGAATATTTTTTTAGAAAATGAAGAAATTTTGTTGATTTTTTGGATATTTTAAATTTTTAAAAATTAAAATTACCTAATATTAAAATAAACTTTTCAAAAGTAAACTAATTTAAATTCAATTAAGATTATCAAATGAAAATAAATTCAACATTTCATAAAATTTCACATTCAACTCATCAAAACATCAAATTAACAGAAACTATATCGTCCACTTCCTATTGTTTGTTAATTAAATCGCATCATTTTCTCTTTATTATACTAGTAATTGTACAATAACAATTATACTTAATTAAAGTATAATCTGAATAATCAAAACTAAACGAGAGTAATTTGACTATGAATTTTCTTTAAAAAATAACAAATGTAGGTCGTTAGCATTAACGCAGAACGAGTTGTTTACGCTAGTATGTGCGATTATATTCTCTCTCTTTGCGTACATGGATTATATAGCATGTAGTAAAGGCCATTCATTCTAGTCAAAACTGTATCGTAAAATGCGATATCTATGGCTGTCGTCCGACGATAAAACAGAGGGGACAAATCTCGTTGACATTTTCTTAATTTCTGTACCGTAAAACATTATGGACGGTCAAAAACTTATTTGTTCTTTATTGTGAGAAAATTTTAGATATTTTTGTGTGACAATTTAGAAAATTTATCGACTTGTTTGTAGTTTTGAGTTGAGTATGCAAGGGTGTAGGTAAAGATAGAGTGGAGGGGGGGGGGGGTCGGTGACCCTCGAAAAAAATTTATTTGAATTTTTTTGAGGAACCGACGTGAAAATACATGGAACCACCCAAAAACATTCTTACGACTACATTCCTGCCTTTCTGTGACCAAATGTTGAATTTTGAATAGAAAATATTTTTAGAAATAAATTTCTCTACTTACTATGAATTATTCAGGTCCAAAAACAAGTGATTGTTCAGAATAGCACTAAAAATGGTAGCCACATGACTATCTAGTCGTAATTTTTTTGTCATGAATTTTTTTATTATCAACAACAGAAAAAGACTGAAACCTTCACACTCAATGAGACGACTGAAACTTTTATGAGGAAATTTCTCTCAAAACACAACATCGATTATTGCAGAATGACATTGAGCAACCCTTTAATGGACAGACTTCAGGAAGTGTTTGCAGATGAGTTATTATGTCCTTGACGTTTATTGGTTTTTAAACCCTTTTTTTGGTGCTTAATTTTTTTGTTTACTGATTTTTCACTTTTGGTTTTCTTATTTTTTTGTCAATTTCTTCTCAACCCTTTCTCCTTTCACTTTTATGGATCTTCCAGAGATGTCCTTAAAGAGAATTGAATGTTTATGGTTATGGAACTTTTTTGAGTCATTGGGAATGTTGAAAAAGTTTTTTTGTGAAAATTTATTTCTGTTATTGAAAATTTTACGGTTCATTGAATTTTTTGGATAGAATTTTATCATGTAGCAATAGAATTAGACCCTCATCGAGTATCATGTGTTGAAAAATTTTTTAAGAGACATTTTAAATTGTTTTTTTTGGAGATAAAATAGGAAAGAAAAAGAAATTTGATCGTGGTCATTGGATATTATTGGAAGAAATAATAAGAAATGGAAGATAAATTTTGAAGAATCTCTTTTTTGCGGCTTGATGAAATGAATAAAAATTTCTGGTTATTAAGAGATGGAAAGGCTATTTTAGAAGCTAGAAATGCTTTGTTTTCAAACAATTGAATTTATTTTAATTTGATTTTGAAGTTTATGATTTGGAATTGGAAAATTATATGAAGTTCTGCTATTGTGTTCTTGTCTTTTGAAGTTTTTGAAATAATATTGAAAAATGATGAATTTTAGAATAAAATTTAACTATTTTGGTATTATAGAAAATATTTAAAATCCGTTAAGATTTAAAAAAATTGAATCGAAATTTAAAAAATTTAGGTTGAATTTTAAGATCTGTTAAAATTTAAGAAGTTTGAACGGGAATTTTAAAAAAATTTAATTTGAATTTTTTAAAAATATTATTTAAATTTCAAGTATTTAAAATTAAACTAATATAAAAAATTTGATTTGAAAACTTTTTTTAATTTGAAAATCAATAAAATAAAATTAAAAAATTTAATTTTCTTCGCAAAATTATCATCAGAAATAATTTTTTTACTATTATGTTTTAATATTTAAAAAGCTAATCGAAACAAAAACCAGATTTTATTATTATTTTCATTTTAAAAATAAAATAGAAGAAGAGATAATTCAATTTTTTCATTTTGAATAAATAATAATTTCACACTTCCAATGTTTCATAAATACGAGAACCTATCACATAACTTTGTAACTTAATGTCCGTAATAATCAAATTTTCTTTACAAAGTATTTCAGTAAAAATTTATTGAATGTGAAATTTATTCCAATTTTTAAAAGAACTTTTTGTTTATTTTTGAATTTTTAATAAATTTCAATTCACTTCAACTGCATTAGGTTTAAAACTTAATTCAAAAACCAAACCCCGTTGCTTAAAACATTATCTTAAAAATGTCAATATTTTATAAAAAATTATATGAAAATTTAATTTTTTCGCAAACTTCTATCAGAATTCCTTTTAAAATGTCCAATAAAATGCAAGATTCTACCAGGAAAGCTCAATAACTTCAGTGATTTTATTTGACAAATACCCCAAGTAATAAAATCAACTACAAAATGTAATCTTTTGAAGTTATAAAGAAGAAAAAAATTAATTGCAAAATGACCCCGCGCCAATCAGTATCTCGTAAATTCTTAAAAAAATCATTCCATAATCATTTCAAATGGGACATCTTGAATGGATTTTTTAATGATTTCAAATGTGACAAATAAGATGATTCTTTTCATTTTATTCTATATTGAATTTTCTGCTGTTTGTTTCTCTTGCCGTGCACTTAAAAATGGAATTATGATAAAAATGCTTTGCCTGGATATCTTTTTGTGCCAATAAATGAACTCGTTCGAGAAATTCATTCGTTATCTTTGAAGCGTTGTGGTTTTTAGTTGAAAAAAAATGGTGAGTGTCAACTTTTTTTACGAGTCATGTAGATTGGGACTGTAGGCATCTCCAAAGAGTTTTTGCGTGTCAAAAATTAATTTTTTTCGAGTGAATTTGAGAATTAACAAGGAAACACAATTATTTCTGAAGGTTTTGAGAGTTTGTTATGTGTGCGCGGTTTTTTAAGGAATTAAAATATATGACAGGCAATTTTAGATAAGGTTGATGGAGGTAATTAACAGTAAAAATTGAATTTTTCACTTTAAGATTTGAGTTAAATTTTTTAATGAAATCTTTTGAAAACTGGCTTAAAACTTTCAATTTTTTTAAAGTTTTTCCTGAATTCAGAGTCGTACCCAGGAATTTTTTGAGGGGGGTATTTTAAATTTTTTTAATATAGACGGCAAAACGAGGGTTTTGCAATATTTTTTTCTCCAAACTCTAAAGCAAATTAAAGAAAATTTCCATCGAGGGTAGTGTTTTAACACCCAAATCTCCCAACTGGATACGCTCCTTATTAAATTCCGTAAACATTTATGAAAATTCAAAAAATATTTACCATATTTAATTTTTTTTATCTTTTCTTAAAAATTTGAATATTCTTTTTCTTGAATTTCATAAATTGTAATGAAAATTTAAAAAATATTTTCAAAAAATTCCTATAATTTTAATATAATTGTTCAGCATTTCAGTGATGTTGCTAAAAGTGCACAATGTTATATAGAATTTTTCTAAGAAATTCGGTTGAAATTCCAAATTGAAATCTTCTAAAAACATAAGAGTTTAAATTTAAAAATTTGAAGAATTAGAAAAATTTCAAAACTTTTTAAAAATTTTAATTCAAATTCAATTCCATGGAAGTATAAATTCTAATTCATTTTTTTAAAATTAAATAAAAATTTAGTTTTTATCAAAAGTTTCAAAATTTAAAGTAAATTTAGTTTGCTGCAAAAATTTCAAAATTTTGTTTTTATCAAAAATTTCAAAATTGCTTCAAAATTGAATCAGGATTTAAATTTCAGAAAAAATTTCAAAATTTTAAGTTATTTAGATTTCCAACCTTTAATTTTTCAAACATAAAATTGTTAAAGTCTTCTAATTTTTTCAAGTTTTTTTCCTCGTATTTCAGTCAGATCACGTCGGAAGAATTCAAAGCATGACAAAAGTGTCTAATTTGTCTCCAAAAAATCAAGCAAATTCTTATAATTTCTTGTCAATCTTCCCGCAAATAATTCTCCCCGAAAAAAATTCTAATCATGAAAATTTCATAATAAATTTCTTCCCCCAGTAAAAAAAAGTAAAAATCACCAAAGAAATAAGAATAATAAGATTCTTATAGTTCTTATCTTAGATAACATGCGTTAAAGTTTGTTTCCCTTCGTTTCTCCCTTATGACTTATTTTTTTTTGCATGAATGATAAGGAAACGCCCTTTTCCTTTTTTATACTTTGTTTGCTTTCTTTTCGCTTTAATAACAATAATAAGAAAGTATTTTTTTTCTGTTGTATGTTTAATATTTACCTCCATCCAATGCTGTATTTGAAGTCTGTTGTGTGTATATTCCGCATCCATCTGCGTCCCATGACTCGGTTCATGCCTAAAATAAAGATTTTTATTTTATTTAAAGAGGGAAAAAAGAAAAGAAGAAAAAACAAATAAAAAGAGTCAATTGAAAAATATTATGTGGAAATAAAATATGGAAATTTACCTTCGGAAATCGATATGACATTAATATTATTGTCATTATTGAGTACAGCAATAATAAATAAAATAAATCTAACTACAGCAATATGGAAAATGCCAAGCATTGATTTCATGACAAACCTTTATTTTTTATATTTTTTTTCTACATGCTTGCTGTTAAATGAGCAAAAACTGCTGCCTCTGCTCGCTGCGATGTCGATTATTTGTCGTCCCCATAAATGCCTCTCAACGACCATAAATGTCTGTCATGTAACTTTATTGAAATACTTTTTTTTGCGGATGAGGATGAGAAAAAAAGAAGAAACTAGAATTTTCGATGCATAATTAATTGATATTCGACAGTGGATGTCACAGAGTAATTTTATAGTTAAATATGTATATCTAAAAAAGACCTTATCTGGGAATAGATATGGATGAAAAAAAAAAAAGATTTTCTATATTGCTGAATAAATTAAGCACGACAGAGAGAAGAAAAAAAGAATTCTTGCGTAAAAAAAATACAAAACAAGCACGTCCATTTCGTGTTATATCTTGAGATAATGCCTTCTGTCGTACAACCAGTTTAGTGACATTCCACGCATGTCAATATTGAATATAATTTAGACCGTCGCACATTCACACTGCTCTCCCCTCTTCCTACACTGCGAGTCTGTGACGATGTAGGTAGTTTTTCCTATTCTTGAATCAAATTCTTTACCAGCAATAAGCTTTTAATATCCAAAATATTTTCACATTATGTAAGTAAAGTGCTGTAAAATAAACTGAAATACACGAAATTTCTCGTGTCTTTACATGAGCTATAAAACTTGTACCATTTTGTCGTTGTGTTGAGAATAAAATTTTACGCCTTTTTCATGATGGCTTCATTTTATTGATTTTCTATGCTATGTGAGATGCACGCACACATTCAAATGTTTTATGATGGCTGCCGTGTAAAGTGTGTAGAATTCAATCCAATAAGAGTAATTCCAATACAACTATAACTGTAGATTTTGTAGCTACGCTGTAGAAATACAAAATATCTCACATCTGTATTTGTGAAAGCTTCCGAAGCTTTGTGCTAAACTTTTTCAGTCTCTTCTTCTCTTTCTCTTCTTGTCCTTTTCATAATTTTGTTTTCTGTACTCACGCTTCTGTACGATGCACTTCTTTTCATTTAATATTTCGGGTGAGAAAAAATTTGAACAGTGAGAATGTTTTTCAGCTGGGTTCAAAGATAGAATTTTTTAAAATAACTTGTCGGATTATGCAATAGATACCGCTTGTTGAGAATGGTTTTGCTTATGATAAGGAGAGTTTTTGATATTTTTGAGGGGGGTTTATGTAAAGGGTTGTGTACTGATAGAGGCATATAGAGAAACTTGATGCTAGAAAATAATTTTGTGAGAGATTCGGATAGAATGCTAGAATTTTGTTACAAAAAAAAATCAATAAAATTCGGGAACAAGAATGTCTTAATTTTATATTGTCGAATGGAATTTCCGGGCAGATTATTGTTTTAACTGTTTTTAATGGATTTATTTTCAATTTAATTTCACTTATTTCTTATTGAAGGAATGTTTATTTTTTAATCATATTTTTTGGAATTTTTATTAAAAAATATACTGAAATTTAAAGGAAATTGATCAGTATTTAATATAATTAATTTTTAAAAGAATTTATAGTTCATAATTATAATTAGAGTTCAGTGAAATTTGACAGAATGAAAACATAAAAATGATGAATGTTTTCATAATATGAAATACTCTTTGATCTTTAAATATTGAGTACATCATAATCATTACTCATAGCTTTAAATTTTTTTGTTTATAGTTTATTATTCAAACACATCGTTAGTTTAATTTTAATACATCCAAGCGTTTTTATTAAATTTTTTAAATTTTTAAAGATTTTTTTTTCTTTGAATTTTTAAAATTCCTTTATATTTTTTAATTTATTTAAAATTCAATTAAATTTTTTAAGTCATTTAATTTTTTAAAAAATCGTCTAAAAATTTTTTTTAAAATTGTTTTAGTTTTTAAATTTCTTTTAAAATGACTTCTTCATAGTTTAAAAATTTAAATTATTTTGAAATTTCAAATTTATTAAAAGCTAGAAATTTTTTTTAAAAATTCGTGTCTCATAGTTTATTAAAAAAATTAAATTATTTTAAAATTTTAGCTTTTAAAAAACTGCTTTAAATTTTTTAAATTTCTTGAAAAATCGTCTAAATTGCTTAAACTTTTAAACTTTTTAAATAGATTATTTTTAAATAGTTTTAAATTTTTTATAAATTGTTTAAGGTTTTCTAGATTATGTTTCATTTTAAATCTTAATTAAATTTATTTAAATTTTAATTTTTTAACATTAATTTATTGGAGTCCTAATGGATGCACCAAGCCGCTGATACTTCTTCTCATTATTATTATTAACATCAATATCAATATCAAGCTCAATTTAGAATTTCCAAATTTTAAACATTTCCATACAAGTTACATCGGTATGTACCTAAAATAAGTTATCTTTCCTCAAATTTTCGTATCATGTTACCCCCTTGAAAAATTCCCACACCTCAGTAAATCAGCATGCAATGTTTACCTACCTTGAGTCATTCTTATGCACAAAAAAGAAGAGAATTGTGAATTAAAAAGAAGGCACAGAGAAGAGAGAGAGAAACAGACTCAAGCATGGCAAAAGGAGAAAGTAAAACTTTATTAATCAAAAAGTTCCATTGCAAGATGATGGGTAGATGAAACTTAATCAAGAAGTTATAAGGGATGAATTTGTAAGATAAAGTAGCAAACATTTATTAAGAAAGTTTCTCTATTGAATAAATATGACGAATTCATACAGTACATGTACTTTTTTTTTAAAAAAAATGAATGTCTCAAAAAAAACTTTGTTATTAAAAAAGTTAAGAGTTAGTTTGGCAACAACAACAACAAGAACAAAAAAAACTTATTCTCTGCGTTATGATGATGCATAATTTTTTGTTTTGTCAAGAACTTTCGTTATTCAAGCCGACTTGTACGTAGAATCTTAATGGCATATTTTGTTTGCTATTCCATTTTCTTCCACATCTCTTTTTTACGTCTATTTATCTCATGAAGGAAATTTAAAATTCAAAATACTTTCATCCTCATGGAATATGGAATGTGTGTGCTGACATAAACCAAAAAAAAAGAAAAACCTTCTCTTTTATCTTAGAATTATGCGTAGCATATCTTAATTTGGTAAAGGAAAAAAAATTCCATTTTTTTGTGTATATATCACTATCTAATCGAAGCAATTTCCATTTTTCAAGAACGTGTACTTTTCTCATGGGGGATGAAAGACATACTTTTTTCTGTGTGTCGTTCCTTAAAACATATTTTCGGTTTTTTGAAATCACTGCAGTTTAGCATTCAACTCATATTCATTTCTAATAATTTCGTTTTTCTCTTATCCTTTGAATTATTTATTCAATCCTGTTTATGGGAATGGGAAGGAAGACGAGAAAATGGAAGTTGAGGCTTAAATTAGAGAATTTTTGTTTGTTATGTTTATTCGGCATGGTCACCTTAATTAGCTGATTCATGAGTTTTTGTATATCTAATGGATGTTATTGTGATTTGGACATAATGGAATAATTTTTGTTGATGGGGTACTAGGAAGTGAGATTCTTTAGGTTTGATGGAATTTATCTTGCTTTATAACAACTTTTTTTTATTTTTTGGATTTTTCTTTGAATTTTGAGGATCTTTGGAACAAAATGTTGATTGGTGACACAATTTTATGTTAGAATATTTTTCTCATAAATTCCCTCCCCTCTGCAACGAATTGTTCCCTGTTGTGTCCAGAAAAATTCCATTCGTGATCATTTTTTAAATAAATTTTGATAACAGAATGACCATTACTAGCTGCAGAGGCGTAGCCAGGATTTTTAAAGGGGGGTTCCCAATTTTTTCATTTTTGAAAAAATCATTGTAATATAACCTTTGTTTTTATACTTTTTTATAACATTAAGATTGATTTTGCGAGTAGTTTTCAACGCTTTGTTATAAAAATTTAATTTTTTGATTTTAAAAAATTAAAAATTTGTATTAAATTTATAACTGGAGGGTGGTCCCCGTGCACTTAAAGGCCACCCCTTGGTTACGTCTCTGACTAGCTTTGTATGTTCTAATAAAATTTTTAATTTTTACAAAAAAATAAACAGAAGCATTTTAAAAGCAATCTAAATTTTTAAATTCCACAAAACACGATTTTCCATCTAAAATCTTTAAAATCCCATCAAACTTTCTCATCATCAAAATAAAGAAAAAAACATTCTCATGACTCACATCTCATCAAATAAAACTGACCGCACCACAACAATAATAAATTTCACAACAGCAATAAATTCGCAAATCTAGTTTAAGTGGTCATTCAGCATTTAATCCATTAATCCAAATCGCTTTCATCTTCAATATCTTTTTTTAAAAATAAAAACTACAAATTTAAATGATTGTAAAAATCGCAATAAACCACAATCTACAGATTTATCGTTCCATTCGGAGAAACACTTTAAAAAATAGTTTAAAAACTTTTTCTGGTTCTTGATATGCAAAACTAAAGCCATAAAAATTAAATTCACGAGTTTGTTATTTTCGAATGACATTTGTGCAAGATTTATGGGAAGTGAACGTATGGAAAAATGCATACAGGTTTTTAATTCGCTCTTAATTTGAATTGCAAATGGCTTAAAATTGAAAAATACCAAAGTTGAACATTTTTTTGTAGAGAAAGATAAAATTGTTTTTATGGCAAAAAATACAGATTTCAGAATGACATGTTGCAAGTTGTGGGCTTGAATATTGAGCGGAAATGTTGAGTTTTTAAATTTAAACATCCTGGAGTTTAAACACAACTGAATTTAAACATGAAGACATTTATTTTTTAAAGTAGAGTTCTAAAATAATTGAGGTTGTTTTATAGAAAATTGAAGAAAATATGAATTTTTCTATGGATTTTTACCTAAATCTGCTGGGATTGAGGGTTGTTCACTTATTAAGTTATGCAAAAAATGAAATTTTAGAGCCCCTTCCCCTTTGGGGCTGTTTATGAAAATGACACGCGCAAAAACAAGATTTTCAGACCCCTTCCCTGTCCCCTCAAACCCCTTCCTTTGTCACAAGATTTCAGACCCCCTCCAACCTAAATGTTGGACGTCATTTATGAACACATTGTTATAAAATCTTGTTTGACCTGTTACAAAAATCTAAAATGCCCTAAACGACCCCTATGTCAAGTACCCAACTAGGGAGGAGGTTCCAGGGTTTTGGAAAATAAAAACAAATTTTAAACCCCTTCAACAATTTTTTGACTAAATTTCTAATCAATAGCAAGGGGTTTTGTCAGTCAAAGCTGAATTTTAGTGCTCAGTACCCTCAAAAATATTTTTTAATGTTCAGTTCCTTAATTTTGCATCATTTTCCATGTCATCTAATTCCACTGTCCTGATTACACCCCTCTTTCTATACTTCTGGGTCACAAACAAACCAACATTCCAAACTATATAACCCCCTAGTACCCTCAATTACATTCTCTATTCTCTCAAGCACAGAAAAATTATTTTAGATCAATTCTGATAAAATATAATTTACAGTAATTTTACATGCCCTTTTCAATTCCATTCTAAGTGTTCCACTTATAAATATTCAACTCAATCTACCCGTCATGATTCTAATGTAATAAATTCACATTCACAGATTACAGTTCAGCTCTCTGAAAATTGATTAAAGTAATTTTTTACACGGCAAATTGTATATTTATTCTGAGAGCATTATCCATAGATTAACATTGTAGATAAATGAATATATCCATTAATCAAATACAAAATTAGTCAAAAACAAATGCCGACAGAGAAAATTGAATAACACATAAAATTACAATCTTAATAGTCTTAAAAGCATCCATTGACTGAATGGGATGAGACGAAGAAGAGGAATTACCACAAAATCGTAAATTATCAGAAAACAACCTACAATTGAAGCTCAATCAATTTCCTTACGGATTTTATGGACTTAATAATTTTTTTAATATCAATTTTATATTTATAGAAAGTAACTAAAAATGTCTCTAAATTGCTCACTTCCTCGACTACATAGACATATTTAGACATGTGCTTGTCATCATTACAATAATACTAATGGCAATCATCGTCATTGGATCGTAGGCGTTATGCACATATATTCAACGGCTGCCTTTAATTTTGCTCAATTAACCTAGACATTTTTCAGATACAGAAATAAAATAGACATTTGTTGATGGATATAAATAGAAAAAATAAGTGAGTGAGAAGCAAAGCATTTAAGTTATCTTCCCTATAGTTCTTGACTCTTTTTTTAGACAGAAAGAAATAATTTCTAATGAGTTGTTGAGAGGTCAAAATGAATGGTTCAAAGAGTTTGGATAGGCAGTCGTGGATGAGATGTTGAGATTTTTTTTTTCGGGATGAATTATGGATTTTTTTAAGGAAATTTTTTGTAGAGTGAGGTCTTGTTGAGTTGTTTAGGTATTTTTTTTAAAAATATGGAATTTTGAAGGGGGTTAAAAATTGAGAACTTAGTTTTTTGAGTTGGATTTGAAATCTAGATTTAATTGACTATGCCTGAATTTTAGTTTAAACCAGAATACAATAGACCTTAGTGGCCAAAAATATTTTTACTATAAGAAATGAGATACAGGGCTATACTCATGTGTGTGTTTAAGGATATCCCCAAGAAGCCGACCCTGACATCAAATTTAAAAATTATTCTGAAAATTTAACTTCAAATTGATTTTGTAATCATTTTTGTTCCTTATTTTATTAGCAAAAATTTCATCCAAACTAAAAATTCATCAATACTGAACAAGTTTCCTCTCAGAACCTCAAAAAACACAACCAAAATCCGTCAATACCTTGAACAACGCTTCTCTCAAAAAACTCACAATCACCACAAAACGCTAGCTCATCACCAATTAGCATAAATACCTCAAATGAATAACTTTTCATATCACAACAAAAAACTAAAATAAATTCACACACTAGCAGCTCAAAAAAGTCAAATCGTCGTATGTATGTAAGGTCAAAAACAGCATATAACAAAAATTATCATTATTTTTGTAGTGGTAATAATCATTGAGAGATGTCAGTAACTTTACAGACATAGTAAATCAGAGATATTTCAGAATAAATAATGAATAAGAAAAAGTGAAGCAAAAAAAAAGTTTATAATAAATTCGTTTGGTAGATAAATGGGGATATGAACTTACAAATATTTGCGTAGTAAAGTTTGTGTCTTTATGAATTTTATTTATTTACTTTTTCCAACTCAACACGCATAAATATGTCATTTATTATTGTTGAGTAATACAATTATTGTGATTATTTATTGTAATTGTTCTGACAAGTTCATGTTGTGCGTTGAGTTGTTCTAGTTTCTATTACATGCTTCGGAATGTCTGCTTAGTTGGAGGAGGTTGTCGAGGAATTTTGTCAGAATTTATTTTTTATTTATATTTTTGGGGGATGTCTGATCAAAATGGTGTGAAATTAGGAATTTTTGAGTGTGTATTGATTTTTTAAGGATTTTTTTAAAAATTAAATAGAGTTTTGCGAATAAATTTGATGATTTTTGAATTATAAATGATTTTTAAGGAACCTTAAGCATTTTTATTTTCGAAAAATTATTTGTTTGAAGAAACATTAAGTTTTGACTTTATAAAATCCAAAGATCATTATGAATTTAAAAAATATTGCATATGACTTCAAAAGTGAAATTTTCTTAATGATGATCCCAAAAAATCAAACAAAAAATTTAAAAATGAATTAAAAATTGGAAAAATTGAGTAAAAAGTAAAAAAATGCGCTAATTAGCAAAAATATTTTAAAAATAAAACAAAAAATTAACAAGTTAAATAAAAAAATAAAAAAAAACAAATAAAATTTAAAAAATTCAATTATAAAATCAATTATATATGAATAACAACACAAAAATTTTTAAAATCAAACAAAAAAATTTAAAAATTGGAAAAATTGAGCAAAAAATAAAATTCAAGTAAAAATATTTTAAAAATAAAACAAAAAATTAATAAATTAAACAAAAAATTTAAAAATCAAATAAAATTTTAAAATCAATTATAAAATTTGAATAATAAAACAAAAAATCATACAATTAATTTAAAAGTTAAGTAAAAAATTCAAATTAAATTTTAAAAATTAAACAGAAAAATTTAATAATTTAACAAATATTTTTAAAAATCAAAATTCAATCAAATATTTCCACCAAAATATCTTAAATTCTCCCCAAGGGATAATAAGACATTCAAATCAAGAAGAAAAGTCAGTTTGCGTGAAATATATTAATAACATTTCAGAATTAATTTCATAACAACAAAAACCTTATGTCTCAAGCATTTTTCATGTCGTAAAAAGTAAAAGGCAGAGTAATTCTCTGCAACACCGTCGGGGAAGCTAGTTTCTTCTTTCATTTTACTTCTTTGTATGCCTCGCATGTGTGTCGAGTAAAAAAATATATTAAGAGACAATTTTCACTCTTCCGTGAAGCATATTTCATAATTTCTGCCAGAGATAACTTTTATGCCGTGGAAATTGAAATTACTTCTCTCATTTACCTCAACTTAATTTCAAATGAACACGTTTTTCCAATTAGCATTGGTGGCAATAATATTATTTTTCTCATTCTTAAATAGAATAAAATTCATTTCACTGTAAAACCGAAATTAAATAAAAAGAAACTTTTTCATAAAAAGGGGAGAACAAAAGGAATTATAAGTAATACCTTGTAATCCACAAAATGAAAATGAAAAATGCGTGGTGAGGTGTATAATGTATGAAATATGGCTGAAATAGAAAGAAGCACAAATAAAACACTGGAAATAATTTTTTTCTTCACTTTTGCGGTTAAATTTATTAAAGATTTCTGAAGAGATTCATAAATTAATTTAAATTTGTACTGGTGTTAATTTAATTTGAAAATTATATGACCGTTAAATTTTATTATGGAATGGAAATATTTTTTTTCAATTATGATTTTTTTGAGTTGATGGAATTTTAAGTTGGATAAGTGAGGTGTTTTTGAAGTTGGTGGTTAGGAATTTATTTGAATTCGTGAAGAATTTATTTTATCTCAAATTAGATAGCGAATTTTGTATTAATAATGGAAGAGGAGGGACGTCATAAATTAAATTGTCATAGAAATTTTGTAATTTTTTTAAATTACAATTTTATGCTAGCATTACGTAACATCCAAATGACCCCCATATGTGAAAGAATTTCAATTAAACCCACATAGTAGAGTGGAGTTGAACTTGGTTTTTTCATTGTACACAGTGCGTCGGTGTAACAAGCCGATGTCCTTAAAATCAAAGCTTTTTGAAAAAAACACTCTAATATAACCTTTGTATTAAATTTTTATACTGATTTAGACATGAAGATTGACTTTTTTTTAACATTTTTAGTAATTTTATTCCGATTTAAAGATTTAAAAAAATTATATTGAGTTCTGTTCTCGAAGGGGATGCCTGGGTACCTAAGGACCACATCATGGGTACACCCTTGTCATATTGGATATACATGGTCAACATATTTTTGTGAAATAGTTCAAACCTCTCTAACAACACCTTTGCAGTGTAGAATTGTGAATTCTTAATATTCAGAATTCACATTTTAAATTTCTATATTTTAAAGCTACAAATTTCAAAATTAATTTCAAAATTCATTCAAAATTTCTAGCATACCCAACCTTCCAATAAATCACAAAAATCCAAAACATTCCATCAATTTCTACAAAAAAAATTCTATAAAAATTCCTTCAACACTTTCCAAACACTTCCCATTAAAATCACCATTTTCTCTTCATTCGACAATTCAAATTCCCCATTCAAAAAATAAATCTCTATCTAAATGTAATTTAATATCACACAATTTCACCAAAAAAATATTGATGAGTTCACAGTCACGTTTATCGAGACATAAAAACCTAAAATTTATTTGACAAGTATTACCCTGAATTTTTTTTGTATTCATTCGATAAATCTAATTTGCAATCATTGTAAAATCCACAAAGTCAATGATCGAATATCGCTAAAAAGTAATTGGAAACTTGAAGTTTTTTGTCGAGAATCATTCGTCTAAGTGATTTGCTGAATGTGACTTGTAGAAACCTCAAAAAAGTGAGAAGAAGACACAAAAATCACTTCAACTTGAAATATTTTTTTTATCTCATTGTAATTTTTTATCTCACATCCCTTTCATTACGTTAGCTGCAATTTCTTCTGCTGCTAACTACCGAATTATGTTACCAACTGTCTTGAACAACGCCAATCATCTTTCTCCTTCTCTTTAATGATATCTTTGTCTATTCGTTGGTTATATTCAGATAACCGCAAAAATTTGTTGAGAAATAGCAGATTGCGTCAGACAGATAGATGTTGATTAAATTTTTTTCTCTTTTTTTCTTCATCATCATGGCATCTCATGATACCTTCCGAAAACATAGTTTCGTTGCCATTTCTTCTTGCTATTCACCTCCTGCTCCTTTTGTTTAAAAAGCTATATTTGTTTTTGAGCTGTAGGATTCAGGGGTGTAAGCAGGATCAAGGGTGCGTTACTGATCAATAATTCTATACCCTTGATCCAGATCCTCAATGATAAAATATTTTATAACCTCAAAATAATTTTTTTCCCAGCTACACCCCTGCCAGCATCTCATAATATTGTTACTTACCTTCCTACCATCCTATATTTGCCAGGGAAATTGTATATTAAGGAGATATATTCTCACCCTCGCAGCTCTCTGTATGCCCTGATAAAAATTGTGTATTTACTCTGACGAGAATATATACAATATGGCTAAATGTTGCCATCATTCTCGCCCTTCTTTCAATGTTCATAGACATAATTTGCCTTGTATTTCCCATAAGAATTCATATTTTCCGGCAAATTCTTTTTCTTCTGATGCTTGAACACCATCAGTAGCAACAGCAAAAAAAGACGAGAAAAATGGCAATTTACCTTTTTTTGCTGCTTGTAATTTTGGCGATTTTGTTGAGCTCCTTATGTATATATGTACAGAACGGAGCTCATTTTGATTGTGTTGAGGGTTGCTTTTTTTGCCTGTTTAAACTTTTTTCTCTCTCTTAAATTTTTCATGAAATTGCAAATGTTTGTTGTTTCGGGAAACTACAAGGGAAATTGAGTTTTTTTTTCTGCTCGAGTCGAGGGTTGAAAATTCATTTTAGCTTCCTTCTTTCTGTTTCTTTTTTTGTGTGGATGGAGATTCATGAATTATTTTTTCCAATATTTGCAGGTAGCAGCTTCTCATATTACATTCAGATATGATGAGATACAATAAATACAACAATACACATTCCATACACACATGCCATGGATATCCTTTTCTGTTCCATTAATGAGTTTTTCTCCTTTCTCTCTCGCGATTATTGTATTGAAAAAAGTATATATGTGTGGTAGCTGGAGCCGAAACATTAATGCAGAAATGGGAAATCTATAGAATAAATGTATGAATGGTAATAAAAAGCAGTTTCAATATCAATTTGATATTTTTTTGTGTGCTATTTTTTCTATGCTACATTGGATGGATATGGATGAATTCAAAAAAAGTACAAGAAGGAAAAATATAAAAATAATAATAGAATGAAAAGTGGAGAGAAGATGAGACGAAATTGGAGTGAAAAAGGGTGTGACACTTGAGGGTATGGGGGGTATTGATGGGGGTTATCATGAATTAGAGATTCAGAAAAGCAAAATTCTATTATTTTGAATCATATACGGTGATATTGCTGCTTCTAGCCTTCATTTGATGACTCTAGATAGTAATGTCTCAAATTATGGGTTCCTTAATGATATCCTTAATGTAGCAGGATTCACTCCGGCTTGGGGACACTATTTTTCGAATTTTTATTCACTGTCCCATTTGGGTATAGATCTAGGTTTGATTGAGAGTTCTGACGAACCCACGGACTTTAAACTAGCAAATTTAATTCAAGAAAATTACAGTAAACCTTAATAGAGTCATGAATAAATATTTAAAAAAATTCCAGAGTCACAAAAACCCCCAAACATGCCTCAACCAACTCCAACAAATGCACTTAAGTCTAAAAATAAAAACATTTCCATCCAATATCTGCAACCAATTGCAATGATTTGCAAACATTTGTGGGATTTACTTTCATCCACATTTCAGTACAGCACAGCTGTTTGAGGTCTGCCCATTATTGCTAAAAAAAATTTCTCTTTTTTTCACTCACATGTGCTAACATATTATGACCCCTTGCCATCCATAATACACAAAGTTCCATCTATAATAATAGACGTTTATATGTCTCTTTCTCTCTGTATATTCTTTTGAAAAGAAATTCCATACAAACATATTGTCAAATAAAATATTATAAGAGATGGTTATTACATTGCAACACTATAACCATCCCATCTCATTCATTCTCATCTCTTGTATATGTATGAATGAAATAAGTTCACATTTTTACTAATAATAATAGAATGGTATAGATATATAAATGTTTGGATATCTTATTAATACGTGTGGGTTTGTTTCTCATGATGTGAAAAGCCTCCCAAAAAAAATAAAAATAAGGAAAATTTTCATTCTAATGTAATGTAAAAATGATGACACGACAAATGGCGAGAAACTCTTATTTTTATGAAATTTTTCTTCTTCTCCTCACTTGAAATTCAATTTTAGTTTGTAGCTTGATTATTTTTTTTGGGAGCTATTTAATCGAGTGCAAAGGTTTAGTTGATTAGAAAGAAAATTGTTTTGAGTGAATGAGAGAAAATTGGACATTTATATTGATTAAGAAGGAATTGGGGTTGTCTTGGTGGGGATGATGGGTGGAATTGTTATTGAATTCAGTAACATGGTGAGTGTTTGAGGCTGTTTGGACAAAATTATTAATTGTACAATCGTTTTGGTACCTAAAGTAATGTTTTATGGATTTTTGGACTTAAGGATGGTATATAGCCATTAGCAAGACCACATTCCGTGCAATCGAGGTAACCAATTCCCTTTGCTACTCTACTGATGAGGTTTGGTAAAAAAAATCCCAAAATTACCAGAAACTTGAAAATTCACTCAAAATCTCCATAAAGACATCCAATTACTCTCAAATACCAACTGATCCATGTCCAAATCTATAAAATTTTCAAGATTCTCAAACTTTTCCATTGGACCTTCCACATTACATCTTACAAACTTGCCGCTTCAGTGAAAATTTACAAGTTTTAGCAATTCTCAGTATATGACCCGGAATTCAATGATTGCTTCCACCATGTCTGAATTTCATTTGTTTTTTGTTTCGTTCTTCCCTTCCATATATTTCACATTCCATCCTTCTCATTGTAATAAAATCGATTTTTTCAACTTCCATGTTCTGATCTAATTACGTTGAACCTCAATTGTTATGTAATAAAAATTTATCGACATGTGTTCAATATTTTACTCATCGAATGCTTTATTCTGTTTATTATCAAATATTTTTACTTCCATGGCTCCTTGTCGTGGTTTCTTTTTACTTCATGAATATTGTCTTTCAACAAAGTCTTTTTTTGGATAGCTCATAAATTGTACTCAATTTATGTATCCATTCGATTCTGATTAAATCAATTCGATTTTTTTCTTCCTATTTTGAATATTTAAAACTATGGATTTATAATTAAGCTATTCCGAATATATAACACTAAATTATCCATTATTAATTTTTGAAAAATATTTTTGGCAATGTGATGAAAACTATAAATATAAGCACGTAATTAAACTGTAAAATTTATAATTTCAAAAATTGTCATTCAATGGATTTTTTTATTGCTTTTTGTCAAAAAAGTTTAAGGTTTTAAAATTTCTATTGTAGTATTTATATCCGTCAGTCATTTTGAGATTGTTGACCTTTTTTCAATATTTATTTTTTGTCTATGGAATGACTCAATTGTTAGATTGGATATTGAATTTAGGAGGTAAATTAGTTGGTATGTTGTAAGGGATAGATACTTAAAAAATTAAAGAAAAAACTGATTTTTTGGATATAAATAAAACATTAAAAATCTTAAAAAATTCAAAACTTAAAATTGAATATTAATAAATTAGGAGTTTATACATTTTAAAATTGGAAAATTGAATATTAAAAAACTGATTTTTTTAAATAAATAAAAAATTGAAAATCTAAAAAACTCAATGTTCATTCATTTGAAAATTGAATATTTAAAAATTGGAATTTTATTTTTAAATATTACTGTTTTAAAGAAACTTTTAAATTTATTTTAATTTAGTTTTTAATATATATTATTTTAATATAAAGTTGCCATTCCTTGAGTATCACAGCTTGAACATCCAGACATGTTTTTAAAAAATTCAAAATTAATTACAGACATTTTAACATCAAAATATGAGTCAATCACACAAATTTCATTATTATTTCAAATGATGATGATGATCATATCAATGAGAATCAGATCAGATCAGACAAAAAGATATAAAAAAAGTAAAAAGATTAAAATGTCAAAAGACATCACCTTTTCGAGATCACAAAACTCAAGAGACTTGGTGGTCTGCCATGAATTTATTCATATTTTTTAATAATTTTATTTTTAAAAAATTAGTCTTTAAAACTTCATAATTGGCGATGTTCTTTGAATGGAAGTGGATCCCTTGGGTGAAATATATTTTTTAAATCTGACAAGCAAAATTAGGGAAATAAAAATGAAGAAATATTAAATTTTTGAGGGGTACGATTGACGTGGGCAGCTTGCCAATCTATATTTGGAAGTTTTCTAGTCAAAATTAAATTAAGAGGTTCTCAATAGGCAAGAAAATTAATAAATATCAAATTATTTTGCGACGAAAACATTTCTATTTATTAAAATTGCGTGTTATTGGGACAATAGTCAAATTATAGGCAATTTTAATAAGTTTTCAATTTTAGTTTTGAAAATCTTTTATTATAAAAATTATTAAAATTTTTAAAGCAGGATAAACTCGATTTTTTAATAGAAAAAGTGAGCATCCTCAATTGCATATTTTAAATTACTGCAATTTACTATAAAATGTTGCAACAAGCTCCATTAATTTTAAAAGCAACACGTGCTCTTTAAGCATTTTTCCTTCAGCAACAAATTAACGACATTAATTACCTCATATTTTAATAATACTTATTCGAATGCAAAAAGTGCCCACGGTTAAGATTTTCTTAAGATATTACTTAATTTTTTTTTGTGTTGCGATTATTATTATTTATTAAAAATACTGTAAACAAAGCATTTTATTTGAAAATATATGCGATTATAATTTTCAAATAAATTCTATATTTTTATATAATTTTTTTTTGGAGATTTTAATTTTTTTTCATCTCACCGTTCAAAGACTTTCTTGAAAGTTTTTAATTTTTAATGATTATAAGAGGCTTAATAAACGTTTATAATCCAATTTTAAGGGATATAAAAATTTAAATTTATCACAACTTTTTTAAAGGAATCATTATGTTTGATAAAATATGGATATAGGAGCCTTAAACTATGCATTTGATTATGCCATTGGAGCAAGGGGTGGGCATTCTAATGGATGTTAGGAAGTGGGGTAGATGAAGTGTGCCGCTTGAGCTAGCAACCGTGGGTTCGAGTCCAGAGAAGTCTAGTTTGATTTGGGATTGCTTTTTTACTGCTCTAGCCTTTCAGCTAGGTTTTTGTGTCCACTATGCACGACAGACTCATAGTCAGGGTACCTATAAGATAGTAGACCACCCCTCATCTCTGATAACACCGCTTGTTAGAATATAAAGTGATTTGGCCTGAATATATTGGATAATATGGGTACCTGGGTCATTTTATGTATAATTACAATATCATGGAATAAATATCGAAACTACACATTGTCCATGCCTTGGATTGTATGGATTTTAATCGTCCAACTCATTCCTTATTGTTTATGGAACAAGATAATGTGCAAGACATGTTGAAAGATTTTTGAAGCTTCAATCCGCTTCAATTTATCGACTGTTGAAGATAATTATGGATTATTGAGGAAATTTCTGTCAAATCTATCAAGGCATTAATTTTAATGGAAATTTTTGGGCGAGGCTGTAATTTAAGAGTTATTGACATGAGAGATTCTATTCTTCCTGCTTTTATCTACTAATGGCTGCTGATTAGAATCCACGTCCATTTTAAATTGATTCGACAGGTTTCCAACCTGCCATTCAGGATGTTAATCAAACTGATTTGCATTGAAGCAATAGCCATGCTTTTAATCTGTCGCTTTTTTCCCATAAAATGCGTCATTTAGTCAAGGTGTCAGACGAATCTAGCCGAGAAAGAATTTACGAACTGACACCTCCAATAAATTTAATCTCAACCGTCCCATTTCTCATTTTTCATGTCTTTTGAAGTTAAAATTATATCTGACAGATGACTACTGGATATGCATCAAAAAGTTCCTCTCAAGCATACAGAAACTTGTCATAATTTACCACATTTTTCTAGTTTTTCTAGTTCCAAAATGGCAATAATCTCATTTCTTTTCTTTTGTTAACCTTTCTGAACCATTTGTTCTATTAGCATTTGTCTCTATGTCCCATGAATCTCAGCTATACCTTTGTGCTACACCGAAATGAGAGAGAAAGAAAGTAGAATGAAATTAATTTTATCAGACCATCGACATGGCCATAATAAATTAAATTAGAAGATTTCAAAAACCAGTAGATTCAAAATTAGTTTTTTTTCTTACCTTTCTCTCATCTCACTCTGTCCTCCTACAAAAATGAAATCCAATTAAATAAATTGGAAAGAGATACGCACGAATGAGCAAAGTCATAGCTAAGAACTATTCTCGTTTCCACCCTTGTGATTCTATATGTGTGTATTTTTGGATGAGAAATTTTTAGCTGAATTTTTTTATTGTGGAATTATTTGGAGGGATTTTGCTGTCGTTTTGGGTGCATTGGGATGCTTTTTTATTGGTATTTGAGGTGATGCAGCGAATTTGAGTCTGAGATTTTTGATCAAATGAAGGTGATTGTGTAAATGTGAAGGATAGTTTCATGTGGTCCAATAGTTAGGCAATGGACCGAATGAATGAAGTCCTACCTTGATTGGAATCTGAAGTTCAATTCTTACTAAAATAATTGATAATTTAGGTGAATGAGATTAATAAATTACTTTACTAACCCCAGTAACCAAAACCGTTAAAAATATAGTTAAAACTGAATTTTGCGATTAAGTTTTGGTTACTAGGTTAGGTTTCTCGATATACTGACCTTACACTAAGGTGTATAACCCAGGGGTAGGTGTAAGGGTTGGAATTGAATTTGCATGAACTCTGTAGTGTAGCAGGGGAGGAGGTCGACCGGGGCCATTTATTACAAAAAATATTATCGTTTGAATTGAGGGATACCCAATTGGAGCTAAACGTGTTTATCATCATATAATTTTATTTAATCGTACTCACATTTCAGGGACAAAATCCATACCTCTACGAAAATCTTCTTCAATTTGCTAGGGTTTTTTTGAGAAAAATCCTAAGACACCTTCTTTCGAAAAATTTCAGTCCACGTCCTTATGTACAGTTATGATTTGTTTAGTGATCTGCTTGGTTGTTTAAGAAAACAGTCCTTAATTTTGGAATTTTATCTTCAGTCCTCTAAAATCTTTCATCCTAATCATTCTTCTAGCCATGCGTCTTATCGACTCACTCACAACTAACTTCTATCCAAAATAATTTTTTTTTCTGTTTTATTAAAAAAACTTTCCTTTTCTAAAACCCAAGAAAAAAACTGAAATAAAATGACTTTCTTGTTGATTGAAGATTGTTGAACAAAAAAGAACAATTTTTTGCTCTTTGTCGAATCCACAAGAGACACATATTTGTTTAAAAAAGAGAAAAGGATACAAAAAAAATAAATGAAATTCGAGAAAAAAAAACTTTCACCATGTTCAATTGAGAAGTCCTCCGTTTTCTTAATGCCTCATTGCGAATATTTTACCATGAAAAAATAAATTTTTTAACCCTTTTTCGTTTTTCTAAAAATAAAGAGTTAAAATAATGGTGAAATGAACCCGGAAGAATTTCTTCTCTTTTTGTGAATGCCTCATTCGTGTTGTGAAAGGATTGAAATACCTTTCTTTGCCATCCCTGCGTGCGTCGTGCTATGTTTACTTTCACTTTGACATTTAAGCGAGCATTTGTTGTATTCTTTATTTTTATGGCTTTACGAGTGCAATAAAACAGAAGGAGGAAGACAAAGAAGGATAAAAACAAGGAAATTTGAAGAAGAAATCACCTGAAGAATTTTTAGACAGAAATGGATAATTAAGCCTCTTGAAACCTGACTGACATTCATGAAATTTACGCAAAAATAGATGGAGGCAAATTTATATATATTTTTCAATGCGATGCCAGCTACGCAACATTCCACATTATTGAAAAGAGATTTAGATATTAGCATATTTAAGAAATTTACATTTTTCTCCTTTGTTGCACGAAGATGCTGAATGACTACAGATTGCCTTCATTGCCAACAGCAGGTCTCGTTCCTTCCATCCTTTTAAGAACATTTTTTCAATGGGAAATATCGCTAATGTCTGTACTTTATCTGTATGTCTGCCTGTACTTATGATTATGTAGAAATCCATTTTTTGACCGTTATTTTTCAAATATTTTTTATTCAAAAAATTTTTGACCGTTATTTTTCAAATATTTCTTGGCCGTTAATTTCACATATTACTAAACATTACTTTTTCCGTCAATTCTGTCCTGCAAAAAAGCGCCTCCACCAATCGCAAATGACCACGTCTAAACCAGTTTGATAATGGATATAGCAACAACAATTGAAGCAACTGGGACCCTCATTCCTTCTTGATATTTCCAATTTTCTCTGTATTATGACTTTTTTGCATAATTCTTCTATTGCCATTGCTACAACTGATGACTTTCCTGCTACTGATGCTGCTGCTGTTGTTATAATAAATGTACAATATATACGGTAAAGCTTATGCCAACATCAGTTGGTACAAAATTGCCATATTGCAGACCTAAATTGCTGCTTGTTGTATGAACAAAAAAATATGTTGATAGACGTAATATTGCTGTAGCTTATTTTATTAAAATTAGTATTCTAATCATGTCTCTTTTTTAAGTTTTTTCTTTCTTTCCCTTTTTGCTGCTGCTCTGTATTCTGTCATATTTTTACGTGAACGAAAAAAAAATTGCCATGATGATGACGAACAGCAGCAGCAGCAGTAGAATATTACAATGTTCTATGTCATCAGTGAATGGAGGAAGGATGAGAATAAAAAAAATGTTGAAACAAATGGAGAATGAAAATGAAATTTGTTAGCTTGAAATTTCTAGAGATAAACGGAGGTGAAATTGGCTGTAGAATGTGATGGTTTTGGGGTTGATTGAGGTAGATGTGAAGTGAGTTTGACTAGATATTTATATTAGGATTTATCAAAGAGTCCGAGGTTAGGTGAATTAGACCAATTAAAGACATTTGAACCCGTTTGACATTAATGCATCCTTAAATTATACTCTGGAGTGTATCCATGGGGGTTTTGGTAGTTGAACCCCCTCGATATAATTTTATTCATAATTTTCTAAGTTCTTTTTTGAGAAAAAAAATATTTAACACCCCAAAATTATCACTAAAGCCATCCAAATATACGAAAAATAATTAAAACTATCTCAAAAAATTATTTCGACTACTCTTTTGATTCAGATTTGAGGACCAAAATGAGAATTTTTGATCAAAATCGTCTTTAGGGTAGCATGGTAATGCAAGCATCCTGATGATATTGTAATTTGGACACAAATACTTAATTTGGGTAATTTTACCTAAAATCTCTGTTAAGCTTCTAAAAATGACTTAGTTTTGACCCTCCAAAATTGACTGCATCCCTACTAATTTGGATCAAACTTAATTTTTCTTAAATTTGGGGTTCGTTCATAAATAACGTCCAATTTTAGAGGGGAGGAGGTCTGTTTCTGTTTGACACAGCAAATAAACATTTTTGTATGAGAATATAGAAGGGAAGGGGGTCTAAAAATTTCACCTTTTGCGTGACGTCATTTATGAATGACCCCTTTCAAAAATCCCAGAACTTTTTAAAATGCGTCTTATCCATTACTAAGTTCCATAATTCCTAAACCAGCCTTCCATCTCAACATCAAATAACCGAAATTGAATTAGTAATTTGTAGAAATAAACTCTAATTGCTCAGTGATAAATTTGTTATTAATTTTCCTCTCTGTTTCGTTTACTTTCCTACCTCATGGTAATTAGTTTATTACATCAACAAAAATTTACTGTTTTTCTTACCTTGAAATACACAACTTTAGGTAATCAAGATAAACGTAGAGAAAAATATTCATTTCGTGAACGCGATTTGTCGCAAGATTGAAGACAACCGAAGATTTATGGACGGAAAACTTTTAGTTCAGAGTCACGTACAGTTTTGGTTGAATCAACATTTTTTTGCTGCGTGTTTTTATAACAGCTATCTTGAGGATTTTTAAATTTATTCAAATTTATTTTAACGTAAAGGCCACAAGAGCTTGCTTTTTCTGACGTAAAAAAATTAAATTTAGGTAGAAAAAAAATATTTTAAGAATTTTTCAGCAAAGATATTTTATTGGCTTGACTATAAAAAGCATGACGTTTCATTAACATTTCTGCAAGAGCGGAACTTTTAATTTAGTCGGTTGTGAGCTTTGTACAGTTAGTTACTGGAGGGCAAGATCAAGTATTAGCATATCTAGTTTTCAATATCAGATTGGATTTTTCCCATGAGAAAATGAATGCGCAAAAGTTTGACGTAAATTAGTTTTTGGCTGGTGACTTTTTTGAAGCTGGATTGACTTTTTTAAGGCAGAGAATTAAAAGTTTTATTCTAAATTGATTCAAGGATGAATAAAACTAGTCAAACTGCTAACAAGTAATGAAGTTTGGAAGGAGGTAACTTAGGAACGCATTTTTCAGCTCGGAATCTGTGAAAAAATTATGAAATAACTCTATTTTGCTGCATTAACGCAGCAGAAGGGAAGGACTGACAAGGGGTAAAATGAGTTTGGCGTAGCTTCTTGCCCCTCGGTTCCAAATTCAGGAAAGGGTAGTTCATAAATTCTAGTGTTTAGCAAGGAGGGGGTCTGATGTGGTGTGATACTTTTTTATAAACACCCCCAAGCTCAAGCTGGCTAACAGTTTTCTTGGATACGGTGCATAGGACCTTCCTTCTGTGCCAGTGGTTCTAATTGAAAAACAACCCAATATGAAAATAATACCCAAACTTTCAATACATAAAATGTCACACAGTCGACTCAACTTCACATGAAAAAAAGAAGAAGAAAAAATTCATAGACGAAGCCAATGAAACACTTGGAAAGAAATTTAATTTATTTTACATGTTCTGATAACAGAAAACGAGTCATATTGGATAATTTCATAATCTCATCAAGTCTCAAATGAGAATTTTTAGAATGAGCTATTTGGATGATATTGAAAGTGTCTGTTCTAAATGAAGAAAAAAATTCCCACACTTCTTACTACGTTTTTTTGTCGATTTATACATAAATATTGTTGTGTATAAAATTCCGAAATGTTTTTAAAAATTTCAATGACGGCAAAAATAAAATTAGCATGTAAAAATTTCGTTTCGAAAGTGTTGAAGAATTTAATGAAATAAAATAATTAAAGTGTAATTTTTATGTAAAGAATTTCAAGAATCTTTAATATCACCCCACAAAATATAATGGAAAATATATATATACAGCTTGAGCAGTAATGGAAAATATGGGTGCGTGTCTGTAGCACGTACACATCAATTCGCACACCAAAATACATGTATATATTCATTTTCGTATATATATAAAAATTTTCTATGAAAATGGAATAAAATGAGATTTTTATAAAAATCATGCGCGTTGCTAAAAATCTATAAAAGATTTCTTCTCCTGTTTTTTTGCTGGCTTGTTTGCTCCAAAAAAGCGTCGCCGAGTGAAGCACAAAAAATATTTTTTATGTATTTTTTAAATCGATATTTTTCTCTTCTCTTGTTTTTACGACTTATCGATCTGTCGATTCTTGCGCTATAAGCAAACAATTTTTCCACTTTGTTGGAATTAAAAGGATAATCGGGGTACAATTTTGCTTCTACATTGTCAGTAAATGTATTTATTTTTTTTTTGTTAAAAGTTTTCCATTTAGAAATTTTTTTTCTTGATTTTAAATGAGATTTCTTTTTCTCAAGGGAATTTATTTTCTTTTTTGTAAAATAATATTGCTGAGAAAGGAAAACGCCCTGAAATGATGGGCAATATATGATACTTTGGATGTTTAAATGAAGAATTATTCAAATTATTTTTGTAGTTTTTTTTTAAATTAATAAGCAAAATGTATATTTGAAATTAAATTTTACTTTTAATAAATAATTTCAATTTTCATTAGTACAAATTTTAGCAGAAATTAATAAAGTAATATTTAGAGTTTACAATTTCAGTATAAAATTAATCGAAAGTCTGAGGTTCAAAACCTTTATAGTCAAAAGATGTTATTTGAAATAAATAATATTAGAATTTTTTGCTGGTTCTACTTTTTTGTTTAAAATATCATATAATATTCAAAATCTGTAGGTTCGAATCCTTCAAACATTAAATAATTTATTCTTCAATTACTGCAATACAAAGATTTTTTTTGCTTGTTTTGCATTTTTAAATATTATTTTTTTAAATATTCATTTTTATAGGTATAACAATTATTACACAAATCTAATTTATTTTAAAAAGTGAATGAAATTTTCGAAAAATTGAAAAATTTAATAAATAGCTTCAATTCTTTAATTTAATTAATTTTACTTTTTTGTCATATCAAGAAAAAATTATAAAAAAATTGAAAAACTTTCAATTTCAAAATTTATAAAATCTTCCCAAAAACTAATCAACTTCTTCAACAAACTCAATTATTTCAGCACTCGAATCTCATCAGATTATTTTTCCCAGCTCTATGTGTTGAAATGAATGCTAAGTAGACGCATTGCTGTTATGGAACATTGAGCTCCTCATAGTTTTATGACAGCAATATCTTTTGCATATTTTCTCCCAGAAAATTCTCATTCTGATTATTAAAAATCAATATTTATGTTCTTATTCATTAATCATGTTGTGAATCTTTTTTATCGATTCATTTAAAAACTAAAATTTATTTCACAATTTGTGCGGATAATAAAGAAATAAGTTTTTTTGTTCATTAAAATTTTTTTGGAAGATTTAGGGTCCTATTATAGTGATTTTTTGGGAGATTGGAGATTTTTAATTTATGAACTTTGATTTTTGAGGATGTAAAGTTAAAGATTGTTGAGGATGGGAATGGAAATTATTCTGATTTGAATATTCTGATTTGTTTAAAATTTTAAGTCAAAAATTTTATTATTTTTTTGAAAATTCTGTTTTTTAGGTAAAAACTTGAGAAATCAAAATTTAGAAAATTTGAAATAAATTTTAACTTTTCTTAAATATTTTTTTAATTTTTCTTATCGAAAAATTCCACAGAATAATTAATTTTTTATTATTGAAATCTCAAAATTACACCTTAATTAAGAAATTACAGGTTTTCCACAAATTCTCAAACCAATTGCTCCATAACTTATCGACTTTCATTTATAAAAATTACTTAAAATTTTTTAATTACTTTAAATTGGAATTAAAATTCATCCTCGCTAAATAACGAAAAATAATCTACGTAAAATACTTAATTAAGGTATATCCATAAATTCAATTCAAAATTACATTTAAATCTCTTAACTTAATTTTCTTCGCAATAAATTTTCATCTCTAAATCTCCTCGGCACAGAAAAAGACGAGGAGTAATTTTAATCCCTTTGGGAATGACAAATGCCAAACGAAATAGAACAAAAAAAATTACATGAACCATATGTGTATGCGTACAGCACATAAAAATAATGTAAGGAAAATAAATAACATTTAAAAACAAATTTATAAAATTGTAAAATGAAAGGAAACGCAAAAAAGATTGGGAGTTTGGGAGACAGAAGTGTAGTTAGGGGGTTCATAGGTGTCAGGGTGTTCAAAAAAGTGGTTCCAAACCCTTGCTTACTTACTTTCAGTTTGAGATATTATTTAATTATTTAAAAAAAATAATTCTGAATTGTTCTCAAAATTTGAAATTTGATAAAAAAAATATTTTAGACCCCCCGGATGGTACGTGGAGTAAAAATGGTTAAACATGTAGCTTAATGACGGCATGAACATGACTTCATGACAAATCTGACCATTTTCACCTTCATGTCGTATTGGGACCACATTTTTATGCCTCGTACCATCTGAGTCCCCTTAAAAATTATCTATCTCCGCCCCTGGCTGAGTATACAACAAGAATGCATACGGCGAGCACATAAATGGCAATATTTTTTAATCAATTCAATCGTCGTTCGAAAAAACATCATGAACATTTCTAACCAGTTTAAGCACAATAGCAGCTATAAAAGCCATAATTTAAATGATATTTTCTCGCTGTCTTTTTTCTTCTTTCGTCTCTCTATCTCCACTGTGCTCATGTATGCAGACGTTATTTATATATACATCAACTCACTGTGATTGTGCCTCGTGTGTAGAAAGAAATTCTCTTTTTTTTATTCCTTAAAAATCCATTTCGATGTCGTTTTATTGCTATTGCATTATACATACATGTATGTATGTGAATGAGAGAAGATTGCCTTTAACGATGAAAGAAGAGAAAAAGAATGAATATGAAGCTGATGGCTGCCAAATAACGATTGTATTTTACGAGCTTATTCTTATTGCTTTGATTATCAGTTTGAATGCATTTTCTTATATATGTTTTTAGTTTGGAGGTTCTTTTCTCTCTGTTTATTATGAAAGTGAGGTTATGTTCGTGGTTTGCATGTTTGACCTTTGTTTATTCTGACTCTTGAGTCATTTGACTAAATTTCTATATTTTTGAGTCTCTTATGTCTTTGTCCAGCTATGAAGGTATTTAAAAAATGTCAATACATCTGATAGATTTTGTTGTGTAACAAATTTTAATTTTATGTCATATAGCTTATGTATTAGTCCAGCTATAGTGGTTAGTTATGCTGCAGATGTGTTTAGGAATTCGGAACCTGTATTTTTGTATCTGAAAGTCGTTCAATTATTAATGTTATTTATGAGTTAATCAATGATTTCTTAAATGCGCTCAAAATCCCTTAATCTAGTTCCATTTCTTCATATACTTCTTTCAAACAAATATTATTCCACTGGCGGATCTATATGAATATTTATTTTTATTTAATTTGCTCCTAAGTATCCGAAAAATGGTCGCCAAAAATCTTCATTTTCTTTGTCTCTGTTTATTTAAGTAATTTTTAAAGATATTTTGTCTCTTTACTTAATTTCTCATTAAGTTATGTTTTCAATTAACGATTATTTTTTTTTCTGTGTCAAGTATGAAAGAAGATGCCGATGCCGACAATTATAAATATTTTATTTAAAAGAGAACAAATTTGTAAACTTAAAAAAAATGCAGCAAGAGAGAAAATCCCCTCAAAAGTATGTTCACATGAGATGCCGCAGAAGGTTATTGAACCAAAATTAAATAAATACAAAAATATTTCGTTAGTCATGAAGTAAATGTCATGACGGAGAAAACATAATCGACGAACGACAAAAAGAGAAAGATTCTATCGCTATGAAAGAATCTCAAGTGGAGCTAATTTCAATTTCAATGTCACATTCATAAAATAGATGCTTGAGCGACACTTACGAGAAAAAATAATTTTTTATGGATTTTGTCTCAAATTTGTAACAACATTTTACAGTGCAGCAAACATTTTTTTAATGTTCAATTAAAAATACATTGGATTTTAAATTTTTAATGTTCTGTTGCCGGTCTCAAGAGTCCAGTTGAAAGTAAAAACTAATCTAAAGTCACACCACATGCACAAATGTTACCCTTACCTTTCTTTTCTATCACATTCCCATTCATTATGGGTTCACGATGAAAATGGGATAGGAACGGCAGCAAGAAAAAAAAGAGAAAATGTCTGCCTCCATAGCAACCAATTGTTAAACGACTTTCTGTGCGCTATACAATTTCCATTTTTGTTCTTTTGTGCTTTGTGTCTTCATTCCATTCTGCATTTCATACTAAAATAAATATTTATTTATGCTATTTTAGAATTGATGTAAAATATTGCTTCTAATGAGTTTATGTATTCACTATGCTACTAATTATTAACTTTTTTGAGGTTTAGATAAGCATTTATAATGTCGAAAATTAGAGAAAATGGGGTTAGTCTAAGTTTAATTAATCAGTGAATTTATAAACGAATTTTTGTAATAATTTTTGGTGTTCTTGGCATTTTGAAGGTTGGAATTTTATATTGAAGCACCTTTGTGCTGATTGTTGTTTAATATTTCTTAAAAAATTAGAATTAACTTTTAAAAAATTTCGTACATTTTTAATTTTTTTTAAAAGTTATAAAAATGTTTTTAAAAAAATAAAAAAAATTTTAAAAATGTAAAACGATTTTTAAATATTTTACTAATTTTAAATAATTGTAAAAATTTGAAACAATTTTAAAAGATTTGAAACAATTTTAAAAAATTTAAAACAATTTTAAAAGATTTGAAACAATTTTAAAAAATTTGAAACAATTTTTAAAAAAATTGAAACAATTTTAAAAAAAATTGAAACAATTTTGAAAAATTTGAAACAATTTAAAAAAAAAAATTGAAAAATTTTTAAAAAATTTGAAACAGTTTCAAAAAAATTGAAATAATTTTAAAAAATTTATAACAATATTAAAATTAAATTTGAATTTTCAAATTTAAAATTGAAAATTTTTTCACAAAAATCTTCAAATCCATTAAAATAAGACATTTTAAAGCTATAAACCCCTAAAATCATTCCCAACAAGATTCCAACAGCATTAAATAACGCAAAACCTCTTCAAACAAGTACTACAAAAAAATTGAGAACAAGCAGAATTATTTTTATTATTTGATTATTTAGCCATAAAAATAAATGAAACAATTTTATTTTTTTATGTCCGAGACCTGTTATATTTCAAAATATTTTTTCGAATTATTCACTCGACTGAAAAAGAATTAAGAATCATGTTTTTTGTATAGTTGGTCATAAAATTTCATTTACTGTAAGATCGCCATGATTTTTTTCTTGTTTCATGTTTACCAAAAATGGAATAATTTTTCAATTTTGATGCATACATTAAATTATCTAAACAAGTATTAACGATCTCATAATTGTAGACTGACTAGTTGGGATTGATTTTTGAGGATGGGAAGTGGATTTGGATTTATGTATTTTTTTGGGGAGCATGATAAGATTTTTCAGTGGTTTTTGGTCAAATTTAAGTAAATTTGGATTTTAAATTAAGAAAATTGATTAAAATAATTTCAACTAGCTTTAATGCCCCTAATCCAAAAGCCTTTCTCTACCCCGCGCAATTCCTCATAAAAAAGACACACAAAATAGCCATAAATGTAAAACAAATTACGAAGAAACAAACAAATAAAAACCCGTCATCACACGCTCATCAACAGTAAAAATCTCAAGTTCAACATGCCCATCTCTATCAACCACTTAAACATATACAAAATAGCGTTGAGAAAAGCAAAAAATCTCATATCTGAAATGCAATCTAAATATAAGATGCTGAGACGTTAAACATTAACTTTATGGACCTAAGAAGCAACTCTGAAATAAATTCTAATTAGAATAATTTTTGCGTAAATAAAATTAAAAAATTCCCACAGATTTAAAATTTTGCACACAAAAAAAAAGTCTGATTAGAAAATTTGCCAATACGAGGGAATGCGTCGTCCACAAAGCAGCGCCATCTGTTGAAAAGTCGACACAAATATTTAGAAATTCTATGTTCAGCATTCCCTTTGCTATAACATGGAAAAGAAAATTTTTATGATCAATTTAATGAGTAGTAAAAGAAGGATAAACATAAAGTTATGGAATTTATACAATGCATGATTTGCTTTTATTAAATTTGTCATCATAATTCGTCGTATATAATACAATGGAATTAAGAAATTAAAGATGATGGAAGCGTAGCTTGATGTTCAATGCAGAGTCGCTAAGTGACTTAAGAGCGTCATGAATTTTTGAGTAGCTTCGAGAGAAAGAAAGAAAAATGTTTTGTACGTCGTCATTCTCAACTCAAAATTTAGCATGTGCTGCTCACATTCACATCTTCTCCTAGAAAATTCATCTCATTTTCAACCTAAAAGAAACAAACGAACAATAATTCATTTAAAAATCCACAAAAAATCTTACTTGCCACGGGATTTATCGACACGATTATCTCGTCATTAAGATCGTCTAGTCAGATGAAGCTTTTCATTATTCACCAAAATTACTCGAAAACATGATTCACACTCGGTTTGATGATGATGATAATTCGGCTGTTTATGCTACCTCTTGTTACGTATACTGAAGGTAAATCCGGACAGATAATAGCACTCAGGATACATTCAGTATACGTTCACGAAGTTGCATCTTATCATCGAATGATGGAAGAAGGACGAGGATGTAAGGCTAATCTGAGTTTGGTAAGAAAAATATTTTTTTGTTGAATCATCGTCTGTGGATGTTATGGAGATGACTTCTGGTTGATGTGGTAAATTGGTCGATGAATTCTTCAAGTCTTGATGATTTTCGACAATTCTGGATATTTTTGGGGTAGCAACGGCACTTTGGTGACACAAAAATTCCCAACTCATTGCAAAATTCGTAAATAATTAACAGAATTTTCAATAAGCTTAGGAATTTCACTCTAGCTGACTATCCTGAAACGACAAGACTAAAAATCCATAAAAATGCCACAACAAGCACAAGCAGCAGTAAAATTTCCATCAGAAAAATTAAATTAACATGATATTATCAACCTTCATACCATCCATGACTCTAAAAATGTGAATTTATTAACCAATCAATAGAAAATTGCGTGATATTTGTAATTAAGATCGGACACTTGTGTATACTATCTTTAATTTACCTTAACCATTGGAGGTTTATTGTAATTAAAGTCCTTCTACAACGATAACGACTTAAAGTGTATTTTGTGTGTCTTATCTTTAATCATCTTGCTTGCCTTTTTTCCATCCATCCCTCCTCAAAACAGCAACCCCACTCCTATTGTTATTATCAGTGGATAACCAATCTTATGGAATGAGGAGATTCTCCTTCATGCAATTAACATTTTAATAAGAAATTTTTTTCTCTGATCCAAAAAATTACATTTAGCTTTTTTGTGAGTGGAGATTCCCCAAGAGAAATTCAGGGTTTCATCTCTTCTTGTGTTCGAAAAAGGTTATAAAAAATTAAATTCAATTTAATATCATAACCAACACACTCACAGAAGCTTGATGGAAAAAAGGCACAAAGAATTGGGGAATTATCGAGAGTTAGAAAAAAAATCTCTTTCGGAACCACGCATAATGGCGGTAGAGGCTGCAGAAAAAGGAGATTTCTTTCGTTTTATTTATTATATGCCACATGAAATGGAAACTAAAAAAAATTCTTTTCTGTTCAATGCGTTTTTGGGGGTTTGTACGGGTGTAATGTAACGTGAAATTGGTGACCAGATCCCATCAGCCCCCTCTGACTACAAATTTCCTTCATAATAATAATTGCATCAGTAAAATTTGACAAAAATGGCAATCAATCCCTTCCGTAACATCCAAACGACCCCTTACTTTAAAAAAAATCCCTTCAGGGATCTCCTTTTGACTTCTCTTTCTCCGGCTCCTATTATAGCATTATTTTGTGTTATTCAGGTTCTTCTTTCATCTCATCAACATGTATTGTGTGCTGTGTATACGGCAACATAAAGGAATGAGGCAAAAAAGTAGCTCCTGAATATTTTTTTCTTTATCGCGCATTGCTGTATCGTATCAAATTTACATAATATGCTCCACAACAAATATCAACATTTTTTTTCTCCTTTTTCTCCTACATACTCATAGAGCGTTCATTTTGAATTAAAATTGAAAAGATTCTTTTCAGATATAAGAAGTGAATGGCATAGCAAAATAAGAATGAAAATTTTCTTGTTGCTCTGGGATGTATCATATAACTATGTGTACATATCTTCCCCATCGACTATACTTTACACCGAGAAATGTGTATAGTATAGCTCTCTAAAGTACATACTATCCAAAAATAAAAGAAAATAAAATCAAGTAAAAGAAGAAGAAAAAAAGTGTGAGTGAGTGAGATAGAGAGACAATGAAATGAATTGTATATATGCAAATAAATTGGCGAATAAGTAGCAGAGTGAGGAGAATTTTTGCATATATATTGGCCTTGTTATAAAGCATTTATAATGTAAAATTCATTCTCCTTTAAGAATGTAAATTATTTTACACAACTAGGGTTGTTCACTTGTCAGAATTATGAAAGTCTTTTTCATTACATTAATGTCTGACTTAATTATGTTGTTGACATAAGTTTTTTGTAAAGATATAATGAGAAAATATTCTTTTGTGTTTCTTGCGCATTTTTATAGAATTAATGGATTTTTTTTCAAAACTTCTTTAATGTTTGTAATGGAGAATAAATTAGACAGCCAGGTGGTTTTTTTTGTTTGGAAATGGTTGATGGATTTTTGGATGATTGTTCTGCTTGACAAGGCAATGGGTTGAATTCTTTGAAATTTTATAGGGGTATTGGGAATGTACTAGGGATGACTTAATTATTTTGTCAATTTTTGATGTCTAAAGTCTTCAAATTTTGAATAAAATCTTCAATTTTCTAATTAATTTAAATATTTTCTAACAGAATTGAATATTTTCTTTAAGTTTCTAAGTTGTTCAGTTAATCAGGGATGTAGCAAGCATTTTAGCACTTGAAGCAACATTTTATCATTTTTTCAATTTTATTACATTTAAAACCGTGTCACTTGAGCCTTCTACCTCAGTCACATCCCCCTTGCTACGTCATTCATATAACTTAACCTCAAAATTCACAAAAAGTCCCAAATGACTCACAGCAACACGAGCCTCGTATCAAGTTCAAACCCATGACAATCAACAAAAAAGCCTTCACATTACCCAAAAAAAAAACTTTTAATCCACATAAAGCAACAACCAACTTTCAAAAATATTCAAATTCATTACAAACCCCAAATCAAGCCAGCATCTCACAGCCTTGACACATCCACTCATCTTCTTTATTGCCAAAAAAATATATAAATTGCTCATATTCATTATGACGAATGGAATGTAAGGAAGGAATGTGAGCAAAGAGAAAGAGAGTCAGAAAAAAACGTGTCAGCATCAATTGTGCCAGACGCTTCATTATAGACACATATAAATGAATGAATATGTACGCAACCCCTTTTTTCTCGTACGAAAACTAAAACTGTAACTGAACTAAAAATTATGCATTATTACTGCCGTCATCCTCAGATGGATGTATGAGTGTCAATCTCTCTCTCTATGCCGGCAATCAAGATCATCAATTTCATGTTTGGGAAATTTTATTTATGTGCAATATCATACCCATTTAACATGATTTGTAAATCACATGAGACATTGTCTGCACTGCTTATACACAACAACTTTTTTTTCTCTTCTATGCTGTGTATATAACTCGATGTACATACAAAAAGTAAGTAAGTAAGTGGATGCGAACATGAATGCTCGTCTATATGAATATGATGTCAACCAACCCAACCGAAAATATGTAGATATTGCAAAATAAACTTTTTTCCCATTTTCCATCAAGCCACAACGTGAAAAGAAAATTTTTATAACAGAAGTAGTGGAAAATCCTCTCGAGTAAGCGCGTGATTTTATCGATTTTTAGACATTTTTAAGGAGAAAATTATCCTCGAGTTTATTATGTTTTGGAAGATGCGCGTTAAACATGAAAATGGGGAGCTGGTGCTGTATGTGATAAAAATGGCATTTTCCGACCATGAATTTTGATTCTGTCTCTTTTTTCTGCTTACAATTGGCAATTTAATGAACGTATCATGGAGATGAGGACAATTTTGCTTCTAGGAATTTCTTCTTCTCGTCCATATGCTTAATTTTGAGGAGATTGTCGAGAAAAAAATTTAATAATAATAACAAGCATCTAAGGAATTTTTTTCTCTTCTTTCTGCGACATAAAGAATGTATTTTATGAACGAAAAAGGGAAGCGAAATATTAATAACGAGAATTGTATATATACCGTATATACCGTCATTACATTACGTATACGACAGTCTATCTACAATGCATGTTGTCGACACAACAAAAAAAAATCTCCCCTAACATTTTCTTATACAATAATACAATCTGTACGGATCAAAATGGAATAAAATATGGAATCAAACAGCAGCAGCAAATGTAAAATGTACATAGCAACAGGATTTTAGTGAATAGCATGAAATTATAAATATGGGAAATTATAGCGCCTCATTTTCATACACTCTTTTTTTCGCAAGTGTCGCCATGAGGAAATTTCTTTTAATTCGCTTTTTGTTGCTGTAATTTGTATAGGAAGTTGGGATGAAAGGGAAGATTTTGGGAAGGATAAGGAGGTTTTGAGATGAGAAGATTGTGAAATGGACTGAATTTTTTTTTATAAAATGGATGAAGTTTTGGGGATTTTAATGAAGTTTTTGTGAAATGGATGAAAAATGCAGGGATTGGAGGTGAAAATGAGGACTGAAGGGTTTGAATGAGGATTAGACAGTCAAATTGAGGATTGGATAGTCAAATTGAGGATAATATCAGAAATTGAATATTGAACAGTCAAATTGAGGATACGAGAGTTAAATTAAGGATCAAACAGTCAAATTGAGGATAATATCAAATTTTTGCAAAACTAGAGAATATGAGAAAATTACAATTTTTAAGGTATATAGTAGAACTATGCTACTAGCACCCCAGGATCGCTATAACACATTTTGATCGAATAAATGAATTTGTGTGCAGCTGTGAGAGTCAAAAGACGTCATAATGAACTTAAGCATTATTTCATATTAAATGTGTCTGTGATGCACGTGAAATGCTTATTAAACGTGTATTAATTCAAAGGAATGGGACCTGAAATCGATTATGAGAACTTTGTTGAGGATTTTTCATATTTTTGTGAGTTTTTCAATGAAATTCTAATTTAACAAATGAGAAATAGGCTAGAAAAATCAATATATTTCCCTAAAATATCCCAGACGTCGACATCGACCTGGCTGAAGTCGATTTGACGTGAATTAAAATTCAAACTTTGATTTTTACCTCAAATTTTACAAAATTCATGACTAGACTCCCAAAAAATGCCAACCTAACAAAACATATTCAATACACCCATATACAGCCTCAACATCCATAGAAAAAAAATCAAAACATCGACAAAATCCATCAGACGAGTCACAATGTCTCAAGAAAAAAATGTCTCATCAAATGTGACACAGAAAATTACAAAAATACTCTCGACATCTGAGTGTATAAAAGCAAAGCTGTAGAAGCATCATAACAATTGTAATAATTTAAATTTCCCCCTCATTCAGTTCGTAAGCCCGCAGACGATAAATTCTCAAAGTGAGTCTCGAGGAAATTACAATGTCTAATATTTATAGCCTGACTTCATACCTTTATTTTCAAGGCATTCATCATGAGACTGAATCTCATTTAAATATTTACTAAAGCTAAATGCAAGCTCAATCACTCAGATAGTGAATATAACCTAGCCTGATTATTACACCAAAAAAAAAGAATCGATAATCATAAAAAAAATCTACAAAAGCGCGAAAATGAAAGTTGAAAGAAGAATAAATTGCGGTTGAATATTATAAACACAGTAATGAGTAAAGTGGCGCTAGTCATAAAATACTTTAAATTATATGGATGTGTATACCTAAGCGCTACATTTTCTGTGTATATAAACAACAAGCAAGCAAGAAATTTTCTTATTATTCTCGGTGTAATTTTGTGAGATGAGAAGGAGGTACAGAAGCCTGATGATGATGATGTTGATAATATTATCAACACATAAATTGTATAAATTGTACATAAAAGGCAAGCACAACTATGCTTGAATGTAATTTTAATTAAATTTAATTAACACATGTTAAAATGCGGAAAAAATACTTTTTTTTTACTTTTGTATTTTTGTGTCATATATTTGTATGTGAAAATGTTCCTAGCAACAGTCAACATGAAATGTTCATTTTAGCAACAAACACACATTTAAGCATATTGCTGTGCCTTATGACTACTGCTGCTGCTGCTGCTCCACTGTGTCTCTCTTCTTCTATACTCTATGTATTTTTTTTTCTTTCTTATGTATATAGCTACTGTGTCTATATATATATATATTGATGTATACACATCTAAGACTCTACGTATAGAGTCACTTCGTGAAATTTCTTTTCTTTTCTATCAGAAACGAATTTTTAGTTTACCAATTAATTGATTTTTTTTTTGAAAATCTAATCTATTTGCTTATCAAGTCACCGAAAAAAAGAATAATTTAACGAAGGCCACACACAAAGCCAACGATTAAGACAAAATTAATTAAAAAATTATAAATTTTTTATTATTTAAAATTCACCAAAAAAATAAATTTTTTCACCAGTTAAAAAAATACACAAACATTTTTTTTGCTACACAATTTTTTTAATTGAATATAATAATTTTTTCTTCTTTACCTTCCGGGAGACGACAGAAATTTTTTCTGTGAACTTACAAAAATATTTAAAATAAAATTTCACGATGGATGGCCTAAAATATTTTTAGATGATACCAGTCTTTTGAAGCACTTTTTCAATACTGACTTATCAAACATTATTATACTTTTTTTCTATTTTATTTTCTAACGAAAACAAATGCGATGAGAACGAGAAATACAAGCAAATGAAGAAAAAAATAATATAAATGTGTTGGTTCTTTTTTTGATAAATAGTCGGGAGATTACGAAAAATATATATGTGAAGGAAATTAATATGACAAAAATAAGGGAAACAAAAAACTTTGAAATTTTAAAAGAATAAAAACTTAACAAAAAAAATTATTTTAAAAGAAAACTTGAGAAAAATTTGTGAAAAACTGAAAAAATAATATTTTTGTGGAAAATCAAAGTAAAAAGATGTTCTCTCAACAACGTTTTGAAGCGATTTGATCAAAAAGGACAAAGAAAAAGTCCAAGTTCTTGCAAAACAATGAGAAAATAGGAAAATTTCTTCTTTTTATGTGAAGGGAAAACCTCGAACTCGCACACTATTATCATCATCGGAAAAATATCACAAATACATCCTTACACCCATGAATCGTTCACCAATACAGCAGAAATGTCAATTTTTAGCAGAGCTTTTACCAACACATACATCCACTTACATAAGCAAAAAAGCTCGCCTAAAAAATACTTTTTTTTAGTCTAAATGCTCATCTATTGAGATATGTTTCTGTCTTTCTCTTTTGGCATTGCATTCATGCACCCCTTTTGGCTGTTATGCACTCTCTCTGTATTGTGCAATTGTCTCTCTGTGGATGGAGAAAAAAAAAGAAAGATGAAATGCGGAAGGCATTAAAAATGGGAATAGAAAGGAGATACACACAAAAAGGGCATTTACACATCTACACACAGAATTTTTTTTGCTAATATTAGGTATATACCAAAGAACAGACAGATGGAACAAGAAGAGGAACGTGAGAGTCTGAAAAAATCTTTTTTTTGTTCTCGTATTCATAATAACAGAAAAGTGACTTTACATTTATATCGAATGGTTGAAATTTTTTTTTATAATTTTGCTTCTTCTAAAAAATCAAAATGAGAAAACTTTGCAACCATCAACGAAATATATATATTCAAAAAATAGAAAATAATAAGAATCCCAGGGATGTTTCAAATCTAAATGGAGCAGAAAAGAAAGAAAAAAATTCAAGAATCAATATCAAGACACAAAAAAAAAGTTTTTCATTAAGGGGGTCGGTTGTAAATGACGTCTGATGAAGAATTGGATTTTTAGACCCCCAATCCCCTCTGTTATATGATCCCCTCTGCTGACCATCAGTTTGATGTTTCAAGAGGGCAATAATCTTGATTTAGAATGAAAACCATCAAATATATCCAAAATTTGAGTGCCAATCATCTCCTGACCCCCTCCTTCTTCTATCTAGAAATTTTCGAATTCAAAAAAATTTCTTATTGAGTGTCAAAAAGCTCCAATTCCTTCCAAATCCCAGACAATCCCTTATGAGCTAAGCAATAGACATCATTTCCACACAACCCCTTTACAAACATTTGTCGTTTTCCACACACAAGAAAAAAAAACTCTCTCTGCATAATTTAATTATCAACCTTAATTTGGTTTTTTTTCTGCTGGCTGCTGCTGCCATGCCCTTAATAGTATGAAATTTTTTTCTGCCGTGCTTCCTTTAAGCGCCACACACTTTCTCCAATTACATTCTCCTCATTTAGACTTTGTGTGTATTACTTTTTTTTAAGTTAAATACAATACACAACTCGGCGCCTTTTGTTGATAAGAGTGCGAAATGAAAATGAGAAGAAGGAAAAAAAATCATACAGTAAATTCAAATGGGAAGTTGTTGTTGTTGTTGAGGGTATATAGCTGATTGGAATATGTTAAGGGTGGAAAATTGTTAATTAAAGTTTTTTTGAAAGAGGTTTCTGGCTTGGGAATTCTGAGCTATTGGAGAGGATTGGATGAAGACTTGGGGGTCAGTATTGTGGTTTAAAATTATTTCGAAGGTATTTGGGTTAATTTGGATATTACGTAACGTACATATTGGCAATTTTGAACCCCTAAATCAACACAATAAGAAAATTTGTTAAAAAAAATTAAAATTTTGTTTTAAAAAAAAATTAAAAAATTTTTTTTAAAAATTTAAAAATTTGTTTTTAATTTTTCTTTTCAAATTTGTTTTTAAAAAAATTGATTTTACCAAAATTCAAAAATTTGTTTAAGATCCAATTTGATGTCAAAATATATTTGGAACGTTTTTTAGTGCTTGAATTTCATTAAAAATAATGTTGAAAACTTCAAAAAAAAATTTCATTGGAATTAAATTATTCCAATTTTTACATTTTTAAAATTTTTCACAAAATCTTAAAAAAATCAAAAGAACAAAAAAAAATTTGAATAAAATAAAAAAAAATTCAAAGAGTTTTCTTAAAAAAATTCAAAACTATATTTACAAATTCCCTCAAATAATCAGACTTACAAAAATATTCCGTTCCTTAAAAATTTCAAACGAACATTTCCACCCAACAGTCAAGACACACAAATTCAAATCATAGACACAAAAAACACATCAAAAAAACAAAGACACAAAAACATCCATCCCTTCACAGCCAGAGCTCACTGTACATTCATTCATATTCCCTTTTCTTTTCCTCTCTTCTCTTCTTCCTCATTCATTTTCATCCATACGAAAAAAAATATTTTCTGTTTCCCTTTCCTCCTATCAATGTTAAACGAGTGAGGTGCTGCTGCTGCTGCTCTCTGCTGTACAATCGATTCATTTCTATTGTGCTATATTAGGTATATATATTTTATTCTACGTAACATAAAAGAGAGTCTTTAACTGCTACATGTGTTACAATTTCATTTCATCGAGTATTTCTTGAATAAAATTTCGATGATAATTGTGAATGATAAAGCTCTAGCGTTGCTGATGACGATAACAATTTTGACTGTGTTTTTTTTATAAAGTCATTTAGATTTAAATCGTGCAATATTTTAGGCTCATAATTATCATCTTTACATATATTATATTACTATATAGTATCGATTTTAATATCATTTTTCGGTATCGAGTCGCTTCATCTACCCATATCTGTTACTGTATATCGATATCACTGTTACTAACTAGGTGTGCTCTATTCGAATATTGAAATGATATGAAATTCTCTTCTCTGGTGCCATGGAGGTAGTAAATAGTTCCCCATACTCCATATTCACATCTTGTAAACATGAGGGCTCAGTGGTGTAGTTAGGGGGATGATAAGGAGGTGAGCTACCTCTTTTTTGAGTAAAAATGGCTCAAAATTGCTTAAACTTATATTAATGTTTGAAATTCTAGTCCGTAAGGCATATTTTGAGGCAATGAATGCAGATTTGGTATTAAGATGGCATCAACCTCTTGAGTAAATATTTTGGCGTCATGAGAAAATAAAGAACCCCCAAGATACATCTCTGCATGTAGGGGATATAAAAGGGATCCTGAATCTGAATGAATGAACATTTAGGAGGCAAAAAAGGAGAATTTTCGTGGCTAGTTGCGTATATAAAATCTTATAATTTATGGGAATTGAAGCGTTCTGTTACCGAAAAAAAGTAAATGTTTTTACACAACACAAAAAGAAGAGGTTCTTATGTTGCGAAAAAGAAAGGAAGAAAAAAAATCACAAAGTGTATAATAAAATTGAAAATTTATGATTTTTTTCTTTTCTCTCCGCTCAAGGAATTTCTTTTCTTCCTCGCATTTGCTTTTTGCAAAAAAATGATTATTAAGAAGGCGTTTTAGAGATGGGGAAAAAAAGCTTTTTAAATGGTTCTTTAAATTCATGCACACAAGGGTGTGGCAATTTTTTTCTTCCTTTTTTCTGCTCCGTTCTGCTCATTTTTACTTGCTTTTTTCAAATGATTATATATATTTTTTTGTGTGTTGTTAAAAAATAAGAAACTTGAATCCTTATTTTAGATATCTTTAGAACAGTTATGTATATCTGGAAATGAGAGGAAGGAAGAGTCATTATATGGAATCATAATAATATTATTATTTGTATAAACAGTTTCTCCTTCTTTTTCTTTATTTTCAATTCACTGTGACTAAGTAAGCCTGTTAAATTTTTCTTTTACTTTTATTTCTCTTATTAATGGATTATTTTGGTGGAAAAAGTTTTTTTTGGAATCTTTTTACACTCGGAGGAATTTTTTGAATGGAGTTTTTAAATTTAGGATTTTTATTTTAAAATTCTTGGATTTTTTAATCAAAATTGTGATAAAATACATCAATATTTTCAAAACTTATTGTAAATTCAAATATATTTTTTTAAATTTTTAATTTAAATTTTAAAAAACAATTTTCACATTCAAAAAAATTCCCCGAGTGTAGAAAAATTCTCTCACCCAACGATAAATTTAGCAATGCTCACGATACATGCATAAATATATCTTTTCGTTACACCTTTTATCCATTTTTAAAACCATAATGCATGTCGCATTTTTGAAATATTATTAATTTCGTATTTTTGCGGTTCTTCTATTTTTCTTTTCTTTTACTTGTGCGTCAATCTTCCATTATAATAATTCTTCACGGGATTTTTATTATTCTCATTATTACTCGTCAAATATTTTCTAAGACTATTTACAGATAAGTTTTTTTTTCTTTATTTCTTTCGTCTTTCCTTCTCTTCTTCTTTTTTTGTATTTTATTTTTATTTTTATTGCCAGTTTTGCAGTGAAAAGAAAGAAAGACAGAGAAAAACAAAAATGACATTAATGGTTGAAACGAGTTTTATGAGTGAAAAAATTGATATGAAAACCATTTCTTCAATTGACCTGAATATCCTTTCATGGTGTATTATTTTATTGAAATTAAAAGTATTGAATGTATGGTACTAAGTGGTGATTATTTTTACTGTAATTCTGAGTTTATTTTATGAGATTCTCTTTTTTATGGGTTGAAATTCTAGGAAGAATTAATTTTTTTGCAGGTTTTGTAATTAAAAAAAAAAGATATTTGAATTAAATTTTATTACATTTTGAATTTATTGAAGATTTTGTGAATTAGATTAAGATTTGGGATTTGGTTTATAGTTTTTTATTTAGTTATACAAATTATTCTCTATAATGCCATTTTATGATGTTTATGAACAGTTTTAATTGTTTTTCTTGAAAAAATTGAATTAGTAAAAATTATAAAAAGTAATTTTTAACGAAAACAAGCAGAAAATTAAAAAAAATTAATACTTTAATTTAAAAAATATATTTAATAAAAAAGTTTATTTTAAAAAAATTCAAGTACTTTTAACAAAAACTATAAAAAGTTGAATAATTTTTTTTAAAATACTTGAATAACTTTTTCTTATGATTTTTAAAAATTGAAATTTGATTTTAACTTGTTAACTTATTGCATAAAATAAGTTTTTTTCCTAAATTTGTTTAAAAATAAAATGCAATAGTGTTTTAAAAACTACAGCTCTAGTTTTACCTTTTGAATTTCTGTTTTATGTTTTTAATTATTATTTAAAAAAATTAATTACGAGATAATGTTTAAACTGTTTATATGATTATTATTTTCTAAATGCAATAATTATACATTATTTTGTAATTAAAATTCAATCTTTATAATTTTTTTAAATAATCTACTCTAATAATCGAGTTATTTTTCTTAAAAATTAAATTTATTGAACATTTATGAAAAAAAAATTTTTTTTCAATAAAATAAATAATTTTTCGAAAATTCTTATTTTTATTACTTTATAATATTTAAAAAAATAAAATCTACATTTAAGTGCTACCGAAACTTAAATTTAAAAAAATAATTAAAAAGTAAAATTAATTAAATTCACAATTTATTATTTTATTTTAATTACGTTTCATAACTTTATTTTAATAAAATTATTAAAATTTGTAAGTTAATTATAAATAAATTTCAAATTTAATAACGCAACATAATCCTTAATAAACCCCATTTAAAAATTTTCATTTACAAGCCTCACACTGCAAAAAAGTGCAATAAAATTCAAAAATTAGAGTTCATAAGCTTGAAATATGAGGACAAATAAATATAGATCAATAAAATTAAAGAAGAAAGGAAATTAATTTAAAAGCCTGGTATAAAAATAATAATAATTGTGTGTGGTTAAATTAATTGAAATTACAATTGAAAAAAAAAATCATCATCGAAGAGCGCACATACAAAATGTAGGGTAACCATTTTCAATATGATGCGAACGCCGTCGGACATTTTTAATTTTGTTTCTCCGTTGTGCATTGTTCGTAAACAGTTTTTATTCTCAGCACTGTCAGTCTCTCATTTTCTCCACATAAATAAATAAATATCTTTTATAGGAGTGATCATATTGAGGAAGAAATATGATTATTACTATTATTAAGATTCCATAAGCATATTTGTTAGAATACCATTGTCAAAAATAGAAAAGAAATGTGAAAGCAGTTAATTCTCATGAAAATACGACAGAATCTATGGCTAGGGATTAAATTGTTAAATTATTTTGCAGTTTAAAGGATTTTTCTTGACAAAAATAACATCCGTTCATCTCATTTCTGGGTATTAAAACACATTACGTAAGCATATTGCATGGAACATGGTAGAAACATAAATTATGTCTCATATCTGGTCGTATCCACCCTTACAGGCAAATGCCACCCAAATTAAATGCTTACGACAGTAGTAGGGGTCGTTTGGATGTTAAGTAACATTGAATACTGCCAGTTTTATTTCTAAACAGCATATTTATGGCTCTTGATAGTCGGTACCCTTTAAGTCGTCAAGACGGGGTCACTGCCAGGGGTATAACCCCTACTTAGACTCCTTCTGATTACTAATAACAAAGTTTGTAAGCATAAACATCCTTTAACCGTTACATAACATCCAAACTCCCCCAAAACAAGGAGAACGAGAACAAAAAAAATATTTCCTACACATTCGATGCCATGCACATACATATACTTAATAACTTTCCCATAATATGAGGGAGGTCATAAAAGAATTTTTATGTATTTTATGGAATATAATTTGAAGTCAATTTCTTGTATTTTTTGCTCCTATTCAGATTATTCCTAAATTCGTCTGTTTTGCACAAGCAAATTCTTAACCGTACCCATTGACATATCTTTCGATACGATGTGATAGAAATGAAAATTATTTCAATGACAAATTCTCATGTGTGTGCATGACATTGCATGAAATTTAGAATCAATTGAAGCCTTTACTTTATTTTTACATTCATGCTGGGGAAACTAGAGTTTGTCAAATTTTTTTGATACTCCTATATAAACAGTCATGACATGAAGGAATGGAAAGAAAAAATTTGCATACACATGTCATATAGACGAAATAAATGATCTTGAAAATATTTTTTATGAAGGCTCTTTTGAAGAGTTTGTTTTATTTCTAGTTCTTTTTTTGTGAATGAGCTATTAGATAAAGTGTTGTGAACATTAGAGAAATAGGATTGAAAGTGTGATGGAATGTTGGGGCAGTTTTTGTTCTGGTTAGTGACTTTGGAGAGTTTAGAGTTTGTTTTGATGATTTTTGGGGTCGATCACAAATGAAATTTATTTAATAATTGAATTTTAGGGCCATCCACAATCATGGCACTTAGTTTTGGTGAAAATAATATTTTTGTCTGAACAATGTCACATAAGTTGAGGATCTATTCCCTTACAGGTATGAAAATTTAGGTAAAAATATTAAATTCTAAGCAAAATATTTAAAATTCCCCTAAGAATTCTCTAATATTCCCAAATTTAAATGAAGTGTCTATAGTATTCTGAAGTTTTGAAATCAAGATCGTCATCCTATTTAAGTGACCCCCAAAAATTGCCAAAAAATCAAAAATTCCTAAGATAATACAAAAATAAAAAAAGCATCAAAATTTTATAAAAAATTACCAAAATTTCACTTGAACCCCATCCAAAAATTATTATAATCCATAAAAAATTTTAAATCCTCACTAAACAAATCCAACAAAATAATCCAAAAGTTGTCACTTTTAGGCAATCAAACAGCAGTCTTACAAACTTTATGACCCCCCATAAAACAGCACAAAAATAATTTTATTGCAAACTAAAAAGACAATTCCGTTTAGTGCAGAAATAGATATTTATAGACAATATCAATTAACCTTTCAAACTTTTTTGTGAATGATTTCCGACAAAAAAATTTATTTCACAATTTCCAAAACTTGACATTTTTATGATCATTTTAATGGATATGAATTTGATAATGAAGGCACTGACTGCAATATTTGTATATGTGCTGTAAAGTGTTTGCTTTGCATATTAGAGATAACTTGAAAGTCATTATTCGACAGAGCGTTTCCACACGTTACACACATTGGATGTGGTGTTCACAAGTATGAACAGAAAAAATTAATAGAATGAGAGATTATTTGCTTTATTTATATTCATACAGTTACTTTACTTTTCATCACAGAGATAAGACAGACGTCATTCTTTAAACATTTGAAGAAGTCTTCTTTTAAGCTTCTAATTATTATTAAACATTTTCTTTAGATTTTTTTTGTTCTTTTATTAAAAATCAAAAAATGAGAATGGGATAGAAAAGTTTTTTGAAAAATAAACAGAATTGATGGTGGAGAAGGAGGATTGGGTCAAGTGGATGGAGCGCTTTTAATGAGATTTAGAGAAAAATCATTATTTAGATCTTTTGTTTTTTAAGGAGCCAGGATTTTTGAAGGGGGTTGTCCAATTTTTTATTTTTGAAAAAATTACTGTTATATTAGCGTTGGTATTAAAGTTTTATACTTTTTAGACATTAAGATTGATTTTGTGAGTAGTTTTCAACATTTTAAAAATTTTCGATTTTAAAAATAAAAAAAAATTTGATGGGTACCTAAGGACCACCCCCTACTCTCCTGCCAGACCCTACCCTTTCAAACCTTGAGGTCAAATTGGGTTCAATTCAAGTTCAAATCCTCTTTTTCCTCTAAAATGCTCAATACTTAGAGACACTAGTACCACTCATGTAGATTTTTAGAGAACTTGATGTACCTTCAGATTACAAGACAGCCAGCCACCCAAACTGTACTCCTAACCACCCATATTCCTATCCCACCCAACTGAAACTTCCAAAAAAAATTGCTATTTGCTGAAAGAAGCTAAATTGACAAAAGCAGGAGGGAAAGTTTTCTTTTCTATTCTCTCGATGCTTGATATTTAAAGGATACTGATTAAAGAGATAATATGCAAATTCAATGGCGTGTAACATCTCTCTCCATACCATACTTTTTGTTGCTTTTTCTTTTGTTTTTGCCGCTTAACTTTTTATTTTATTTTATTATTTTGCCTATTTATATTCTATTCTTTACGCTTCGCTTCCAAGGGGTTTTTTTTACAGCCGAAGCAAAAAGCAGAAGAACTATGAAAATGAAATTGCTATATATAGTTGGAGCTAGATTGCTGATGTGGTGAGTGAGTGAGAGGGAGAGTCAGGCAGGCAAGCAAATATCGTTAAATAGAGAAAAAAAAACGTGGACAGAAAAAATAAATAGGAATTGAAATTTCTTTTTTTTTGCTGCGACTCGTTGCCTTTTCATTTGGCTCGCATTCACTCCCTCATTTAGAATCTTTCTCTCTTTTATTCTCCATGTGGAAATAGCTATTTCTATTTTTCTTACGGTTTATATATACAATTTTTTTATGTAATTTTCTTTTCTTTTGCCTGTTATAAAAATACACACATATTTAGAGCAGCAGCAGCAACAAAAAAAGGAATGAAAACGGTACACAATTTTTATTTTGTGCTGGGTTGCTTTTGTTATCCCTTTAACATAATCAGCTACTGATGCTGCTGCTTTTTTGCTCTCTTTTCAACACAATTGTATATTTTTGATTTTGATTTCAAAAAATGTACTGCTTCCTTCCATTATGCACATGCTTATGTTACAAAAAAATTTTTTTGTGGAGTTTGGGGGGCTTTTGGGATGTGGATGGTAATGGCGCAGTATTTTTGGAAGTTTGATATAGACAAAGTTAGGTATGGGATGAATTTGAATTCTTGAGGACTAAAAATATGAGAATTTGACGTTTTGTGGCACTTTAGGGGGTTATGAGAGGTATTTTAGGTATCTACACTATTATTGGTGTATCAAAAAAATTCGGACGTCAATTCTCCATCTAAACATCCCTCTAGACACCACTATCCATAATTTTTCAACCCCACAGCCCTCAAAATTCCCAAAGCTACAAACATTCTCACAAAAACTTCCGCTGAAAAAATCGAAATACTGCTTAAGCTCAACACCATATCCAGGCAGGAAGGAAAGAAAAAAAGGTATGCGATGATCACAAAGATTTTTATCATTTAATATCTTTTCTGCTACTCTCAAAACGACCATATTATTTTTTCTCACTCACATATCTGCCCGGAACTTGAAATTACAAAAAAAATTCGCCCCCCTTTTTTGGCGTTTAGTTTAATATGTTTAAGGATCTGCTTTTCTCAATGATTTTTCGTGTGTAGAAATTGGATAAAGTATTGTGGAAAAGGAGCATAATACATTTCATAACCTTTTGTTTCTTCCTCTTTTTCTTGTCTACTCAAATTGGAATGAAAGAAAAAAATAATAAAAATTGTATATAATTTAATGGAAAAGACAATTGTATGAAAGGTATTGCATTTCATTATAGTTCTTTTTATCTCATTTGATATGGTTTGAAGATTTCAGGATTTTCTTTCCGTATTTTCTTTTTTAAAAAAATAAGCACATAGGAAAAAATTTTCAATTTGATTCTCAGCCATTTGAATTAAATTTCTGCTTCTGGTTTTTGCTTTTTCTGGGTAGGAAGATTGTGTTGCTGGAGATTTGGATGTGTAAATGATGGAATTTTTATTGGATTAGTTTTTTACCTTAGCATATGGGTTCTATGTTGGAGTATGGGGGGGATGTGGAGTGTGTGGTTTGATGGTGGATGTATATGATGATTATTTGGAATATTGATTGAACTGGCTGGTATTTAGGGGTTATTTCTACGGAGTCTATTCAACTATGTCCATCCATTCCACTTCCTTTTTGTATGGTAAAAAAGCAAATCCAATTTTAATTTTTTTACTTCAAATTTCTGCACAAAAATGCAATTTACATAAAATTGAAATAAAATAAACTTCAAAATCCAATAAAAAAATCCACAACCTCTCAATTCCATCCAACCAAGCCTCATGTCTGCAATAAATGCAATAACGCCAACAATTTCAGTCGCAAAGTCTCAATGCAATTTATGTCAGTCTTGTGAGGCTAATGAGCTTAACTATTGCAACTATTTTTCTACATTTCGAGACATCTCAAGTGTGACTATGCTACAATGTTGCTAAGAGTATCTTCGATTATTGCCGATAATGAATTTTCATTTATTTTTTTTAAATTTCATTTTTATTTATTTTATCGTCTATCTCATTTAATTTAATACGCAATCTTAATTTAAAATCTCAAGTACTTGCATCTTCGAGTCATTTTTCCCATACATTGTAGAAATAGCACATTTAATGCTATAAATGGAAATAAAATGACAATAATTACGTCAAGAAATTCCCAACTTAAAAAATAATTTCACGAGCCAACCTTTCAACATGCCTATAAATTTTTTTTGGAGTCATTGGTGACAGTTCTATTTATAAATAACTGAAGCACATAAAAAATGTTAAGTTATGTTTCTTTATATTTCTAGACTTTAGAGCGACAGAATTTGTGTTGAAAGAATATTTTCCATGATTTTTTTTATTTGTTTATTTGACGATTTACGTTTGTTTCTTAAAATGGACGGTGGAAGTGAGCTAAGCACTTCATTTAAACAATGATAATGTAAACATTTATGTGATTCTGAAAATTATACAGAAGCTTTTATTATTTTTTAATTTGTGATTTTTGAGATGGATTTCTGAGGGGTTTGTGTGGTTATATTGAAGTTTAATTGGTTTTTAATAATGTTTTTTTAATTATAAAACTTTGAAGAATTTTAGTTTAAATTTAATGGATGACCCCCCTTATAAACTGAATTTGAATTCAAAATTTAAAAAAATATGATTTTTAACTTTTTTTTTTAAATTTTTCGCAGACTTTGGACTGTTTTAATTTAGAATTGGGATTTAGAAATGACATCTTACTAATTTAATTAAATTCAAACACTTTAATACCTCTTTTCCCCCAAAAATGCTAGACACCATAAGGAAATGACCCCCAAATTCATCCTAAAAAATTCAAATCTGAACAAATCAACTCAAAACCTTGAAAATTCTAACTGAAACACCTAAAACTACTCAACCATTCATTTCATTCATCATATGACATACGCCACGACAAAACACAACCTACACATAGAGAAAAAAAAACTTCACAATCTCATAGAATATGTCCATAATCTAAAAATAATGTTATGATAATTACAACGAGCGCATTACAGTTACTATTATAAATAAAAACAGCATTATGATAAGTGAAATTAATTACGAGAATTAGTATGAATAAGAAAAACTTGAATATTGAACTTGGATTGAATGAAATTAATATGAAAATGGGCTGTAATGTGTCTACAAAACATGAGTAGATAACATTAATCAAAATGTTGAGTTGATTGCGTATTTAGGATAATTTTGTGTATTGATTTGGGGTTAGGAAGGGGGTGCATGGGGTCTTTGCTGATTTTAAGGGTTTAATTTTATTTTGAATTTTTCGAGACGATTTTTGACTTAATTGCAATCGTCTGGAGTCAATCAACATTTTTGGAATTTTTAATTTTTTTTGTATGATTACCTGACATTTTTCAAATTTTTTGACATAGAGCTAGTCGATTGAACATCAAATTATACTCCATGATCAACATTTCATAACATATACCCCCAAAAAAATCCAGCAACCAGTTATCCTTGTTCATATTAAGATTCCAACCCAATTCACTCCTAAAAGCTTCAATTAGCATCTGATTTAGCAACTAAATTAGCCTAAACTACACCATAAGTCACCCATAAGCAATATCCATTCCCATTTCAGTCACCATTTCATGAATCATAAATGACGTTTTATTTTTAAAGAATATGGCTGGAGTTTATGCAAATTTAATGGAATTTATGGAATCTACACGTTATATATAGAGAATTTATTAACAATTTTGAATAGAAATCGCAGATGAGAACGCACAAAACGCTAATTGAAATTGCTCATTATATAAAAAATATTCCACCATAGAACTTCACGCCTTGCGAACAAATCACTTTTAAGCATTAAGTGAACAGCTATACAGACTGTTATTATCTGATAATTTTCATTCAGATGTGAGGAAAAAAGAGAGAAAGTGGCTATGAAATTTAGCACTTAAGACATGTCCATGGATGGAATGTCAATAATTTAAATCATCAGTGATGCATATACACTCTATAAATGCCTTAATTTATCTGACAAAAAAACATTTTTTCGATTGTTCCACGATGCCTACACAAACGTGTATTTTAAGGTTAAAATGTATGATATTGTTATAGTTATGGGAAATAATAATAACAATAATAATATTTTTAACTCTTTAAGCGCGTTAAAGTGAATGTCTTTTATTTTCTTCTTTATTATTTCTTTCATTCTAAGTAGATTAAATAGATATGTCATGTTATTATATTAGTCTCGTATCCAATAAAAATGTATAAGTGGGATGGCCATGTGATGGAGATTTTTGGGGTGCTGGAATTGTTGTTTTCACTTATTTTGTACAATATTATCAAAATTATTCAGATTTTAATTAAGGTACCCCAACTGTATCCCCAAACATCCATAAAATCAACCTCATAGTCACCCCAAACCCAAGCCACATCTACAAAACGAATAATTCTTTAAAATATTCGAATAATGTCCCCATACAATCTCAGACACTTGGGATCTGAATGAATAAATAAATCCACATGCATATCATACATGTTGTGTGACTACATTGGCCATCTTCATCCCAATGGCTAATAATTTGAATTTTAAAAAAGAAGATTTTTTTTCTTTTCTTTTAAAATAGACCAAACATCTTCTCAAATTGATAATAAAAGTCGTAAAATAAGCGAGTTTAATTTAAAATTTTACGATTATTTTAATATTTATGGTTATGGATATAATTTGAAAGAGAAATATTCATAAACTTATGGTACATAATATGAATCTCATCATATGAATATATACACACTCAAATCTTACTCAACTTCAATCTTGAGGCGATTTTTTACGCGGCTGGTGTGGATGGGGAATGGGATTGGGGTGCTGGGATGTCGGACTTGTTGGTTTGAGGGTTTTTTTTATTTTCAAATTTTGATTGATTTTTAGAATATTTGTTTTTCAAAATTTTGTAAAAATTTAATTTTTTGACTTTTTTGTTTTATTTTTTTGTTAATTTTCAAAATATATTTCATTTTTTTAGTTTTATAATATCAAAAAATTAAAAAATTCCATAAATTTAATTAAGTTTCAAAATTTTTGAAATTTCAACGTTTTCAACTTTCAATTAATTTTTAAAATTCATTTATATAATTTTTTTTAAATTTACAATTTTTCAAACGTTTTGAATTTTTAAAAGATTTTTAACTTTTTTTTAATATTTTAAATTTTTTAAAAATGTTTGCTTCAAGTTTATTCCCTTAAAAATGCGCCCAAAATCACCTTAGAATCTTCCCTACTTCCTCAGAAAAAATATTTTTTCATCATCTATATCATCTGTGTCTGAGATTTCTCTCCTCCATCTCCCTCACACGCTCTTGTGACTAGAGTGAGTCGAATGTGAAGATTTACATCCTTCGTATGAGAAATAAAGAAAAAAAATCATTCTTGTTGTAATTTGAATAAGTTTCAATGACCAATATTGAAATATTTATAGCCTCCTCTTATTGTACGTTGTACGTTTGAGGTGAATTAAAGAATCACGCATTTGGCATTTAAAACGTCAGCGAAGCAAAATTATTGAGCGAGAAAGATGGAATTTTTTGTTTTCCTTCTTCGTCTTATTTCATTCTTGACTGTTGGGTAGGAAAATATGTGATATTTTGTGTTTTTTTCATTCAGCACATTTGAGACACGACAGTCGAAAAGGCTTGAGTTTATTTATGTGTCACAATTATATTTGTTCCAAGTCTCCAAATACTGATTAATTTATTTTTATTGTTGGTTTTGAAAATATAATTATTGCTAATACGTGACCAATGACAGAAATAGGAAAACGATCGATTGACTGACCCTTGAGGGAATTATTTTCGGTTTGGAATGCTGTTGATGGGAATTTTTGAATATTTTATGAGGTTGTTTTAGGATGACTGAAAATAGAATTTGGATGAGAATTTTGTTTTTGGAGTAGAGGTTAATTTTGAAGGGGTTTTGATGGAATTTACCATTTTTTGTATAAAATCTAGTATATTCAAGCAAACTACTGCAAAATATTCATATATTTTGATCAGTTCCACAGTGCGATAGCAAAGAGAAGGCAGTTGGGCTGAAGTCTAGACAAAAAGAAGAAATTAGATCGAAATTAGAGAAAAGGTCGTTCCAAAAATGATATAGGGGTACAAAATCAGACGATGGGTGCCAAAACCCCAGATATGCCATTAAAATTCAAAGAAGGGTCACTCATAAATGATTTCAATCAAATAATGGATCACTTAGAATACCTTCCACTCCCAAGTCACAAATTTATTCATGCTGAAATATTCACTGGAATAACAATCAGCTCCAGATCCCCTTTCCTCATAAATATTGGACACCATAACCTGAATGATCCCCTTTCACCCTTAAAACCAATTCAAATTTAATCAAAATCTAATAAAATTTATGACTTGCACATTAATTCGATCACATCACAATAAACTATTGTCAAAATGCATAGCAAAAAAAATATTGATCGTGTCAAAAATATTTAAAAGAAATTTGTTATAAATATATATTTACAAATGTTTATAGGCATATAATTGATACTAAACATTTTTATGAGCAATAACTTTTTTTATGAAATGTTATTGATCATCACGCTATTAAAAAATTTATGACTCTTCCCTCTCGCACAGACACATAGAGTCACTGCTTGCATACAACTCCTAGATTGTAGATTTATATCTCGTTGTGTTGTGTTTTGATTATCATTTAACTATTTTTGAATTTTTTTGTTGCCTTAATCTCTCTACCTCTTGAGCTTCTTAATGAATATTCCATTTCGGTAGTCAAAGGTAATAAACCGAATATTATGAGTCGTTCGTTTTTTTCATAGGTTAAGAAAATTGATTAATTTTTTGAATGATATCAATTTGATTTATGACGAAATAATCATTAAAAATTTTACACTTTAATTCCTTCTTCGGTGGATTTTTATTGTCAATTTTATGATGAGACAAGGATTAGATGCTTTGAATTATTGACTGTGTGACATTTCGACGAGAGTTTTTTTTAATGTTGTGGCGCTGACTGGAGATTAAAAATTGCGGTAAATTCTCTTTTGATGGTGTTTTCTGTGGTTTTTAAATGAATTTATAGGAAATTAATTTTTTGAGGCAGGTGGAATGGTTGTAGTTGTGACTTTACTGAAGAAAAAATTCAAAATCTTGACAATTTTTGTGGTTCAAGTTTTGATAATTTTAGGGGACTGATTAGAAATGATTAAAAATCTGAATAGACTGGGATAAATAGAATAAATAGACTGGGATCTATTGCGAACCTTATAGTTTGAGTTAAATTATATCTAAGATGGTAGCCATTTGGAGTCATGACCCTGTCTTCACATATTTCTGGCTATGCCTCTTTTAAGAGTAGTGCTTTGGGTATACCACAGAATATGTCCATGAAATTAAAACTTGAATGCATGATGATCTGAATATCAAATTTGCTGATAAGGCAATTAATAGGTCAAACAGGATTCCATCAATTTTAAGAGCCTAGCAGTGGATTAGCAAGGGTTTTTGGTGCCCGAAGCTTAATGAAAACAAAACAGGCCGGTCGTCTCACTTGCTACGCCAGTCTAGAGTCTATCCTGGTTAACACACCCAACGCATACCCTTAAATTTCAAAAATTCTCAGTTAGTTCCAAAACAGAGTCCCATCCCAGTCCACAATCGTATGTGTAAATTCAAGGGTATCACGACTCGATTGTTATGATAGATTTTAATAGTCAACTACTGAATTGACACTCGTATAAATGAATGATCCAAGAGAGACTATGATAATCATAAATTCCATTCCATATCTCGCTTAATCTGTTATATTGTTATATATTTTTCGCATGTACGCAGCACCAGCAAGTCAAAAATGTATTCATTACATTACCTTAAATGTGAGACACGCGTAATGTAATGAATTTTATGTAGTAAATTTGAAATAATTCATCCAATAAATATTTATACCTCCCCCGACTTAAATGACAATAAATCCTTTGAATTTATTGATATTAAATCCCCATTGAAAGGTCTTTGTTTTGAGAATACAATTTATGATTAAAGTCTCGATTATTGAAGGCAACGACTGAATGAGAGTGAAGAGAATGATGAGGAGCTCAAAGATCTGTAAACTGAATGATAATGGAATTTAAATTACAATAATAAATCACCATTATAGAAACGTCTCTTGAAAGTATGAATTATTGGCACAATTTCAAAATATTTCAGTCATAATATCAAATATGATACTGTTTCAACTGTCTAATAAATAATTTTTGAAACAATCATATACTTTTATGAATATTTGTCAGGCAATGGGAAAATAAAATAAAATAATATTTTATTCAAATTTGAAGACATTTTGTAACAAAAAAACAAACAAACACAAAATATGAACGCATTTTTGACATTTAATAGAAGTTCTATCGGAGCAGAAGAAAAAATGAAGGAATATTCACTATAATATTTTACATTACAATCTACTTTTTTTTCGTGTGCAATATGTATATAATAAATATAGAGAGAAGAGAGAGGTTACAACAATATCTAGTACATGCACTAATGAAATTCACTATGCGTGACAAGTTGTGATAAATAAATGTTACAGAATTGTTGTAATTTTGGGTTGTTGAAGGGCTTTTGGCGTTCTTAATTTTGTGGAATTGCTGAATGGCAATTTTGAAAATTTAAAATTATTTTTTTGGGACTAAAAGACTGCAAACTATTTTTTAACTTTATAGTTTAGAATAAATTTTGTAGAATTCTTCAAAAACAATGAATAGTAAAGTGAGGAAAGAAGTGGTCTGATCAGAGACCTAGCCAGAGAAAAAATTAAGGCAGGGGTCTTGAATTTTTTTCGTCCTTTTTTGTTTTACATAAAAAATTTTTCGAGGAAGGGGGTCTGGACCCCTTAGACCCCTCCCTGGCCATATCCCTGGGTCTTATCTTAGACACTCATTCAAAATAATTTTAAATTTTATTAAAATAAGCAGAAAAAGCAGGGAAAAATAAAAAAATTGGACCAAAACCTAAAGTTTTTATAAAAAAAACTGTTTGACTGGATAGTGGTCAGGGGTGTTTTCAGTATAGAAGTTTATGGAGTCAACCTCCCGTTGACAGAAATTGTTTCTTCAATTTGATTACTTTTTTCTTAAATGTCACGCTGGTGGAGGAAGGGTTGAAGAATTTGTGACTGTTCAAACACAAGAAATTTTCTTATATGGAAAATTTGTGACAAGGGGGGGAGGGGGTATTCGAAAAACTCGTTTTTAGCATGACGTAATTTGCGAATGACCCCAAACCTGCTTATTAGTAAATGTTGTTACTTACAATTATAAAGTTTAAACTGCTCATTGATGAATTTTTTTACGTTTCATCCTAATTAAGTCACATAAAATTTAAATTATTACTTCAAAATATTTTGAAATTTTCTTAAACACTTGATTTATTTAAATTTATTTTGTAAACATTTGCACTTTTTTATTTTTCTTCTTATTTTTGTTCAAATTTCTTTTTTTCATATTCATTTTCAAAGCTAATATGATAATTTTCACAAAATATTCACTTTCAAAACAACATTTTAATACGCCATATTTCACTTTGACACAAAAATTCCACCATAACTCACTTCACCAACCCAACAATTTCATTTAAGGATTGAATCGTGGCATATTTTTGTTCGTCATAACGACAAAAATAAGTAAAAAACATGAAATAATTTTATCGAAGTAAAAGTCATACTAAGCAATAAATTTTATGATTTTATGGACATAAGGTGTCTCTTTGAGTAACAATTGCACAAACAGTAATAACTTTTAGTAGTGGGCTTAACTTATTTTTTAAGTAAATATATTATATAAATATGATGAGCACTAGTTACTTGAATAAAATTATTAATTTTATCTTTTATTTTACTTTCAGATTAAAATTTATGATGTAAAAAAATGCAATTGAAATAAAATGAAGCATTTATTGTGGTGATTAGTGAAAATTTAGTGTGATGATGATCTGTGATAAAATAAGGAATTAAATATAGTTTTAAATTCCCGCCCGATATGTGGATTACTCTGTTGGATATAGAAAAATTATTTGCAGGATACCAAAAAAAACCTGTCTATCACACAGAACGCTTTAAAGACAACTCAAGTAAGTACTTTACACCTTTCAAAATTTCTTTCCTACCTCTTTCTTACCTCGTTCCATCAATCTGAGAAGGTTACACAATAAATTACCTCATACCCTCCAATTTGATTTATCCTTGAAACACCTCAATGTCTTCTCTAGGAAAAAGCAATAAGAAAATTGTTAAAACCATGAAAAAAATGTCATTTGAAGATATTTACGTAATGGTTTATAGACACTAAAGGTTGTAAAAAATTACCCTTTTTACAATCCTTTATTTTTAGCAGAAAAATATTCTTGCTCAAGGTCAATGTTGCGCAATTCTTCTTTTGTGTCATTTCCATGGGTTGATGGTTGTGTGCATGGACAGAACAAAACAGAGAAAAAGTATCGATTCAGGTCTGATGATCAATAAAACAATAAAAATAAAAATTCTTTTTTTAAAAAAAGGAAAAAGAAAAATAAATGGGTAAGAAAATTGCTCATTACAAAGTATGTAGCATGCATATCTCTCTCTTCATCTGTCATGTTGCATTTTCTCCGAGACGAGAACGAAATGTGTTTGACTTTATGGCTTAACAAATTGTTTTCAAAACTCTTTCGATAAATTGTGAAATGAAATGTGAAAGAGTTTTTTTTCTTTTCAGTTGAAAACCAGGAAGTAAACAGTTTTGCTGTGATGAATTTATGACTTCGATTTTTTGATGTTTGACACTACAAACAGAAATTTAAAGTTGCTATGGTTCATTATTTTGGAAGATTTTTTTTGTTGTTGTTATTTTGAGAGAGTTTCTTTGTTGAATTTCTTTTTAATTTTTATTGGGAGTTTAAGAGATGTTTAAGTGATTACGGAATTAGGAGTTATTTTAGTGTGAATATGGTGGGAATTAAAAATATTTAGAATCATTTAAAGGGGTCGTTCAGATATTACGTAATGCTTAGGGAGGGATGGGGTCTTGGGATTGTCCAGGATTAGAAAATAGGTAGTTTCTTTAGGATTTCATACAAATTTGCAGTATTTAGCTGTATTTATATGAAATTTACCAGTATTTGGTAATACTTAAATGTAAGTTGGCAGTATTTGGCAATATGCTGCCTAGTTTTTAAGCCTAGGGATTGTTATGCTTCATATTAATTTTTTTAACGAATTTTGTTATAGGAATGGAAGTCTAAAATTGCAATTTTTAGCGTTACGTAATATTCGAACGACCCCAAAATATTTAACAAAAATAAAAAAATTATTTTGATGATTTCTCATAATTGGGGGGGGGGGGGTCATTCACCATGATTGTAGCCAGAAAGACGACACATTTTGAACAATATTACTTAAATAGGAGGTTCATTTAGCTAAAATGGTTCAAAATCATTCAAATTAAATAATTTTACTAACAAAATTGGGAAATTTAATCAAGAATTTCTAAAATTCAACCACAAAAATTCAGATCTTTACAAACTCAATCTAAAACACTTACCAACATCCCCTCTTTCCCCAACCTCACCCAAAAAAAAATTCATTACCCAACAGTGTAATTATCCGCGTAATTAAAAAGAAATTTAATACAAAAATTTATTGAGTTGCTGAAAGGAGATGTTGATTATACCCGAATAAAAAAATATATATATTTTTTAATTAAATAATTTTCATCAGCTACAACATTTGGGCTGGAAATTTTCAACTGAAATTTATGAGGAAATTATGTTGAGACGTGCGGAATGTGATGCTTTCTACTAATTAAAGCATAGTTGATGAATCAATTATGACTCTAAATTCGAAACATGGGAATAAAATATGATCAAAATAACATTTGGATGTATGGGAAGACTTCCATTAACGCGATAGCCAAATACACAAAAAAAAAATCATCCGCAATTTACCTTAAATTATTAATCCAATTCCATCATAAATAATGAACCACTCAACAGCTTTAGATGAATTCAGATAGTCATTTTCGGAGGCCTTTTTTTCATTAATTGCCAAACTGCGACAGCTCATTCGATGAGAAGCCACTCATGATTATGCCATATGCATATATAATTTATCTTCTGCTGCTGCCTTTTTTTGTTGAAAAATTTTCAGAAATAAATTTTTTGCTTTATTTCCTCATTCATTGGAACACAATGGCATATTTACTTGCGACTTCCTTAACTGACACACTCACTCCTTTTTTTCTCATCACTGTGTCACAGCCAGAACATATGTAATGTAGATTCTTTATGGCATACAGTAGGAAATAAAAAATATTTTGACACATGCTTGAAACAGACAATTTTTTTGTAAAAAATAACTACAAAATTACTTGATAGACTTAAATAGTCACTTTAGGTTTAAAAAACTGGCGTGTGTGAAATTTTCAAAAATGAGTAAAAAAACATTTGAATAAGTGCCTGATATGGCGATTTTGAATAGCGAAAAAAATTATTATGTTAAGTGTTGATTTGATGGGCAATCTAATAAATTGAGGCAAATTATTTGTTCGTTGATGTCAAGTTTAAGGTTATCGCTGGATTTTAGTGAGATGAGATTGTTGACTTTTTTGGAGGTTTTTTTGATTGTGAGATTTTTTAAGGTTTAGCGGATGGAGTTCTTTGAAAATAATCTACGTGATTTGATCATGAGTTATGAGTTAGAATTTTTTTGGAAATTATTTAAGTAGGTGCAGGGTTCATGGCTTTCAAAAATGATAATTGTAAAATTTGAAAATTAATTTTTGAATTTATAAAAATTTAAAAATATAAATATTTCTAATTTTTAAAAGAATCTTTTAAAAAAGAATTATTTTTATTATATTTTTAAATTTTGTGTTCTTAATTTTTTCCAATATTTTTTGAATTTATTATTTTTATATTATTATTTTTGAAGTCAATTTTATTATTTTTATTTTTTTTGAATTGGCTTTTAATATTTTTAAAAATATAATTTTTAAATTGACTTTTATTATTTTTAAAAATATAGTTTTTGAATTAACTTTTATTATTTTTAAAGTTATAGTTTTTGAAGGTTAGAATTTTTAAAAAATAATTTTAACTTTTTTAAAACTAATTTTTTTTGCATTTTAGGCAGCAATTTTTAATTTTATAATGTTGAAAAGTGATATTAGCTTTTCTGTATAATTTTTCCACCATTTTTAAACAAAAATTTATGCAAAATGCTCACGTAGAAAATTAATATTCATCCAAATCTGTAGTCCATCCATTCTAATCCGTGCCTTCCATAAAACCATGCAAAAATTTGTTAAAAAGTCATCGAACTAAACACGTTAAATGTATTAAAAAATCATATTAAATTTCGTAAAAAATCTACATAATTTTCAATAAACCCCCAACAAAAAAATCAATATTTCTTCCTCGCTCCTGAATTAAAAATTCCCTCAAAAAAATCCCAAATATCGTGCTATAATTGACCAAACTGCATTTATATCATTCAAACGGCGAAATAAAGAGCCGTAAAAATTGAATTTCATTTACAATTTGAGCATTAAATGCAGTCACTAAAGTCTGAAATTTATTGCACTGTATTAAATTAAGAAATTTCAATTAGACAACAAATTCTTTGAAATTTTAAAAGGTTTACTTCTCGTTGTCTGCATTTATATGATAAAAACATTTCGAAAAAATATCTCGATTGAATTTTAAAGTAAAATTAAGTTTTTTTCGACCAGACGAAAGAGAATTTTTTTTGAAAGCAAAAAATAAAATAAATAAAATTCATAATTAGTGCATCTTTTTGCTTTCATGCGACAGGGATTTTTGTCAGACTGAATATAAATTTATTTGCAGAAGTAAACCTTGAATTTTAAGCTTTAAAATGTAAAACTTACAACTAAAATTATTTTTTACATATTTAAATCAATTTTTTGTTAATAATTTATTAAAAGATATGAGACAGAATTTTCAATTTTTAAGACATTAATTTAGAAGCTAAAAATACAGCAAAGTACACAATTGTCACATGCAAGACAGAGACAGCACATTGCAATTGTCTCTATCTTGTCAATATAGTTTTTTTGTTATGCTTGTTAGAGAACAAAAAAATGGAAATTAAGGAAGCCATACTTTCTCTCACCATTTCTCCATTTTTGCGCTGCTTGCTCTCTCCGAAGAAAAAAAAATTAAATTTCTCTCATTTTTTTCTTTCTCTCTCGCACATGTCGCATCGTCATCATCATCGACAGTACAATGAAATCTCCTGCTTGGAGAATAGATATGTTTTGTACATCTTAAAATCACATGAGCATGGGTACAATTGGGGTACTTAGATTATGAAAATGTTTAGAAAATGATTCAAAAGTTTTCCTTCCCTTGGAATGATTTTTTGTTGAATTTTTTGAGGTGGTTTAAATTCTATGATCTGGAAAAAATGAGGATGTTTAGATTTTGCGCCTTAAAATGACTGAAATTTAAAAAAATCATATTTTAGTTTTATAGCCAATCTAACATTTTATTTGAATATATTATTCAAAATTCAAATATTGAAAATGATGAAGCAAAACTAAGTCTTATTTTTGTGAACAATGACTTGAATCTATTGGAATTTTTGGAGTCATGTTTAAATTTAAGCCCCAATTTCAGATCAAATGTAACAAATGAAAGACAATCTTTGGCTCAATACACCAAAAACATAATATTGACTTGGGGACATTTGATTGGTATACCATAGGGTTACCCTGGGTCATATCCTTGAGGTTACCCTAGAATATACAGAGCAATCGGCCTTAAATTTGCAAAAAATTAAACAAAAATCCACTAAATTTCCCTCCAAATTTCTGACAAAAATCCCACAAAGAGCCCCAAAAAAATCTTCCTTCTTCCCAAAAATCAGCTCCTTAAAAACAACAAAAAAAATTCCAGCAAATTACTCAAAAGAAGAAGTTGAGAAAATTGCGACAGCAATGTGAGAATGCAATAAAAATGTCTGGAGTCGAGTTGTTATTATGTGCAGCATATAGTTTCACTGGGATTTCATGTACACAATATTTGTTTCGTTTCTCATCGGTATTTTGTCACATTTGTGCTTAGAATGCGCTCATGACTGACTTAAACTCACACACACATTCCTCCATTCAGGTTTCTTATCATTTAAATGCATTGCAGATATCAAATGAGAAAAAATAACTATTCATGATAACTTGTGAAACGTGACAGAAATTTTTTTTGTCTCTACTTATGCTTGTAATCTTTGCTGACATGCTATTATTTAAGTAGAGAAAATGTTCTGGAAAGGAAGATAATATGGCAATTTATGCCGACATTGTTGTGCATTTTATTAAATTCTTTATTTTCTTCTTTTACTCTCACTAAAAATTTTAATTAAATTAACATCAACATCATAAATTTTACCTTTATGGATCCTCCCTACTCTGCTTCATAACTTGCTCCACATGCACATGTGGATGTTTAGAAATTAAATGAAATCCGCTTTTTTATCTTTTTACATCATTTAATTTATTAATTATGAGAATGTCATCTCCCTTTTTTATCCATTTTTGTGGTTAGTTTCTGCTTGCTTTTAACTACTTATGTGTGTATTTGAGGATATAAGAGGGTCAATGCAATGGCTTTATAAAAATGACATTCATAAATGATAACATTTGAGCATTTGTTGTACATTTTATTAGGAAACCCAAAAGAGATTGGAATACCGAGTGACTAAGGTGTAAGGAAGGGATGTCGACTGGTAGCTTAATATGTTTTTAAATTTTTTGATCAATCTAAAAATAAAAGTATAACCTCACCTTGCATGACGTATTTTTGTGTGTCTATATTTTAATTAAATTTCACGGTTCTGACTAATAATTAAAGGTCTTGTAAATTATTAATCCAATTTCTATACACTTGAGAATTGGTAGAAATAGAAAAAAATATCGCTTTAATTATTAAATGAATTGAAAAGCTGAAATTAAATTTATAAAATTATCAGCCACAATTCATTTTGCGTTTTGTTCAATTTAAAGGCAAACATTAAGTATCAGAAGTTATTTTAGAAGTCTTCATGACTGAATTGAATTGTACGATTATTCATTGAATAATACCGAATTCAATTATCGGATGAATGATTTTCTGTATGATTTTCTGTATGATTTTCTGATCTTTGTCATCCAGCTGAAATGAGTTCATCAAAACGTGTTACGCGCAAAGCTAATCCGAAAAAGGATTCAAACAATGGAAACAAAATCTTAAATTATGTCGAAGGAAATGCTAACGGTAAGCCTACAGAAAATCCAGCGAACACAAATGACGGCTTCTCTGTTGATGAAGGTGAATTCAACAAAATAAATGATAACCTTACCAAGCCCCAAATCATCACACAGAACGAATTACAGACTACATTGAATTCTATGGTTGGAAGTGGAGATGTCGGTAAAATGCTTTCTGTAATTGTGAATGCTTATGGATCTCTCGCAAAAGCTGTTGACACAAATTTTAATAACTGCACAAAAATTGCCGAATCGATGGATGAGAATGCAGATTCGATCTTAAAAATAACTGACCAGCTTAATGATAACGTTGAGAACCTTTCACGTAAGCATCATGAATATGTGAACACAAACGAAAATGATAAGCAACAGCTGAAATTAAAAACTGACATTCGGTATTACAAATCACAAATGATAATCTATTTGAAAGATGATGACATTCTTAAGTCATGGCAAGATAATTACATTTCTATTGCCGAGAAAATAATAAAGGATCAAAGTTTGCATCTGGGTCGCGCTTACATCACAAAGGCTATAGTTCTGTCAGGAATGAAGAAAATTAATAACATGAACAAATACACTAAATACTTGTACATCCACTTTAGTGATTCCTTCACTTCAGAACGTCTCATCATGGAGATGATTAAAAAAAACAAAAATGAAAATTCCAGCAGTCCTGATGTAATCTTCTCACAACCTTCCTCATACGATATACGCAGATTAAAAAGCATTTGTCACGACCTACAGTCAGAAGGCTCAGTGAGCAAGGTATATCTTGGAGATGATGCGATTAAAGTCACACTGAATAAGAAAAATGCTGATGATCCTAATGAAAAACCAAAAAAAGTTCATGTTAGGAATTTTGCGGATCTAGACAAGCTAAGGAACGATGTGAGATCAAAGAACTGCAATGTCTCAACGAGAACTTATTACAATAGTGAATATTGGGCAAAAAAGAATCATCATTCTGGTACTAAGCGAAGAAGAAAATCGGAGGATGACTTTCAGTCACAACCAACATCATCAAACAATAAAAAGCAGAAGAGATTTCTTCCAAATCCTGCTACAACAAATGACAATGAAGGAGCAGAGAACGAAAGCATCAATTCTTCATTCAATTCTGCCAATGACAATGAAAGCTGAGACGAAAGCTCACGTATCCTGTCTCTGAAATTAGATAATAATATTAATTACAATATCGACACTCTGGAATTTTACATCAATCAATCGAATAATTTAAATAAACTGAAAATCATCACGTGGAATGTAAGGTCGATAAAATCACTAAATTCATTTCAGAGATTTAAAAATGAATTGTCAGGATTCGTGAGCAAGCAAATTGATATAATAATTTTAACTGAAACTTGGACATGTGATACAGAAAAGTTCAATATTCATAAACTGAAAAATTATCATAATTTTTCATGTCCCAGAAAGAATTCCAATGGCGGTGGTGTTATGGTATACATTCACAATAAACATATAGCTAAAATTGTAAAAAGTGAGTCCCTAGATTACGTGGAATACTTATCTCTAATGCTCATATCCAAAAACATGAGATTTCTAATCTATGCTGTCTATCGCCCGCCAAATGCCAGCACTGATTTCTTTTTTCAAAAATTTGAAGACATAATTGATAGCAACGAACATTTGATCATCGCCGGTGACTTGAATATTAATCAATTGAAACTAGATCGAACTTCCATTCAATTTTTGGACATCCTTAACAATTTTGGTGCAACAATTACCAACAATGCAGTCACGAGAAATGCCAGCAATACGCTGATTGATTATTTTATAATCAAGAATTTTCCACCAAATGTATTGACAGAAACATTAACATCATCACTTTTACTTTCTTCGGATCACAACTTGCTGGTATCATTAATTAACGTATCAATACCTAAAAAAGAAGTAAAAACGGTAGTAAGCAGAAAATGCAATTATACTCACCTGAGAGATGTTTTTCAGTTTGACGAAAGTGAAATATCTGGACTATCTGCTGACGAGAGTTGTAATTACTTATCTACAAGAATTCGTGATGCTATGGCTGCTAGTACTTCCATCAAAACTATCAAACTGGCATGTGATAACCTAACGCCACCTTGGGCGAATTTCAAGTACCACAGCTTGACTAAGAAAGCATCAAACATGCAAATGAAAATAAATAGATTAGACAAACAAAAAAAACCTACAAGTATATTAAAAATGAAGCTTATTGCATTAAAAGATTCTATTGATAGTTACTCAAATGAAATCTCTAAGACATTCTACAGTCAAATGATCAGAAACAACGGTCTTAATTCATGGAATGTGATAAATAAGATACTTGGCAAGGAGAAATCTACATCGGGAATAACTATCACAGTTGATAACACAATAATTGAGGATACAAAGAAAATCGTTGAAATATTCAGCAAACAATTCAGCAAAAATTCAAACTTATCATCGTTAAGCTCATGCGCATCTGAAAACTTCACTTACATTGGTCCGACAATAAGTGAAAGCATGTATTTTCATGAAGTGACATATGACGAAATTAGTATCATAATATCAAATTTGGATCCAAAAAAAGCGACTGGAAGTGACGATATACCGTGCATAATTATAAAAGAACTCCAAGATGAATTAATTGTGCCTTTGACGGATTTGTTAAACAAAATTGTAGCGGAAAATTACTATCCTGACTCGTTAAAGTATGCAAATATCAAGCCATTACATAAGAAAGGTGATAAACATAATATCTCTAATTATCGTCCGATCGCTCTCCTGCCAATTATCAACAAAATATTTGAAAAGATTATTTCAAACAGAATTCAAAGTTTCTTTGATTCAATGAAAGTCAACGATAAGGAGCAATTCGGCTATAAAAGACATATTGGAACTAATGAAGCAATTTTGAAATTTTTGCACGATGTTTCGAAATACCTTGATAATGGTGACTATGTTGTAGTAGTTTTCATGGATCTTACGGCTGCATTCGACTCACTCAATCGTGAAATTTTGCTTGAAAAATTATCACATCTAGGAATCCGTGGTCATGTCAATGATTTGTTGAAGTCTTACTTCTTTAATCGATCGCAATCTGTAAAAATTGAAAATATAATAAGTGATAAAGTCATAATAGATTTAGGAGTTGCACAAGGATCAGTTTTGGGACCTCCACTATTTAATATCGATCAATATGACTCTCCGAAGATCTCATCAAATAGAATAAAATTTGCAGACGATAATACCATATACCGAAATTGCAGAAATGATGATCTTGAATCTACGCTAGCTGATATAATGACGGATCTTAAAGAAATGGCTTTACATTTTGATTGCAGTGGATTGAATTTGAATTACTCGAAAATTAAATTTATGATAATTGGAAGTGGCAATAATATGGAAATTCCAGATAAAATGCATGTAATGAATGACATCACCATCGACAGAATCTCAAGTATAAAGTTTTTAGGCATTACAGTTGACGATAAATTCAATTTTAAGGAACATCACGAGAAATTGATTGAAAAACTTACCCAGTCCAATAGAGCATTATCGATTATTAAACATCATCTCCCCAGAGAATTACAACTTCAGTTTTTCCATGCTCACGTGATGTCCCACTTGAATTATTGTGCATTCCTGTTCGCAAAATTCAACCAAGAAGAAATTTTGAGACTTCAAAGGATCCAGAACTTCTGTATCAAACAAATATTTAGACTCAACTCTCGTCACTCAACTCTGGACTTGTTTAAAACATATGTCACGGATGTTCTTCCTGTCATTGGAATAATTTATGCTTCATTAATCACCAACATTCAAAAGTCTTTAGTCCTTGATATGGATGAGTTGCTGAAGTTTGAGATAAGGAACAGCTGTAGAAGGTCGTCTGGTGAGTTAGTTGCTTCTAGATTCAAAAAAAGACAACATCTAGGCACAGATATATCATATCTTGGTGTCATTTTGTATAATCAGCTTCCAAAGACCTTAAAAGAAATTAAAAATCTTAACAAATTTAAAATTGGAATTAAAAAATACTTAATTGAAAGGATAGACCTTCTCTTAGCTCCAGATCAGTTCAAGACACGTCGGATATCCTAATCTCTGCAAGTCATCCCAAATACTCATCACAATCACGTAAAATTACACTATATTATTTATTGTTATTTGTTATTGTTTACATTTCACCCAGTACTAAACTTTAGAACATTGCGTAATTCAAATTATTTTTGACAGTTGATTAATTCAAATCTAATTAAACCGTTAAACCATTTTATTCTCGAATTAACTTAATTAGAACATTAATATTTCTCATCGAATAGTTTTTTATCCGATAATCATAAATTTAAACAGTACACATTATTATTATTTAATCATTATTATCAATTTATTAACTCTTTCAACTGCAATGCAGTGTCTTCTCATTATTTCCTGTCATTTATATATAGATTGACTTCATTTATGTTATTACAGAAAAGAGATAGACTAATAAATAAATAAATAAAATCTTGAAGATGATTAAGGTGCTTAGGGTTTTTTTGTTTGACTAGTTTTCCAACTTTTGATTTTAAATGTGTCACTTTGTCTCGGGCCATCCTTACATTCGAGCCCAACCCCTATAAATATGCTTAATATAAAGTGACCACCTCCAAATCGACATCTATCACTCGGGCACTTATTCTGAATATTTTTTTTTCTCAAAAATACATTTTTCTTTCTGTCTGAAATCTCAGAATTTATTTTAATGTGATGGCATGTATGTTATGAATACATTCCGCATTCGTGATAGCCTTTTAACATTTTTCGTCTGCTTATACATTTTATTTCGTTCATTAATTAGTTGAAAATGTGAATTGAATTTATCCTTGCAGCTCAAATTTCTTGTTCGAAATTTAAAGTTGAGTAAGTTTTTGATTTTTTCTGGGAAAGATATATTAAAAATGATGGTGTTCTAATGATTTTTTGAATTTTGTGTTTCTAATTTTTTACTTTCTAATTTTTAAATTTCTAAATTTTAATTTTGGAAAAAATTATTTTTTGCATTCTTTTTAAAAAGTTTAAACTATTTCATGACGAAACTAGTCTCTATGAACTCTACTGATCATTTTTATAAATATCTCAAAAATTCAATATATAAGATAAAAATATAAGAATATTTTTCAACATATCTTAATGATTTACAATAATTTCCTCCATAGAAGTCAACCGATTCGAATATTCTCAAACTAATCTAGCAAAACAAGCGCCAACTCGACGAAATCTCGCTCATTAAAATTGTCAAAAAATGTAAATCAATGAAAAATATTCAACATATGTAATCTACATTAACAGCCATCATTTTGAACTTGAACTTATCAATTTATACTTTCATTTTTCAACACTTTCTCATTTCATTTGACTTTGCGAATGTGCTAAAAAATAATTTCATTTTAATCGTTTTAATTCCTTTGTAAACTTTTATAATTAAAATTTTATTTCCTCATTTAACGCGATTTTTCAACCTTTTTTAATGTAAAACTTATAAATACATAAAATACTTTAATGTGCGTCATTAAATCATTATAATTTATTGTGTCACATGAATTTTTGCTTTGTATTTAAAAACACATTAAGTTTATAATCTGATTGTTATAAAATGATGGATTTTGTGCTTAATGGGGGTATTTTAAATTAAATATTTTTGGGGGTCTTAGATTGGGATGTAAACTTTTTTCTGGAGATTTTAGCTTGACACCCTTTTAGTCGATACTATCAGGGTCTTAAACCTAGTCATGCGCATATCCTGGACTTGCTACACTTCTGCCAAAACTCCTTCTTATATACCTCTTCTGATACCACCCAAGTATCTCATAATTTCAGTATACATCAATTCGAACCATTCCTCATAAATTCATGCCTTTGAACAAAAAAACTTTAATTTAAAATATAAAAAAAATCTGTTCTACATTTTTATTACCTCAATGTGCATGTGCCTTTATACACAACATTAAGTAGAGGTTAAAAGGCTGAAAGCATAAAATTTGTTTTAACAGTAAACTCCATTTATCTAACTGTACATTCTCATGTACAAAATGTTATTATTATTGTTATGGCTCTATTTTAATTTCACAAAAAAAATAAAAGCACAAAAAATAAAGAATTGTGGAAGTAAAGAATTAATAAAAATTAATAAAAAGTCACGAGGTTGATTACTGTTGATGAAAATAAAAAAAAATTCAGCGCCATGTCATTCATACTTAGTAATCAAGTTAATGATAACATTAATAATAACAATAATCGTCATCGTATTTTATTCAATAATCACATGTGTTAAAAATATCAAATTGAGTCGCTCCTCTTTTTATTCTTCTTAATTCGATGTGTTGTTTTCTCGATCGATGTCTATCAATTGCCATTTGCCTTTTTATGTTTCGACGGGAATCAATTTATTGCCATTAAAATAAGTAGTCACATGTAGTGTCTGTATTTAGGCTTTATATTTTGAGGAAGTATTAATCAATTAGAGTTATGTGGAGTGAGCTGTTGGCTTTTGTTTTGTCTTGGTGGCTGATTAATGAATTCTATGACTTCTTTTTGGGGGAACTACTAAGTCTGGGTCAGGAAAATTCTAGATTTGGGACTAGTTTTTTATGAGCTAGCCTAAAATTTGTCAAGAAAATATTATATTAAAATAATATATTAAAATAATATATTAAAATAATATATTAAAATAATATATTAAAATAATATATTAAAATAATATATTAAAATAATATATTAAAATAATATATTAAAATAATATATTAAAATAATATATTAAAATAATATATTAAAATAATATATTAAAATAATATATTAAAATAATATATTAAAATAATATATTAAAATAATATATTAAAATAATAATAATAATAATATTGGTTAGAATTTTACTGACTAGAGAACAGCTCTTTGATATACAATAACCATTAAAAGTTAGTTAAAAACTATCCTAAAGTGAGTCTTTCTTACTAAGGATACCAAATCAATTAAAAAATTTGAATTCTAAAATAAGGTCATTTGAAATTCCTCCAATACTTAGTATAGAGCCCCTTCCCTTCTGACCTGTGACAATGTTTTTCAGCTCTAGATTAACTTAATCATTTGATAGTGACAGTTCTTATTCACAGCTCAATATATAATTTATTTCACTTAGTAAGTTAAAACTAGGGTAATGAAGTATTTACAATCAAATATTACAAAAAATCTGCTTACTGATTAATTTCTAAGAAGAATTTGTTGCTGTGAATGCAGTTTTTTTTATTATAAAAATAGCATTTTACTGTTACTAAAAATTGATTAAAATTGTAGTTCGAAATTTCTGAATGAATTGAGGCAAAATAAAGATGAAAAAAAAATCACTATCAGCATGAATATTTTTTTAAACTTCCTTAAATTTTGATTTTTAAATTTCTGGGAATTAAGTAGAAAATTGTGAAATTTTTTTTCAAATTATATTTATTATTATTATTATTTATTTGTTTCTTTGTAATTTGTTTTACATTTTAGATTAAAAATATGATAAAAATTGCAAAAGAACTTTTCCAACTTATATGACCCAATTACCCTCAAAAAATGCGTTTCCTCAACCATCCAACCAGAAAATCACCAGCAATTTTCAAAAAACTATTATTGAACTATAAAAATGCAATAAAAAAGTCTTTTAAAGGGTTAAAGTACTACTCATGTATAAATTATCGTAGAATAGTCTGAAGCAAGGCAAGTGCATGAGGCAATAGCTTGAGTAAGTGAGAGAGACATTTTGATTTTATTTTGTAATAAATTTGATAAATGACTATGCTTTTTAATCTCCCCACAAAACGCCGACAATTCTTTGAAGTTTGATGATTTGTGGCTCATGATTCTCTCTCGTCTTTCTCATTCTTCTTGCCTTTTTTATGCTATTATTATTATTGTTTCACTCGACTTGATGTTGTATGTTTTTTTTTCGTTCCTTCTTCTTTTTTATGACGAGCCATCGTTGTGGGTATTTTATTGCTCATGAAAAATAAACTTTTTATAGATTCTTAACACAGTTTTTTTACATTTTATTTTATAAACAATAACAACTTACTAAATAAACCGTAGATACTGCCTTTCTGTGATTATCACACGTAATTTAATTGTTGTGGAATTTTAAGTGTCTATGCTGATTTTTGGGGATATCCAGACCATGAAAACAATTTTTTCAAACATTTCAAAATTCTAAAATTTTCATCAGTTAAAAAATTTAAAATAAAATCAGCAATTGCAGATTTTTTCACTTACAGATGGCATTACTGTCTGATGCTAATGTCCTTACAACATCCCTACCTCACAAAATCTTCACTTTCACACTTTCTTCTTTGCGGAAATGTGAAATGTACGGATGATTCTTCCCCTACAAAATTGTGTGTGACTTCTCAGATTCTATTTGGATTCCAACTGAACTTACATTTCTTTTCTTTTTCTTTTCAGGGATAACATAATTTTGGATATTTTTTTTCATAGTGTGTAGATAAATTTGATGAATTGGTATGTAGACAAATGATGCTTAATAAAATTATTCTGAGTACTCAGACGAAAATAAAGGGTAACATTTCATCTGAATGACTGTTGACTAAATAGTTTTTATGGAATGAAAGTTTTTATTGAATGTGAGATATTTTTAGATGGGGTTTAGTACCCCCAGAATTTTTTTATATTTTTATTTATACAATCGATTGATTTAAGAGGATGGCTAGGTTCAAGGGGTATATTTTGGGGGTTGGTGGCTTAAACTTATCCTACTTCGATAATTTTTTAAGAACTTTCTTAAGTTTTGGATAAAAAAAAGTCTAATTTCTTAACAAAATTCACATCCCCCCTTATATACCCCAGCCTAGTCATGGTACGAATGTCAAACATTTTATCATCTATTTAATTATCTATATAAGTAAGTATTTAAAAAAATTCAATTTTATAAACAACTAAAATAATTTGGTTAACCTGCTGAAGTCCCTTACGTTAGATGGGTGGCCCACCTAACTTGGGGTACCTTGCAAATAAATAATCAAATAAAATAAAAATTTGAAATAATTTTTCAATACTAAGTTGCAATAGCTTATTTATTTTAAAAACTATTTAATAAAATACAAATAAATTGACTATTGTCTACAATTTATCTCAATCAAGAATCCATGAGGAAGTTCTACTACAAAAAACTTCCCTGTAACAATTTAAAAATCTCTAAAGAAATCCAATAAAATCAAAACTTAATAAATAAAAATTCTAATTGACAAATTTTAAATAAAAAAGTGAATAAAAAGTTGTCAACTTTGTGAGGCAAATGACACTTAAACTTCTCAGAACAGCCTCGTCATTCTTTTTATACTTAGTATATTCCTGTTAAACGTTCAATACCCATTTCTTTCACATTAAGTAAATTTTTTTACATCAAAAATCATTATATTGCTAATTCATAAGTCATAAAATCATGCTCGTGAATATAAGCAGCATTACACACTCGCTTAGACTTTTCCTCTATAAAAAAAAGTGCTGAGGAGAAATCGTAAACGAATCTCTTTTATTATAATGTTAATGTTAAGTATATAATTTTGAATAATTATTATTTTTTACGGCACAACAAATTTTTAAATCATAAATACAATTAGAGTACTTTTTCTGCAGTTGTCGAGGCTTAGAGACTCGATTGCTTGGAGATTTTGAGAATTTTTAGACATACTTATGTGAAGCTTTTTTAAAGAGAGCTGACTAGTTCAGGGGTTACGCTACCCTCCTCCTCTACCTTTTACTATAGGTACCTAGTATTAAGGTTTGAACCAAGGCATTAACACTTCAGATTAATCCTAAAAAGTCTTCAAAAATTCCCCAAAGATTTTCTTAGAAGCCTTGATCCTAAGAAGCAATCGAGACTAGAATATTTTGTATCCATACCCCCTTGGTGTTCAATTTATAGCCTATTTGGATTATTCTCAATGATAATCCCCTTGCTTTTAAGAACAGGAAGTCGATTATGATCTTCCTGTTCCATTAGATTTCCCAGAATTCAGAAAATTTTATTCTTTGATGGGGCTTGAACTTATGCCTTCACTTAAAAGTGTGTTCCTGATTTTTAGTCTGTCCCCTAACCAATCCATCAAAGAGGATATTCTTTCTTACTGGCAAATTTACTTACATATGATTCGGTAACCAAGATTCAATTTTAATAAGAGATCTTTAACAAATCACAAGGCCCAGTTGAGTTGGATTACTCAAGTACAATAGCTGGAGCAACACGATCGTAATCTTTGGTTATAAGAAAATTATTTTAAAAGGTTTAAGAGGACATTCTTCACTTAAAAACCTTAAAAGCTGCTTAAAGTAGTTTCTCAGAAGTCTCAGACTCCTTTTCTTGTATTTTCTAGGGCATACCCCTGAAAATTATTGAGAAAAATTATTTATTAAAATAAAAATTTAAATTTACAAGGATATACGATGAAGCAAGTCCCAGTTCTACTATAAATAATAAGAAAATCAATAAAAGTCCAAGCCCTGTACAAAATCCCATTAATTTTCCTTTCAAACTTCCTCTAAAACTCATAATTACCCAAGAGGTAAAGAGTTAAGTATTTTTTTTCGCAGACTAAATAAAAGTAAGTAAGAAAATTTTTTCGCTTTGTGTGCGAGTACTTTCCACACGATTAATTTTTATTTTTATGAATGTACTTCTTCATCGTGCTATATATTTTTTTTGAAGTATATATTTTATTATGAATGAAACGATTTGTTTAGAGATCATTCTTATGAACGTAAATTTCATCATTGCAGTTTAATGGTAGGGTTTTTTTCTTCTCTCTCCGTACAATTGAAAGATGTTCTCTGTTACATGCCTTTTTATGTTATGACTCGGATATTATATTATTGTGTGACAAGGATTGGAAGGTCATTGGCTGTCAAACATGAATTTTTTTGTGATGATTGAAATTGTTCAATTTTTCTGTAAATTCTGGTTTTCCTCAATCTTTTTTGCCTTTCCTTATGTCAGTTCCTCAATCTTTCAAATTTGCAGCTCATAAAAGAACATTTTCCATCCAGAACCCGTTCTATGAGTTTTAGAGATTGTGTGAGTGTAAAGCACTTCCTTCCAGAGCATGTACCAGAGTACGCGCGCAACGTGCGAGAGAGACAGGGAGAGTAGAAAAAAGGTGAAAAAATAAAAATGAAATAAAAAATTATGTTTATGTTTTATATTACGGCAATGAAAGAGATAGAAATTTTATAACATATAAATGTTGTTCAATCTCACTAAAAATTGTTATGCAAGTTTAATGTATGAGATAGAGAGAGCAAATAATCATCATGTCTGGCTGTGTGTGCGAGAATGAGACGACTGTATTGTCAGTTTCACTGTTTTTACGATATATAAATGTGTGAAGAAATGAAGTAAAGTGAAATGGATTCAGGAAATATGGGAATGTTTTTTACGATGTATTTGTATGAATGAAAATGAAAGAGTAGAGAGCATAAAATGTCTTTACATGACTATTTCTATATGAAAATAATTTTTTTAAGTATTCAAGCAAATAGTTTTATGATGTGCAATCACTATTATTAATTATATTATTCTGATTAATTGAATATGACATAAAATTTATGTTCAAAAAATGATGATAAAAAAAACAGTTCCTGCAAGAATAAATTTATTTTTATATCAAAAACCATGTAATTGTAAAACAAGTACCGAAAAGAATGAATAAAAAATTTTATTTTTATCAACATTGACTGTTTATGGCTCATTTTGATTATTTCAATGACAATACCTTTCTTCGTCGTTCCTGGAAAAAATTCGTTTTTTGGGGGGTTGTTCACTTATGATGTCAGAAAATTGGATTTTTATGGTCCCCTCCAAATTTTGCCTCATTTTAAATTATTTTGCTTATCTTGACAAGTAATGCTCAAACTTTTTATAGCATGGTCCACTGAACCTCATATCTAGTGTGTCGTCATGCCTTTTTGGGATACATTTGAAATTTTTGGTGACATAGAAGTACATAGAAGTACATTGCACACTAGTATGTCACCAAAAACTTCATGGGTGTCACAAATAGTACAACGACATACTAGTTTTACCCTAGTTATGAGGTTTAGTGTATTACGTTCTAAAAGGTTGGGAAACACTGTAGTCAAGTGTGTCGTGGAGCATTGTTTGAGAAACACTGGTTTAAACTGTTTCATAGCTCAAACTAGGGTAGGGGCATGAAATTATGGCGCTAGGTTTCAAATTAAAAATTGCATCCCCTTATATGATAGCTTACACCCCTTAATACAAGACACCTAGTTCCATAGCTCTTACCATTCAATTTAGAGGTTCCCCAATCATTCAACATCATAAGTGGATGACACCCCTTACAAAAAAAATCCACGTCGCGCGGCATTTTTATTCAACAATAACAATAGCAATATGTACAGTAAAAAAAGTAGCATCAACATCAAGCAGTAATAATAATATTAAAAACCGTATGAGATATAAATTGATTTGACGCTCAATGGTTCCTTATTGTTACATTCAATTGACTGATAAGACAAAAAAAAACTACCTTTTTGCAAAACGAAACCCCGCGCGCGAGAGAACAACGAGAGTACGATATAAATGAAGAACAAGCTACAAACACAATGAGGGCGAGTAAGAAAATTAAATCTGTATGAGTGAAGTAAGATAGAAGTAAGAGTCGTCGCGCAAGCAAAAAACCATTTCCAATGCTCTCTCGCTCATCCATTGCAACACCCTTCGTCTCCCTCAATCACACGCAAAATGATTTTCTGTGGAAGCGAGATAAATGTAATGGAATTCATATAAGAGTTTTTATCATCATACAAATGCTCGAAAAATTGTTGTATGTAATAAAAAATACTATATAGACGTACTATTATTTTTTTGTTGATATAAAAATATTATTCTTCTTATTTGTTTTGTGTACACAACACACATTATCATACAATTTCTGTTCCTTTGCTCGAAATATTTCTTCTGCCTTGCTTTTCATACATTTACGTAAAGTAGCAGCGTAGCGACTCTCTTTCTCTTACACTCTCGAAAAAATAAAAGTAAAGCTAAGAGGAAATTTTTTTTATATTGATATTTTTTTTTCGCCTTTTGCTGCATGGTATAATAATATTGTGTGTTATGATCGTATCATAAACGAACTACTTGTCATAACGCTAACATCTATTCGGACTAATAAATACGTATTTTTTATATTTAAAAGAGGAGAAAAAAAAGTATTCTTATTATATAGCAGTAATTTTTATTATGTTAAAATTACCAATTTTTTTCATCGTTCGAGAAGTGAATGAAAAATAAAAGTAAAATAATAAAATAAGTACAGCAGAAAGAAAGATTTTTGGTCTATTTTATTATCCGAGTGTCATCCGGTAAATGAGCGATGAATTTTCGAGTGCCGCGGCATAAATAAAAAAATATAAACTTTTGTATGTGATAAAAAAATAAAAATATTTTTGTCCACGAAAAAAAAGTGCAAACAAGAAAAGAAAAAATATATCAAAATTCAAATTAATTCAGTACGTAATTTTGTCGAGGAACAATAAAACAAAACATTATATACAATAAAAATAGCAAGTACATATACATAACATAAAAGATAATAATAGAAGGTAGTAAAAAAGAGGAAACGACAAAGAATTTTTTTTATGTTGCATCATAAGAAGGATTTTTTGAGAAGAAAGGATTGACCACAGGGACGAAACAAAGCATAAAGCAAGAAAAATAGAAAGTTTGTCGCAATGAGATAAAAAAAATAAAAATTAAAAAAAAAATATTGCAAGTGAAAGTTACGCAAAAAAATTTATTTTACAACTCTTTCTTAACACATTTTGTCACACAGTGCATATAAAGAATAAGAAAAAAGATATTTTTAGTGTGTGAGGAGCAAGCAAAACGAAACAAAATTTGTGACATTCATCTGATAAAGTAAGTAAACTTAATATTTATTTTATCTTTTTTTTGAGGGCTTTGGAAATAAATTTTAAAATGGAAATTTTTAGCAGCGGCTTTTACATTTAATTGCTAATTGATGATATTGTGGAGAGTTTAATAAGAAATTGCCAAGATTTTACAATTTGTGGTTTGATTGATGTGGTTTAAGTCTTCAATTTTAATTTAAATTTTTATTGATTGAAAATAATGTGAAAATTTTAATACTTTCTAAAAATAATTGTGATAATTTCAAATTAAATCGATTTTATCTTTTGTTATTTTAAATGTGAATTTTACTGACATTTTGAAAATACATTAGTAAAATACATTGAAGCTTAATTAATAATTTTCATTCCATTTTTTAACTTTTCATCCCAGATAGTTAAAAATACTTAAAGTCAACCTAAACTCTGTTTAATTGAATTTATTTACCTTTAAGCTAAAATAGCTAACAGCTTTCTATCCTACATAACTAGGCTTTTAGCACCTTATAGCTACAGTAAAGCTCAAACAAGCATTACAAAAATTTAAGAAAAATTATATTCAATATTTAACTGCTTAAATTTTCAATACTTTCTTATAACCTGCTTCTGGGGACTTCACAGACACCTTAAGGTTAGGTTTATTCTTTCTGCTGTTTTTCCATAATTTCCTAAACAATAATAAACCGTAAAAACCCCAGCGTAGCTGTGGATATATTTATTTTGAACAACTACCGTTTTGTTTTTCATAATTTTCAAACCATAACCATGTGAAGCAATAGGGCCTACATGAAAGTAAAAAAAACAAGACATTATTCTATTAATTGATGTTAAGTTTTAAGCAACTTTTTATCTCAAGTGCTTGATATTTGAAAAAGAAGATTAACTTACCGCGAATATTTTGTTCATAGATTCTTATTTTCCAAGGTTTAGGACTACAAACAACCAAAAAATCATGAAATTTTCCCAAATTTTTCATTTCGACGGAGGCCTTAAAACTCTGGAATATTTTTTCAATGCTAATCAATTTTAAGTCCTAGGCTGTTCTTCGACTTTTGGTCAATAAGTGGAATTTGTTCCGCCAAAAAGTGTGCATGGTCTTAGTCAGCTAATTTTATTTAGTAACTAACTTTTTTATACTTACCTCAAATCCATAATTTTTTGATAGTCATTAAGAATTTTTTAAAAATTTCTTTGCAATTGAAAACAAGCTCAAAATCTGAATTTTTTTCAAATTTCTTAGAATTTCAAATTTACCTTCCAAGCATTACAAGCTTTCAAATTAAAATCGAGTTTAGTTATTAAAACAAAATTAAAATTTTGTACCTCCATGATGCTAGGACGAAGAATTTAAACGAGTCTTAGGGTTGATAAATAATACTTATTAACACAATCAAAAATCTTAAAGTATATAAATACTAAAAATGATGTTCAAAAGACGACATTTTGAATTCTCTTAATGTTTGTAGCAAAAAATAGTAATCATTGAAATTTAAAAATAAAAGTGATAATTGTTGAATAAACAATAATTTTTGCATTGAATAAAAGTAAATAATTTAATTAGTCTGATGTTTAAAAAGTGTAAACAAAATTAGTAGTGAATAAAAATGTTCAAATATTAAGATGAATATCAATCAAGACTTCAAAATTTCGGTAACTTCTGATTTAAAAAACTCCAAACCAAAAAATTCCAATTTTAAAATTATTCCAAAAGCCAATTGCCTGCAAAATTTTTTAATTATTACACAAAAAAAAAAAATTTAACAATTACTAATTGTGGCACATTGAAGAACTAACCAAGAATTATTTTCCTCATATTCCCTTCTAAAAATTCTATTTCTCAGCCTCATTCTCACTAATAATTAAAAAAAAGAAAATTAACAAAAATGTCTAACGTGGCAATGTCATCCAAATTCATAATAGATAGTATGTTACCAAAATATGCAAGTCAATTTCAACCATTTCTGAATTCCCATCTGTCAAGTAATAGTAATATTAATAGTAATAATAATCAAACATCAAATTCAAATCCAAATTCAAATTCAACAGTGTCACAAACCCCTAATAATTCCGAAGGTAGTCCATTAACTGGTAGTGAAGAAGGTAGTTCACCACCATCTAGTAAAATGTATCCATTTGTATCAAATCATCCATCGACACACGCGAGTTATTCAACGATGCCTGGATTTTCCGGCTTAGATGATAAATCATGCGGGTAATGCAAATTTTTCCTCAATGCACAAAAAAGTTTTGACCTACTTTTGAGTGTTTTGTACAAAAAAAATTAATTTTTTTAAAAATGGTGTTATCTTTGCTTTCTGTAACGTCAAGTGGTGGTATGACATAAAATAAGTAAGAATACCTAACTGCCGTCGGAAATACGAATAAAAAAAAAAGTTTTCTGTTTGCATGAAGAAGTATTTCCGTTCGCTACCATGTGTACGTATAAAGTGCCGTTGGCTCCGTCGTGAGCTTGAGACATTTTTTGTACGTATGAAAATGTACTTACCTTCCGAATAAATTTTTTCTATAGAATTAAATTTCTTTTCTTCCTCCCTCATGTTGGTATGGAAATAAATAAGAAGTAAGCCTTTCTCTATAATAAGCTGACAAAATAGCTATCTATACCTTTATATTCTTTAGAAAAAGAAAGAAAAAAAAACATTGTGCTGCTTAGAGAGTGAGCTGAAAAAAATGTTCATAAATTATGGTTATAATGTGCTTTCTTATTTCTTTATCACTTGATACTTCTTCATAATGCCTTCTGCCTCCTCTTTTACTCTCTCTCACTCCCTCACTCACGTTTCTTATAAGTAGGAATATAATATCTATGTGGTGTGTAATATACGCGGTGTGTGCGCGCGGAGAGATAAAAGATAACGCCATTTTACATAAATTTTTAAGCCTTAGCCCTCGATTTTCTTTACAATTCAGAAACTCTTATTTTTATGTGGATGTGAATCCATGAATAAGAACGAGTTCTCATGGAAATCGAAGGTTAAGTGAATAAATTATAAATAAAAAAAAGATCTATTCTAATAATTCTCAAATTTCTTTCATCCAGGCGTTACACGGAAAGCGTCATGAATAGTTATCCGTCAATGGGCAGTGCCTCGAGCATTGCTCAGTTCTATCATCAAGCAGCAGCCGTATCAGCAGCCGGTGCAGTCGGTATGGACTCACTTGGCAGTGCATGCTCACAATTATCATCCGGTGGCTTATCGTCCGTTGGCACAGGACAAGCATTATCAGAAATTACACGACATCCATGGCTTGTACCTACTGGTGAGTATAATTAGTTAATTAACAAAATTTTCTATCCAATTTGTAATTTTTTTGTGTGCACAATGTGCGTGGCAGTATTGGAAAGGCAATAAAAATAGCTTTTAAGGAAATTATCATAAATTTGTTGGCAAATCGATCGATTCGGTCTTATTCTCTGTTACACGAACGTCCCTGAACTTGCGTCATCTTGTGAGATGGGTGGCTATGCTACTTGGGGGATATAAATTAATTCTCAACGACCTCGACCAAAATCACTCACTAGTCACCCTTTTTACGAGCCAATAAAAAATACACTCACTCAATAATTGCTGTGTACAAGCCTCGTAATATCATTGAGCCATATAAATATCGACAAATTCTCATTTCCAATTAAATCATAAACGCAGCCAGTTGGAAAAATGCTTAATTACTATTTAAGTAATATTTGATCACATGTAGACATTTGCTTTTCAAAAAAAAAAGAGTTTTTTATTTCCCTTTTTACGTGATATTTTTACTACTATTTTGACTATGACTTTTATGACTATGCGAGGCTTTTATTACCATGATATGGCCTATAATTCTAAACAGAATACAAAAGAGATATTTCATTCATTGTATAATAAATTGTTACGTCGGTTCTGGCAGTGTATCTATGGAACTTCTTCATTTTTGGTTTGTATTTTGCCGGGTTCTTGAAAACTTTTATATGCTAAGTGTCCTTTGGGATTGTTTTGTCAGATTTTTTGGTGAATTTTGAATATTTTTTTTGGATTTTTTGGGGTTATATTATATTTTTTGAGGTTATATTAGATTTTTTGAGGTTAAATTAGATTTTTTGAGGTTATATTAGATTTTTTGAAGTTATATTAGATTTTTTGGGTAGAATTTTTCTGTTTTTGGAGGTTATGTGCATTTTTAGGATTGATTTCACATCTTGTGGTTTAAAAGCTATATAGTTTGAGAATCTGTGGTCTTCTGAATTTAAAGTCCATGGGGTTCATGGGGTCCATCAGCATAGTTTATGTTAAAATATTGTAACCACAGCTAGAGTTGTCGAAAAATTGACGATTATAAGCTACAAAAAATGAAAAACCTACCCAAAAATTCAGAAAGTCATGAATTAGTACTAAAACCATGTCCAAAAAATAAACAAAGCCATTCCACATGCAAAACAATTAAAATTCATCACAAACTCAAATAAGACTCCACAGCTGATTCTCTCAAAATTCCCTCAAAGGGTCAATGAAAATTATTCAATCTGCTAAGCTGAACAAGAAGAAGAAAACATATTTTGTTCTACTATGTTTTGATTATTATCTATTTAATCTCTCATTTTTCTCAGTTATATTCGCATTCATTTACGACACATAAAAATGGCATATAGATGTATAAAAAAAATGTTTGTGGATGGTAGACAAAATCATGGATAGACGATAAAAAAGTGAATATATATTGTCTCGATTACGTCATATAAGCGAATGATGCCGAGTAAAGGCCCCCGGGCAAATAGAGATAGAGAGTGCGATTTTCATTTAATGTCCATTAACATGACATATACACATATGTATGTCCGCGACAGAACGAATCACACACAAAAAAAAAATATAAAAAACATTTCATTTTCATTCATGGAATTTTTGTGTATATGCTTGACATGTATGTGCCTAATTTTGATTCATTTCAGTTCGACTTTACCTTTATTTCATTTCGCATATCTACGATGTCGTCGATGACAAATATATCATTGCTTCCTTCAAATATTCTGTGCACGCGCGACGAGTGAAGAATTTCTTTTTAAGCATGACTTTTTTGGTGTGAATAAATTTTCAATCTTTTATATTTTTCATGCTTCAAGCCAGTCAAGGTTAACAGAAAATAAAGAGTCAGGCACAAATCTTTGTCATGAATTTTATTTTATTTTAATTTTATTTTTATTTATTCCTGATTATATTGCACGAATATGTGAAAATAAAAATAAATTCACAGAGATTCTCAAAATTTTCTTCTTTTCTTCACTCTGCGTCGACGAAACGAGTTTTTTACCTTTAAGAGTAACGGCCATTATTATGGCATCGACAAAATTGAAATCTTCATTTCATCACATGTGCGGGAAAAGCACGGCAATATTCTAAATAATAAAATGGCGTAAAAATTCTAATATCTTATGGTGCGTTAAACTGGATTAAAAATTTATATTCATTCGTTATCTTTTTTATTTTTTTACGGTTCCTTTTCACCTTAATTGAGAAATTCCTTTAATTTAATGCTGCAAAAATTCGATAATGTTTATTAACCCAAAATTAAATCTGTTATCATTTATTAATTGTGATATAAAGGAGCAGCCGAAAACTGAACTGAATTTATATTAAACAAATAGGAAGGCTTCATTGAGATAACAGATTGTTATTTTTGTAGCAATTAAATATATTTCTCTAAAAAAATCCTTCATTAGCTGTCTATATTTGTGAATATTCACATAAAATTTATTTTCATGAGCCACAAAGAAAATGCTGTGAATATTATTATTGTAGGCTGTAGAATATCTTTATGGAGTACCGGCAGAAATTTTTATTGGATAAGTGAAAATAAAGACGAAAATAAAATGATAGTCGAATGGGGTCATGGACTCGCTTTTGGTCTTTAAAAAAAAAAACTTCTTAAAATACATGAATGAATTTATTGGTTTTGGGGGTTCTGTTGGTTTAGGGGATTGTTGTGACCGGAATTAAGCACTGTTTTGTTTAAAAATTCTTAATCTTTTTAAATTTTAAAATTCTTTTTAGTTAAATTTTGAATATTTTTAAATTTTCAGTTCAATTTAATGTAATTTTGTTTATTTTAATTTCAAGAATTTTTTTCTCAAATTTTAGAATTTTTTAGCATTTTTAAAAATTTGAAGCTAAAAAGATTAGCTTTTTGAACAAAATTATATCACATTTACAAATTTTAATATTTAAAAAGATTATATTATTCATTTTTAAATTTGATTTAAACTTTCTTGAAATTTATGAAGTTTTAAAATTTCTTTAAATTGAATAAATTTTAAAAATTCTTGAATTTGAACAAATTTTAAAGTTTCGTCAAATTAAATAAATTTTAAAATTTCTTAAAATTGAACAAATTTTAAAATTTCTTGAAATTGAATAAATTTTAAAATTTCTTGAAATTGAATAAATTTTAAAATTTCTTAAAATTGAATAAACTTTAAAATTTCTTGAAATTGAACAAATTTTAAAATTTCTAGAAATTAAATAAATCTTAAAATTTTTAGATGACCTAAAATTTAAGAAATTTAAATTTTTTTAAAATCCAGTTCATTTAAGTACATTTTTGTTAAATTAAAAAAAAATCAAGTAAATGTTGGCCGAATTCTTCGTTATTTTAATTTTAAAAAATAAGAAACTTAATAAAAATAACACAAAAATCCACCAAAACAATCCATAAAATCCCTCAAATATTTGCGTCCACTCCAATCAATCAAGAACACAACATAAAACGCATTAAAATTCACCAAAAAATAACCACAAAAGAGATTTTCAAAAACAAACAATTTCCTTACAAAAGAATTTATGTATATGCATTTTTTATGTTCTAATTATATTTTATGACCCCATGTCCATAAAACAAAGTGTCACTGCCTTGTATTCAAATTGATTTAAGCAGAAGAGAAAAGAAGAAAAAAATTTTATAACCTCAAAAATCTCTTTTTTTCTGTTTTTATTTCTTTTCTTTTGAGTTGCTTTAAACTTCAATGTTTTAGAGAAGGAAACAATGAGGAATAGAAAACAAATACACTATTTAAGGCCTATTTAAGATACCATCAGCAGCAGCAAAAGAAAAAAAATTATTTTTAAAATGAAAATAATAAAAATTAATAGAATTTACCACACGCAATTAATTTTAAGAGCACTTAAAAAAGTGATTAATTAGAAACAATGATAAATGCTGTGTAGAACAAGAGGTATAGACACTATTTCACAGTATGATTTTTATGAGTCCACTCTCTTGTTGCGTTTTGTCATCAAAAAATTTATTAAATTTGTGGTAAATGACGCAAAAGTATGTGAGTTTACATTTTTTATGGTTAGAAATGGTAATTTTGAAGGCCATTATGCTGTACAATGATTGAAAATTGTAAAGTTATTGGCTATATAGTTACATAATGACTGAACGTAATATAGTTAAAAGGCTATTAAGCTACATTGTATTTTATTCTAGTTCATAAAATTCACATCATTGAAATGGCATAAAATCCATAGTGCTGGAGAAAATTATTTATGGAAATTCGATTTTGAAATTCTTGGTGGAATCGATGCGTGTCTTTGAGAGAGTCTTAATGTTCTAAATGGAAGTTGGGGATAATGGAATGAGAAATAAGGAAAAAAATGTTTTCTTCAGGTTGGGTTTAAGCTTCACCTTTTTGAGTCGTTCATTTTTGATGTGTTTTATGTGTCGCGTGAAGGGCATATCCAGGGGGTTTCGAGGACAACCCCTATTTTTTTGAAAAAAAAAAACAAATACTAGTTTAAAATAAAAAATTCATCATTAGAAGAGATATAAAAAACGTCATGATTTGAAAAACCCTTCGGGGTTGATCACTTATTACGTAACGCTTTTAGGGGGGAGGGGGGTCTGAGATTTTGTGACAATTCAAAGAAAAAAAGTTTATATATGGTAAAACAAAGAGGGGAGGGGATCTAAAAAGTCAGGATTTTGTGTTACGTAATAAGTGAACGCCCCCTTCCCAAAAAACCATTCTGGATACGCGCCTGGTTTGAGCCTATTTAAAAATAAAAAAATAACAAAAAAGTTCCGATGAAATATCTTTACCATTAACTTTCAAATTTAATTTTAGGATTCGAACCTCGAAATTTACATTTAATTATTATTTTATATTAACGTAAACTCACATATATAAATTAGTTTGGCTAATTCCTTATTTTAATCAACATTATATTATTTATTTTTTAAAAAGTATTTTAGATTTTAAAATATCATGCAATTTAAAATGAAATTTTCCAAGAAAAATTTAAAAAAAATATATTTATTATTTTCGTTCAAAAAAAACTCAATTAAAAATTCACTCAGACCTCCATTAATAAATTTCCACATCAGGTGAATTATCATTAAAAATTCAAAGCAATTCCTAGAATTATTTTCTAAGCTCGTATGCATGGAAAGCCCCACTGTGTTTGCATTTCAAAAAATACTTAATAATTCATTCGATTCGAAAAATCTAAGAAAAAAAAGTATTTAATTAAAACAATTCATGAAGTAACGAACGAATTGTCAGTAAATAAGAAGAGGAAGCGTAAAAAAACTACACAACTGAAAGATTTTTTTTCGTTCGAAAAACATGAAAATAAATTAACTGATTTATTATTTCTTTTTTGTTGTAAGAAGAGGAACAGCACTGAGAATGCAGATTAAATTTGAAGAAAAAAAAGAAAGAATTTCGTAATAAACAATTCAAAAACATATAAATCAACAAACCAGACATTTGCTTATTCAGCATCATTGAAAAATATTCATAAATACGTACACATACATGTGATCATACATATACATGAATAGATGAAGCACCGAGTGATACGTGCACATACTTATTCGTGAAATATCACCCAAGAGTTGATGATGATGAATATGTAATAGTATAATAATTTAAAATTGTTATGATAGCAATGAAAATTAATTAAAATTAAAAATAATTGCTAATCGTGCCTTATCTCATTCAGCTGTGTTTATAAGCATTTTATATTCAACATTTTTTTTTCTTACTCGCTTACTTACTTACTTAACGTACCTCTTATGAATTATATTCTGCTCAGTATACAGTTTTTTTGTTGCTACAATGTTATCGTCATCGTCATCATCATAATCATTTCTCATAGTGATTTTTTCTTGGTAGTTTGAAGGAAGACAAAAATGTTAATGTAAAGTAGTGAGGAAGTTGGTTGAATGGAGTGAATTTTGATTTTTTTGTTCGGATATTATGGATTGTTCTGAATTATGATGAAGAATTAAAATTCTTAAGATCAGGACCCTGGCTCCCTCAAACTTGATTAAGACTTTTTAGATACCCTTCCTTCTTGTTACAAATTTTGAATGAAAAAAAAAATTCTTTAGTTTAGGCTGTTACAAATTCCTAGACCTCCTGTAATAAGTAAACGACCCTTTAGTAGGGACGTATTTAGGGGGGGGGGGGTTGGTTTAAAAAATTTCTGAAAATTTATGGATACGCCCCTGGCCCTTAGTACATGAATTAAGCTAGAATTTTGGTGCTTTATTTATTGAATTTTAATTTTTATAGAACTCTAGATCAAGTTTAGTGATATCATTAAGAGTTACAGATCTTCAGACCCCAGTGGTGTATTAAGGGGAGACAACCTTGGCCATTACGCTGTAAACCGTTCGAAAAATGCAAAAACTCTTATATAAATGATACTGTCAGACCACCACCCCCCCCTCCCACCTCTCACAGTATTAGACGTCATAAGTGTATAATGCTTAAATAACAAAATAAATTCAAACATTCAACTTACATTCTATCACTTCATAATAATTAATTTCAAAAAGCTTCATAATTTTACAAATATTTCTTAGATTCAGTAACAGACTTCGATATGGACATGAATTTTATAGGAAGTCGAATAAACTATGTCCACTTCGAGCTCTGTCCAGTAACTAATTTATCAATCAACAGATACGTCTATTTATCACTCATTCCAGTTAATGAGTTAACAAGACACGAAACAAATTTAGACAATTTCCGAGCTAGTCAAAATGACATTCTTTCCAATATAAAAGTCACATTGCCAAACAATTTATGCACATTGCTTCTAATTATATGATTGAATAAATGAATTTTTCATTTTTATTTATCATGACAAGAAAATTAATTCAATATTATATTTTTTTGTTCTCATTTCATGTTCGCCATCATCATTTTAGACTGGATGAGTAATCCCTTCGATCGAGTTGTATGTGGAGATTTTTCAGGTAAGAAAAAAAATAAATTTTTTATTATTTTATTATTGATCGTAAAAGAAAGTAAGAAAGCAGCATTAAAATCGATTTTTGATTTTTTCTAATACTTAATGTGATAGTTGTGTGCTGTCAACAAACAATAAAAAGAAATTTCAAAGAGGGTTCTCAAGTACCTTAAATACTATTGCTGTTATTATTGTTATTTCCACTATGAAATATAAAAATTTTCTACGGTGTTTAAAGAAATGGATGTTATAGATATTTTTATTCTCAAAAATACCGTCGGACGGTCAGAGAGAGAGAGAGAAGAAATATAATATAAAAGAAAAGTTATGATCATCATCTACACATGGATAAAATCGATAAATGAGGGTCTTGGAGCGAAAATTTGTTCGAACCTCTTTTTTATGAGCTCAACTGCTTTTTTAGAATGTGTTTTTTACTGCGGGATGTGACCTTCGATATGTGTTCGATGGATAATTACTTATTTAACAGATTTTACCCTTTTAGTTTGCTGATTCGATATGGATGTTTTTTGGTTTGGCTTGACGGGGGCTTATTGTGAAATGTTTTTGAAGATTTCAAGGGAATTTTTACTTTTTTGAATTTTAAAGTAAAGTTTAGTATTTGAAGTCGATTTGGATTTTGTTTGGAAGAGTTGACTCGACTTCATGTGAATTTCTAGTCGACTTTGAGCTCTGGTGAATTTTTAAATATTATGTTTTAAATTTTTAAATATTTCTTCATTATTAATTGGCAATGGTACAGTAAGAGAATAAAGACTGGGGTCTATTCAGGACTAGGTGACCCCAGAAGTCCAAAATAAATGGGTAGAATATTAGAGAATTCCAATACTACGAGCAGTTCCTATTTTAATAGAACGCAAATATTTTATTTTGTCTTAAGACTCAAAAAGATGCACAGTAAGCTAATAAATTAAAAAACAAATAAAAAATTTGCAATTTTCCATATTTTCAATGATATTTCAATTTTCTCAAAACAAATCCGTGAAATAAATTTACACAAAAAAATATTACCATCCATTATGGAGATTGTTAATTAATGAGTTAACAAAAATTTATTCCTGGAATTTTTGAAAAAAAGATTCTTAAATTGAATATTTATATGACATTCCTCTGGAATATGCAAAAATATGCAGAATTCTTAAGGAGTGCTTTTGACAGCTAAAAGTTGTTTTTTTTTTAATTTTTGATGGGGTTAATGGGCTGTGATAGTTGTATTAATGTCGATTTTTTTGTGAAAAAATTGTTAAAAATTGAGATAATCAGAGATTTTATTGAATGAGTGAAAATCCTAGGGTTGGAAACTTAGGGGTGTACTTTGGGGGTACCAAAGTATCCAGTCATGCAGCAAGTCTAGGTAAAAATTACCAAGTGTCTGCCAATGGTTTGCACAGGGTTCATACAGATCGTAAATAATTCTAAAATTTAAAATAATCACAAAAAATTCCTCATAATCCACGAAAGATCCCTACAACCCCCCTAATACATAAAAATCAATAAATGGATTTCAGCATTTTTCAATAAAAACCCCCCATATGCTCACAATAACACAAACACACACAAGAAAAATTCTCCCATGATGGATTTATTGTATAAATTTAGAAAGGCTTGTATGCTCATTCTAGCATGTTAAATAATCTTTTTCTATCAACTTTCTTTTCATCTTTTATTTTAATATCAAAAAATTTGTTTTTTTAGCATTTTAAATGAAATGAAACGAAAGAAAAAATAAGTTGAAATGTGTCTTCTAGAATTTATATTCGAATCGAGAAATGAAGAAATGAAATGGGAAGTAAGAATGAGAATGAGGAACCCTTAAGAAGTAGAAAAAAAAACTAATAAAGTGAAAAACTTTCACATCATAAAATACAGCACACAAACTTGAATTTTACGACCACTTGCACACACGCAAAAGATGGGCTTTATTACAAATAATATATATTTTTATAAAAGGAGAAAATGAATGAATGGAAATGAATCCCTGACATTAACGACATTCATTCTCGTCGAATTCTGTAACGTGTTTTTTTAATATGGCCATGGCAACTCTTTTTATTATGTAGATTTGTACATACATCCATAATTTAAATTAAGTCAGTCTCACACAATTATTTATGACCTTAATCTAGAAATAGACACATACATTTCATTAAAGAAGATACAATATATATGCATAGATTATAACGACCCGAATGCATATGCGTAACATAATACGATGTCATTAGGACGACACCCAGAACGGCCATTATTTTTATGCTTTATTTAGAGAGCTATATGCGGTCGTACAAAAGAGTGAGTGTCTTTTTTTTTCTTGAGAATTATCCTTAAGGGATGCAATGGCATAAACAACATGCATGCAACAGAAAGAAAGAATTGTTAATAAAATTAACGATTTTATAGTTCCTTCTTACGCCTCTTTAAATATATGTGTGTATTGTGTCCATTGCATTGTAAACAATAAATCATGATTTATAACAAAAAGAAATGTCAAAATACAGATTAAATTTATTGTTGTTTGCCGTTGCTATTTTTTTAACAGAAAAAAATACAGGCAATAAAATCTATTGTGTTAATGTCTACTTCAAAATGGATCTCATATCGCTCAGAGTCCATGGAACCACACAAAAAAATCTCCAGATACCTTTTTTTTATTTCTCATCCTCATTTTTATTTATATTTATATTTTTTGCCATGTCTGTCTCTCTTCCCATGCTGATATGGATGATGATGATGACATGTTACATGTGCACACAAACATATTCCAATGCTTCGTTTATGGCACCGACAAATATAAATAAAAAATATATTTATATTTTCTCATTTACCGCAAAGACCGATCTATCGATTGCAATATGTTTTGGTTTTATGCTTGCTGTTTTATTTTACAAAATGTCGAATTTCGCTCTTTTGCCTTTTTCCGACTTTTTTTTAGCGCATTTTTGAAACTTGTTTTAAAAAGGTAGCTTAATAATGCACTTTGTTCGGCTGGCTGGCTGTTCGGTCGGAACACACGAAAAACTTTTTAACCAGACATCGTAGAGAGCTCTAGTTTTTTGCATTAGCTCCGTGCCATCGAGTTATTGGCCCCCCGGACAGTTAAAAATCTCAAAACCATCGCTAAATACTATAATTAATGATTTTTTGTTTTTAATACGGTGTAACCTGTCAAAATGTTTACCTCTATAATTTCAACATTACCTCTATAATTTCAAATATTTTTTGGCCGTTAGAAAATTTGAAATTCAAAAAACCGTTAAATGACAAACCATTTTAAAATATGAAAGTTCACCGCAAAGTTGTTAATTATACTATAATTAATGATTTTCAAGTGCATTTACGCGGGGAATTTTCAAATATATTTTGACCGTTAGAAAATTTGAATGCCAAAAAACCGTTAAAAGTCAAACCATATTATTATATGAAAATTCACCGCGCAAATTGCTAATTATACTATAATTAATGACTTTCAAGTGCATTAAAAGAGCGGGAAATATTCAAATATATTTTGACCGTTAGAAAATTTGAATTCTAAAAAACCGTTAAATGACAAACCATTTTAAAATAGGGAAATTCTCCGCAAAATTGTTAATTATACTATAATTAATGATTTTCAAGTGCATTTACGCGGGAAATTTTCAAATATATTTTGACCGTTAGAAAATTTGAATGCCAAAAAACCGTTATCGAGCCGTCGAATTTATTTAAGTCACAAAATATTCATGATTGACTTATTTAATACGCAGTACTTTGCTAATCAAATACTGATCGCTAACACAAAAATGCGCTGAAGTCCCTCGATCTATAACACGAGGACTTTCTTTAAATTTTTTAATTTGGATGAGAAATATTGTGTCTATAGATAAATGGAGGATTTTTTTTTGTCTGTCAAACAGGTAGAAATAAATTTATGTGGCCAATAAAGAGCTGCCAACCCTTTTTCATGTAAGAAATCCTCATCAACATAAAATTCACATTAAAAGTCGAAAGAAAATGATTAAAAAAATTCAAATTAAGGGGGTTGTGTATAAATGATGTCTAATGTTTAAGTTGGGGGCTTTTGGTTATGTAGTTTTAAATTCTGGAGGTCTGGAGTGTCATGAAGAGCATCATAAAATTAATTTTATCTTTTTACACATCATTTTCGAATAACCCCATCAACCAAGACACAACAAAAAAATGCACAACGAAAAAAAAACATCAAAAATCACCACCATGGCTTAATTATAGAAAATTTATCTTAACTCGACTATAATTTATTTAAATTACCTCACATTTCATCAAGAAGTCTCTCAGCTATTTGTGAACTCCTAAATGTGCTCGATTGTGGCGAAAATAATAAAATAAATGAAGATGAAGCTAATAAATATTGAAAAAATGAGAGATGAGATGAGATTATATTTTTTTTCGTCGAGAATCTTGCCTTCACCATCATCATCATACATGAAAATGAGATAATAACAATAACAATTTAAATAAAAGTCATTACCCGCGAAATATCGACTTATTAACTTCCACGCATTGCGTGCAAGTTATTGTATTCACTTTTTTTGAGATTTTCACTAATTTTGATTTTTTGAGTCAACGGAAGCATGAATCTTTACGTTTTTGGTCTCATATGACAGGTATTGAAAATATCTATTACCTGAGGTATGTTTGGTTCCAGTCAGTTCCGTTGCGTTGGAACTAGACGCAAAAAACCGTTAAAAACCAAAAATTTGTATGGAAAATTTTTTATGCGGTGACTTTCATACAATTTCTTGTATCTGATACGATAGGCCGTACCTTAAAACCATTTTGTGCTAAATAATATCCGAACTTTATGTCCATTTAGTGACCGAAAAATGCAAAAAACATGATTTTTTATGACAGTTGCGTCTTTTTTGATTCCGCACTGGAATTAACATTTCAAGCCTTGAAATAGGCATAAAATGAAAGATCAAATCAGGATCTACATTTAATATCCGCTATGTTGGTACTTTAGAGGTTCCTGTAAAAAGTTACAGCATGAAAAAGATTGTTATAAAAATTATAACACTTTTGTTTACGTTACGTAAAATCCTTACGTTACGTAAAATTACGTAACGTGAATTTCACTTAAAAATATTTGAATGGACATAGAGGCTGTAGATGTTTACTGGATCTTGTTTAATTGGACATAGAGGCTGTAGATCATTACTGGATCTTATTTTTATTGGACATAGAGGCTGTAGATCATGACTGGATCTTATTTTATTGAACATAGAGGTTGTAGATGTTTACTGGATCATATTTTTACTGGACATTGAGGCTGTAGATGTTTACTGGATCATATTTTTACTGGACATAGAGGCTGTAGATGTTTACTGGATCATATTTTATTGGTCATAGAGGCTGTAAATGTTTACTGGATCTCGTTTTACTGGACATATAGGCTGTAGATGTTTACTGGATCTTGTTTAATTGGACATAGAGGCTGTAGATCATTACTGGATCTTATTTTTATTGGACATAGAGGCTGTAGATCATTACTGGATCTTATTTTATTGAACATGGAGGCTGTAGATGTTTACTGGATCATATTTTTACTGGACATTGAGGCTGTAGATGTTTACTGGATCATATTTTTACTGGACATAGAGGCTGTAGATGTTTACTGGATCTCGTTTTACTGGACATAGAGGCTGTAGATCATCACTGGATCTTATTTTTATTGGACATAAAGACTGTAGATGTTTACTGGATCTTGTTTAATTAGACATAAAGGCTGTAGATGTTTACTGGATCTCGTTTTACTGGACATAGAGGCTGTAGATCATCACTGGATCTTATTTTTATTGGACATAAAGACTGTAGATGTTTACTGGATCTTGTTTAATTGGACATAGAGGCTGTAGATCATTACTGGATCTTATTTTTATTGGACATAGAGGCTGTAGATGTTTATTGGATCTTATTTTTATTAGAAATAAAGGCTGTAGATGTTTACTGGATCATATTTTTATTGGACTTAGAGGCTGTAGATGTTTACTGGATCATATTTTTACTGGACATAGAGGCTTTAGATGTTTACTGGATCATATTTTTACTGGACATAGAGGCTGTAGATGTTTACTGGATCATATTTTATTGGTCATAGAGGCTGTAAATGTTTACTGGATCTTGTTTAATTAGACATAAAGGCTGTAGATGTTTACTGGATCTTGTTTTTCTGGACATAGAGGCTATAGATCATTACTGAATCTCGTTTTTATTGGACTTAGAGGCTGTAGATGATTGAAACATATTTTGGTGGGAAAATTTTCAAATATTTTGACCGTTAAAAAATTTGAATTTTGAAAAATCGTTAAATGGCAAACCATTTTATTATATGAAAATTTACCTCAAAAATTGTTAATTATAATAATAATAATAGTTCATTAAGGGGTCGTTCGCAAATTACGTCACGCTTTTAGGGGGGAGGGGGGGTCAAAGAATTTGTGACAATCCATACAAAAGATTTTTTTTTCTTTGGAAAATTTGTGACGAGGAAGGAGGGGGGGGTCTAAAAAATCGTTTTTTAGCGTGACGTAATTTACGAACGACCCCTAAGTACATTCATTAAGTTCATTAAAAATGCGGGAAATGTTCAAATATATTTTGACCGTTAGAAATTTTGAATTTTTAAAAACCGTTAAATGACAAACCATTTTAATGTATGAAAATTCACCGTAAAAATTGTTAATAATTCTATAACTAATGATTTTCGAGTGCATTAAAAACACGGAAAATTTTCAAATATATTTTGACCGTTAGAAAATTTGAATTTTAACAGCGAGCGTAGCTCAAGCTCGACTCTACTGTGATCCATGTAAAAACTGTAATTCTTAACAAGTCGAGCGAGCGTAGCTCAAGCTCGACTCTACTCTGATCCATGTAAAAACTGTAAATCTTAACAAGTCGAGCGAGCGTAGCTCAAGCTCGACTCTACTGTGATCCATGTAAAACTGTGATTCTAAACAAGTCGAGCGAGCGTAGCTCAAGCTCGACTCTACTGTGATCCGTATAAAAACTGTAATCCTTAACAAGTCGAGCGAGCGTAGCTCAAGCTCGACTCTACTGTGATCCGTGTAAAAACTGTAATTCTTAACAAGTCGAGCGAGCGTAGCTCAAGCTCGACTCTACTGTGATCCATGTAAAACTGTGATTCTAAACAAGTCGAGCGAGCGTAGCTCAAGCTCGACTCTACTGTGATCCATGTAAAACTGTGATTCTAAACAAGTCGAGCGAGCGTAGCTCAAGCTCGACTCTACTGTGATCCGTATAAAAACTGTAATCCTTAACAAGTCGAGCGAGCGTAGCTCAAGCTCGACTCTACTGTGATCCGTGTAAAAACTGTAATTCTTAACAAGTCGAGCGAGCGTAGCTCAAGCTCGACTCTACTGTGATCCGTATAAAAACTGTAATCCTTAACAAGTCGAGCGAGCGTAGCTCAAGCTCGACTCTACTGTGATTCATGTAAAACTGTGATTCTAAACAAGTCGAGCGAGCGTAGCTCAAGCTCGACTCTACTGTGATCCGTATAAAAACTGTAATCCTTAACAAGTCGAGCGAGCGTAGCTCAAGCTCGACTCTACTGTGATCCATGTAAAAACTGTAATTCTTAAGAAGTCGAGCGAGCGTAGCTCAAGCTCGACTCTACTGTGATCCATGTAAAAACTGTAATTCTTAGCAAGTCGAGCGAGCGTAGCTCAAGCTCGACTCTACTGTGATCCATGTAAAACTGTGATTCTAAACAAGTCGAGCGAGCCTAGCTCAATCTCGACTCTACTGTGATCCGTATAAAAACTGTAATTCTTAACAAGTCGAGCGAGCGTAGCTCAAGCTCGACTCTACTGTGATCTATTTAAAAACTGTAATTCTAAACAAGTCGAGCGAGCGTAGCTCAAGCTCGACTCTACTGTGATCCGTATAAAAACTGTAATCCTTAACAAGTCGAGCGAGCGTAGCTCAAGCTCGACTCTACTGTGATCCATGTAAAAACTGTAATTCTTAGCAAGTCGAGCGAGCGTAGCTCAAGCTCGACTCTACTGTGATCCATGTAAAAACTGTAATTCTTAACAAGTCGAGCGAGCGTAGCTCAAGCTCGACTCTACTGTGATCCATGTAAAAACTGTAATTCTTAAGAAGTCGAGCGAGCGTAGCTCAAGCTCGACTCTACTGTGATCCATGTAAAAACTGTAATTCTTATCAAGTCGAGCGAGCGTAGCTCAAGCTCGACTCTACTCTGATCCATGTGAAAACTGTAATTCTAAACAAGTCGAGCGAGCGTAGCTCAAGCTCGACTCTACTGTGATCCATGTAAAAACTGTAAATCTTAACAAGTCGAGCGAGCGTAGCTCAAGCTCGACTCTACTGTGATCCATGTAAAACTGTGATTCTAAACAAGTCGAGCGAGCCTAGCTCAATCTCGACTCTACTGTGATCCGTATAAAAACTGTAATCCTTAACAAGTCTAGCGAGCGTAGCTCAAGCTCGACTCTACTGTGATCCATGTAAAAACTGTAATTCTTAGCAAGTCGAGCGAGCGTAGCTCAAGCTCGACTCTACTGTGATCCATGTAAAAACTGTAATTCTTAACAAGTCGAGCGAGCGTAGCTCAAGCTCGACTCTACTGTGATCCATGTAAAAACTGTAATTCTTAACAAGTCGAGCGAGCGTAGCTCAAGCTCGACTCTACTGTGATCCATGTAAAAACTGTAATTCTTATCAAGTCGAGCGAGCGTAGCTCAAGCTCGACTCTACTCTGATCCATGTGAAAACTGTAATTCTAAACAAGTCGAGCGAGCGTAGCTCAAGCTCGACTCTACTGTGATCCATGTAAAAACTGTAAATCTTAACAAGTCGAGCGAGCGTAGCTCAAGCTCGACTCTACTGTGATCCATGTAAAACTGTGATTCTAAACAAGTCGAGCGAGCCTAGCTCAATCTCGACTCTACTGTGATCCGTATAAAAACTGTAATTCTTAACAAGTCGAGCGAGCGTAGCTCAAGCTCGACTCTACTGTGATCTATTTAAAAACTGTAATTCTAAACAAGTCGAGCGAGCGTAGCTCAAGCTCGACTCTACTGTGATCCATGTAAGTAAGAAATAGTTCGGACGTAGTCCGAACTAGGTTGAGCGAAGCTCACAAATTTTTACGTCCTGAACGTAGCGAAGCGGAGTGAAGGCGTGAGAATTTTCCCAAGCCGTATATACTGTATGCTACTATGATTTAAAATGAGAAAAAATGCGACATTACACTTTGAGATTTGGAAAATCTGGAATTGGCTGGAATTTTTTAGTTGACTTGAAGGGGGTCTATGGGGGTCCCAAAGTTGAAAATTCGAAAAAAATGTCATTTTTGAGCTAATTTCAAAATTAAATTTCCATATAAGGATTTAATCAAGTTAAATTAAGTTTTTGACATAAAATCTATCATAATAAGATCTTTATTTTAAGCTCCCACGTAAATTAATAATTAATAATTTTGCTCAGATTAAGAAATCAGTTTTTCGTATTTTGTGAGAAAGAGAGGTAAAACAGCCAAAAATGTTCTATGCAGAAAAGTTTGTGCCTGAAATTCTACATCATGTTCAAAAAACGGAATTGAAATTAGTTGAGGCATTGTCGAGAAAATCGCAAAATACACTTTCTGTAAGCAAGCAAACAAGCAAACAAGTTAATCAGCAAGAAATATCCAAAACGAGACATCGTTGAAACTTCTAGTTTTTTTGCAATCGATCCGTGCCGCCCTACAGAAGAACTGATTAGATTTTGGGCATGGTAGGTATAGCCGTTGCTTCTGAAAAAGCAAAAAACCTTCTTTTCCATACAAAATGTGAAATTCAAAGGTTGCTATGATTTTTGAAAATTTCGACTGAAAAAAATTCAAAAAATTGGAAAATCCCCCCCCCCCCCCTGGTATATGAAAATTATGCGAGATTCGACAACCCCTGTGATCTATAAACAGTCGAACGAGCGGAGCGAGATTCGACAACCCCTGTGATCTATAAACAGTCGAACGAGCAGAGCGATATTCGACAACCCCTGTGATCTATAAACAGTCGAACGAGCGGAGCGAGATTCGACAACCCCTGTGATATATAAACAGTCGAACGAGCGGAGCGAGATTCGACAACCCCTGTGATCTATAAACAGTCGAACGAGCGGAGCGAGATTCGACAACCCCTGTGATCTATAAACAGTCGAACGAGCGGAGCGAGATTCGACAACCCCTGTGATCTATAAACAGTCGAACGAGCGGAGCGAGATTCGACAACCCCTGTGATCTATAAACAGTCGAACGAGCGGAGCGAGATTCGACAACCCCTGTGATCTATAAACAGTCGAACGAGCGGAGCGAGATTCGACAACCCCTGTGATCTATAAACAGTCGGACGAATAAAAAATTCGAACGGAGCTCGAATGTAATAGTTCGGACGAAGTCCGAAAAAAAAAATTTTCCCAAGCCCTTAGAAGACTGAGGATATGTGAGAAAATTTTATTTTTTTATACTGTAATCTATAAACAGTCGGACGAGCGAAGCGAGATCCGACAACCCCTGTGATCTATAAACAATCATACTAGCGGAGTTCGAACGAGACTTCGAATATACAAAAAAACTTTAGAGTTTAATCACAAAAATTCGAGCGAAGCTCGGATATAAATAGTTCGAACGCCAAGCCGTATGTACAGTACGGGAATAATTTACGGTGAAGTGATAAAAAATTTATAGAATACTTTGTGTCATAAACTACGGCTCGCCTTAGGATCTATATCAACTGGCGAGCGTAGCTCGCCTTTGGATCGGTATCAACTGGCGAGCGTAGCTCGCCTTTGGATCGATATCAACCGGCGAGCGTAGCTCGCCTTTGGATAGGTTATTGCCGTTGGCGAGCGTAGCTCGCCACGTGGAAGTTTGTGGTGTGATCTATACATCGTGTTTTTTTAATTGCTTTTATGAATATCGATATGGTTATTGCCGTACGTATTCACAAAAGAGCAGCAATTTTGAATAGATTACACAAACAATTTTAGTTAAGTAGGAAAATGAGATTTTTTTTTTCTCTTCTCTGCCTCGTCGTGTGCGAGATTTTTGAGGAGAGGAAGTGGACGTTGTGGGAGCAGTTTGTCGACAAATTGGATCGGGTTTCTAGAGAATGTCTGGAGAAAGTTTTTTGTTGTGGATATTTTGTTGATTGTTGATTGATTTTTGGGCTTTAAAATATGTCTGGGTAAGATAATGACATGGCGGTGCTATTTGAGAGGGGTCCTATCTTGAAAACATCAAAATACAGCTCTAAGGACCTCATTTTTATTGAAAAGCTTGGGTATCCCAAAATATTTCCAAGTATTTTGTAGTTTCCATTCTTTGGAGGGTGTCTGGGAGTTATGGTAGGAATTTTTGATCTAACACAGTTTAGTTTGATTTAAGGTCTAATTCTTTAGTATTTTTAAATGATTTTAATGACCGAGCATTGGATTTTTGTATCCAAAGCTGGAATTCAGTGCTCAGAACAAAATATAAAGTTAGCATCATAACGTCAAGAACAACAACCCCGTTGCTCTCTTCATGACTGCTCCAGACCATTTTACATTCAATAATTCCCATAATCTCTCAATTTCTTAGTATGCATCCCAAAAAATGCGCCTTAACCACCACAACATCAACTAACCCTTTCCCAACTCAGTCTCAATCCCGTCTCTCATATATTTCCAACTTTATAGCACCCAGTAGACTACGCGCATCGAAAAAAAGTCTTAATAAAATTCTCTCCGATTCTTCGTTGACTAATACTCTTAAAATTATGATTATGAATCGAAGAGACAGACAGACGTGGAAGAAAATAGAGGCAGTATTGTACTATTAATAGCTACCAATATATTGTGTAAACATAATGCTCTTAATAAGTGTATTTTATGTGCAAAGAAATTAGTTTGAGTTGCTATTTTTACATTTATGGAATTCAATATGGTGCCTTTGTAGTAGAGTAAAGAAGTGAGTGAGGTTGGGGAGATCAATGTAATGTAATTAAGTATAGGCCTTTAATTTATATTAATCCAATTAAAATACTCAAATGCACTGTGAAATATTTAATGTAGCACATATTTCAATATATTCTATCCCTCGAACTTATTTTTTTTCACCATATGCTTCCTCTCTTTCTGTATGTTCAATTCTGATGATGGTTCTTATCTCATTCCTATAAGAATATATGTGTATGTCTTTTTTGCTACTCATCAGCTTTTCTTTGTCATAATTGCTGTATTTTATTGATTCAACTTCTCCTGCTGTTGCCCCTGCCAACACATTGACTCATGTATCTCGGCGATGAAAAATTTTCATTTCTTCATTTTTTTTAAAATAAAAATCTCACTCTCGGCTGTATATTGTATTTAAAATGGAATTTAATTTAAATGAGGGTTCGTTTTCTATTATTTTATTAAATTTATGGCACAACATACAAGATACGATATAATGAAAAATTACGGCGTGAAGAATAAATTGCAAATGGAAGGATTAAAAATGAAAGGGGGAAGTTGATGATTGAGAAATTCAAGAGGTGCTTGAATGGAAACTTTTGCTGGATTATTTCAAAGTTTGAAATTGATTTTTGATAAAGAAATGTTCTTAGGTGAAAATAAATAAGATTTGAGAAAGGGGAACTGTGTTGTTATCTCAAGGGTAATAAGAATAAACTATTATTATTTCGTTTTTAGATATAGAGGCTTGATTGTTTGTGTTGTGACGCAAGTAACGCAGGTTAATATTATTTACATTGAATGCTTTTAAGATAAGAAATAGGAATTTGAGTTTTTGTAGGAAAAATGCTAGAAAATCTTGAAGATTCTTTAAGAATTAAAGAAAGTCACGTACCCCCTTGTGTTAGGGATTTTTTTTTATTGAAATATGAATTCTTTTGCAGGGATTTAAGCATATTAAATAAACATTTGGAAATTAAAATGATTTTTCAATAAGTTTTGAGGTTCTTGACACTTGTTTATCCTCGTATACCTTTTTTAAAACATAATCCTGATTAAAATCAATCAAATTTTAAAGAAGTCATCCAAAAATGATATGTCTTCAAAAATGACCCACTGTTACTCAATTTTGGATCCCTATGGTAGCTAACCAATGTCTATAAAATGAGGATGCAATTTTTTATATACCCTGGGTGCTAGAAATCAAAACAATCCCATTGACGTCATTTCCAAACAACCCCATTCTCAAACTCCCATGACATTTAACTCAAAATCCAATTCTACCCAGACATTTCACAAAATAGCATGATCACAAACAATTTCATTTGACGTAAATGAGGACTTCCTAGGTAGGAACTCGCAAAATTATTTTACATATAATTTAGTGCCATCATTCATATGAAGATTGTCACGATTTCCTCCCCATAAATTTCAACCAAAAAGAGTCTTGTTAAATTCAAATTTAAACAAAAAAATATGCAGCATGTAGGCAGAATTTGTCGTTTGATTTATTTTTCTATACAATTGGATATACATTGTAAATTGGTTGGTTCCTACTTCTTGAATGAGACTTTTGAAGATGAATTTAAGAATTCTTTGAGATTTTATTGGCACTGACGCCAGTCTTGAAACATTGTTTTGATGCAAATTGAGTTTGCATTGATTTTTTTGGAGTTCATTGGACATTTAATGTTAAAAATAAGATGCAAGATTTTTTTGACAATTTTTTGTGACTTTAGGATTAAATATGTAAGCAGAAGAGGTCAATCAGCTTCAACAATGTCGAATAAATTGTATATTTTTGCAAGATTCTTGTCTGTAAGGTTTTAAGATCCACAATAGAGTCTGGTTTTTTACTACACTCCCATGATATTCCCTAGAGCTATGGCTATACCTTAGAGATACTAGGGGGTGTATCTTGGGTATGTGCTGAAGTAAATCATTAAAAAAATCAATATATCTTATACATCACTAAGAAAATTTGAATTTAATACACCCAAGTCACTAGTCTAAAAACTTTTGAAATTTTAGAAAATTCTCTATCTAACGGCTATAGCTCTGAATCCAAACCAACGATACCAAAATTCTCAAACTTGATACTTCAAATCCACACTTTAAAGCATGAAGCACAACACATTCTTATTAAAGCATTCAAAACACACTTCAAGCTAAACGTTTAAACACCACATTTCAGCCATCATTCCATTTCCTTACAACTTAGCTTTGTCTATTTTATTTACGAGGAATTTCCCTACAATTTTAATGAAATTTTTCCTCCATTTCATTTGAATTCCCTCGACGATGAAGGCAAAGTCCCAAGACTTCATTCATATTCCCTCACAAGTCATGGCTAAGTCATCCCTATTGTGAAAAAAAATATATATATGTACAGCATGTGTAGGTAGAAAGGAAAAAGGGAGAAACATGGCAAAAAGTGGAAAATAATAATCAGACCAAAAAATATCCTTTAACGTGTTTATTTTATATAGCTATAGAGCAATAGAAGAAGCAGTTAAATGAAGGCGGAAATACTCTCGTGTTGTTGTACATGCAAAAGAAATGAAAACTATGATGATGAAAGAAAAAAAGTGTATGCAAGGAGCGTTTTTATTATAATTTTAGTCATTTGAGTCATTTTCATGATGGCTTTTCTTACTGCAGAGGCTAAAAGGCATTTTAAGCGCTACAACAAGGATGTACAAGTTGAATATTTTTTTCTGTATTATCCGACATACTCTCATTCTCCCTCACTTACTATCTCTTCTCTTTTGACTTTCTGCACTCGACACTGTGTGTCATTTTCTGTGTGTGAATATGAAAAAAAAATAACAGAGAAGGAAAAAAAATTCTACGGAGAACGTACACACAAAAAAAGGGGACTTACTCGACGTCTATATTGTTATGTTTATGCTTATGATATCATTTTGATTATTTTATTCTAGTCCAACATATAAAAATAAATTCTTATAGTGAAATAAACGAAAATATACACACAAAAAAAATGGCAACATTAATTTTTGTTTCTTCTTTTATGCTGTTTGTTGTTGCCCGTTTATGATGTTTTTTAATGAACGATATGTTAATATTCATGCTGAATTATTAAAATCATTATTTTTAATTAAAATATGTTGTATTTATCGTTTGACTCACCATGATAATTGGGCTTTGAGGTGTCGTGAGGTTCCTAGGGGGTTTATTGGTGTAGGGTGGGTGGTATGTGGTTGGGTATGGAACAGAATGGTAGATTATTTTGTTTTTATGGGTTTCTAAAGGTATAGTGCCTTATAGAGCTTTTCATAGGCTTTATAGTACCTTATATTCCTTAAATTAAACATTTTTACACATTTTTGAATTTTTTTTGTGCATCTGGGGGTCATGTGATATATGAAGTGTTGTATCAAGCTATTTTGAACGCCACTGGTCATTTTAAGGTTAAAATTTATCATTTTTGCCATCTTCTGTATTGAGGTTGTTCCCAAAGCTACATCAAACCACGAAACTCAATAAGTACCCCAAAAAATCCACTTTTAAACCCCAAATTCCATCATCAACCAAAACACATAAAGCCCAGCTTCCATTTTTTACAGCGCAAATAAAAAATGCACCAAAGACCACTTCCGCTTTAAGGATTTTCGCCTCTCTTAAGACAAGAAACAGAAGAAAAAATTTATTTGCTGACTTAAATGAATGAAACAGAAATCATTTATGAGCTTTTTTCAATTCCATATAACAATAAATAACGCAGCGAGTACCAGCAATGGCTTAACGCAATGGTAGTATAGGGAATATATCGTAAATTTTTTATATTTATTTCTTATATTCGCAGCACGTACTAATTTATTTTTATTTTATTTTATGCATCGCTCTTGCTCACTCATTCATTCTTTTGGAAAAAATATTTCCATCTCTCTCACTCTCGAATTTCTTGCTTCCTTTCCTTGGGTTTTTTATTATCATTTTTCTGCTGGAAATGAAAATGATATCAAAATGCATTGCGATATAAATATATCTCTGATGATATGTGCAAAATGAGCATAAAATGCAATAAAAAATTTGTGAATATGTGTACATGTCATAAATATTCATGTTATCGCGATAAGATGAAAATTTATTATCCTTTTAGTTCTCTTTTCTTATTTCGTTCTCATTCATAAATCCTTTTGTTTTGTTATCTAGCGCATGATTATTTCATTATTAGATAAGAATCTTATTTATGGATGAGAAAAAAATTAGAGAGAATGATGTGGAAATAGTGAGGGATTAGGATGGGATGGGGCAGGGGTGCAGTTAGGAGAATCAGAAAGCAAGCAGATCATTCAAGGGCTCGATTTTTTTACTCGAAAGTCTAAAATTGATGAAAAATATAACGATTTAGTCAATTTAAGTGAATTTAGTGATCAATGAAGATTTGTTGATTTTTGGTTGGACCCTCAGCTACACCCATAAAATAAGATCGAATCTTTACTAGTTTTCGGATGAATTTTGGGTAAATTTGAGTGATAAAGCTAAAAAGTATCAAATTTTCTAAAAAGTTAGACTAAATTTTACAATTTAAATTCAAATTTATAATTTCAAAAATCCGGTTTAAACTAGGATTTATAATTTTAAGTCACATCTGAAATTCTAGAGCCCATAATCAGATGTGTAGACAACAAATTATCAAATCAGGTCCAAATTCTCATTCTGCACTACCTTAAGTCCCCAAAATCTTCAAAAAAATTCAAAACACCTCGAAAAACTTTCATAAACAAGAAAAAAATTCAAAAACAGAAAATTCTACATCAGAAAACATCAAACAAGATTTTCTTTCCCACATCTACATCCAAACATTTCTCGTGTTTTTCAAAATATTTTTTTCTGTTCATAAAACATTTACGTATTTCAACCTTCCAATAAATTACATGCATCATCAGCATGGGGATGTCTTACACTTCAATTTATTGATTTAACTGCGTCTTCTTTTTGATTTAATTTTGTTTAAAGACCTCGTTGCTCCCGAAACTTCAAAGCTGTTGAAATCTCGCAACGAGAAATGTTTATTAATATTTTTTTGTTTATTTAATGCGAAATAAATCTTCTTAATATTTCTTTGATATGTTTAATTAATGTGAAATAATCGTATTTTATGTAGCGTGAGCTCCAACGTCTCAAATTTCTATAATAAGACATTGTCATAATAAAAATATCAAATTTTGAGACTTTGTTTATTTTTCATTCTTCAAATTAATTCTGTAAAGGCAACATTGAGATACTTTTTTGTGTATTTTGACCTAATGAGCTACATTTTGCAACAATTTTAAGTATTTTGTTGCAATTTCGGAATGTGTGATGTAGATAATTTTTTGTTGAGGTTTTAAATGATTATAACGGCTATTTTTTACTTGTTAATGTGCAGTTATTGAGGATTTTAATGGAAATTATGGAATTATTGAATTTTAAAGCGTATTGACTTAAAGAAATTAAATTTTAGTAGTTTTAAAATTAATTTTGGAAATTTAATTTAAAAAAAATTATTTGAACTTTTTAAAATATTTTAAATTCTAAAATTTTAAAAAATATCAAATTTTAAATATTTTTACAAAGTAAATATTGAAGTAGAATAATAAAAATCTTTAAAAATATTCATGATTTTTTCACAAGTCACATTTAAATGTTTTTATCAATTTCATCAAATATTCATAAATATTTCAAACAGCACCAGCTGTGTGTAGTCAAATTTTCTTAATATTCATCAATTTCACTTTAATTCTGAGAGATTTGTGCATCATGTCTTAACATTTTATGACTTTTGACATTTAGTCTTTTGAAATATATTTTGATAAAATTTAAATTATTTTTAAATTAAAAAATATCTTAAAAATGTATTTTTTAAAGTTGTTCATTTATCTTTTATAAATCATTTTTTGAATAATTTTAAAAAAATTTAAATTTTTTTAATTTATTATGCTTTTCAAGTTTAAAAATATTTCAAATTTATTAAAAATATTTCATTTTTTTAAAAAAGTATTTCAAATTTTTAAAAAGTATTTCAAATTTTTTAAAAATATTTTACATTTTTAAAAAAATATTTCAAATATTCTCTCACAAGAATCTCTAATTCTCTCAATGAAAAGTTGGCAATGCTTACAAATATAAAAAATCCCCTCACAAATCACGTGAAAAACAATTTTCCACCATCTTACAATATGTTGATATTCACAACAACTACACAGAAAATAAAATTTATTATCGATTTAAAAATTTAATTTTCCTTTCGCAATCAAACCGAAATAATAAATATTCATAATTTTTCAATAAATTCTCATTTCATTCCCTTTTCCTCATTTATTGTTCGTAATACCAAGGCCCACAGTTTTTTATATTTATTCGAATGTAGTGTAGCATAGCTTTGAATGTTTCCATAGTTTCAAAATATATAATTAAAAAAATTGAGAAAATCTTTCATTTCGTATTGTAAAAATAAAAAGGAGAAAAATGGCAATGTGCTGTATTTTCCCAAAACAATATACATAAGCAGAGTAGCGAACAAGAGTAAGTAATATTGTAAAATATTAGTCTCAATGGACTTAAAAAAATATTATTATCTGAGAGGATATTTCTTTGTTTCACCGAATAAAAAAGAACGAATGTAAATAAATAGAATGAGAGAAATGAACATGAACAGTAATTTTGCTTGCTTTCTTTTTTTTGAATCCTCAGCACAATAAATTTTATTTACGGTAGAAATGTTCTGCTGTTCTCTTATGCTGAGGGGGAAGAGAATAAATAAAAAAAGAATCGAGCAAAAAAAAGTAAACGAAAAAGAATTGTGAAAGTCAGATAGATAAGTAGGAATGGAATTTATATGGAAAATTTATCAGGAGCTGTGTAGAGGAGAGGGAGGATGGGATTGATTTAGGGGTGAATTTGATATGATGGGGCGCATTTTTTTTGATAAGTATGAATTTATATTGGTTTATGTGCGTCTAAGAGCTAAAGTTGCTATGTGGTGTGGTGGTCTGGTGCGATGATACCTGAATACTACAAAAGAACCTAGTGGATCAAGGGTTCGAGTCTTAGCAGTGCAAATTTTCCCTTTTTTGTATCAAATTTGCTAGAGACGTCGCTTACTGACTTCACTTTACAACCTAGAGATAGAATTTCTTTAAAGTAATGGTTCGAATCCCATTTTGAGCAGTTATTCTAGGTTTAAATGATGAGGTCTGTAACAACCTGCATTCGTTAACTTTTCACTAACTTAGGCTGTTCTAATCTAGTCTACCATTTCGAGAAAATGTCTAGTAAGCCTACATCTTCCTTAAATGCATGTAATATACAGAGCTTATGGATCATTCGAGAGGTAGAACTGAAATTATAGACATAATACAGGTTATGAGACGGAAATACAATAATTTCTGGTTCTATCAGATGCCAGCGGTACCTAAGATCAATTGTAGTATAAAATGTAGTTGTCCACTATCCAGACCATAATAATAATGCAAAAGGGTATCAGCAATGAATCCAGTAGGAACTGCAAATCCACTTGAACCAGAAACTAAGGTCCAGATCATACAAACTCAACAAAATCTCAATCATCTCCATTAAAACTGGATTAATCCCTAAAATTACCTTCGGACCCACCGACAAACCACCACTAAACATCACAAACCTTTCTTTCCTCACAAATACCCTCCAACAAAACACAAAAGACCGATATAGATAGAAAGAAAGATCAGATGCAACAATGGTTATGATCCGTATCGTAAATTTTACACCATCACTGAAGCCATCTTTCTTTCTCTTTTGCCATTTCTCTTCCTTGATAATTCCTCTTTCCTTTCTCGAATTCATTTTCATTTCTTTTTGCTCCGTACACAACACAATACAATTTAATATATCTGATATAGAGGGTATAATCCAATTACCATAAATTTAATTTTCAAATTTTAGGGATGGAATATGTATGTACATACAGCAAATGAAAATAAAAAAAAAGTTGTAGGAGAACACGAAGAAGAAATCAGTAACAGCAAGAGAAAAAAATTGTTGTATGGCATGAGACACCAAATATCCATATTGTTTCTTGCGTAATTTATTATAATGGCATTAATGGCAGTAATTGCCTCTTTTTTCCTTTCCTATAGGTGCCGAAAAAAGAATTATCTTAAAGCGTATAATATTCGACACATTCTGAATGTCATTCATTCCACTAAACTTAACTTTTGTTGTTGACTTGTCACAGCATTTTTTTGCCTCTTTTACAAAGTCACATGTGTGCGGTGGATTTTAATAATGTTGTAGGCACACATGTGCGCATAGTGAATGTTTATGAGTATGGCAATTACAAATGATGCTAACGATGCGGATTATTGGACTGAATTGTAATGTAAATATTGAGTCCCTTTGTTTTTAATTTTGTTAATATGATAATAGATCGATAAGTTATGTTTGGGAGGAATTTGGAGAACTTTGAGGACTGGATGGGGGTCTAGGGGGTTTTAATTAGTTGAATTAATTTTTTTGGGGTTCGATGAGAGCCTGAAGGATCAAAAGGGACTCATTAGTGGTGATTATATATTTTTCTGGAATAATTTATGTCTTGAAGGATCAAGAGACATCCATTAGGAGTAACTAAACATTTTAAGACATTTATAGAGCTCTGTAGAGTTAATAAGGTCTCCATATACCCAAAAAGAACCCTTCTGCACACTACTATAGCTCTAAGAAGTCAATAAAGATGATTTTATCTCAAAAACCATGAAAACCTTGATCATACTCTCAAAACCAGCACAACTCACTCAACTCCTGCAACATTGTAGCTTCAACTCAATCCCATCCGACATAATCTTGATTAACTTTAATAATCCATACTTTCCTTTTTGTTAAAACCAATCAATAAATTGTCTATCAGCAATAAAAACTGACAGTTCTTAAACATCCCGTACTAATTGTCACATCCTGACTACTTTTTTCTCATTAACTTTTTTCTAATTAGTAACTACACAACAATGTTGCTTTTTACTGTACATTTTTTTTGCGATATTATAAATGTCACATAATGACTAATTTTATTAAAACTCTCAGCACAACGTTTGCTTCTGCGTATGTGGTGTGTGTATTATACTTAATAGTCATATTACACCACATATAAAATAAATATTAATAAGCTTGTAAATTAAGTGATGGTGTAACGTTTGAATTAGGATTGTGAATATAGATGCATTTTTCTTGGAAAAATGTGTGACTAATTGAAATGGATGAGGGGATATGGAGATGCTGATGACGAGTTTGGTTTGGTTTGGGTGATGAGGAAGTGTTGGTTCATGCTTAGGTGTTTAAGACTAGTTCGAACTTAGTTTATTTGAAGATTTTAGAGGTTTAATACAAAAAAATGAGTCTAGGATGTGTAACTCTGGTCAAGACATAGACAACAGGCCAGTGGAGGTGCTGAAAAGCCTCAAAACTTCACTTTCTTTATAAGAAACCAAAATAAGAAATTTTGAACCCTCGTTAAATTTTTGTGGAGGTCTATGTTAATAAATCTAGGTAAATTCAGCAATATTCTAGGTTATCTCACTCAAAAATCAAGAGTACCATCTAATAAACCCTCAAATCACTGAAGCATCCATCCATCCTACAAATCATCATACACCCTACCTCATCCAACCCCAAAACGACCATGTAAAGCTACACAATTCTAAAAAATTCAATAAATTTCCAGCTCATACTGTAAAAAATGCCATTGCGCCACTCAATATCCAATTAAAAAATCAATTCTCCAGCTTCATTAAGACTCGTGTTAAGTATTCATTTTGAAGTTATAAACTTAACTCACTAAAAAGCTATTTAAGCATTCAAAAAAATTGTATTTGAAGATGAGAAAAAAAAAATTTCATTTGACGAATGTTTATATTAACATTTTGAAGATGCTCGATGGGATTCAAAGCTGAAAGGAGGGAGATGAATTTGAATAATTAATCACCAAGCTTGTATTTAGCTTATAAATATTTACATCGATTTTAAAGAGAGAGAAAGAGAGAATTGTTTATGTAGATTAATAAACACACGAAATTTGTTTTACTTAATTATAAATGCGGACATAAAGATGTAGTTAAATATACATACCGCATAGTTTATAGTAAGTGCTAGATGCCGACTCTCTTTTTTTGATGTGAAAATAACTTCGAAATTCTTTCTTTAAAAAGTGATAAAAATCTAATTAAATATCGCAATTAACTATCCCGATGATTGATAATAACATGAAATGAAATTCACTTCCAATCGACTTGATGTATTCGAAAAAAAATTTCAACTGTTAGAAATAAGTTGGGCAATTAACACCCCCAAAATCCAACAAATATGTGGAGATGAACATTTCATTCACATAACTATAAAAATGGTTTATTAAGCGAAAATGTTTGTTCCTTTTTTAATTCGACGCGGTTATGAATTGCTTCCGATCGTGTCCCATTGGGACGGTTTTTATTATAGTCTTTTTTTGACGTTGATATTTCACGATTTGAATATAGAAATAGACGAAAAATAGAAATATATTGCTTTTTGGCATGAATGAATAATGAAGAAGACGAGGAGAAATGATGATTATTGGTATGTTCGGCGAGCTAGGTTTACTAATGGAAAATGTTTTTTGGGTTGAAATTTATGGGAATCTATAGAGAAAAGGGTATTGTTGGGTTGGTCTGGCTGTGACGTAGCTAGAATTTTAACAATTTTTGATTAGAATCTAGGGAAGGGTACCAAAAATGGAAATATTGCTAAGAAGCCCTCTTAAACATATGAACCCCCTTAAAATTTTAAAAGGAGATGTTAAAGCCTTCGCAATTTTGAGCCTAGTAAATCAATTTATTTAGCTTATGATAGAAATCCAATGGGATCTTAAAATTCAATTAAAAGCAAAAATATGTCAGTAAATTGTTAAAATTAACGAAATTTCAAATTTCAAAAATATTACAGTCTTGTAAAATATAGGATTCAGCTTGACAGAGTTGTAGTTAATACATAACGGGGTCCTGGACCAATAACCACCCCCGTTTTTACTATAATTTTATCAATTTTTCAATTTTATGCTATTTTATAAAGGAAGATCGATCCAACGGCCTCATTCTACGTCACTATACTTTCTTGAAATTCCGGTTATTAAGAAATCTAGAACAACAAAACAGCACAAACGTCACTGCCCCTAAAATTATTGTCTGACTCTATAAAAAATTATAAAATATTCAGTAGACAAAAATGCGATGAAAAAGAAATTCTAAAATTTATTGATCCCATTTTCAAGCATTTCCTTAATTATCTCATGAGCATGCTCACTAAGCTCCACTTCCTATTCATTTTCTCATCCATAGAACCCCATATTGTCCAAAAAAAATTATCTTCCATTCATTTTATTCCCTCATTTTAACATCATACCTTAATTGCCATAAAGTAATGTAAAATTATTCCTCGAGAGTTCCTCATTAATAATGCACAATAAGGCAACACCAAATATGAACGTCATCAAACTAAAATAATGTTAAAAGACATTCAATAAACTTCGTAAGCTCAAAAATGATACTTTATCTACATTAAATATCGTTGACTGTGCACAGTGTAGAGAAAGAGATGAGAATATCCATAAATTAGGATTTAACATTGAAGCAATAAATTCTTCACCTTTTCGGCAACTATGGAATTAAAAGAGAGAGAATCTTTAAGATGGAATTAAATATAAAGTCATTTTAAAGAACGACATTTTCCATTAAAGAAATGACAAAAAAAATCTCTATATGAGTGTTAAATATAAATTTTTTTTTCGTCAGCATCATGCACGCCACCTTCCTCATTCCCAATAATGAGAACACAGGGAGATGATACTGAGTCACAGAAAAAAAAAATGTTCCGTAAATATATAAAAAAGAATTCTCTTACTGTTCATTGAACTAAATGCTTGGAATGAGAGAAGCAGAAAAAAATGGCAATATATATTTTTTTCGTTCATGTGCACACAGCAGAAGCAGTAAAAGAATTGTTTTTTGAGTCATTTTTTTCATATCATCGGACGACGGTGAATGAGCGACAATAATGTGGTTCGTTGCTTAGCAACGACTTTCTCCCTGTCTTCCTTCATTTTATGTACACATTGTTTTCATATCTTATGCTGCACATTGTGCACAGTCAACATCACCGCATGAAAAATTTGATTTTTTTTATAAAAAAAATAATTGAAGGGAACGAAGGAGATGAAAAAAATTTAATTTCAAAGTTATTATGAATGGAGATTAAAAATTCTTTTTTGTTCTGCAATTTACATTTTAGAGATATGAAAAATTTGTCGGAACCGCAAATATAAATATGAAAAAAAGCTGATCGAGGAATCGTTTAGTATGCGGAATTATTTCAACAAATACATTTAATTTTATGGTTTATGTGGCAATTCTCATTTCTATTTCACAGTTCTTATAGGAAATGGGAATAAAAAATGGAAAAAAATTCGTGGAAAGGATAATAAAATAAGTTGAAATTTGCTTACTTTTGAGAGGTTGATTGGGTGCTTTGGAGGTTTCGTCATGTTGTTTTGATTTAGGTTGATTATTTTGTCAAGGGGACATCCACTACCATAGTATCATTAAGTTTGATTCTATGAGTAATTTTCAATATCTATGTTAAAAATAGTAATTTTTTGGTTTAAAAATAAAAAAACAATTAAAAATTTGTATGGAATTTTGGTCTCGAGGGGGGGTGCCCGGGCACCTAAGGACCATTCCCTGGCTACGCCCCTTGATTTCGACTTTTAGAACCCCCAAAAAAATTTGTCAAGCCATCTTCACTCTTTAATTTTGAAATAAATCATAGAACAAACTGATTCTTAATTACGAAAAATTTTAATTTTTTAAAAACTGCCAAGAATCTGCTTAAATTCCACAAATTTTACCTTTTGTAACATTCTTTCCATACATAGAGCAAATATGGTTGAAACTAAATATCCAGAAGCAACTAACATCCTCAAAACAAAAGGTCATACACCTCTCACATCCCTTAATACAATTTCCCAAAAAATTCTCCAAATTCCCGTTACCAAAATGCGTTTCCGTTACTCACTATCCTAAAATACCGTTTCCATCAAAAACTCCACTTTTCTTCTTATTTTATTTTCGTCAAAATAAAAAGAAGCAAAAAAAGGCAGAAAAAAGTCATAAAAAATTAAATTACAGACAAAAACATAATGTTGTATGCTAAAAAAAGTTTTGGGCATATCCTTGACAATACCAATCCATCAACGTTATTTTCTGTTACGGAAAAAAAAGAAATAAAAAGCATTGCATGCCGTAACAAGTAAGAAGAATAAGAAGAAAGTAAAAAGACGTAAAAACTATAAAAAACAAGGAACAGAAAAAAGAAGATAAAGAGAAACCCTTTTTCTGCTCCTTAAAGTGAAATCGCTTTCCTTGTTTGGAATGATAAGAAGGAACAGAAAAGAAATTCTTTTTTTTGTGTTTAAAATGTGAAAGTTTTCGGTCGTTTACGCAACAACAACAAAAAAAGGAGAAAGGAAAAATTTCATGCGAAAATTTTTTTTGTCATTGAATTAAGTAAATAAACCCTTTTTTGCATGCTGCTTTCTTTACTTATTCATCGACACCATCGACAGAAAGAATGAAACAATGAATGGAAAAAAGAGAAAGTTCCTCATTTAACTACATCATTATTTACTTTCTGTACACGCACCTTTTACCATTTTTCTATATATAAAAATCTCATTTATTTCTCATTCTTGTTCTTTTCCATAGGTCCAAACGGTTGTCCACGAAGACGTGGTCGTCAAACATACACACGCTTCCAAACATTGGAGTTAGAGAAAGAGTTTCATTTTAATCACTATCTCACACGCAGAAGACGTATCGAAATCGCACATGCACTATGTCTAACAGAACGACAGATTAAGATTTGGTAAGTTTTGAGCTCTATCTTGAATATTTTTAGATCTTCTTGTGAATGAAATGAGTGCTTTGAGATGAAAATAAGGAAGTTTTGCGTTAAAGAATTTTTTAAGTAAATTTAAGGGTGACTAGGGCTTGGTATGTTGCCATACCCAAGGATTTTTCCTATTTTATTCTAAAGTGAGTCCCAGATGATATCAAATATTCCAAAACACCCCCCCCCCCTAAATATTCATTTATATATGAAAATAATTTAAGACACCCCCCTCGAAAAGAATGTTTGTAGAATACCCAACAACATTGCTCCAGTTCTGTCCTGTCCATTGTCCTAAAAATCATTCATGACCTAAAAATTGAGATATCCTTAACAAAATGGCAAAAAGTGAACCTGGATGATTATCACGGGGTTATATTAAGGATGTATTAGTCTACAATCTATGAATTCTCTAAGTTAGACTAGGGGTCATGTCAAATTACATGACAGTAGAAAGTATTAAAAATAGTGAATTTAAGACCCCCTTCATGACAAGGTGTGTCCAGAAAATTTGTATTAATTGTAACAAAAGACTGACCTTTTCAGAGTTGCATAATAAGCAGAAACCCCCTTACAAAAGTGCAAAATGCGGAACGCTTTATCAAAAAATAAATATTCACATGAAAAAATTATCAATGAGCACTTTCAAATTACAATTTTATATTTCTTATCTTAATAATGACTCAACAGCCATCAACAACCCCCTAAAATTTAATCTCCAAACCCCTCAACAAACATCGTCAAACAGTAAAATTGATTACTAAATTTATTATGCACCCACTATATCCGACCTTTTGCATCCATAACCATCATACAATCTTCATACTCAACCTTAGAAAAATGAAAAATTTCCATCAATTGATATTCCATGCATTAATTTAAAATAAATGCACTTATTTTAATTGATTTAATTATTAAAATTGAAATCGAAAGAAGAAAATAAAATAAAAAGTTCTAGACAGTAAATTAACTCAATAGAAATTTAGTTCATATTAATTCAATAAATGGTTCAATGACCTCTGAAATAATGTTTTTTTTTCAAAAGCAATGAAAATTTCTAACGTGTAATTATCGAGTAATTCGTGAGAGTATCTTTACGGTAATTATCGATTAATGTTACGATAATTATTAATAATCATAATTATAAAGCTCATGTTTAATCGGTAAATTTACATGTAATTGCTTGTATTCGATTATTATCTGTGAGGTATGGATTATAGCTGAGTGTGAATTTTTATTGGAATTTGGTGATGAAGTTTTAATTTGTTTTTTGATTTTTTAGGTTTGTTCTGAGTTCTGAGTATAGTTTTGGGTATAGTTTTTGATATTCCTCAATATTTAACTTCCTAAGAATAAAGCGTCACAAAACTACCCATCAATATTTATCACCCTGGCATATACCGATGGTATATCTCATGGTTCGAGTGTAATCAAAATTTCGAGCAAAATGCAAGCTCCAGTTACGTTATAAGTAGTTTTAACTCTCCAGATCAATTTGCTAGGATTTTGAGAAAAAAGCCTGAAAATTGCCCCCTCCCCCCCTAAATTTTTCTATTCAAAAAATTTGCAAACCCTCCTCTAAAAATTTCTGAATTAACAGTTTTTAAATTTTGTGCTTGTTAAAGCCAAGCCTGTGGTCTTGGTCGGTCACTACCTAATTAAAGTCATTGATTCATAACGCCTAATGTTCAATAAAATGAGATCTGAAGCTGGCTGAAAAACTTAAAAATTTAATTTACTTTATGACACTAAGAATGGGGTCAATATTTTAAAATCCATATTTTATGAAAGAATTCATTCTCAAATAATCCCCAAAATTAAAAAATCTAAAAAGAATCTTCAACACATCTGTGAAATCCATCCTATATCAAACCAGCACCTGCTCACTTGTCCCAATTAAAATTATTTCAACTTTAACTGCACATTTCCCATTAATTACTCATTACAACTATTACAACTTAATAAAAGACCCATTCGGTGTCTACAAAGCCACTCATTGCACTCAATTCATTGCGAGTTTTTTTTCCACAGAAGCATAAAAAGAATTGCAATCATTAGTTGGAAATCACAAGTCAAGAAATAAATTTCTATAATTAAATATTGCATAATGTTTGTATTAATTCTCATTTAACTTTTATTTTATTTTACTTCAAACAGGTTCCAAAATCGCCGCATGAAATTAAAAAAGGAATTGCGTGCTGTTAAAGAGATCAATGAACAGGTATATAACTAGAAAAAAAAGTTTATAGTAGCAGACATTGCAGTTTGAGGACACAACAAAAAAAAATATGAAAACAATTTGCATAGTCAATAGCTGATTATTACTATTGGTCAGCTTTTGTGTGTCCTCAATGGTCACAAACTTCTCGTAGACCGATTATCATTAGCTTCTATCATGCTGTGTGTGCATATTCATTCATATTATGACATATATAAAGTGCAAATTGTAAAAAAATTCTTTCATGTGGAACGACAACAGAGAATATTTGCATACAATGAATATGAACATTTTATGATGATCCTTATTGTCTACGCCATAAGCTATGTAGTGCAATGTGTTTGTGGACAAACAAACAAGCACACACAAAAAAAATATATGAAAAGAAGAGGACGACAAAGAGAAAAAAAGACAAAAAAATGTCCCACGCACATTTTTATTACTATATGCTTCAAATAATATTTTTTCTTGTCTTGTCTCGGTTTCTTCTTGTTCTTGGTCTTTTCTCTTTGTTTGGAGGGTGTCCATATGAGTTGTTTTTGGGTTTTGATTATTATTAAGAAAAAGTAGAATTTTAGGAGTTTATTTATTTAGATTTCAAAAGTTTGACACCAGTCTAGGGGTCATTCAGGGGAGGAGGTGGTAACTGATAACTAAAATAATATTAGAGTCATATCCAGAGGGGGTTCAAGGGGGTCTGAACATCCCTCGAGTTTAAAATTGTTTGAAAATACAATCTTCAAGATTTAATAATGCGTGTAAAAAAATCCTTACTCATAGCTTAAAACACACCCCCCCCCCCCGCCCCTCTGTCAAAAAATTTTACGTCCCTGAGTCACATGGTCCTTCTAAAAAATTAAAAAAATGAACATAAAATTAAAAAAAACCACTTTCTTATTTGTCAATGACTTAATAATTTTAATATCTTGAGATTCGAACCCATCAAACTTCACAATCACAATTCTTATTGTAAAGTATTTTTATTTCTTTAAATCAAAATTCTACAAAAATCCAACTTATTGTTCACCAAACAAATCGAAAAAAAAATTTGGACACCCCAATCCTCAGTCAAGTTTGTGACCACTCCAAAATTTATAACTTTTCATGGTTTCTTTCTTCTCGAGAGAAGAAAAAAAAATTTAAATTAAAATTTATTTCATTTTCGATTTTGTATATAAATTTTTGTTAATTCTTTTCTTCTTTCTCCTCCATTTCCTTCGATACACAACACGAAAAAAAAATGATTCTTTTCAAAATGCATACGTACATAAATTATAGGCAAGACGTGAGCGCGAAGAGCAAGAGAAAATGAAGCAAGAATCAATGAAATCATCACAACAACAGCAACAGCAGCAACATAACAAAGCACAACAGCAGCAAGAACATGCAGCTCTTTTATCATCACAAAATTCTCACGGCCATGGACCACATAGTGGACATATTGGAAATCATGGAGTCGGTGGATTAGTTGGAAGCCATTTGCATCATCCGTCATTAGTACAAAATGATTTGAAATTAGGTTTAGGCGGAATGGGTGGTTTAGGCAGCGGATTAACCGGCAATTTGGGAATGATGGGACAATTGGATAATAAGAATCAGGACATTTTAAAGGCAGTCAGTAAAGTCAGTTCATAAATTCTCATCCCCATCATCAGAACAAAATAAATCGGTTTTTTACTACTTTAAAAAGTCTTGAATTACTTACTCTATCCTCCTATATTCTATCTATCTAATTCTTTCTACAAAAAAAGTAAATAAATGATTCCGTCATAATTAATATTGAGTAAATAAAAATGCATTAAATAGGTGAATATACACAAAAAAACACACTCGTATGTAATTAAAGTAATTCTTATAAATTAAATTCATTCATTCCCTTGGGTGGCTTTTTGGTTTTGGGGTTTCGTTGGGAATTGGGAAGTTTGGATGCAAGAAAAAAAAATGGCAACAACGCTTGACAACATTTGTCGATGTTCTATGCTGGATTACAGTAATTAATGATGGCCATCGAAGGTCGTCCATTTTGGATTGATTCTTATTGGAATTGTGAGAATAGCCGAGAATTTATGAGAATTCAGCAAGATGCTACAAAAAATTCATGACCCACCCCAGGACCCTCCGACCAAAACCCCATCCAAGGATCATTGAGAGTGCATAAAAAGCTGACGCTGATGCTGTAATTAAGCGATACAAAAAAATGATGAATCCTTCATGTGTTAAGTGTGTAAAAAAATATGAAGAATGATTAAAAAGTATTAAAAAAACTCGAAAATCTCAGAAAAAGTAAAATTTTTCGTATAAAAAATCATGCATGATTTTCAAAAAAATTGCACGCAATGACTTATCATAAAGAAGATTTCTTTTAATTTTTTTATAAATTCACATTAATTTTTTTTGAAGAAGTAGCAGAGAAAAAAATGTGAAGAAGTAAAGGCCATTTAGTTATAAAAATATTAATAATAATTCATAAATAAATAATATTAATGATTAATGATATTTACATAATTTATAAGTGAACATAAAAAACTGATCTTAAGAAAGAAGAAAAAAAAATGATGAAAACTAATTGAAAAAAAGAACATAAAAATGCAGGAACTTTATCATTTTTTGAACATAGAAAATGAAGAAATTTTTAATTTTTAAAAATAGCAGATTGATAAAAAAAACTTAAAGTAATTTTAAAAACGTAAGTAGCGGGTGATTGAGGGGATTAGTTGGGGGATACCCCACCAAACCCCCTCATAAACTCGCCACAAAAAATGAAATTCATTGATGATATAAAAATACGTACTAGAATGTAAGAATGCTCTAAGAAATAATTGATAAAAAAGTAAAAAAAATCTCCTTTTTGCGAAATATAAAAAATATATATAAAAGTTAGTTATTAGCAGTTTTTAGAAAGAATTGAAAAAAGCAGAAACTGAGCTGTATAAATGAACAAAAAAATTTTTTTGGCATCTATCTCTCTTTTCGATAAAAGAAGAAAACAAAATCTCATCATAGACATAAAGTTTCGTACTGATATTAACAGATGAATCTATTAAGTGAATTTTTTATTACAAACAAAAAAACGATTTTTCTTCATAAATTGCGATTTTTTAGCCTTTTAATTTTATTTTTTGTTTCTGATTTGATGAAAGGTGAAATGAAGATGAAAAATTTTAGCTTATCAAGGGGGCATAATGGAATGTTCGTACTAATGTGTATCGTAAACAGTTTGAGAATTGCTGTTTACACATGCTGGCATATCGATGGTGTGTGCCTGCATGCGGCATGCAAAATGGCATGTCTTTCATTCCTGCTTATGAAGTTGCCCTTGGGAAGATTTTTGGAATTGGATTTTGAAGTATGTGCTAGTGGATTTATTGCTGATCCATGGGGTGTTGCTGGGGTTTGGTGTATTTTTTTCCGTTTTTGAGAAAATTTTTGATAGAATTTGAAAATTTTTTTACAAAAATTTATTTATAATTCTGCCGAAACTGCAACTTATCAAGCAATAAGCCCCACAAAATCCAATCCATACCCCCCCCCCAAACATCAGAAACAAAAGCCCCAAAACCTCCTCAAATTTCGTACAAGCAGCTTTCCCAGTGTCAAAAAAATATTAATTTCAACAAATAGCGTTAAAGCCATAAAAATCATATTTTTTATGAATTTCATTTTAATGTTAAGTTTATAATTTTTGTTCAGTTTTTATAATATTTAAAGATTAATTCTCCTTGTTTTTATTATTTTTTCTGCCACTAAATATAATTTTTAAGCTGAATTGCAATATAATTTAACATGGAAGAATTTTTTTCGCTATTAATTTTTTATTATTGTTTTGTCGGTGTTCGATGGTTGATTTGATAGTTCGAGTGTGTGATTGGATTTCATTGGTTGCCATTTACTATAATAGCTTGTAAGATATGAGCCCACGTGCTCACAAAACACAGCAACATCTGATCATAATTTTGTCAACATTTCACAAAACTTCATTTAATTTTTTTAATTAATTCGACAGACACTCGAAGTAGCAGATTAAGCGTCGATAATCGACATTGACCTTATTTCTTATTTCTGTAAATTAAATGAAATTTTTTTGATGTTCTTTGTGTTCGAAGAAGATAAAATTACTTAAATGAATATAAAAAAAATCTTTATAATATACAAATTGGAAATTATCTTGTGATTTTTTAATAATAATGATAAAAAAAATATTTCAAATTAATTGAATGAATTTATAATTTTAGTTTCATTATTTGTTTCTGTCACATTTTATTTTCTAATTATTTCTTTTTTGGAAAAAAAAAATTAATTAATTTTTCGCGTATGAAAAAAGTAGGAAATGTAATACTGAATAAAGTTTAAAAAAATTTCTTAGAAAAATTTCTTATTTGTTATTATTTTTATTTGTTTTGTTTACTAGGTTTTTTGAATGAATGAATGTTTGGTTGGTGATGTTTGGTGTCTTTTTGAGAGAACTATGTCAGATTTATTGAATAAAATTGAAAAAAAAAATTGATATGCAAAAAGGTATCCCCATTTAAAATTGAGCGTTAATATAGTTTTTATACAATGAGATTCGAACTCACACCTGACCGTTGTATTTAACAATTTTCCAAATTTTAACTTTTTTTACTTCACAAAATGCTTATTTTATTTGACAATTTAGAGTTTTCTAATTAATAATAATTCCAGGTTAATTTTAGAAGTCATTTGGAAGTGACATTCACAAAGGCATGGAAGTCACAAAGCTTTTGGAACAAAAAAATTATTTGAATTTTTAAATGACTTTATTTTTGGCCAATTTTAGAATAAACCAACTAAATTTTGTAAATAAATCTAAAATATTGTAAAAATATCCAAAAAATTCTGACAAAATCCCTCAAATTGTGCTATCTTAATATCCCAATTAGACTCAAATGACACCAAAAATGGTTCGAATTATATTTTTTCTGTTGAATGACGAAACTTTAATTTTTTTGTTGAATTTTAAAAACATCGATTATTAATTGATGATTATTTATGACCACCATTCGTTACATTATTCATGAATATGAATAATAAATTTTATGATTTAAATTTTTAATTGGAATTCGATAGGAAAACATTTGTTTGGTAATCAATTTGACAATTCTTCAATTTTTGATTTGTTTTAAATATTTTAAATTCTTTGTCGATTGATTTTTAAAATGGGAGTTGTGAAACTTTGAAAGATGTTTTGTGGATTTTTTGAATCAAAACTCATGAAAAAATTAAAAATACTTTTTAAAGAACTTATTGAAATAGTTTAAAAAATTAAAAAGAAAATAAAATATTAAGAAAGTCTAGTTAAAAGTCAAAATGTATCCTTCATGATTTACACAATTTCCAACAACTCCCATTGACAAGTTTCATTGTAATTTATCACTTGCCATACTCAACTTTGCGCTTACATTGTGATTAAAATATTCACGCAACACCTTTAAATGGGATTGTCTTACTCGAAAATTTACGACATAAAATGTAAAGGAATTTCATTATCAGGTTTCACGGACATTTGATTTACTTTGAGAACTGAAAAAGTTTTCATTTTATCACGTACTCGGTGTCTATTTAGTCTATCCATTGAACTTTCAAACTGATTTTTTTAAAATATAAAATTTCAGGGAGGTATCAATAAATTGAGCAAATTTAGTGTTAATGTCATTTTTCGCTATTTTTTGCTCAATTCTTTAAAACTTTTCAATATTTAAATTTTCAAATTTTTATTCTTCATATGCGATTCAACATCAAATATCTATAACGACAAAAGAATCTATTATATCAGTAGGAAATCAATATAAATTTATTTCATCCATTCTACTTGAAATCAAGTCATAGAAAAAGTATTTTCTTTTTAGTTTTTGTAAAAAAAAGTTGATATTGATTGTGATTTATTTAAATTGTTTTGAAGTTTTATGGTTGGAAATTAAAAAAAAAATAGTAAAAAAACAAAGTTTTACCAAACAGTACCAACTTCTTATAGGAGTTATAAGATTCGAACTCATGCTTTGTATACATTTTTCTTTATTTTAAATACATTTGATAGATTTTTTTGGCAAACTGCATATTAAAAGTGAAGCAAATTATAATATGAATTGAATATTATATTCACCAGGACAAATAATTTAAATACGCATTAATACTAGTTTATTCTTCAAATTATGTAAAATTCTCTGTCAAGTTGATAAAAAAGTTTCAAATTTTGAAGGCTAAGATTTTTTTAAATTCGAAGAAACAAAATCATAAACGAAATAAATCAACAAAAATTCTTACAAACAAAGAGCATACTTTTTGGTATTTCAACGTGCCCACCAATATGCTTTGACTCTTTAAGGAAGATTTTCAACGACCAGCAAATCATTGGACATGTGACACAAAATAGCTTAATTAATATAAAATTAAGCGGTTTTATATCCCATATGCAAGCTTCTTAATCTAGATTTTTCTCATTGATAATCAGAAACCTGAATTGAATTGCTATATTTGCAAATTTGCATTGATCGACTCTTACAAGTGACGTATAACGATTAGCAAGACAAGAGCCAGGGGCGTATTCAGGGAGGGGTTTTGGGGTCAAACTACCCCCTTTTCGAGAAATTTTTTCAATTTTCTAGGGATTCTTAAGAAAAAAATTAAATTACCCCTGCAAATTTTCTAGTTCATACAAAAAATTTCCTGAAAAGGCCCCTTGTAAAACAACTAATGAAATTTTTGTTGTATTAATTTAGAGAATATGTAGGATGGCCATCTGCTTGGTTTTTTAGAGGACTGTCCTCTATTTTTTTCATTTTTCAAAAATAAAAAAGATTTGTAATGTTCTAATTCGTCCAGAAAACGAATAAAACTAGTCGACAT